>CM038724.1:16635606-17093224 GCA_021613375.1 Megaleporinus macrocephalus | reverse complement strand
GTAGTGATCTAAAACGTTTGACTGGTAGTGATCTAAAACGTTTGACTGGTAGTGTATCTAAAACGTTTGACTGGTAGTGATCTAAACGTTTGACTGGTAGTGTATCTAAAACGTTTGACTGGTAGTGATCTAAAACGTTTGACTGGTAGTGTATCTAAAACGTTTGACTGGTAGTGATCTAAAACGTTTGACTGGTAGTGTATCTAAAACGTTTGGCTGGTAGTGATCTAAAACGTTTGACTGGTAGTGTATCTAAAACGTTTGGCTGGTAGTGATCTAAAACGTTTGACTGGTAGTGTATCTAAAACGTTTGACTGGTAGTGATCTAAAACGTTTGACTGGTAGTGATCTGAAACGTTTGACTGGTAGTGTATCTAAAACGTTTGACTGGTAGTGTATCTAAAACGTTTGATTGGTAGTGATCTAAAACGTTTGACTGGTAGTGTACTAAAACGTTTGGCTGGTAGTGTATCTAAAACGTTTGACTGGTAGTGTACTAAAACTTTTGACTGGTAGTGATCCAAAAACGTTTGACTGGTAGTGTTCTAAAACGTTTGACTGGTAGTGATCTAAAACGTTTGACGGGTAGTGTATCTAAAACGTTTGATTGGTAGTGTATCTAAAACGTTTGACTGCTAGTGTATCTAAAACATTTGACTGGTAGTGTACTAAAACGTTTGACTGGTAGTGATCTAAAACGTTTGTCTGGTAGTGTATCTAAAACGTTTGACTGCTAGTGTATCTAAAACATTTGACTGGTATTGTACTAAAACGTTTGACTGGTAGTGTATCTAAAACGTTTGATTGGTAGTGTACTAAAACGTTTGACTAGTAGTGATCCAAAAACGTTTGACTGGTAGTGTATCTAAAACATTTGTCTGGTAGTGTATCTAAAACGTTTGTCTGGTAGTGTATCTAAAACGTTTGTCTGGTAATGTATCTAAAACGTTTGAGTGGTAGTGATCTAAAACATTTAACTGGTAGTGTATCTAAAACGTTTGACTGGTAGTGATCTAAAACGTTTGACTGGTAGTGATCTAAAACGTTTGACTGGTAGTGTACTAAAACGTTTGACTGGTAGTGATCTAAAACGTTTGACTGGTAGTGATCTAAAACGTTTGTCTGGTAGTGTACTAAAACGTTTGGCTGGTAGTGATCTAAAACGTTTGACTGGTAGTGTATCTAAAACGTTTGATTGGTAGTGATCTAAAACGTTTGGCTGGTAGTGATCTAAAACGTTTGACTGGTAGTGATCTAAAACGTTTGACTGGTAGTGTACTAAAACGTTTGACTGGTAGTGTATCTAAAACGTTTGACTGGTAGTGATCTAAAACGTTTGACTGGTAGTGATCTAAAACGTTTGACTGGTAGTGATCTAAAACGTTTGACTGGTAGTGTATGAAAACGTTTGACTGGTAGTGATCTAAAACGTTTGATTGGTAGTGATCTGAAACGTTTGACTGGTAGTGTATCTAAAACGTTTGACTGGTAGTGATCTAAAACGTTTGACTGGTAGTGTATCTAAAACGTTTGACTGGTAGTGTACTAAAACGTTTGACTTGTAGTGATCTAAAACGTTTGACTGGTAGTGTATCTAAAACGTTTGATTGGTAGTGATCTGAAACGTTTGACTGGTAGTGTATCTAAAACGTTTGACTGGTAGTGTATCTAAAACGTTTGATTGGTAGTGATCTAAAACGTTTGACTGGTAGTGTACTAAAACGTTTGGCTGGTAGTGTATCTAAAACGTTTGACTGGTAGTGTGCTAAAACGTTTGACTGGTAGTGATCCAAAAACGTTTGACTGGTAGTGTTCTAAAACGTTTGACTGGTAGTGATCTAAAACGTTTGACGGGTAGTGTATCTAAAACGTTTGATTGGTAGTGATCTAAAACGTTTGATTGATAGTGATCTAAAACGTTTGACTGGTAGTGTATCTAAAACGTTTGACTGGTAGTGTATCTAAAACGTTTGACTGGTAGTGATCTAAAACGTTTGATTGGTAGTGTATCTAAAACGTTTGACTGCTAGTGTATCTAAAACATTTGACTGGTAGTGTACTAAAACGTTTGACTGGTAGTGATCTAAAACGTTTGTCTGGTAGTGTATCTAAAACGTTTGACTGCTAGTGTATCTAAAACATTTGACTGGTATTGTACTAAAACGTTTGACTGGTAGTGTATCTAAAACGTTTGATTGGTAGTGTACTAAAACGTTTGACTGGTAGTGATCCAAAAACGTTTGACTGGTAGTGTATCTAAAACATTTGTCTGGTAGTGTATCTAAAACGTTTGACTGGTAGTGTATCTAAAACGTTTGATTGGTAGTGATCTAAAACGTTTGACTGGTAGTGTACTAAAACGTTTGACTGGTAGTGTATCTAAAACGTTTGGTTGGTAGTGATCTAAAACGTTTGATTGGTAGTGATCTAAAGCGTTTGACTGGTAGTGTATCTAAAACGTTTGACTGGTAGTGATCTAAAACGTTTGACTGGTAGTGTATCTAAACGTTTGACTGGTAGTGTACTAAAACGTTTGACTGGTAGTGTACTAAAACGTTTGACTGGTAGTGTACTAAAACGTTTGGTAGTGTACTAAAACGTTTGACTGGTAGTGTACTAAAACGTTTGACTGGTAGTGTATCTAAAACGTTTGGCTGGTAGTGATCTAAAACGTTTGACTGGTAGTGATCTAAAACGTTTGACTGGTAGTGATCTAAAACGTTTGACTGGTAGTGTATCTAAAACGTTTGACTGGTAGTGATCTAAAACGTTTGACTGGTAGTGTATGAAAACGTTTGACTGGTAGTGATCTAAAACGTTTGACTGGTAGTGATCTAAAACGTTTGACTGGTAGTGTACTAAAACGTTTGGCTGGTAGTGTATCTAAAACGTTTGACTGGTAGTGTATCTAAAACGTTTGACTGGTAGTGTATATAATAGACCCACTCTTCCACATGGACGAGTGGGTCCAGAGAATTCCACCTACGTGCTGCCGCCGTCTAAAGTAGAACTCAATAGCACGACACAGTTGTGTATTTATACCGGTCCTAAATCTAGGACTGTCTTTCAACCAGAGGACCTGGTAATTAAAACCATAGCAACAATTCACCTCCAGTGTATTAAACACCTCTAAATTGGGAGGTACTTTGGGGGTCAGCATTCAAATGTCCCTATAACTTCAACATTGTTCGTTTTCCATCACCCTGAACATCTTTGGTCCCTGGAAAGAGACCCGTGTTCAAAAGAGCAGACTAAACGCTGCCCCGTGGCAGTCAGACAGCAAAGCAGCGAAAGATGAATGTCGGGGACGAGCAGTGGCCCAGGGGACGCCATCAGGATGTGACATCGTTTAGAACTGTGCTAAAGAATTACGGAGTCACTGAAAAGCCCAGAGTCAAAAAATGAACCCTGCAAATATTGCGTCCGTGCTTGGACCCCCTGATGTTGCCACTGAGCCGTTTCTCTCCCCCAACCTGATTCAATACCGGGATGCAATTTGCAGCCACTTTGGAGCGAACAAAGGGGAATTTCCGAACCTGCGCCCGCGTCTCCGGAGCAGGAACGCAGGAACGCGGCGGCAGTGTTTGTGAACTGCGGTACAGGAGCGGGCAGATATTGCGAGGTTTACGGTTCATTAATCTCCCCCATCACCCCCTTTCAGCTGGAACGCTCATACGCCGCTTTTCTTTCAGAAGCCGCGGTTATGCTAACGAGATTGGGGCGCTCGTACGGACTAAGCCTGTTAAAATTGGCAGGGTTATCGCGGGGGCCTCCGTGCAGACTGCAGGTGGAGAGAGGGACCGAGAGCGAGAGACATAGAGAGACTCATAGAGAGAGAGAGAGAGAGAGAGAGAGAGAGAGAGAGCACATTTCACAGTTACAGCTAATGCTTATCACGCTAATGAGATTAAGAGATTAATGAGCCGTTGCATAATTTGGGTAGGTTTGAAAACACAACTGTAAGACAAAAAAAAAAATGGATTTAAGTCTATATACGAGTATATGTTACTCTATGACTCTATGTTCCATATGTATTTAGTTTAGTCCAGTATTAGTTTGACTCAAAACATTATCAGATTTCAGTGGAATTAGATTTTCCCCCAAATAACATTTTAAACTGGCGCAATAAAAATAATGTGGCTAACAATGAAATTGTATGTAGACCTGTTAGCATCATGCTAACTGATGTACTCCTAGCTAAAAAGTAATGAAAGTCTATGTAAACCTGTTAGCATCATGCTAACTGATGTACATGTAGCTAACAAGTAATGGAAGTCTATGCAAAGGTCTCTGTATAGTTGTTAGCATCATTATAACTGGTGTGCATGTGCCTAACAAGTAATGGAAGCTTATGTACACTTATATACATATAGCTAAAAAGTAATGGAAGTCAATGTACACTGGTTAGGCTCATGCTAACTGATGTACATGTAGCTAACAAGTAATGGAAGTCTATGCAATATACTGACAACTGGTGTACATGTAGCTAACAATAGCAAAGGTCCATGTATAGCTGTTAGCATTATGCTAACTGATGTACATGTAGCTAACAAGTAATGGAAGTCTATGTACACTGGTTAGCATCATGCTATCTAACATACATATAGTTAAAAAGTGATGGAAGTCTATGTACACTGGTTAGCATCATGCTAACTGGTGTACATGTAGCTAACAAGTAATGTAAGTCTACATACACCTGTTAGCATCATGATTACTGGTGTACATGTGGCTAACAAGTACTGGAAGTCTACATACACCTGTTAGCATCATGATAACTAGTGTACATGTGGCTAACAAGTACTGAAAGTCTATGTACACCAATAAGTGTCATGCTAATTTATGTACATGTAGTTAACAAGTAATGAAAGTCTACATACACCTGTTAGCATCATGATAACTAGTGTACATGTGGCTAACAAGTACTGAAAGTCTATGTACACCAATAAGTGTCATGCTAATTTATGTACATGTAGTTAACAAGTAATTAAAGTCTACATACACCTGTTAGCATCATTATAACTGGTGTGCATGTGGCTAACAAGTAATGGAAGTCTTTGTACACTGGGTAGGATCACACTACATTATGTACATGTAGCTAACAAGTAGTGCATGTCTATTTACAACCGTTAGCATCATGCTAACTGGTGTACATGTAGCTAACAAGTAATGGAAGTGTATGTACACCACGAGGCATCATGCTAATTCATGTACATGTAGTTAACAAGTAATGGACGTCTATGCATGTAGGAATGCATGTAGGTGATAAGTAGTTTATTAGCCTCCTAGCTATTTGCTGACATGCTAACTGCTCTAGTGAGGCACTTAATGGGACTATGAAGAGTAAGCTGCTTACGGCAGCCGCTGATGTTCAACTATCAATTTTGAACTTGGCTGCTTACATATCAATCATAACTAGGGCTCAGTCTAAAGGGGGATTTAAGGGGATGTCAATTCTGCCAAAAAGGGACCACTTGCCCCACCTTCCATTTCCACCCCCTTTTGGGTAAACAAGATATCACCTAAGAAGTCTTTTATTGATCATTATAGCTCATCCATTTGTGAGATTTACACACTACAGGAGTTCTTCAAGCTCTTCAATTGTAGAATCATGGGCTTTGCTTTTTCATTGGTTACGCTGCAGAGCTTTCGGTACAGAGCATGCATCGGCCATCTGGGTTGCCAGGTTCATGGTTTTCCCACTGGAGTCAGAATAGTCAAAACATCAGCATTTTTCTGGACGACCTTCAAGCAACTTTTGGAGATGTTTGCTGGCAACCTTGCCCACTGTAGTGAAAGCTAAAAATACAGCGAGACCTGTAGAGTCTATAAAAAGGAAAACAATTTTAAGTTACGAGAGATCTGTGAAGTTAATAAGTCTGAAAATTGGAGCTCCTAATCTTAAGGGATGACTTTGATATTGAATTAAATGTAAGACTAAAAATAACATGAAAAAGAAGCTCTGCCCGTTGCATCTTCATAATAACATAACAATTGCTGAGCCAAGTTGGTGATCTTAATTACTACCAGCAGTCTTGCTAAAGTCTCTGCTATGGAGTTGTGTGATCTCTCTTAGAAAGATGGCCATCTTGTCTGGAACTCTGAAATATTCCAGATGCGGATGTTGGAATTTTGTTAGAACTTAGAGCTATTTGCCACACAGCAGGATTTGACCTCCACATTGAACCCATTAGTACAGTAAAACACTTGTCCAGAGCACCCGAGGAGCAGTTAGGGGTGTTAGGTGTCTTGCTCAAGAGCACTTCAGTCGTGTCCTGTTGGTCCAGAGTTGGTCCATACCGGCAACCTTTCTGTCACAAGACCAGATCCCTAACCTTCAGCCGACGACTGTTGATGCCGCTGCAAACATCATCCATTTAAGATTATGGGAAATACTTTGTAGCAGTCACTTCTTGCTAATATTTAATTTACTAACAACACTGTGAATTTTAGTCCCTTAAAACAAATTTTAACAGAATCAGAAGTTAAATTAGAAACCAAAGCCAGAACTGCATCTGCAAATTTGAGACCCACCCAATCTGGCTTCAATGGTATGGCTAAATTTTAAATCTTAACCCTAAGCCACTTGGATGCACAAGGCTAACTTCTTATTCACTAGAGTGAATTTCTGTTCCACCTTAAAAGGTTCAACAGTTTTACTTTTCAATGGTGCTATTTAAGGTGGAACGGAATATTAAAATATGAAGTGCCCCCAGTTGTTCACAGCAGGGGTTTCGGAATATCTGACACTCCGGTCAACAAGCATGACGACTGTCCTCAGTCCTCGGTGTGGCACAGTAGAGAGACTGAGTGCTGCCTCCTCCCTTCCCACCAGTCATCCATGAGCCCCACCTCTCGTCCTCAGTTACCGCAGATTGAAGGCTGGTCGGTACAGCAAGCCACAAATGCCATTTCAGCTCCTCTGGCAGCAGTGCCACCTAATGGAATGCCAGCTATGCGTGCCAAAGCATCTCACTCAGATCTGCCACCACTTCACCTATCTGCCCCCTCAGGAAGCGGCGAACTGACGAAGGATCTGAGTGCGATGCTTTGGCAGGCATAGCTGGCATTCCATAAAGTGGCACTTCCATAAGGTGCCATTGCTGGAAGACTGCCAGTGGGTTGGTCCAGGGAGCTGCAAATGTTAATACTGAAACCGAGAGCCACGTCCTCCCTCCCCTCCAGTCAAGGCTGAGCTCCTCCATGAGCCCCAACTCTCGGCCTCCGTTACCACGGATTGAAAGTTGGTCGGTACAGCAAGCTGTAAATGCCATTTCTGCTACTCTGGCAGCAGTGTCACCTCATGGCATGCCAAATAGCCCTGCTGAAGTATCCCCCTCAGATCCACCATCAGTCTGGCCCCTCAGGAAGCCGCAAACTGGCTGCCGGCACCCAGTCAAGGCATCACCAGAGGGCCGTAGTCAATGCCATAAGGCTGCAATTCTGCTCCCCTGGAAGGTCATCTCAGCTGGCCACTGTCTTGGTGTCCTCGTGGCCACCTCTTTTGCTGTCACCCAGCTGGACGAGCCTTGTCTGGACGAGTCTTGTCATGCTGCTTCTTCTTCTGCCCTCTTTGGATAAGCTTAGTAAGCCAGGAATTTTTCCACCAAGCCAACACGTCACACTCATCTGCGTCCATGGAATGATTGTGTCTAATGAGTACCACTTAATTATTCACAAATCTGATGTTCTATCAAGCCCATTCATTTTCAAGCATAATCCTGCACCTCATGTCATCTCTACAATTATGGAAAACAGGTAGTCAATCAGCTGTGTCCGCTTTCGGCTGGCACTTTGGCCTAATATGTCCTTTTCCTGCAAACTACACAGAGACTCGTCTATTAGCAATAATAAAAAAGACTGGCTGAAGTGGGTTAGTGCATTACTGCAGCATGAGCGATAGCGAGAGCATTCAGCTCCGGCGGTGTGACAGACGAGCGAGATCTGAGGCAGAAAATCCCTCCAGAGTGCCTCCACGGGCCACAGTGGACACATCCTCTGGTGTGTCATTGGATTAGTGGTCGGGAAGCTTCTTTTTTGTCAAGGCATGTGGAGTGTATGAGCGAGAGTTGGGGGAAAACATGTCTTTGGGGCTTTCAGCCTTGACTGGGTCAGATTAAATTAGCTGAGCCTGCAGTTGTGTGTCACCCCTCTTAAAAGCCTGGGAGGAAGAGACGGACAGACGTACAGGGAGAAAGAAAGAGGAGAGAGTAGCCAACACCATGTCCGTGTGATCCAGCTTCTCACAACCTAACAGTTCAGCGCTGACTCTGTGACATTGGAGCGCGGAAAGAAAGGAAGGAAGAAAGAAGCTTAAGCGCCAACTTGAAAGTTAAGTTGAAAGGCTGTAAAGAGTGGCACGTAATGTCACTGGATCCTTGCGTCCTTGTGTCAGGTAGAAAAGAGGGATCTTCTAGATGAGTGATCTTATTTTAGTCCCATTCCTAAGAGAGATAGTAGAGTGATCCTCTAGACCAGCGAGCTTGTATTAGTCCTACTCCTATAAGAGGTAGCAGAGTGATCCTCTAGATCAGCAAGCTTGTATTAGCCCTATTTTTATTACAGATAGCAGAGTGATCTTCTAGATCAGCTAAGTAATATTAGCCCTATTCCTATAAGAGAAACTGAGTGTTCCTCTAGATCAGCGAGCTTATATTACTCCTATTCCTATAAGAGATAGCAGAATGATCCTCTAGATCAGTAAGCTTATAGTAGTCCTATTTTTTATGATAGATAGTAGTGTGATCTTCTAAATCAGCGAGCTTATATTACTCCTTTTCCTATAAGAGATAGCAGAATGATCCTCTAGATCAGTGAGCTAATATTAGTCTTACTCCTATAGGAGATAGTAGAGTGATCTTCTAGATCTGCAAGCTTATATTAACCCTATTTCTATAAGAGATATTAAAGTGATCTGGATCAGTGGGCTTGTATTAGTCCTACTCCTATAAGAGATAGTAGAGTGATCCTCTAGATCAGCAAGTTTGTTTTAGTCCTACTCCTATAAGAGATAGCAGATTGATCCTCTAGATCAGTGAGCTAATATTAGCCCTATTCTTATAAGGGATAGTAGAGTGATCTTCTAGATCAGCAAGCTTATATTAACTCTATTTCTTTAAGAGATAGTAGAGTGATCTTCTAGATCAGCGAGCTAATATTAGTCCTATTCCTATAAGAGATAGTACAGTGATCTTCTAGATCAGTGAGCTAATATTAGTTCTATTTCTATAAGAGATAGTAGAGTGATCTTCTAGGTCAGGGAGCTAATATTAGCACTATTCCTATAATAGATAGCAGAGTAATCATCTAGTTCAGTGAGTTAGGATTAGCCCTATTCCTATAGGAGATAGTAGAGTGACCCTCCAGATCAGCAAGCTGAGATTAGCGCTATGCTTATGAGAGATAGCAGAGTGATCCTCCAGATCAGTGAGTTAAACTTAGTCTTATTTCCATGAGAGACAGCAGAGTGATCTTCTAAATCAGCTAAATAACATTAGCTCCTATTCTTATGAGAGATAGAAGAGAAATCCTCTGGATCTGCAAGCTTATATTAGCCCTATTTCTATAATAGATAGTAGAGCGTTCCTCTAGATCAGCGAGCTAATATTAGTTCTGTTCCTAAGAGAAAGCAAAGTGTTCCTCTAGATCAGCGAGCTAATATTTTTTCTATTACTAAGAGAGAAAGCAGAGTGTTCCTCTAGATCAGGGAGCTAATATTGGTTCTGTTCCTAAGAAAGAAAGCAGAGTGATCCTCTAGATTAGCGAGCCTATATTAGCCCTATTCTTATAAGAAATAGTAGAGTGATCTTCTAGATCAGCAAGCTAACCTTAGCCATATTTGTATGAAACATAGCAGAGGGATCTAGATCAGAGAGCTTATATTAGCCCTATTTCTATGAGAGATAGTAGAGTGATCCTCTAGATCAGCAAGCTAATATTAGCATTATTCCTAAGAGAGATTGTAGAGGGATCTTCTAGATCAGCAAGCTAATATCACTATTCCTAAGAGAGATAGCAGACTGATCCTGTAGATGACCAAGATAAAATTGGTTTCATTCCAAGAGAGAAAGCAGAGTGTTCCTCTAGATCAGCGAGCTAATATTAGTCCTATTCCTAAGAGAGAAAGCAGTGTTCCTCTAGATCAGCAAGATAAGATTAGCCCTATTCCTATAAAAGATAACAGAGTGTTCCTCTAGATCAGCTAAGTAATATTAGTTCTATTTCTATAAGAGAAAGCAAAGTGATCCTCTAAATCAGTGAGCTAATATTAGCTCTATTACTATAAGAGATAGTAGAGTGATCTTCTAGATCAGCAAGCTAATATTAGCCCTATTTCTATATGAGATAGCAGAATGATCCTTTAGATTAGTGAGCTTATATTAGTCCTACTCCTATAGGTGATAGTAGAGTGATCTAGATCAGCAAGCTTATATTAACCCTATTTCTATAAGAGATAGCAGAGTGTTCCTCTAGATCAGCAAGCTAATATTGGTTCTATTCCTAAGAGAGAAAGCAGAGTGTTCCTCTAGATCAGCGAGCTAATATTAGTCCTATTCCTAAGAGAGAAAGCAGAGTGTTCCTCTAGATCAGCGAGCTAATATTGGTTCTGTTCCTAAGAGAGAAAGCAGAGTGTTCCTCTAGATCAGCGAGCTAATATTGGTTCTGTTCCTAAGGGAGAAAGCAGAGTGTTCCTCTAGATCAGCGTGCTAATATTGGTTCTATTCCTAAGAGAGAAAGCAGAGTGTTCCTCTAGATCAGCAAGCTAATATTGGTTCTATTCCTAAGAGAGAAATCAGAGTGATCCTCTAGATTAACGAGCTAATATTAGCCCTATTTGTATGAAAGATAGCGGAGGGATCTAGATCAGAGAGCTTATATTGGTTCTATTCCCAAGAGAGAAAGAAGAGTGTTCCTCTAGATCAGCGGGCTAATATTAGTCCTATTCCTAAAAAAGAAAGCAGAGTGTTCCTCTAGATCAGTGAGGTAATTAGTCATTAGTCTTTTTGTTTTTTACTTTTTTAACTTCAATCTAATGCTATAAGGACTCAAATTTACGATCCCAACTAACTGGAATTCCAGTCCCATTGGCAGCATCCTAAAAAGCAGGTGCTGCTGAGGGGGTGTTATATCCCAGAAATCTCAGGCAAGAGCAGCTCTGTGGTCTGAAATTGACCTCTGATGAAGAACTAGATTAGGACCAACTTTTGCAACTTGCACACAAACCACCGTAGAAGCTTCTGCGGCCCAAATAGTTTCTGGCTCTCTAAAGAGGTTGCTGATCTTGTTTGGCAGCTACTGAGTGACTGGTAACAGGCAGAGGAGAGAAAGCTGCAAAATGGCTAGACTCTCCAGGTGCAGACACTCTACGTTCAGTCTACAAGTGATGGGGTAGCTTGCAGTTGGCATTTCAAAGCTTAATTTGAAAAGACCTGCTACTCATTTACTTGTCAATTCACACATGAAGCCCAGCGTATGTTGTTTGTGGCTCTATTCTCTTCGTTTGCTTGGTGTTCTCCAGCTGAGATATGGTGGCCACCTTAGTTGTAGATGGCCTCAGGATCTTTTCCTTTGAAAGGCCTATAAACTGTTTACCCGTGATGGATGAGTCCAATACAGCTGACAAGTGTAACGAAGTACACTGACTCGCATCGAACGAGTTGCTATAACAATATAAATACCGTGGTGACCCATTGCTGGCGCTGGAGGCTCTGGTTAATCAGAGTAGTAAGATTACAGCTTGTTAATTGTAGTATCTTTTGTACTGTATGTGCTCTTCCACAGCTGTAGGCAATCAAACCCACAGGCTAACATGATCCCTTCCATTCTACCTGGACAACAATGCGGCGTAATTATCATCAGCTCCAAGACCAGGACTCTCCCCACTGGAGGCCAGTCATAATAATCAAGCACCTATTGGAAGATTCACACAGCGACAATCAAAGTGGAGCACAATTTTACTGATTACAAACTTTCTTCTAATCAGCGCTCCTTCTTTCTCATCTGATGTGTATGTGCGAGTGTGTCTCATGGGCCTTTCATATTGTCTTCAAGCCAATCATACCGCAGGAAACAAGCTGAGAGAAGATGACATCATCATGGGCAAGTTTTTCAACACATAATTTGACTTTTATTTTGGCAGTAAATTACATGACTTGTATGTGTGGACACCTTCACATTAAACCTAGCTAGCAGGTGGACTTGAACATGGCTAAATTGTGTCAAGTGGACACCTAGCTACTGAAGGGATTGGAACATGGCTAATTTGTTTGAAGGGGACAGCTTCACATAAATTCAGTGGAGCAGGTGGAATTGAACATGGTTAGATTTATCTCACCAGTGGAATTGAACATGGTTCGATTTTTCTCGCCAGTGGAATTGAAAGTGGTTTAATTTATCTCGCCAGTGGAATTCAACATGGTTAGATCTATCTCGCCAGTGGAATTGAACATGGTTAGATTTATCTCGCCAGTGGAATTGAACATGGTTAGATTTATCTCGCCAATGGAATTGAAAGTGGTTAAATGTATCTCACCAGTGAAATTGAACATGGTTAGATTTATCTCGCCAGTGGAATTGAAAGTGATTAGATTTAATCTCGTCAATGGAATTCAACATGGTTAGATTTATCTCACCAGTGGAATTGAACATGGTTAGATTTATCTCACCAGTGGAATTGAACATGGTTCGATTTTTCTCGCCAGTGGAATTGAAAGTGGTTAAATTTATCTCGCCAGTGGAATTCAACATGGTTAGATCTATCTCGCCAGTGGAATTGAACATGGTTAGATTTATCTCGCCAATGGAATTGAAAGTGGTTAAATGTATCTCACCAGTGAAATTGAACATGGTTAGATTTATCTCGCCAGTGGAATTGAAAGTGATTAGATTTAATCTCGTCAATGGAATTCAACATGGTTAGATTTATCTCGCCAGTGGAATTGAAAGTGGTTAAATTTATCACGCCAATGGAATTCAACTTGGTTAGATTTATCTCGCCAGTGGAATTGAAAGTGATTAGATTTAATCTCGTCAATGGAATTCAACATGGTTAGATTTGTCTCGCCAGTGGAATTGAAAGTGGTTGAATTTATCTCGCCAATGGAATTTGACACGGTTAAATTTATCTCAACAGAGGAATTGAACGTGGTTTCATTTATCTCACCAGTGGAATTGAACGTGGTTAAATCGCGTGAAGAGGAAACCTGGTTTTACACGGAATTGAACATAGCTAAATAGTTTGTAGGGGTCGCCTTCACATGAAACCTGGCTAGTGGCTAGAATAGAACATTGTTAAATCACAGAACAGGGACACCATCACATGAAATCTAGCTAGCAGGTGGAATTGAATATTTACAATTTGTATTAAGTAGACATCTTTACATGAAACCTAGCTAGCAAGTGGAATTGAACATGGACAAAATTCCAAGACCTATTTTTAGTAGTTTTTGTAGATGGCAGTGTGGCGTACGGTGGCTCTGATATGAGTTTCCATTATTGTTAACTGAATAAGCCTTTGTAGCTCCAGTGCGGACAGTCAACCAACAATCAATCGATGCAAACCCAAAATCTGCAAAATCTGCTGGCTAGGTTTCATGCACATTCAGATTCCACCTTCCAGGAGAGCAAATGTCTCCTGACAAAGCAGAGGATTTAGTGGAGTTCAGCTGTAAAGTAAACACAGAGTAAAAAGAGAAACCACTCAGATCAAAGCCGGCTGATCGATTGGTCCTGTTAACGGTGGGAGGTTGGCCTAAGACCAGCCGGCCAGTAGAGGAAACGATTCGGTATAGATTACCCATTAAGCAAGGCACTCGGTCCACACTGTGGTTTTAATAGGGCTTTAATTCTGTTAATGAAGCTTCGGTTCAGCTGTGTGGAGAAGCCGATTAGGATACAGATCTTGACATGTTGCCGGAGAAAAATAAAGCCGCTCTGATGCACTGGATTCAGTTCTTTCGGCGAAGGAACACATATCGGCTCCTTCCACTCATCAGTTTGCTCTCTATTGGCTTCAGGGACGTTATTTCTGGACTCCACCAAGTGCTCATCCAGAGAGACGGGCTAAATTAAAACACTCTTTAAAAAAACAGACTCCAGCTGCTGCCCAGAAAACCAAGGAAAGGTCTCTCGCCCCCACTTCCCTCTCTCTCTCTCTCCCTTTCTCCTAGAAAAATAAACCAAAGTCCCAGACGGTGTGAATAATGCAGTTCTGGAGGAGGTCCGTCTGGATGGACACACGTACAACAACAGAGTGGTTTGGACACTTTTGCCTGCGCTGTAAGCAACATGAGCACCATATGGCTGATTTAAACCAGTCCCTCTCAGATCCCTCCAATCTCTCTACAACCGCTGTACCTACACAGATACCTGCTGTACAAACACCAGGCGCTGGAGGAGCCAGAATGATATTAGCCCACGCTTAAGCACTGGCGGATACCTGCGCCGCCTGCATACGAGAATAAAATCTGTAAAAAGAAAAAAGAATGGACCAGTTCTCCAAACCTGAGGACCTTGACCAACCTCACTGACCCAAACACCTGCAACTGTGTCCACTTTTCTCAAGAGGGTTAATGCAAAGAAGGCCACTCTGTCCTGCAGCACTGGGTCTTAAACTATGGGTCGCAACCACATTCACTACACCACCGTACTAACCACTACACCACCATACTAACCACTACACCACCATACTAACCACTACACCACCGTACTAACCACTACACCACCATACTAACCACTACACCACTGTACTAACCACTACACCATCCTAATAACCACTACACCAACATACTAACCACTACACCACCATACTAACCACTACACCACCATACTAACTACTACACCACCATACTAACCACTACACCACCATACTAACCACTACACCACCGTACTGACCACTACACCACCGTACTAACCACTACACCACCGTACTAACCACTACACCACCATACTGACCACTACACCACCTTACTAACTACTACACCACTGTACTAACCACTACTCTACCGTACTAACCACTACACCACCGTACTAACCACTACACCACCATACTGACCACTACACCACCTTACTAACCACTACACCACCGTACTAACCACTACACCACCATACTGACCACTACACCACCTTACTAACTACTACACCACCATACTAACCACTACACCACCATACTAACCACTACACCACTGTACTAACCACTACTCTACCGTACTAACCACTACACCACCGTACTAACCACTACACCACCGTACTAACCACTACACCACCGTACTAACCACTACACCACCATACTAACCACTACACCACCATACTGACCACTACACCACCTTACTAACTACTACACCACCATACTAACCACTACACCACCGTACTAACCACTACACCACCATACTAACCACTACACCACCTTACTAACCACTACACCACCATACTAACCACTACACCACCGTGCTAACCACTACACCACCATACTAACCACTACACCACCGTACTAACCACTACATCATCCTACTAACCACCACCTCATCCAGCCTGAGAGCAAGTGGGAAGGGTTGGGATGGCGAGAGGGGGATGAAAATCAGATGCTGTTTAATAATGTTTTGAGGAATTTGCCATGGTCTGTTTTTTTTTAAGGCCTTTATGAAATCTGTCTGAATCCATAAATACGCTGGTGCACAATATGTGTCTGTTCTACAATATATAGGATACAGGAGTGTTAACTTATCAATATTCCCACCATTAAACCTCCAGTTAAAACCAGTTAAAACGATGGCACTTATATACCCAACAGGACAGGTATGATATAAGAGCCAATCAGTTTGAAAAAATCTGCTTCTTTTAATCACCAACTCCAGGTGGTCCCACAGATGCTCACTTGGGTTCAAGTCTGGGAAAATTAGGGGTCCAGGCCAGTCTTGGTCAGTTTTTCCAACCAATGTAGGACATTCCTGCCGTAGGGAAGACAACCGTTGTTGCGTCCAAGACGTTCGTTTAAAATTTCATAAGCATTCATTTAGGCTGTTGTATGGTGATTCTGCTGCCCTCTGCTGCCTGGCCTTTGTATCTGTCATCTCTTAGGGTGGAGATTGATTGATTCGTGCCAGCTGACCTCATTACCGGATGTTGCTTCCCTGAGGGTGCCTCATGGTGTTTCCTTCACGTGGCCCATGGCAGTCATATCAGTGTTTCTTTCTTGATTTTGAATTGGAATGTAAAAGCCTACGGTCTTCTAGCTCAAGTTTTTACTTTGCCTAGTTTAGGTGTTAAAATTGCATTGTTGAATATTTCTTTGTCTTCAATAGTTAGGTTGTTTGGTTAAGTAGTTATTTTTGGTTTATTATTGATGTGAAGATTGTAATTTGCTCTTCAGTTATTTATTGTTTTCCTTTCATTTACATATTTGTGTTACAAAGGAAAGGACTGCCATGTTATAGTTTTGTTTTTGTAATACAATACACTTTAGACATCAAATACTTCGTCCGGCTGTTCAATTTTGGTTTATTTTGCAATCCTTAGACCCCTAGACTCACAAGGTCATAACAATCGTATAACTGATTTGTAGTAATAACCTATTCTTTGGTTCCATTTTCGTACTGTTTTGGGTCCAAAACCTTTAAGAACCCCTTCTATAAAACATTCTGGGCATTCCAACATCTACTTATTGTAATCAAGGGCCTCCATGAGGATGGAAGCTGCCTCTCCAGGCCTGGAATCTGTTCTCCAAATTTTTTTCTGTACTCTTTGAAGATCTTTAATAACTAAATTTTACTCTGAGACTCTCCACAAGTTTGGATAGTTGACCCTATGTATCTGTTTTCAGATAGAAACGGCGCAATGAATGATAGAGGCGAGGCATTATAGCGCGCTAGGAGACGGGACTGGACAGGAGCGATTCGTCCAGCCGTCGCAAAGTGCAGTTACTTCATTATGAATCTGGTGCGTCGAGAACTTCAAAGCCACTCTCCAGACTGTTTGGTCTAAGAAGCTTGGCCGCTGTGGCCAAAGAGCATGGCTGGTTAGCCAAGCTGCAGCCTGGCCAAATTCCTCAAAACATTATTAAACAGCATCTGATTTTTCCTCTCCCTCCCCACCCTTCCCTCTTGCTCTCATGCTGGAGCCACAGCCAGCCCTCTCGGCAGGCAGCCCCTCCGCAGGCTAAGCACCGGCCATTCTGGATCAAAGCTTGTCGCCGCGATCCGCTGGCCAAATGCTGAGGCTTTCACGAAGCGCCGGGTCCCAATCCAGTTCTCGGGGGGCCTCTAGAAAGTCCAGGTTTCTGTCGTCCTCCATCTCCCGGCCCACCTTAGCCAGGTTATCAGCACACAACAGTCCACCATGGCTGGGTTGGGAAGCTGGGCCTCTGGGTATCAGGCCAGAAAGGAGGAATGCTGGTTGGACTGGAATCAAGGGTGAGCTGTGGTTCACTGGTAGCCTCTGAGCTGCTGGCAGGGGGGAAGCTGCAGATGTTGGGGGACGTTTCTGCTGCCCATTTCATTCTATGCATAGGGGCCGACTTCACCTCCATATGGATGAATTTCTTCTTTCATTTTTTTTCCCTATATCTTTACTTTACCCGCAGTGTTCCCACCACTCATTTGGGCTGATGAAGCTCCTCAAATGAGTTACAAAACCAGGACCAATGGGGGGTCCTGCTCAGTGTTCATGCTGAAGCAAAGCAATTTCCTTCCTCTCAATTTAAAGCCGAAGTGCAAATAAACAAAGAAAAAAAAGAAAACACAGAAAATAGTTGCAGACATGGTTGCAGTCACATCCTCGGGGAGCCACAGCAGGCAACGTTAGTTTATTTGACCTTGAGCTGTGCTTGTCTCCAGTTCTCCTCTATCTAGCAGAAGCTAACAATTCAGTGCAGATATACACAGTGGAGTCACCTAGACGAGCCAGTAGACTCAGTAAGGTCCTGGTAGGTGGTCACAGGTATCTGGAGTTATGCTGACCGCAGTGCACCCCACAGCTGCTGGAGGGTCAGTGGGGGAGGATCCATAGAGCCAACATCACCATCGAGATATGCTCCAAGTTAACTTGAAAAAAATTCTGGTTGCATTAACTTACATTGACAGTTAAGGAAGTTTTTGGTCCTGTAAAGTTATTTAGTTGGAGATATTTGTTCCTACAAGCACTTGGAAGAAACACTAAGAGGAACCAAGGTTAAAAAACTTTCTGAGACAACTGGTAAAAACCACTAAGATTAACAAAGACTCAAGTAAGAAATATCCAAGAACATTGGGAGAACCAATGAAATGGACCAAAATTCAAAAGGGAGAACTTCCTAAGAACATTGGGAAGAACCACTGAGAGGAACCAAGACTCAAAAAGAAGAACGACCTAAGAGCATTTGGAAGAACCAATGAAATAGACCAAGATTTTAAGGAGGAACTTCCTAAGAACATGGGGAAGAACCACTGAGAGGAACCCAGACTCAAGGTAAGAAATTCCTAAAAACATTGGGAGAGCCAATGAAATGAGCCAAGACTCAAAAGGAGAAACGTCCTAAGAGCATGGGGAAGAACCACTGAGAGGAACCAAGACTCAAAAGGAAGAACGTCCTAAGAGCATTTGGAAGAACCAGTGAAATGGACCAAGATTCAAAAGGAAGAACATCCTATGACCATGGGAAAGAGCCACCAAGAGAACACTGAAGGAAAAAAGTCATAACATTGAAAGAAACATTGAGAGTAACCAAGACTCAAGAGAAGAAATTCATAAGAACACTGGGAAAAACCAATGAAATGGACAAAGGCTCAAAAGGAGTAACTTCCTAAGAACATAGGAAAGAACCACTCACAGGAACCAAGACTGAAGGGAAGAAATTCCTAAGAAAAATTGGGAAGAACCAATGAGAGGAACCAGGCTTAAAAGAAAGAACTTCTTAAGATCACTGGGAAGAACCAATGAAAAGGATCAAGAGTCAAAAGGAATTTTGGGCTAAACCAAAACTTACTGAAAGAAATTCCCAAGAACACTGGGATGAATCACTGGGAGGAACCAAGACTCAAAGGAAATTCCTAGAAACACTGAGAAGAACCAATGAAACTGAGCAGCACTCAAAAGGAAACAATCCCTAAGTGCATGAAGAAAAAAGACCAAACACCAAAATCTTAGGAAGTTTCGCTCCAGACTTTCCATAAACTTCAAGTAACCTCTGCTCCAGATGTTTAATGAACCTTAAGGAACCTCTTCTCTGGACATTTCATGAACTTGAAGGAACCTCTTCTCTGGACATTTCATGAACTTGTGGTGTTACAGGTCATCTGCTCTACAAGCTTTACTGGATCTGTGAGCAACGGAGACGGAAAACATCGGGACGGAACAGCGGATTTTATTATTTCCCCCAAAAAGCCTTCAGAGCCACCACAGCAAAGAGAGGAGACCTCCCTCCGGAACCCGCTCGCCTGAGGAGCAGCTCGGCGCGGTGAGTAACGCTCATGGAAACGTCCCGGACCAGAAGATCTTTCCTGCTCCATTAAAGTCCATTTAAGATGAAAGGAGCGTCGGGTGTGTGCGGCCCACTTTACTGCCGAACAACATGCATCTGCGGTGGGCTTGTGTCCCCAGCAGGTCCAGCACTGACGCTGGTCTTCATACACAGTTACAGCCTGTAGCAGCGACACAGCTCACAGGACTCTCACACTCGTTCATTTTCTTTTCATCTGCTCTTCATTTCTCTCCACGCTTTATTCTTTTCATCTTTCTACCTACTTTTACATTTTCTTTATCATCCTTTTATCCTTAATATTCATTTCCTTACTTCCGTTCTCCTACATTCAACCTTCCTTTCTCTCTCACTCTCCATTCTTCCATTTTATATCTATCTTTTATTCTTTCTTTCTTTCTTTCTATAATTTTTTCCATTCTTTAATTTTCTTTCTACCTTCTTTCTTTTCTTCCTTTCTCCTACTTTCAACCTTCCTTTCTCTCTATCTCTCCATTCTTCCTTTTATCCACTTTCTACCACTTTCTATCTTCCGTTCTTTCTTCTTTTATTTTTCTTTCTACTGTCTCTCTTTTCTTCCTTTCTCCTACTTTTACCCTTCCCTTCTCTCTATATCTCCATTCTTCCTTTCCTCGACTTTCAAACTTCCTTTCTATCTCTCCATTCCTTCCATTTTATATCTATCTTTGATTCTTTCTTTCTTTCTATAATTTCTTCCATTCTTTATTTTCTTTCTACCTTCTTTCATTTCTTCCTTTCTCCTACTTTCAACCTTCCTTTCTATCTTGCTCTCCATTCTTCATTCCTTCCATTTTATATCTATCTTCTATTCTTTCTTTATTTCTATGATTTCTCCCAGCCTTTAATTTTCTTCCTACCTTTCTGTATATTTCTCTCCTCTTTTCCTTCTCCTACATTCAACCTTTCTTTTTTATCTCTCCATTCCTCATTCTATCCTCTATCTACCACTTTCTAACTATCTTCTGTTTAATCTTTCCTTCTGTAATTTCTCCCATCCTTTTGTTTTCTTTCCACCCTCTTGTATCTTTCTTTCCTTCCTTCTTTTCTTCCTTTCTCATACTTTCAACCTTTCTTTCGATCTATCTCTCCTGTCTGTCTTCCATTGCTTCTTTTTCTTTCTTTCTTTCTTTCTATAATTTCTCTCATCCTTTCATTTTTTTATCTTTTTGTATCTTTCTTTCCTTTTTCCTTCCTATCTCTCCATTTTTCATTCCTTCCACTTTCTATCTTCTGTTCCTTCTTTCTTTCTATAATTTCTCTCAACTTTTAAATTCTTTCTACACTCTATTTTTCTTTTCTTTCTCATATTTTCCATCTGCCTTTTTATCTTTTCTTTCATCACTTTTTCAGCCTTTAATTCTCTCTCTCTACCCTGCTTCTTCATTTCTTTTATTTTCTTTTTCTTTCTACTTTTTTTTCTGTTACTCTTTCCTTCTACTTTCCTTCATCTTGTAATATATTTCTTTTCTTTCCTTTATCCTTTTTGGTGCATTTTTTCTTTCTACCTTTTCTTCTTTTTCTTTTTCAACCTTGTTTTTTATTACTTCCTTTCTCTTATCTTATTTTTTTCTTTCTGTCCATCTCTGTCTTTCTTTTCTTTATTCCTTCCATTTTCTACCATTTTTCTCTCTTTATCGTCTGTTTTCTTTACCTTGTTCTTTATTTCTTCCTGTCTTTTCCTCCTTTTTATATGATTTTCTCCCATCAGCCTTTCATTTTTATCTTCTCTACTTTTTCTAACCTCTTTCTCTTTCTACCTTCTTTCCGATCCTTTCTTTATACCAAGGTCTGATTCTTTTCTTTGGTTTTCATTCTTTATTCCTTTCCCCATTCTTTCAGTCTTTTTTCTCCATCTACCATCATTTTCATTACATTTCTTCATCCCTTTTTACAACCATTCATTCTTTTATCCTACACTGCATCTTTCTTTTATTATTATTCCCATTAAAATTTTTACTTCTACTTTTCCTTCTTTTTACTATCTTGCTTTCAACATGTTCTCTTTCTTTCCTACCTTTTCTTGTTCTTCCTTTCTCTTTCATCTTTTTCATCTTTTCAACTATCGTTTTGTTACAAAGACTACAGTGTAAACTGGTTGGGTTGATCTCGGGTTATATATGTGTGTAGTAACACTTTGGGCCCACCGTTGGGCCCTGGATCTTTAAGGGGTTAACATTGGCTGTTACATTAACTTACTGAGTGATGGGAAAGAGAGAAGACCACCCGGCCCTCCCAGAAAGAGAGTCAGACTCCCAGTCAAAGATGGGATCGACTGTCCTGATGATAGGTTCAACACAGAGACCCACAATTTACAAACCCACCTTATTTTCAAGAGTGTGAATCATTCCCACTTGTTTTTCCATAGATCTTCCTAACCAGAACTCCGGTGAGCGCTCGACCTGTCCATAAAGCCAGAGTCATCCGAGGCTGGAATCCCTGTACTGTTACGAGGCAGCGAAGTTCTATTTAATCCAATAATCCCGTACAATGGGATTAAGCGTTATTGCTCTTGCTGTACACAGCAGCTCATTTGTAATCTGTGGAATATCCAAGGACATCCCTCATCCGCAACACGCCTCGGAAATAAACGACGGCAGTGACTTCACTTGTAATACTCGACGTACACGTTTCCATTTCTTTCCACATCATTCTGCATTCAAACTCCCAAACTCTTAGCCGCCAGCTTTCCCAATGTCATGAGGTATGTTTTATTAATAGCCCACATTGAGAGGGTCCTCTAGTGCTGGGGGATGTGGGAACGCGTACGGGATCAAATTGTAATAATGAGAAAAGGCCGGAAGACGAGATAAGAGCTTTGCATGCTGCCCTTTCTCAGTCTGTTGTTATGCTACTGGAAATGAATGGATTACTGGATGGTTGTGTGTGTTGCCGTGCGACGTGACAGCCATCTGCCACTTGCTGTCCACTCTGCTGAGTGTCCATCCAAATGGATTGGACTGAAGAGCTCAGCGGTGACCAGTTTTGGCGCTAGACAGTTTGGGAAGTTTTTGCCCGACGTCTCAAACAGTCCTTTGACTGAATGGGCACGAATGCCGACAGACACTCCAAAATCTTGGGGGCATCTTTCCCAGAAGGATGGAGGCTGTCATAGCTACCCATGGGGCTCAGGTCCTTATTTACGCCCATGGTTCTGGAATGGGATGCTCAGCAAGCCCATATACTCTATATTGCCAAAAGTATTAGCTCGTCTGCCTTTACACACCTATGAACTTGAGTGACGTCCCATTCTTAATCCATAGGGTTTAATATGATGTCGGCCCAACCTTTGCAGCTATAACAGCTTGCATCCGATGCTTTGCATTGCGATTGGTGATGTAAGGCTTAGATGCATCTGCTCGGCCATGGAAATCCATTCCATGAAGGTCGTTACGCTATGTTCTTGAGGTGATCTGAAGGCCACGTGAAATTTGGAGGTCTATAGCCTATGCATCCTATGTCATGGTACGATGCTTTTAGTCCACACTCTCGTCTTGCTTGGTGTGTCTGAGCTGCACATCCATTGTTGTATCTAATATGGGTTTATAGTATATAATAATAAGCCAGTTGTTTGATGTGCAAACATCAATGTACAGCAACCCCTGGAGTTGAGTTGGGTAGTTTTCTCCTGCTTCAGTAATAATATGTCCACTTGTATTGAAGGCCATTGTGATTACAGCAGCACAACTCTTACCTAAGCAGGAACCGTCAGCCCTCTTTTTCCACTCCAGGTCTATTAAAAACTAGTGGGCATCTTTTACATTTGCTCCTTCTGCAGTTCCCATTTTAGTGCAGCGGGCAAGATAAAGGAAAGTGCAGCGGTAGAGAAAATGACCTCACGTTGATCAGCCTGGGCTTTAAATTTCACTGACCTTTTCCTACAAAAGAACTTGGTTGACTTGCATGTGAACCAACCAGTTCTTTATTACAGATGGTCATACAGAGGGTCATGGTGTCCCCAAAGCTGCTTTCTGTGTGTCCGGCACTGGGGGCTTTTAGTGGTGTGGTAGTCGAAGTTTGGGCATGTCTACCCAGGTTGTTCTTATTACTACTATTTTAATAAAAAAGAATGTTTAGAGTGTCTTTTAGAAATTAGCTCATTTGCTCTGATGCAGGTTTACATACTTGAATACTTAGATACAGGCTGAGATCGTGTTCTGATAAACCGTAGGTTTTGGGGGTGTGTTTAAACTCGTATGCATATAGAATTATACACATATCATGGCTGTCCAACGATAAACACAAGTACCAGTCAAACGTTTTAGATCACTACCAGCCAAGCGTTTTAATACACTACCAGTCAAACGTTTTAGATACACTGCCAGTCAAACGTTTTAGTACACTACCAGACAAACGTTTTAGATACACTACCAGTCAAACGTTTTAGATACACTACCAGCCAAACGTTTTAGATACACTACCAGTCAAACGTTTTAGATACACTACCAGTCAAACGTTTTAGATACACTACCAGCCAAGCGTTTTAATACACTACCAGTCAAACGTTTTAGATACACTACCAGTCAAACGTTTTAGATACACTACCAGCCAAACGTTTTAGATACACTACCAGCCAAACGTTTTAGATACACTACCAGTCAAACGTTTTAGATACACTACCAGTCAAACGTTTTAGATACACTACCAGTCAAACGTTTTAGTACACTACCAGTCAAACGTTTAAGATACACTACCAGACAAACGTTTTAGTACACTACCAGACAAACGTTTTAGTACACTACCAGACAAACGTTTTAGATACACTACCAGACAAACGTTTTAGATACACTACCAGTCAAAAGTTTTAGTACACTACCAGCCAAACGTTTTAGTACACTACCAGTCAAACGTTTTAGATACACTACCAAACGTTTTAGATACACTAACAGACAAACGTTTTAGATACACTACCAGTCAAACGTTTTAGATACACTACCAGACAAACGTTTTAGTACACTACCAGACAAACGTTGTAGATACACTACCCGTCAAACGTTTTAGATCACTACCAGTCAAACGTTTTAGATACACTACCAGTCAAACGTTTTAGATACACTACCAGCCAAACGTTTTAGATACACTACCAGTCAAACGTTTTAGTACACTACCAGTCAAACGTTTAAGATACACTACCAGACAAACGTTTTAGTACACTACCAGACAAACGTTTTAGATATACTACCAGTCAAACGTTTTAGATACACTACCAGCCAAACGTTTTAGTACACTACCAGTCAAACGTTTTAGTACACTACCAGTCAAACGTTTAAGATACACTACCAGACAAACGTTTTAGTACACTACCAGACAAACGTTTTAGATACACTACCAGACAAATGTTTTAGATACACTACCAGTCAAAAGTTTTAGTACACTACCAGCCAAACATTTTAGTACACTACCAGTCAAACGTTTTAGATACACTACCAGCCAAACGTTTTAGTACACTACCAGACAAACGTTGTAGATACACTACCCGTCAAACGTTTTAGATCACTACCAGTCAAACGTTTTAGTACACTACCAGTCAAAAGTTTTAGATACACTACCAGTCAAACGTTTTAGATACACTACCAGTCAAACGTTTTAGATACACTACCAGTCAAACGTTTAAGATACACTACCAGACAAACGTTTTAGTACACTACCAGACAAACGTTTTAGATACACTACCAGACAAACGTTTTAGATACACTACCAGTCAAAAGTTTTAGTACACTACCAGCCAAACGTTTTAGATACACTACCAGTCAAACGTTTTAGATACACTACCAGCCAAACGTTTTAGATACACTACCAGTCAAACGTTTTAGTACACTACCAGTCAAACGTTTTAGATACACTACCAGACAAACGTTTTAGATACACTAACAGACAAACGTTTTAGATACACTACCAGTCAAATGTTTTAGATACACTACCAGACAAACGTTTTAGTACACTACCAGACAAACGTTGTAGATACACTACCCGTCAAACGTTTTAGATCACTACCAGTCAAACGTTTTAGATACACTACCAGTCAAACGTTTTAGATACACTACCAGCCAAACGTTTTAGATACACTACCAGTCAAACGTTTTAGATACACTACCAGCCAAACGTTTTAGATCACTATCAGCCAATCGTTTTAGATACACTACCAGCCAAACGTTTTAGATACACTACCAGACAAACGTTTTAGATACACTACCAGCCAAACGTTTTAGTACACTACCAGTCAAACGTTTTAGATACACTACCAGGCAAACGTTTTAGATACACTACCAGTCAAACGTTTTAGATACACTACCAGACAAACGTTTTAGATACACTACCAGACAAAGGTTTTAGATCACTACCAGTCAAACGTTTTAGTACACTACCAGCCAAACGTTTTAGATGCACTACCAGGCAAACGTTTTAGATACACTACCAGTCAAAAGTTTTAGATACACTACCAGTCAAACGTTTTAGATACACTACCAGCCAAACGTTTTAGATACACTACCAGGCAAACGTTTTAGATACACTACCAGTCAAACGTTTTAGATACACTACCAGCCAAACGTTTTAGATACACTACCAGTCAAACGTTTTAGTACACTACCCGTCAAACGTTTTAGTACACTACCAGTCAAACGTTTTAGATACACTACCAGACAAACGTTTTAGTACACTACCAGTCAAACGTTTTTGTACACTACCCGTCAAACGTTTTAGTACACTACCAGTCAAACGTTTTAGATACACTACCAGACAAACGTTTTAGATACACTACCAGCCAAACGTTTTAGATACACTACCAGTCAAACGTTTTAGATACACTACCAGCCAAACGTTTTAGATCACTATCAGCCAATCGTTTTAGATACACTACCAGACAAACGTTTTAGATACACTACCAGCCAAACGTTTTAGTACACTACCAGTCAAACGTTTTAGATACACTACCAGGCAAACGTTTTAGATACACTACCAGTCAAACGTTTTAGATACACTACCAGACAAACGTTTTAGATACACTACCAGAGAAACGTTTTAGAAACACTACCAGCCAAACGTTTTAGATACACTACCAGTCAAAAGTTTTAGACACACTACCAGGCAAACGTTTTAGATACACTACCAGTCAAAAGTTTTAGACACACTACCAGGCAAACGTTTTAGTAACACTACCAGTCAAACGTTTTAGATACACTACCAGTCAAACGTTTTAGATACACTACCAGCCAAACGTTTTAGATACACTACCAGTCAAACGTTTTAGATACACTACCAGTCAAACGTTTTAGATACACTACCAGGCAAACGTTTTAGATACACTACCAGTCAAAAGTTTTAGATACACTACCAGCCAAACGTTTTAGATACACTACCAGCCAAACGTTTTAGATCACTACCAGCCAAACGTTTTAGATCACTACCAGTCAAACGTTTTAGATACACTACCAGCCAAACGTTTTAGATATAGTACCAGTCAAACGTTTTAGATACACTACCAGTTAAAAGTTTTAGATACACTACCAGGCAAACGTTTTAGATACACTACCAGCCAAACGTTTTAGATACACTACCAGGCAAACGTTTTAGATACACTACCAGTCAAACGTTTTAGATACACTACCAGCCAAACGTTTTAGATACACTACCAGTCAAACGTTTTAGTACACTACCCGTCAAACGTTTTAGTACACTACCAGTCAAACGTTTTAGATACGCTACCAGACAAACGTTTTAGTACACTACCAGTCAAACGTTTTTGTACACTACCCGTCAAACGTTTTAGTACACTACCAGTCAAACGTTTTAGATACACTACCAGACAAACGTTTTAGATACACTACCAGACAAACGTTTTAGATACACTACCAGCCAAACGTTTTAGATACACTACCAGTCAAACGTTTTAGATACACTACCAGCCAAACGTTTTAGATCACTATCAGCCAATCGTTTTAGATACACTACCAGCCAAACGTTTTAGATACACTACCAGACAAACGTTTTAGATACACTACCAGGCAAACGTTTTAGATACACTACCAGGCAAACGTTTTAGATACACTACCAGTCAAACGTTTTAGATACACTACCAGACAAACGTTTTAGATACACTACCAGACAAAGGTTTTAGATCACTACCAGTCAAACGTTTTAGTACACTACCAGCCAAACGTTTTAGATACACTACCAGACAAACGTTTTAGATACACTACCAGGCAAACGTTTTAGATACACTACCAGGCAAACGTTTTAGATACACTACCAGTCAAACGTTTTAGATACACTACCAGCCAAACGTTTTAGATACACTACCAGGCAAACGTTTTAGATACACTACCAGTCAAACGTTTTAGATACACTACCAGCCAAACGTTTTAGATACACTACCAGTCAAACGTTTTAGTACACTACCCGTCAAACGTTTTAGTACACTACCAGTCAAACGTTTTAGATACACTACCAGACAAACGTTTTAGTACACTACCAGTCAAACGTTTTTGTACACTACCCGTCAAACGTTTTAGTACACTACCAGTCAAACGTTTTAGATACACTACCAGACAAACGTTTTAGATACACTACCAGACAAACGTTTTAGATACACTACCAGCCAAACGTTTTAGATACACTACCAGTCAAACGTTTTAGATACACTACCAGCCAAACGTTTTAGATCACTATCAGCCAATCGTTTTAGATACACTACCAGCCAAACGTTTTAGATACACTACCAGACAAACGTTTTAGATACACTACCAGCCAAACGTTTTAGTACACTACCAGTCAAACGTTTTAGATACACTACCAGGCAAACGTTTTAGATACACTACCAGTCAAACGTTTTAGATACACTACCAGACAAACGTTTTAGATACACTACCAGACAAAGGTTTTAGATCACTACCAGTCAAACGTTTTAGTACACTACCAGCCAAACGTTTTAGATGCACTACCAGGCAAACGTTTTAGATACACTACCAGTCAAAAGTTTTAGATACACTACCAGTCAAACGTTTTAGATACACTACCAGCCAAACGTTTTAGATACACTACCAGGCAAACGTTTTAGATACACTACCAGTCAAACGTTTTAGATACACTACCAGCCAAACGTTTTAGATACACTACCAGTCAAACGTTTTAGTACACTACCCGTCAAACGTTTTAGTACACTACCAGTCAAACGTTTTAGATACACTACCAGACAAACGTTTTAGTACACTACCAGTCAAACGTTTTTGTACACTACCCGTCAAACGTTTTAGTACACTACCAGTCAAACGTTTTAGATACACTACCAGACAAACGTTTTAGATACACTACCAGCCAAACGTTTTAGATACACTACCAGTCAAACGTTTTAGATACACTACCAGCCAAACGTTTTAGATCACTATCAGCCAATCGTTTTAGATACACTACCAGACAAACGTTTTAGATACACTACCAGCCAAACGTTTTAGTACACTACCAGTCAAACGTTTTAGATACACTACCAGGCAAACGTTTTAGATACACTACCAGTCAAACGTTTTAGATACACTACCAGACAAACGTTTTAGATACACTACCAGAGAAACGTTTTAGAAACACTACCAGCCAAACGTTTTAGATACACTACCAGTCAAAAGTTTTAGACACACTACCAGGCAAACGTTTTAGATACACTACCAGTCAAAAGTTTTAGACACACTACCAGGCAAACGTTTTAGTAACACTACCAGTCAAACGTTTTAGATACACTACCAGTCAAACGTTTTAGATACACTACCAGCCAAACGTTTTAGATACACTACCAGTCAAACGTTTTAGATACACTACCAGTCAAACGTTTTAGATACACTACCAGGCAAACGTTTTAGATACACTACCAGTCAAAAGTTTTAGATACACTACCAGCCAAACGTTTTAGATACACTACCAGCCAAACGTTTTAGATCACTACCAGCCAAACGTTTTAGATCACTACCAGTCAAACGTTTTAGATACACTACCAGCCAAACGTTTTAGATATAGTACCAGTCAAACGTTTTAGATACACTACCAGTTAAAAGTTTTAGATACACTACCAGGCAAACGTTTTAGATACACTACCAGCCAAACGTTTTAGATACACTACCAGGCAAACGTTTTAGATACACTACCAGTCAAACGTTTTAGATACACTACCAGCCAAACGTTTTAGATACACTACCAGTCAAACGTTTTAGTACACTACCCGTCAAACGTTTTAGTACACTACCAGTCAAACGTTTTAGATACGCTACCAGACAAACGTTTTAGTACACTACCAGTCAAACGTTTTTGTACACTACCCGTCAAACGTTTTAGTACACTACCAGTCAAACGTTTTAGATACACTACCAGACAAACGTTTTAGATACACTACCAGACAAACGTTTTAGATACACTACCAGCCAAACGTTTTAGATACACTACCAGTCAAACGTTTTAGATACACTACCAGCCAAACGTTTTAGATCACTATCAGCCAATCGTTTTAGATACACTACCAGCCAAACGTTTTAGATACACTACCAGACAAACGTTTTAGATACACTACCAGGCAAAACGTTTTAGATACACTACCAGGCAAACGTTTTAGATACACTACCAGTCAAACGTTTTAGATACACTACCAGACAAACGTTTTAGATACACTACCAGACAAAGGTTTTAGATCACTACCAGTCAAACGTTTTAGTACACTACCAGCCAAACGTTTTAGATACACTACCAGACAAACGTTTTAGATACACTACCAGGCAAACGTTTTAGATACACTACCAGGCAAACGTTTTAGATACACTACCAGTCAAACGTTTTAGATACACTACCAGCCAAACGTTTTAGATACACTACCAGGCAAACGTTTTAGATACACTACCAGTCAAACGTTTTAGATACACTACCAGCCAAACGTTTTAGATACACTACCAGTCAAACGTTTTAGTACACTACCCGTCAAACGTTTTAGTACACTACCAGTCAAACGTTTTAGATACACTACCAGACAAACGTTTTAGTACACTACCAGTCAAACGTTTTTGTACACTACCCGTCAAACGTTTTAGTACACTACCAGTCAAACGTTTTAGATACACTACCAGACAAACGTTTTAGATACACTACCAGCCAAACGTTTTAGATACACTACCAGTCAAACGTTTTAGATACACTACCAGCCAAACGTTTTAGATCACTATCAGCCAATCGTTTTAGATACACTACCAGCCAAACGTTTTAGATACACTACCAGACAAACGTTTTAGATACACTACCAGCCAAACGTTTTAGTACACTACCAGTCAAACGTTTTAGATACACTACCAGGCAAACGTTTTAGATACACTACCAGTCAAACGTTTTAGATACACTACCAGACAAACGTTTTAGATACACTACCAGAGAAACGTTTTAGAAACACTACCAGCCAAACGTTTTAGATACACTACCAGTCAAAAGTTTTAGACACACTACCAGGCAAACGTTTTAGATACACTACCAGTCAAAAGTTTTAGACACACTACCAGGCAAACGTTTTAGTAACACTACCAGTCAAACGTTTTAGATACACTACCAGTCAAACGTTTTAGATACACTACCAGCCAAACGTTTTAGATACACTACCAGTCAAACGTTTTAGATACACTACCAGTCAAACGTTTTAGATACACTACCAGGCAAACGTTTTAGATACACTACCAGTCAAAAGTTTTAGATACACTACCAGCCAAACGTTTTAGATACACTACCAGCCAAACGTTTTAGATCACTACCAGCCAAACGTTTTAGATCACTACCAGTCAAACGTTTTAGATACACTACCAGCCAAACGTTTTAGATATAGTACCAGTCAAACGTTTTAGATACACTACCAGTTAAAAGTTTTAGATACACTACCAGGCAAACGTTTTAGATACACTACCAGCCAAACGTTTTAGATACACTACCAGGCAAACGTTTTAGATACACTACCAGTCAAACGTTTTAGATACACTACCAGCCAAACGTTTTAGATACACTACCAGTCAAACGTTTTAGTACACTACCCGTCAAACGTTTTAGTACACTACCAGTCAAACGTTTTAGATACACTACCAGACAAACGTTTTAGTACACTACCAGTCAAACGTTTTTGTACACTACCCGTCAAACGTTTTAGTACACTACCAGTCAAACGTTTTAGATACACTACCAGACAAACGTTTTAGATACACTACCAGACAAACGTTTTAGATACACTACCAGCCAAACGTTTTAGATACACTACCAGTCAAACGTTTTAGATACACTACCAGCCAAACGTTTTAGATCACTATCAGCCAATCGTTTTAGATACACTACCAGCCAAACGTTTTAGATACACTACCAGACAAACGTTTTAGATACACTACCAGCCAAACGTTTTAGTACACTACCAGTCAAACGTTTTAGATACACTACCAGGCAAACGTTTTAGATACACTACCAGTCAAACGTTTTAGATACACTACCAGACAAACGTTTTAGATACACTACCAGACAAAGGTTTTAGATCACTACCAGTCAAACGTTTTAGTACACTACCAGCCAAACGTTTTAGATGCACTACCAGGCAAACGTTTTAGATACACTACCAGTCAAAAGTTTTAGATACACTACCAGTCAAACGTTTTAGATACACTACCAGCCAAACGTTTTAGATACACTACCAGGCAAACGTTTTAGATACACTACCAGTCAAACGTTTTAGATACACTACCAGCCAAACGTTTTAGATACACTACCAGTCAAACGTTTTAGTACACTACCCGTCAAACGTTTTAGTACACTACCAGTCAAACGTTTTAGATACACTACCAGACAAACGTTTTAGTACACTACCAGTCAAACGTTTTTGTACACTACCGTCAAACGTTTTAGTACACTACCAGTCAAACGTTTTAGATACACTACCAGACAAACGTTTTAGATACACTACCAGCCAAACGTTTTAGATACACTACCAGTCAAACGTTTTAGATACACTACCAGCCAAACGTTTTAGATCACTATCAGCCAATCGTTTTAGATACACTACCAGCCAAACGTTTTAGATACACTACCAGACAAACGTTTTAGATACACTACCAGCCAAACGTTTTAGTACACTACCAGTCAAACGTTTTAGATACACTACCAGGCAAACGTTTTAGATACACTACCAGTCAAACGTTTTAGATACACTACCAGACAAACGTTTTAGATACACTACCAGAGAAACGTTTTAGAAACACTACCAGCCAAACGTTTTAGATACACTACCAGTCAAAAGTTTTAGACACACTACCAGGCAAACGTTTTAGATACACTACCAGTCAAAAGTTTTAGACACACTACCAGGCAAACGTTTTAGTAACACTACCAGTCAAACGTTTTAGATACACTACCAGCCAAACGTTTTAGATACACTACCAGTCAAACGTTTTAGATACACTACCAGTCAAACGTTTTAGATACACTACCAGGCAAACGTTTTAGATACACTACCAGTCAAAAGTTTTAGATACACTACCAGCCAAACGTTTTAGATACACTACCAGCCAAACGTTTTAGATCACTACCAGCCAAACGTTTTAGATCACTACCAGTCAAACGTTTTAGATACACTACCAGCCAAACGTTTTAGATATAGTACCAGTCAAACGTTTTAGATACACTACCAGTCAAACGTTTTAGATACACTACCAGGCAAACGTTTTAGATACACTACCAGTTAAAAGTTTTAGATACACTACCAGGCAAACGTTTTAGATACACTACCAGCCAAACGTTTTAGATCACTACCAGCCAAACGTTTTAGATCACTACCAGTCAAACGTTTTAGATACACTACCAGCCAAACATTTTAGATACACTACCAGCCAAACGTTTTAGATACACTACCAGTCAAAAGTTTTAGACACACTACCAGGCAAACGTTTTAGATACACTACCAGTCAAACGTTTTAGATACACTACCAGGCAAACGTTTTAGATACACTACCAGTAAACGTTTTATGGTTTTCTTCACTAAAAAACACTTGAATTCTGTGAACACTTTCAACAGACGAAGCTCTGGTTCCTCCATCTCTTGATTCCCTCCAAACTGTTTCATTTCCTGCGATTTAGAAAACAACCTTAAGTGGTCCATTGTCTTGCGGAGATTGCTCAGTTAGCACCTCTGGGCAGCTACAAACAAGCGAAATAGCCATTACTGCTGACACGCGTCCCTCAAACATTAAAAACACAATAAATACTGAAATGCCATTTGAGAACACTTTTAATTTGAATGCTCTGTGAGTTCGTGGGAAGGCGGAGGCCAGTTTGGTGTGTTTAAACGGTGGAAGTCAATCAGAGTTTAATTGATTAATGCTTCTGGAGGGAAACGGTGGTGGGAGAATTAAAATGAAGCAGAAAAGAAAGGTCAGATTTTAGTGCTGGTGGGAGGTTTAAATGAGGCCAGCACAATTGAACTGGAGCGGAAAATTCCGGGCGTGTATAGAGCATCAGTTATAGTTGCACGAGAATGTTTGATGGTTTTATTTAAGGCCTGTTATCCACTGTCTCAAGAGGGCTCTGCACCGAAATACACAGGCACTAGGTTGCAGCACCACCACTGAGAGGGTTATTAGCAGTTCCATGCTCTTTCAAACTTTGCACCAGTGGTGTGTATAACACGGTAGCGAACCGTGACCCTTAGGCCTCGGCCCTCTAACCCCAAAAAAATACTGTTTTCTCTCCTAATAAACTGCAAGTCAACAAAAAATGAGAACAAACAATAACATCTGTACAACAAAGATAACTTCTTAATCAAAATAAGGTTCCTCCTCGAGTTTTGACATTAATGTGATGCCGTACGAGGGCATCAAAGCAATGAATCGAGATGTCAAACCACACAAAACAAACAAAATGATATAAAAGTCTTTATACCAATACATCAGTCATACATATCAATCAGAAAAGTAGAGATGTTTCATTATGGCGTTTTATTAAACTCAAACAGCATCAACAGTGCAGACACAATCAAACAATCATCAAGGAATTACTTGAAAACTACTTGAAGTCCATTCTTCTGTCTTCAGTCATGCAACTGATCCTTTGCTTTTAAACCCATTAACACATTAACAGTTCTTTCTCAATGGAAACCAATGCCCAATCTGGCAGTTGGGTCTAACCAGTCGAGTTCAGCTTCTGCTCCCTGATCGAGCCTGTCATCCAGGAGTATCCCAGTAAGTGCTGGAGTCTCTCAAAAGCCTTTGTTATTTGCCCCAAATTAAGCTCCGGTGTAGGTCGTCCTTGGCCGACTAACTCTAACTTCTTATTAAAAGTTAATCTAGAAAACGGCTTGGAGAACAAATTTGCAAAGTTGTCCACCTCTGAAGCGGTAGTGCTAGAGCTTCGGCTTCCATCGTTACTCAGCCTAGTGCTAGCTAGCTGTATCTCCAGCTAGCGTCGCCACAGTGGGTGGAAATTATCATACAGTTAAGCCCGCCCACTTAAAGGGAAGATATGATTGGTCAATTTTACTGTCATTTGAAATTGGTATGGCTCTGAATTATAACTGCCTGGCCTCCTTTGTACATGAACAGTGGGACCACCAATCACCAACATTCTGTGAAGGCATCACAGTCCTTATAGGGGGAGACACAGGCTCACAGGCTTCCACTTAACCCCTCACGCTCCAACACAGATTGAAAAGACATTTTTGAATAATTTATAATTTAGATGTTGATTGTGAAACTGTAAGTAGATAAAATAAAAAATAAAAAAATAATAAAAATATATATATATCTGTGTTAATATTTTAGGCCCTCTGAGAGGGCGTAGAGGGCCATGATGGTTCCCCACTGGTACAACAGTTGGAAGGCGGTGATTCAGCTGCACTGACTTTGAAAGATTGTAATCACTTATGCTGGTAATAATAATATTTTGGTCTAAAGAGAATTCCCGCACTTATAAAAAGCTTGGAATGTAGTTTGTATCTTCTACACTAACATTTAAGTGTGTTTTCAAAAAACTACTCTGGGTCGTACCAGCATGATGGAGCAGAATTCTGCGGTAACTATAGAGTCAATGAATGCAATGAAAGAGTTCAACCAACCCAATTCATGCTGAAGATTTTTAAGATTCAAAGAAATCTGAGATTTTATTGAATCAAATGAAATTGGCGAAATTTCCTTATGGCTCGAAATGGATCATTTTTGAGGGAATTAAACTAAATTTTGAAATTGTAAATGATGCATGAATCATTTGCTAAAGAATCAGTTTGAAACATGTGAATTTTTTTTCTAAACAAAAAAAAATCTAATGCTGGTGAAATTTAAGATTTGAGTAAAATTTGATACACTTGTGTTGAAATCAGAATTTGTGAAGAACTGAATTAAAAGTCATGATAACATCTGATAATTCAGATATTGAATTGAGAAGCAGTGAATCAAATTTTATTTTGGTGAAATCTGCAACGATTAATTTCCAAACAATTCAGTTAAATTTCATGATGTATTGAATCATTTCTAAAAGAAGACTATCAAATTGACACATAATGAAATCTAAGATTCCATGTTGGTCTGAATTGTGTCCTACTGTCTTTTAAAATTTGTAAAATTCCCTAACAGATCAAATCGTTGCCTGAAGAATCAAATCAAGCTTTGGTGAGACGTGAGAGTTCTTAAGGTCCTGAATAATTTCCTAGAGAATCAAACTAAATTCAATTGAATGAATCGTTTCCTAAAGAATCAGTTTGAATCATGAAAGAAAATATTTCCTAGACAACTGAATCCAAGTGAAGCATTTTCTTATGGAATCAAATCAAACTGATCATTAAGTTTAAGGTTTTATGATGCATGTAATCAATTTCTGAAGACTTTAATAACTAAGTTATGACATTTGATTCACTGGATCAAATGCTGGTGAAATTTAAGATTTCACGATCATCTCATAAAATATTGTACCGAGTAAAATTTGATGCAACTGTGGTGAAATCTGAAGAACTGAACTTAACATTATGATAACATTCGATAATTCATGCACTGAATTGAGTCATTGAGTTTCCGTGAAGCAGAAAATTGTTTCTTAAAAAACGAAATACATTTTTGATTCATTCACAAATAATTTGGTTAAATTAATTGAACTCATTAGTAAAGTTTGAGATTTTTTGATGTATTGAATCATTTCCAAAAGAAGGTTATCAAATTGATGCATGGTGAAATCTTAGATTTCATGTTGGTCTGAATTGTGTTCTAATGAATCTTAGCATTATTGATTGAATCGTTTCCTGAAGAATCAAACCAAGCTTTGGTGGGACATGAGAGTTCTTGAGGTCCTCCATCATTTCCGAGAGAATCAAACAGAGAGTTAACTCAAGCTTTAAGTAAATGTTCCCTGGCCACTTTATCAGAAATACCAGTACTGGATTTCCACTATCAGGTCACTTTATCAGAACACCAATGGTCTATTGTCGCTAACTGGCCACTTTATTAGAAACACCAGTCCTGTACTTCCACTAACTGGCCACTTTATCAGAAATACCAGGCTCATTTCCGAGAGAATCAAACGGAACTCAATTGAATCTTGAAATTGTAAATGTTGCATGAATCATTTTCTAAAGAATCAGTCAAACTGAGGTTTTATGACACACACAATACTTTTTTGTTATGAGTTATGGTGGGATTTGATTCACTGGGTCATTTTCTTAGAAATTAATCAAATCTAATACTGGTGAAATTTAAGATTTCATTATCATCTCATAAGATATAGTACCAACTGAATAAAAGTTGATGCAACTGAATTGAAAGTCATGAAAATATTTGGTTATTCTGAATTATTATGAAAATTACTAATTCATAATAAAAAATGTAATTATAATGAAATGAGTTTTCATGAAGCAGTGAATGGTTCCTCAGAATGGTTCCTGAATCAAGTTTCATTGAGTCACAGTGAAATGTAAAGTGATTAATTATTAAAAAGTTTAGTTAAATCAATTGTAATTTAAGTAAGATTTGATATTTCATGATGCACTGAATGATGATTCCTAAACAACTGGATCTAATATAATCAAACTTTGAGTAAATCTAAAATGTCATGTTGCTTTAAATCACTGAATTAAAAGTTGATGGAAATTTGCTATTTATTTATATATTATATTGGTTTTTTTTTTATATGCAACTGGATGAACATGTGCTACAATTTGATATCAAGCAATAAAGTAATTTCCAAAGAAATGAATCAAAAAGAATTTGATTAAATGCTGGTGTAATTTAAGGGGTTTATAAAGAATCACAATGTAATCAAGTTGTTTTGTGGTCAGAGAGTTGAACCCTTAGGGCCTGTTTAACTCCCCCACAGCATGTTTAAGCCAGTTATGCAGCACTTAAGAATCATGTACACAAGCAGGTCAGCTGCTGAAGTCATCAGGGGTTGACTGGCGGGTCTGCGGAGTGCAGCAGCCGCGAGGATGAAGTTATTTTCAGCGTAAAAGTAAGTTGAGAGAATAATAACGTCCACCAGGAGGCCGGGGAAAGAAAAAAAACATGCCAAAATTGAACTCCCTCTGGCTGGAGTCCCATGAGTGGCAGGATTAGGAGTTATAGACTGGGCCATGAAGAGAGTGGAGAGAGTACAGAGACCATACAGCCAGCTCAAACACTGTAACACTTCTGGGATGGAGCAATAAATCACAAGAGAGAGGCAGAAATAGGACAGGCTTCGAGTCCGCCACCGAGCTTCCACTACAGCTCATTTCATATAGCCTAGCACAAGACTTAAACAAGCATGACCCAGAGAGTTAACTCAAGCCTAAAGTTAACGTTCACTGGCCACTTTATCAGAAACAGCAGGCTTGTACTTCCACTGACTGGCCACTTTATTAGAAACACCAGTCCTGTACTTCCACTAACTGGCCACTTTATCAGAAACACCAGGCATGTACTTCCACTAACTGGCCACTTTATCAGAAACACCTACCTTGTGCTTCCACTATCGGGCCACTTTATCAGAACACCAATGGTCTATTGTCGCTAACTGGCCACTTTATTAGAAAGACCAGTCCTGTACTTCCACTAACGGGCCACTTTATTAGAAACACCAACCTTGTACTTCCACAAACTGGCGACTTTATTAGAAACACTCATTTTGTAACAGCACCTTATACTTCTGCTCACTGGCCACTATTTTGGAAACACCCACCTTGTACATCCACTAACTGGCCAATTTATTAGAAATACCCACCTTGTACTTCCACTAACTGGCCACTTTATTAGAAACGCCTACCTTGTACTTCCACTAACTGGCCACTTTATTAGAAACGCCCACCTTGTACTTCCACTAACTGGCCACTTTATTAGAAACGCCCACCTTGTACTTCCTCTAACTGGCCAGTTTAGTAGAAACACCTACCTTGTACTTCCACTAACTGGCCACTTTATTAGAAACACGTACCTTGTGCTTCAATTAACTGGCCACTTTATTAGAAACTCCCACCTTGTACTTTCACTAGTTGACAACTTTATTAGTAACACCAACCTTGTGCTTACACTAACTGGCCACTTTATTAGAAACACCTACCTTGTACTTCCACTAACTGGCCACTTTATTAGAAACACCTACCTTGTACTTCCACTAACTGGCCACTTTATTAGAAACACCTACCTTGTACTTCCACTAACTGGCCACTTTATTAGAAACACCTACCTTGTACTTCCACTAACTGGCCACTTCATTAGAAACACCAACCTTGTACATCCACTAACTGGCCACTTTAGTAGAAACACCTACCTTGTACTTCCACTAACTGGCCACTTTATTAGAAACACCAACCTTGTACATCCACTAACTGGCCACTTTATTAGAAACACCTACCTTGTACTTCCACTAACTGGCCACTTTATTAGAAACACCTACCTTGTACTTCCACTAACTGGCCACTTTAGTAGAAACACCTACCTTGTAGTTCCACTAACTGGCCACTTTATTAGAAACACCAACCTTGTACTTCCAGTAACTGGCCACTTTATTAGAAACAATATTAACAATAATACCTGCTCTGTGGTGGTCCCGTGAGGGTCCTGGTCATTGAAGAACAGAGTAATAAAGTATAGAGAGAATCAGATGAACTACCGTCTGTAAGTGTAGCTCCTGTATGGTCAGTGGAGCTGATACAGTGGACAGTGAGTGGAGATATAAGACAATGTGTCCAGTCAGTATATAAGTACACTATATATATATATCCTTTACATTTTCATTATAATCTCTGCTGTACAGCTTTATCTCCAGACGCTGCCTCAAGGAGCCTGGAGGCGGTGCTGCTGTTGGTCGTTTCCTGGTCACACACATCCTGAAGATTGAGCTCGTAGTACTTCGGCCCTGGTCGAGCAGAGCAGTGTGTTCCTCAGACTCCATCTGGACACTCACGGACGCACGCAGACATCATTTCTTGCTTTTTAACTTTGATGACACTCGCTTCTTTCCCCGGTGCACTGTGGGTAGCGACCTTGAGCGTTCACCGGCAAAAAGAGGCCCTCAAAATTAAACCATCCCGGTACCTTTATTGTGTTTGGAGGCTTTTCTTTCTTTTTTTTTTTTTTTTTTTTTTTTCTCCGGCAGAACCTTTTAAGAAAATGCATTTGTACCGTTCGAATGGAGCAGCTGATTGCTTCTGCCGCACACAGGTACACACACATACACACACAGGTACACACACATACACAGGTACACACACACTTTTACCCATTTAACATTCACTCAGGTTGCTGGGTTAAAAGCTGAAAATGTGCTCTCCTGCGTACACACGGCTTTACTTTCAGTCCAGCGAAGAGTGAAGAGCTGAAATCAAACCTAAATTACAGCATCTCCAGGCAAAAAGCCTCCCCGGATGGTCTAATGTACTAGATGTATTCTGCAAACAGGACTGCACATGTTGTGGATGTTTCTGTCTCTCGTACACTACATGTCCCAAAGTATGTGGACACCTGAACCTGAGCTTGTTTGACATATCTTTCTAAAACCATGAGCTGCCCCCTCTATGCAGCTGTAAGAGCCTCCCCTCTTCTTGATAGGCTTTCCACAAGATGTTGGCATGTTTCTATAAGGATTTGTGCCCGTTCATTTAAAAGAGAACTTGTAGGCACTGATGTTGGACAAGGCCTGGCTCACGACTGACATTCCAGTCCACTGGAGTTCCTCCAAACCAAAGTCATCGGTCCAAGCTTGCTTGCTTGTGTACAGGGACACAGTTGGTCATGCTGAAACAGGTAATGGTTCTTCTGCAATCTGTTCCTATAAAGTTGGAAGCATATAATTGTGTAAAATGTCTTCGTGTAGCTTTACACCCTCTAGAATCCAGTGGTGGAGATTTACACCACTCCAGAATCCAGTGGTAAAGCTTTACACCACTCCAGAGTCCAATGGCGGAGCTTTACACCATCTAGAATCCAGTAATGGAGCTTTAAACCACTCCAAATTCCAGTGGTGGAGCTTTACACCACTCCAGAGTCCAATGGCGGAGCTTTACACCACTCCAGAGTCCAGTGGTAAAGCTTTACACCACTCCAGAGTCCAGTGGTGGAGCTTTATACCCTCCAGAGTCCAGTGGTGGGGCTTTAAATCACTTCAGAATCCAGTGGTGGAGCTTTACTCCACTCCAGAATCCAGTGGCAGAGCTTTACACCATCTAGAATCCAGTAATGGAGCTTTAAACCACTCCAGAGTCCAGTGGTAAAGCTTTACACCACTCCAGAGTCCAGTGGTGGAGCTTTACACCACTCCAGAATCCAGTGGTAAAGCTTTACACCACTCCAGAGTCCAGTGGCGGAGCTTTACACCATCTAGAATCAAGTGGTGGAGCTTTACACCACTCCAGAGTCCAATAATGGAGTTTTGCACCACTCCAGAGTCCAATGGTGGAGCTTTGCACCACTCCAGAATCCAGTGGTGGAGCTTTATACCACTCCAGAATCCAGTGGTGGAGCTTTACTCCACTCCAGAATCCAGTGGTGGAGCTTTATTCCCTCCAGAATCCAGTGGTGGGGCTTTAAATCACTCCAGAATCCAGTGGTCTAGCTTTACTCCACTCCAGAATCCAGTGGCGGAGCTTTACACCCTCTAGAATCCAGTGGTGGAGTTTTAAACCACTCCAGAGTCCAGAAGTAGAGCTTTACTCCTCTCCAGAGTCCAGTGGTGGAGCTTTACACCACTCCAGAGTCCAATGGTGGAGCTTTACACCACTCCAGTCGACACTTAGCATTGCACATAGTAATCTTAGGCTTGTGTATAGCTGCTCAGCCATATGGACCCATTTCATAATGCTCCTGGCTCACAATTCTTGTGCTGATGTTGCTTCCAGAGACAGTTTGGAAGTCTACAGATGTAGTGATGTAACTTCATATCTACAACTTTACAACTGAAACATCCTCTAAAGGGAACATGTGTTGGCTCAAATAAATAGGATATGTTGTGTATATCTGAGAATACGGGATATAGGATATATCATAGCTTATCCCTACGTTCCATAAAACAGCTACCGCATGGTCACATTGCTTGAGAAACCAACAACCCTGGAGTATGGATTTCATGGTGACCTAACATCGTTTGCATATCATCTCATAGAAAGCAAAGAAAAGTTGGTTTATATAACATGGACCCCTTTTACATTGTATGGGTCTGGGATACATTTTATTTGCTCGTTTTATCCCATTAACCATCACGTAAACACAAGACCACTGTTTCTGGGGTGAAAAACGGCAGCGCCTCGCTTACGCTTCTCTGCAGACGCGCCGTGGTAAATTGCATTCTGGAAAACGAGAGAGAGAGAGAGAGAGAGAGAGAGAGAGAGAGAGAGAGATAAGCTGGAGAGATTAATTCAGATGCCAGTAGCTGCTGTTTACATTCCTACCTCGCTTTATCCATTTATCATATTAGTAATGTTAGAGTGGAGATTTACTCTTTATCGTTGGGTGGGTTTTCTGCCTGGAGATGTATGGAGAGCAGTGCAGAGGGGGCTTGTGTTTGGTTTGGCTTGGTGATCTGTCTGCTGGAGGAGAGCAGTAGAGCAACAGATGTGTTGCCAAGCAGAAGGTGAGTGTGTGAGGTGGGTCTCTGTGGTAACACCCTCAGCGGCGTCTTGGTTCGGCTCCAGAGCCGTACAGATGGAGCGGAGCACCGGGAGACTTTAATCAGAACTAACCAATCAGAAAGGGCGATTTCAGGCATTTACCAATCACAGGTCTCAGATCAGGTCATGAGTCTATACTGTTCAGATTTGGTGCCTCTGACCAACTCGTGTGCTCTCTCATTATTAGAGACATCAGTTAAAGGGACCTTAGCTGTACAATATTCCATTAGCTGAAACAAGCTTGATGTCTAAAATTAGCTTCTTTAGTTTGAGTTCTGAGCGAGGGCTTACTTAGGGTTCACTTGTGTTCAAAAATAATTTTAAGCAAAACAGTCATCAGCGTTTAAGACACAGGCAGATGCATCAACTTTCAAAGCCAAAGGCAAAGTCATTGGTGTTCAAGTCCAAGACAGAAATGTCATTGTTCAAAGCCAAGACAGAGTCATTGGTTTCCAAGTCCAGGTTAGAATCATCAGTGTTCAAGTCAAGGTACGACACATCTGTGTTCCAATCAAAGTTAGAGACTTTTGTGTTTAAGTCCAAGCCAGAGTCATCGGTGTTCAAGTCCAAAAGCACCAGAAGACCGTCATATTCAGCAACTAGTCACCAAAAGCTTTAATCATGACTAACCAATCAGAAAGGATTTCAGGCATTTGCCAATCACAGGTCTCATATCAGGTTCAAATTTGGTGCTTCTGCCCTACTAGTGTCCTCTCACGTTATTAGAGGAATCAGTCAAAGACACAGTTCCCCCTCTTAGCCGGACAGTAGTCCCTTAGCTGTCACAGGCAGAGTCAACGGTGTTCAAGGCCAAGGCAGATGCATCAGCTTTCAAGGCCAAAGGCCAAGTCATTGGTGTTCAAGGCCAAGGCACAGTCATTGGTTTCCAAGTCCTAGGCAGAGTCATTGGTTTCCAAGTCTAAGGCAGAGTCAGCGGCGTTGAAAGCCAATGCCAAGTCATCGGTGTTCAAGTTCAAGAGAGAAACATTGTCATTCAAGGCCAAGCCAGAGTCATTGGGGTTCAAGTCCAAGGTAGAGTCATAAGTGTTCGAGCCAAGGTGCAACACATCTGTGTTCAAATCAAAATCAAAGTCTTCTGTGTTTAAGTCCAAGGTAGAGTCATCGGTGTTTAATTCTAAGCCAGAGTCATTGGGGTTCAAGTCCAAGGTAGAGTCATAAGTGTTCGAGCCAAGGTGCAACACATCTGTGTTCAAATCAAAAGCAAAGTCTTCTGTGTTTAAGTCCAAGGCAGAGTCATCGGTTTTCAAATCAAATGCAAAGTCATCAGTGTTTAAATCAAAGGTCCGAACCATCTGTGTTCAAATCAAAGTCAAAGTCATCAATGTTCAAGTAAAGGTCAAAAGCATCTGCACTAAAATTAAAGTCAGAGTCATCATGTTCTTGCCAAAGTCATCAAACTCAGAGTCATTGGTGTCATCAGCGTGCAAGTCAAAGTCGAGGCTAACTCTTTTGTTACTTTGAAGTCATCAAATCCGTGAAGTGGAAGTCAAGTTATTTGAGTCCACACGTCTGTTGCACACGCTACGCTATGAACCAATCTCTAATAGACTAGCTTATGTGGTTTCACTCTATGACGCCCTCCTCTATACATGAACGCATGACGCATCGATTTCTTTAGTTTTTCTTTCCCATTTCCTCTTTTCACTAGCTGCGTCTCACACATATGCATGTTTAGCCCATAAACATGTATCCGCACTGATACCAGCCAAAGGCCACGGCATCGGTTTACATGCCAACCAGCGTGCACTGCTGCTGCGATCACAGCCGGAATATGTATAAACATGAATCTGTGACTCCAAAAGCTCAGTAATGAAGTCAAAACACATTCACACTAACCAAGACGCGGCGCAGATGCCTTAAGCAAGTTCACAGTTGCATTGATGTCGCAGCTGCCTCTTGCTGATAACACTCACACATACACAAGCACGGAGCGACTGCGAGGCGATCGCGCTGAGTCGATGTATAATTCAGTGTTTTGCGGGTTTACAAAACGGCCAAGCGCTTCTCCCTTTGTAACACGTTAGAATGCCTTTTGTCACCCCGGCGTTCAATTCAATACAATACGCCGCGGCTTTGTGAACTGAATCAATGGTCGGAAAGAATGGAAAATATTTTGGGGAGAAAAAAATCGAGACACAACTGCCTCATTGTTTGGTTATCCAATATATCGAGAAGCTAATTTATCATTTTTGTGTCCAGTCTATGAGGAACGGTGTGTGTAGAGGAGCTTTGTGTTAAAAAACGTCTTCTCTATTCGTTCCAGTGATACTGGGCATTGAGTTCTGTTGGTGACCAATGGAACATTCCCATCCCAGAGGCCTATTCACACACTTGTGTTGGAGGTCGGAAACTTTGCAGTGGTTGCTGTTGTATCCCATGTGGCTACTATGTGGTTGTAGTAGTATCCCAGATGGCTGCTATGTGGTTGCAGGGGTATCCTAGATGGATGCTAGGTGGTCGTAATGGTATCCTAGGTGGCCGCTATAGGGTTGCGGTCATATCCCAGATGGCTGGTAGATGGTTACAGTGATATCCAGGATGCCTGCTGGATGGTGGCAGTGGTAGTTGCAGTTGTATCCCAGGTGGCTGCTAGTTGGTTGCAGGGGTATCCTAGATGGATGCTAGGTGGTCGTAATGGTATCTTAGATGGATGCTAGGTGGTCGTAATGGTATCCTAGGTGGCTGCCATGTGATTACAGTCATATTTTATATGGCTGCTAAGTGGTTGCAGTCATATCCCAGATGGCTGCTAGGTGGTTGCAGGGGTATCCTAGATGGATGCTATGTGGTTACAGTCATATCTTAGATGGATGCTAGGTGGTTGCAGTCATATCCTAGATGGATGCTATGTGGTTACAGTCATATCTTAGATGGATGCTAGGTGGTTGCAGTCATATAACAGATGGCTGCTAGGTGGTTGCAGTCATATCCTAGATGGATGCTATGTGGTTGCAGTCATATCTTAGATGGATGCTAGGTGGTTGCAGTCATATAACAGTTGGCTGCTAGGTGGTTGCAGTCATATCCTAGATAGATGCTATGTGGTGGCAGTCATATCTTAGATGGATGCTAGGTGGTTGCAGTCATATAACAGATGGCTGCTAGGTGGTTGCAGTCATATCCTAGATGGATGCTAGGTGGTTGCAGTCATATAACAGATGGCTGCTATGTGGTTGCAGAGGTATTTTAGATGGATGCTATGTGGTTTCAGTCATATCTTAGATGGATGCTATGTGGTTGCAGTCATATCCCAGATGGCTGCTAGGTGGTTGCAGTCATATCCCAGATGGCTGCTAGTTGGTTGCAGTTATATCTCAGAGGGCTGCTAGGTTGTTGCAATGATATCCTAGATGGCTGCTATTTGGTTGCAATGATATCCTAGATGGCTGCCAGGTAGTTGCAGTTGTATCCCAGGTGGCTGCTAAGTGGTTGCAGTTGTATCCCAGGTGGCTGCTAGTTGGTTGCAATTGTATTTCAGGTGCCTGCTAGATGGTTGCAGTTATATCCCAGATGGCTGCTAGCTGGTTGCAGTTATATCCCAGATGGCTGCTAGTTGGTAGCAGTTATATCTCAGATGGCTGCTAGGTGGTTGCAGTCTCATCCCAGATGGCTGCTAGGTGGTTGCAGTCATATCGCAGATTGCTGCTAGGTGGTTGCATTGGTATCCCAAATGGCTGCTAGGTGGTTGCAGGGATATCCCAGATGGCTGCCTGTTGGATACAGTGATGTCCCAGATGGCTGCTAGGTGGTTGCAGTGTTAAGCCACGTGGCTGCTAGTGTGTTGCAGTGGTATCCCGGGTGGCTGCTAGGTGCTCATAATGGTATTGGAGGTGGCTGCAGGTGAATTCCAGGTGGCTGATAGGTGGCTGCCATCATATTCCAGATGACTGCTATGTGGCTGTAGTAGTATCTCAGATGGCTGCTAGGTGGTTGCAGTAAAATCCCATTTGGCTGCAGTGGAATCCCAGGTGGCTGCTTGGTGGCTGCCGTAATATTCCAGATGACTATTATGTGGTTGTAGTAGTATCCCAGATGGCTGCTAGGTTGTTGCAGTGGTATCCTAGGTGGCTGCCAAGTTGTTGTAATGGTATCCTAGGTGGCTGTTAGGTTGTTGTCATGGTACCCTAGGTGGCTGCTATGTGGTTGCGGTGGTATCCAAGGTGGATGCTAGGTGGATGCAGTCGAATTCCAGGTGGCTGCTAGGTGGTCATAATGGTATCCTAGGCTGTTGCTAGGTGGTGGCAGTGGCAGTTGCAGCGGTATCCCATGTGGCTGCTAAGTGATGGCAGTAGCAGTTGCAGTTATATCCCAGATTTCTGCTAGGTTTTTGCAGTGGTATCCCAGATGGCTGCTAGGTTTTTGCAGTGGTATCCAAGGTTCTAAGTTCTTGGGAATCTGGGATTCCCAGATGGCTGCTAGGTTTTTGCAGTGGTATCCTAGGTTCTAAATTCTTGGGAATCTGGGATTCCCAGATAGCTGCTAGGTTTTTGCAGTGGTATTCTAGGTTCTAAGTTCTTGGGAATATGGGATTCCCAGATAGCTGCTAGGTGTGTGCAGTGGTATCCTAGGTTCTAAGTTCTTGGGTATCTGGGATTCCCAGATAGCTGCTAGGTGTGTGCAGTGGTATCCTAGGTTCTAAGTTCTTGGGAATCTGGGATTTCCAGATAGCTGCTAGGTTTTTGCAGTGGTATTCTAGGTTCTAAGTTCTTGGGAATCTGGGATTTCCAGATAGCTGCTAGGTTTTTTGCAGTGGTATCCTAGTTTCTAAGTTCTTGAGAATCTGGGATTCCCAGATAGCTGCTAGGTTTTTTGCAGTGGTATCCTAGTTTCTAAGTTCTTGAGAATCTGGGATTCCCAGATAGCTGCTAGGTTTTTGCAGTAGTATCCTAGGTTCTAAGTTCTTGGGAATCTGGGATTCCCAGATAGCTGCTAGGTTTTTGCAGTGGTATCCTAGGTTCTAAGTTCTTGGGAATCTGGGATTCCCAGATAGCTGCTAGGTGTGTGCAGTGGTATCCTAGGTTCTAAGTTCTTGGGAATCTGGGATTCCCAGATAGCTGCTAGGTTTTTGCAGTGGTATCCTAGGTTCTGAGTTCTTGTGAATCTGGGATTCCCAGATAGCTGCTAGGTGTTTGCAGTGGTATCCTAGGTTCTAAGTTCTTGGGAAACTGGGATTCCCAGATGGTTTCTTGCATTCAATCCTGGTACAAAGAAACCATACATCCGTTAAAAAAGCTGTATGCGATTCCCAAACATTCCTAAGGTGGTTGAGTCAATGCATGGATGGGTTAAATGCAATGCACCGTCACTAATTATGATCTTTGCTATTTCACAGATGGACACCAGATTGAAAAATAGCTTTTAACATTTATTCATCCCACTTAAAAGCACAAGAACAGAGACTGATGCTTTGGAAAACGCTGGACGAGCAGCAAAATGAAAGCTCAGACAATCGCTCAGTCTGGAGGAGTGACCACTTCCACCTGTGGGTGACAAGGCCTTGGCAGAGGAGCAAGAGTGAGAGATCCAGTCAGAGTGGATGAAGGAGTGAGGTATGTGTGAGGTGTGAGTGTATTTTGCGGGCTGCTGACAGTTCCTCCAATCAGAAAAACCACAGCAGGTGGTCGAGCTTTCTCCTACGTAGCCCCCAAATTGTGGAATCATCTCATGTCCTCTGTTAGGGACTCAGATACACTCTTTATTTTTAAAACTACACTCAAAACTTGCAATTGCTTGCCACTCTCTCTCCTCTTTCTCTTCTGTCTCTCCTCCTGCCTCTCGCTCTCACTCTCTCTCTCTCTACAATTGCCTGAGTCATCACACAGAAGTCACCAGAGCTGTTAGAAGTCACCAGAGCTCCATCCCCACTGGCTGATCAACTGTCCCTCCTGTCTGACCTGTTAATGCTCTCCTGCTTCCTGCATGACTGGAACTACTACAGTCTGCCACCATCTCTCACTCTGACAGAGAACCTGAGAAGATGGTTCAAACTCCACATCACTGCCTCCTGAACTAGAATATTTATAAAAGCAGAGCTTCTTGTTGTGTCCTGTCATAAACCCTTATTAGATTGGACATTCTTTCTCTGTCCGAGGTCGACCAGAGGAGGAAGGGTTCTTCCCTAGAGCCTGGGTTTCTCTCAAGGTTTCTTCCTCTGGCATTGCTCTAGTGGGGGCCTGGATCTGGATACCCTTTCTTATGTTTTTGTGCTTATGCATGGTCTCTTTTTTTTCTTTCTATCCTTCTTTTCTTTCTTCTTTTTTTCTGTAATTCTGCTTTGAGACAACACTGGTTGTAAAAGGCACTACACAAATAAATGTTGATTAATTGATCGATAGTCTGATAGGTCTGGCTGATAAGTTAACATAGACCAGACAGGACTAATTAATAAATATCAATATAATGGTGAAGTGGTTAGTAAGGTGGTGTAGTGGTTAGTGTGGTGGTGTAGTGGTTAGTATGGTGGTGTAGTGGTTAGTATGATAGTGTAGTGGTTAGTATGGTGGTGTAGTGGTTAGTAAGGTGGTGTAGTGGTTAGTACGGTGGTGTAGTGGTTAGTACGGTGGTGTAGTGGTTAGTACGGTGGTGCAGTGGTTAGTAATGTGGTGTAGTGGTTAGTACGGTGATGTAGTGGTTAGTACGGTGGTGTAGTGGTTAGTACGGTGGTGCAGTGGTTAGTAATGTGGTGTAGTGGTTAGTACGGTGGTGTAGTGGTTAGTATGGTGTTTTAGTGGTTAGTGCGGCGGTGTAGTGGTTAGCGCGGCGGTGTACTGGTTAGTACGGTGGTGTAGTGGTTAGTACGGTGGTGTAGTGGTTAGTACGGTGGTGTGGTGGTTAGTAAGGTGGTGTAGTGGTTAGTAATGTGGTGTAGTGGTTAGTAATGTGGTGTAGTGGTTAGTACGGTGGTGTAGTGGTTAGTATGGTGGTGCAGTGGTTAATACGGTGGTGTAGTGGTTAGTATGGCGGTGTAGTAGTTAGTACGGCGGTGTAGTGGTTAGTACGGTGGTGTAGTGGTTAGTACGGTGGTGTAGTGGTTAGTATGGTGGTGTAGTGGTTAGTACGGTGGTGTAGTGGTTAGTACGGTGGTGTAGTGGTCAGTACGGTGGTGTAGTGGTTAGTATGGTGGCGTAGTGGTTAGTATGGTAGTGTAGTGGTGTAGAGGTTAGTATGGTGGTGTAGTGGTTAGTACGGTGGTGCAGTGGTTAGTACGGTGGTGTAGTGGTTAGTACGGTGGTGCAGTGGTTAGTACCACATAGTAGCCACCTGGGATACCACAGCAACCAAGTAGCAACCATCTAGGATAACACTACAACTACCTAGCAGTCATCTGGGATCTTAAAATTCTTTTTTTAATCCTATGAATTTTTAAAGCCTATTCATGATTTCTTTGAAAGAACTGCATTTGGCTCCCTAAAGAAAGTTACGACAAAAGCTTAATGTGTCCTCAAATAACGTGAGGTTCTGTAGTAATATAGCGAGATATTCTTTTAGGGGTTTAGGCAAGATTCCCATAAACCAACACACACACTATTATATCTCTCTGTTCATAGAATTCCACATTGTACTGAAACACTGAGGTGCAATTGGAATGCTCATCATATCTCTTTCATAACTATATGCATTTTTAATATTGCTTAAGTGCTACGTTACAAATTCAGCTCCCAAAGCTGCAACCACAAAGCAAATCCCTGCCCGTGAACATACCTGGAATGGATGTGAACTATAGCCTGAAACATGATTGTTCGCCTTGCCTTTAACTGCCTACCACTACAGGTAGTGCATCACAGTGAATCACAGCTACCTACTATTTGCAGGTCTATCTATAGACTTGTAGGATTCTATTAAAGTTTGGGTATCTTGTTACAGTCCAGGGATTCATTCCTGTTTCAAAGAATGGACTACATCAGTGACCTGCTAAGCCAGCAGTATCCTGGGATCATGTCTAAAGACGAACAGAATTTGAAGCTAATTGAGGCCTACAAAGAAGTGAAAGACTATAAAAAGAAAACAAAGAGCTTCAAGCTGTTGATAGAACCCCACTGAAATGGCATTAGGAGAGGGGAACTGTGGAAGTCAAGACAAGCTTGGGGAAAACCAAGAAAACTGTCAGAACTGCTGCATAGAAAGGCAAAGCAAAACCCCCACATGGCAGCAAAGACCTGCAGGAAGCCTTAGCTTGCACAGTCATCATAGAGAAACATCCCCTGTGGCCTCGTCACAAACCAACGTCTGAAGTATGCAGAACATTTGAGTAAGCCCAAGCGGTTTTGGAAACACGTGCTGTGAACAGATGAAGTAAAAACTGAAGGTATGTTTTGAGAAGAAACAGCAGTATCTGATGATAGGAACACCTTGTCAACTGTTAAGCTTGAGGGTAGATCTATAACACTTTGGGGTGGTTTGGCAGCTAGTGACTCAAGAAGCATTGCACGAGTAGATGAAAGACTGGATTTCAGTAAATGTCAACAAATTCTGGAAGCAAATGTGACAGTCAAGAAACTGAAGCTGAAAAGAAGCTGGCTCTTCAATCAGGACTCCTGACTCCTGCACATCATTAAATGTCTGAGGGTGGATATCTTTTATGCATGCAAAACAGCTCTAGAAGTATTTGGAACTGTATGCTACCGCAATATCTGCCAACCACATGTTACTAAATATCAAATTAGTAAGGCATCCCAACATTCGCATATCATCGCTATCCAAAGAAAGACAAGAATCTCCAAAATGCCAACTTTACAGGAGAGGCCGAAAAAAGCCTGTACTTTCAATGCAAGTCAATGGAACCAGATTTTCTTCAAAGCTACTCTATTGTTCCAATAACCCTAAAATTGCCGCACAATGTAAAGGGTGGCTCATATGGTTAAAGGATGCAGGAAAATAAAAATGATAAATAAAAAATTATTACTTCTCCATTTTATAAGTGCTTCGAATATGAAACCACTGTGCACTTACACTTGCAAGAAATGTACCCGATAGAATTATATTCAGCTTTTCAAGCACTGCAAAACTCATAGAACATGTAAACTGCATAGCAGCATCCAAAGAAAAGTAGGTTTTTTAGGTTTCGCCCTGATCTCAGCACAACTTTCAGAGGCTCCCATTGATAAAGAAAGAGAGCGTGCTGTCAGAATCCAACATTGATAACAGAGAAGTCTAATACGAGAGAAAAGGAGAGAAAAAATGAGGAATTATTCTATATAGCCAGGCCAGAGTGTGAAAACTCGGTAATACATTCTGTGCAGGGTTCAAACCTTTCGCCGGCTTTTATCTCGCAGAGAACTTTAATTGAATTTGCTGGGAGGCGGCACACTTCTTTAATTCCACTCCGTCTCCGTCTTTATTTCAGTCCGGCGGTACAGGGCCCGGCTGCTGAAGCTCGAGCCGGCTCTAATGGAAACCTCACCAAGTTCACTGATCCAGCGTGAGCTCTGAACCCGAATCCCACACTTCCAAGCATTACGGTGGACCCGGCTGACCTGAGATGAGGTCAGATTCGGCGGGGAGAAAAAGCAAACAAGATTAGCCACTAACTGCTTCGTTTCCAAGAGGGCCACGCTGGACATTGGAGGCCATTTACACGGCACGATTTGGCGGGTAAACAAGTAGTTGTTGCTGCTCGCGCAATATCTGGCATTCGCTTTCACTCCAGTTGCAGCAAATGATTAGACTGGTGACGCCTCAACACACAATAGGGGTAAAGAGAGAGAGGCGTGTGTTCAATGTGTGAAAGGAAGCTAATAACATTAGCCATTAGCAGCACAAGAGCCGTACTTCTTGCAGAACGTTGAAGTAAATCATGTGTACAACATTGACATTGTTGAGCAAGGACCAATGCCAGCATGATGAACAATGAAGAAACAAGGTGTGGACCACCGTACGTGAGAACATGGCTATTTTCTGGGTAAGAAGTGATGCTAACATGGTGCCACATATTGTTTATTTATTGTTGACTATGTTGGAATTAACTATTAATAAGCTTGTGAATCATAGATCATTATAAGAACAGCAATTTGGGGGTAAGAAGTAAAATCAACAATCAAAGTAGGGAAGAACAACTTGTGGGCTCCAATAAGAACATTAGGTTTTTAGGGTGTAACGTAGGAACACCGCACACCGTACTTAAAGTCTCAAAGGCTATAATGATTGGCTGAGCTGTGGAATAGCTGCCCAGCAACCAAAACCCATTTCAATTAAATAATTTAGGACCAAAACTGGACAATAAGGCTTATTAACATTAGCCTTAATCAGATAAAGAGTACTTGCACTGTATTTGTGAATGAAAGAAGTTGAGCTGAATGCCTGGAGATAAACTATACTTGCAAAAGTATTCGCTTGTCCACCTTCATACGCATATGAACTTGAGTGACGTCCCATTTTTAATCCATAGGGATTAGTATGACGTCGGCCCAACCTTTGCAGCTATAACAGCTTCAACTCTTCTTTAAAGGCTCTCCACACGGTTTAGGAGTGTGTTTATGGGAATGGTTGGCCGTTCTTCCAGAAGACCATTGGTAAGGTCAGACACTGATGTTGGATGAGAAGGTCTGGCTCACAGTCTCCGCTCTAAATCATCCCAAAGGTGTTCTATCAGGTTGAGGTCAGGACTCTGTGCAGGCCAGCTAAGTTCTTCCACACCAAGCTCGCTCCTCCATATTTTTATGGAGCTGCTTTGTGCACTGGTGGGCCGTCATGTTGGAACAGGAAGGGGTCGTCCCCAAACTGTCCCCACACATTTGGGAGCATGAAGTTGTCCAGAATCTCTTGGTTCTGTTGAAGCATTAAAAGTTCCTTTCACTGGAACTAAGAGGCCGAGACCACCTCCTGAACAACAACCCTACACCATAATAATCCTCCCTCCACCAAACTTTACACTCAGCACAATGCAGCGAGACAAGTACCGTTCTCCTGGCAACCGCCAAACCCAGACTCCTCTATCAGATTGCCAGATGGAGAAGCGTGATTGGTCACTCCAGAGAACACGTCTCCACTGCTCTAGAGTCCAGTGACGCCCTGCATTGCATTTGGGGATGTAAGGCTTGGATGCAGCTGGTCGGCCATGGAGACCCCTTTCATGAAGCTCTCTACGTTCTGTTCTTGAGCTGATCTGAAGGTCACATGAAGTTTGGAGGTCTGTAGTGATTGACTCTGCAGAAAGTTGGTGACCCCACTCATCATTATACGTTTTCTACCACTTGCTGAGTTGCTGTCGTTCCCAATCACTTCCACTTTGTTATAACACCACTGACAATCCACTGTGGAATATTTAGTAGTGAGGAAACTTGTTCCACAGGTGGCGTCCTATCACGGTACCACGCTGGAGTTCACTGAGTTCCTGAGAGCGACCCACTCTTTTACTAATGTGTGTAGAAGCAGTCTGCATGACTAGGTACTTGGCTTTATACACCTGTGGCCATGGAAGTGATTGGAACTCAATTATTTGAATGGGTGAGTGTATACTTTTGGCGATACAGTGGAAATAGGTCTCAACAGATGAAGGCTGAAGTTCACCTTTGTGCTGACCAGAGCTTAGTTTATTGTCTAATGGCTGAGAACTGAGCTTGAACAATGGAACTCTGTCCTGGGTACAGTACACTTAGCATTGAAAGGAAGTCTCTCTTTCCAAGGGAATCCAACTATTCTGGGAGTTGGTTCCTCAAGTGGCAGATCGTCAACACGCATTTAGTGCAACTCCAGACAAAGCCGGAGGAAAAGGGTGTGTATTTATGTTCTCTCTCATTTCAAATTGTTAACACTTTTCGCCAACAGTGCGTGAACAATGAGCACCAAGCCAACGTAAACGCTTGTGTCAGGCTGATGGAAAGGGCTGAGCAGCGGGTGGCTGAACTCTAAGAACCCTGTACTTTCCAGTGGGATCTTCTCAAGGCCTCAAGTTTTGGGTTATTTTCTTATTCAGCAAAATAGAGCACCTTAAAACAGTATGAGCATCACTGCTACAGCAGTTCAGCTTCATATCCTCATTGTCCAATAAAAAACAAAAACATTTTTTGTCGATTTTTGGTTTTCTATATCATCTAAAGACGACAGTTGCTGTTTACATTGTGTGAAAATTTTATGACGAATGGACCAACAGAAAGGCTCCAAAACAGCTTGGGAAAAATTCTGGTTCTATTGACTTCCATTGAAAGTAAAGACGCCTTTTGGCCTCTCCTGTAAAGTTTCAGAGATACTTGTGCTTTTCTTTGGACAGTGATGATATTCAAGGCAAGTAGCAGATGCCTGGAGGTGCACAGGTCCCCTGGCTGGGGCAGTCGTCTCTGCCTGCTGGATCAATATGCAGCCACGGCACCACACAGGACTGCCACCCTCTTTGATTTGTCTTTTACAAACAGATTTCAGAACGGCTCATTTTTCATCAGGGGATGATTTTGATCCCATGGCTTTCATGCTAGGCCTTTCAGGCTAGACGCATCTAATTAGCATGGTAATATTAAATTCCCTTGAAAAAAAAAAAAAGAAAGAAAAAAAAACGCATACAGATTTCGGCCTTAAAATAATATCGCTACAGAGAAAGGCAAGATTAAAAAGACACCCATAATTGATGCTCTCTGCTTATTTTCCCCATTGCCAGCTCATTGGTCGATAAGAGCCTTCTTCATTTCCGTTCCAAGTGGAGAGCTACTGATCTCCCAATAGCTCTTCTAGCCAGCTTTCAAAACATGTTTATTTTTGAGATCATGGGGTTTAAAAAATAACTATTAGCAGCCATGAGGTCACTGTTTTTTCTATATATACTGTTACCACATGAGTAACAATGCTAATCATTGGTAAATTAATTAGTTAATAAAGGGCTAACAATTCAGGTTTATTATTATTATTATTTTTTAACTATTAGCTTGGTATGACAGCAATATGCCACCAAGGTTGGAGGGTGATAAGCATATCGTCGCTGTTCAAAGAAAAAACATATGTATGCCATTTACACTGTGTAAAAAATGTTATGGTTAATGGGCCAATAGAAATACTCCAGAATAGCTTGGAAATATTTTTGGTTCCATTGGTTCCATTTGGTGTAGTGGTTAGTATGGTGGTGTAGTGGTTAGTACGGTGGTGTAGTGGTTAGTATGGTGGTGTAGTGGTTAGTATGGTGGTGTAGTGGTTAGTATGGTGGTGTAGTGGTTAGTACAGTAGTGTAGTGGTTAGTATGGTGGTGTAGTGGTTAGTATGGTGGTGTAGGAGTTAATATGGTGGTGTAGTGGTTAGGACAGTGGTGTAGTGGTCAGTACGGTGGTGTAGTGGTCATAACGGAGGTGTAGTGGTTAGTATGGTGGTGTAGTGGTTAGCATGGTGGTGTAGGAGTTAGTACAGTAGTGTAGTGGTTAGTATGGTGGTGTAGTGGTTAGTATGGTGGTGTAGTGGTTAGTGCAGTAATGTAGTGGTTAGTATGGTGGTGTAGTGGTTAGTACGGTGGTGTAGTGGTTAGTATGGTGGTGTAGTGGTTAGTACAGTAATGTAGTGGTTAGTATGGTGGTGTATTGGTTAGTATGTTGGTGTAGTGGTTAGTATGGTGGTGTAGTGGTCAGTATGGTGGTGTAGTGGTTAGTATGGTGGTGTAGTGGTTAGTACAGTAGTGTAGTGGTTAGTATGGTGGTGTAGTGGTTAGTATGGTGGTGTAGGAGTTAGTATGGTGGTCTAGTGGTTAGGACAGTGGTGTAGTGGTTAGTATGGTGGTGTAGTGGTTAGTATGGTGGTGTAGTGGTTAGTATGGTGGTGTAGTGGTCAGTACTGTGGTGTAGTGGTTAGTACGGTGGTGTAGTGGTTAGCATGGTGGTGTAGTGGTTAGTATGGTGGTGTAGGAGTTAGTACGGTGGTGTAGTGGTTAGTATAGTGGTGTAGTGGTTAGTATGGTGGTGTAGTGGTTAGTACGGTGGTGTAGTGGTTAGTATGGTGGTGTAGTGGTTAGTATGGTGGTGTAGTGGTTAGTACAGTAATGTAGTGGTTAGTACGGTGGTGTAGTGGTTTGTATGGCGGTGTAGTAGTTAGTACAGTTATGTAGTGGTTAGTATGGTGGTGTAGTGGTTAGTATAGTGGTGTAGTGGTTAGCATGGCGGTGTAGTGTTTAGTACGGTGGTGTAGTGGTTAGTATGGTGGTGTAGTGGTTAGTATGGTGGTGTAGTGGTTAGTACAGTAATGTAGTGGTTAGTACGGTGGTGTAGTAGTTAGTACAGTAATGTAGTGGTTAGTATGGTGGTGTAGTGGTTAGTATGATGGTGTAGTGGTTAGTACGGTGGTGTAGTGGTTAGTATGGTGGTGTAGTGGTTAGTATGGTGGTGTAGTGGTTAGCATGGTGGTGTAGGAGTTAGTACAGTAGTGTAGTGGTTAGTACGGTGGTGTATTGGTTAGTATGTTGGTGTAGTGGTTAGTATGGTGGTGTAGTGGTCAGTATGGTGGTGTAGTGGTTAGTATGGTGGTGTAGTGGTCAGTACGGTGGTGTAGTGGTCAGTACAGTGGTGTAGTGGTTAGTATGGTGGTGTAGTGGTTAGCATGGTGGTGTAGGAGTTAGTACAGTAGTGTAGTGGTTATTATGGTGGTGTAGTGGTTAGTATGGTGGTGTAGTGGTTAGTGCAGTAATGTAGTGGTTAGTATGGTGGTGTAGTGGTTAGTACGGTGGTGTAGTGGTTAGTATGGTGGTGTAGTGGTTAGTACGGTGGTGTAGTGGTTAGTATGGTGGTGTAGTCGTTAGTACAGTAATGTAGTGGTTAGTATGGTGGTGTATTGGTTAGTATGTTGGTGTAGTGGTTAGTATGGTGGTGTAGTGGTTAGTACGGTGTTTTAGTGGTTAGTAAGGTGGTGTAGTGGTTAGTATGGTGGTGTAGTGGTTAGTATGGTGGTGTTGTGGTTAGTATGGTGGTGTAGTAGTTAGTACAGTAGTGTAGTGGTTAGTACGGTGGTGTAGTGGTTAGTACGGTGGTGTAGTGGTTAGTATGGTGGTGTAGTGGTCAGTATGGTGGTGTAGTGGTTAGTATGGTGGTGTAGTGGTTAGTACGGTGTTTTAGTGGTTAGTAAGGTGGTGTAGTGGTTAGTATGGTGGTGTAGTGGTTAGTATGGTGGTGTTGTGGTTAGTATGGTGGTGTAGTAGTTAGTACAGTAGTGTAGTGGTTAGTACGGTGGTGTAGTGGTTAGTACAGTGGTGTTGTGGTTAGTATGGTGGTGTAGTAGTTAGTACAGTAGTGTAGTGGTTAGTACGGTGGTGTAGTGGTTAGTACAGTGGTGTAGTGGTTAGCATGGTGGTGTAGTAGTTAGTACAGTGGTGTAGTGGTTAGTATGGTGGTGTAGTAGTTAGTACAGTAGTGTAGTGGTTAGTACGGTGGTGTTGTGTTTAGCATGGTGGTGTTGTGGTCTTGTGGCTTGTCTATAGTGTACCCCGCCTCTTGATGGCACTAGGATTGGGTCTATGGGATAAAGCGGAAGGTGATGGATGGTAACAATATGATTCCTACAAGACGCTTGCAAGAGAACACTAACAACACATTATGCTATATCAGCCAAGAGATCATTTAGGAGACCAGTGTTGAGTAACATTGTCTAGATGATGTATGGTGGCCGACCCCTCTGATGGCTCAAACTGGCCACTCAGCAGCCCTGCTACGTGGTTTTAATTCGACACCACATGTCTAGATTGGATTAAGTCTTTTTAATTGCTTAGAATGTGAGTAATACCAGGAACGAACACAAGCTTAAGATCATTGTGCACAATGCTAAGTATCAACTGGAGTGATATAAAGAAGAGTGGAGGCACTTAGGGGCTAAAGTTGGGTGACAAATCCATAAGAGTGCCCTATTAGAAGCAATCAAATGCCCACCAAACATTTCCTGTAGCAGCAAAATAGATTATGGAAGGAATTTCGGACCACTCCTTCCTGCAAATGTGTTTCCGTCCATCCATATTTCTGGGATGCCTTGCTTGCACAACAGCATCTCCCCAGGTCATCTCGGTTAAGGTCAGGACTCAAATCTTATTTTCAACCGTTTTTTAATTGATTTACTCGTGGGCTTCTGGATGCATCACTCAATGTCTCTTCATCTTAAGTTCATGAACTGCTGGCCTTACACTCTCCTGTAAAACATTCTGACCCACCTTTGAATCCATTGTTCCCTCAATGAATGGAAGGCGTTTAGACCCTGAGGCAGCAAAGTAGCCTCCTTTGTGATGTCCTTCCATGAACACCACTCTTGTTCAGTGTATTTCTAATAGTGGACACAAAGGTTTCTGCAGTCTGTGGACTCTGTAGGTCTAGTTCTGGTAATCTTGGGTTTTTTCTCACCTCTTTCAGGAGCCCGTTGTCCTCTTGGAGTGATCGGAACAGGATGTCCTCTTAGGAACAACTGTCCTGAATTTTCCCCAGCTGTAGACTGTTTGTCTAAGCGTGGATTGATGTGCCCCCAGCAAATTCAGCAGTGCTTTGGTCCACTTTTCCAGTTTCATGAGTGTCTATTCTGTGTTTTCTCTGTCCTATGAAAGTTGAGGGCTTTTAAAAGTTGCGGTCTTCTGAAAGTTGTGGTCTTCTGTAAAATGTGGTCCTCTGAAAATTGAGGTCTTTTGAAAGTTTAGGACTTTTGAAAGTTGTGGTCTTCTGAAAGTCATAATTTTCTGAAAATTGTAGTCTTCTGAAAGTTGTAGTCTTCTGAAAGTTGTAGTTTTCTGAAAGTTGTAGTTTTCTGAAAGTTGAGGTCTTCTGAAAGTTGTAGTCTTCTGAAAGTTGTAGTTTTCTGAAAGTTGTAGTCTTCTGAAAGTTGTGGTCTCCTGTAAATCGAGTTCTTCTGAAAGTTGTGGTGTTCTGAAAGTTGCGATCTCCTGAACATTGTGGTCTTTTGAAAGTTGTAGTCTTCTGAAAGTTGAGGTCTTCTGAAAGTTGTAGTATTCTGTAAATTGAGATCTTCTGAAAGTTGTGGTATTCTGTAAATTGTGGTCCTTTGAAAATTAAGCTTTTTTGAAAGTTGAGGTCTTTTGAAAGTTGAAGTCTTTTGAAAGTTGAAGTTTTTTGAAAGTTGAAGTCTTTTGAAAGTTGAGAGCTTTTGAAAGTTGTGGTCTTCTGAAAGTTGAGATCGCCTGAAATTTGTGGTTTTCTGTCAATTGTGGTCCTCTGAAAATTGAGATCTTCTGAAAGTTGTAGTCTTCTAAAAATTGAGGTCTTTTGAAAGTTGTGGTCTTCTGTAAATTGAGTTCTTCTGAAAGTTGAGATCTCCTGAACGTTGTGGTTTTCTGTAAATTGTGGTACTCTGAAACTTGAGATCTTCTGAAAGTTGAGGACCTCTGAAAGTTGGGGTCCTATGAAAGTTGAGTTCTTCTGAAAACTGACCTTTTCTGAAAACTGAAAATCTTCTTGATGGTCCACAGTGGCTTTTCTTCAGAGCAGACTTGGTGTACTGCCTGTATTTAATAGGTACATCATCTGTGAAACCACACAGATCTCAGCTCCTTAATTCAAACACCACTTCCATATCAGCTCCTAGAGAATCCTTAACACAGAGTCTCTTACAGTTTCTAGCCTGAACTGTGAATGTTACTCAATGTGCTCAATAAAAACCATGAAAAGTGCAACTGTATTAGTTTAGTTAGACTGTGTTTGTCTATACTGTGACCGCATTGTATTAGTAATCAATGTAGAACTCCAGCGAATCCTAAAAGGTTCACTTACTTGTCCTGTGAAGCTGTGAAGCTAGAAGCAGTCCTTCAATGCCTTGCTGGCTTGGAGAAGATGTGATTTTAAAAGCCTCGGCTGCCGAGAAGAAGCCATCACGGAATGTGAGGTCAGAGGTGAGCAACTCGACTCTCTTATAATCGTCTTTTTCAATCACTGCCCACAAAATAGAGGCCAGTGACCCGCTCACCTGCAGGCCAAGAGGCTATCTCGCTCAGCCCCTTCCTTTATAGCATGAAACGCCTTCTGCTCAGGCTGACACCAGAGAAGAGGGCGAAGGACTTTCCACACTGGCTGTCTTTCTCTCTTGTGGTGGCTTTGCATTGCTCCCGTTTTGCCTAGACAACATTGTCGTAGACATTCAATGTGTCTTTTTTCACGTCATCTACTTTTGTTTATCTCCAAATTAGTAATTTTACAGGAGAGGCCAAAAACCTTCTTCACTTTCAATGGAAGTCAATGGAACCAGAATTTCTTGGAAGTGATTTTTGAGCATTTTTGTTGGTCCGTTTATCATGAAACGTTCACACAATCTAAATGACAAATGTTGTGTTCAAATTATGTAGAAAAATGAAAATCAATGAAAATAAACTATATATATATTGATTATGTGTGGAGATTGTATGATCTCCCAGTGTCTGTGTGGAGTGTGTATGGTCTCCCAGAGTCTGTGTGGAGTTTGCATGGTCTCCCAGAGTCTGTGTGGAGTTTGTATGGTCTCCCAGTGTCTGTGTGATGATTGTATGATCTCCCAGTGTCTGTGTGGAGTGTGTATGGTCTCCCAGAGTCTGTGTGGAGTTTGCATGGTCTCCCAGAGTCTGTGTGGAGTTTGTATGGTCTCCCAGTGTCTGTGTGATGATTGTATGATCTCCCAGTGTCTGTGTGGAGTTTGCATGGTCTCCCAGTGTCTGTGTGGAGATTGTATGGTCTCCCAGTGTATGTGTGGAGATTGTATGGTCTCCCAGTGTCTGTGTGGAGATTGTATGGTCTCCCAGTGTATGTGTGGAGATTGTATGGTCTCCTAGTGTTTTTTGTGGAGGTTTTATGGTCTCCCAGTGTCTGTGTGGAGTTTGCATGGTCTCCCAGTGTCTGTGTGGAGATTGTATGGTCTTCCAGTGTCTGTGTGGAGATTGTATGGTCTCCTAGTGTTTTTGTGGAGGTTTTATGGTCTCCCAGTGTCTGTATGGAGATTGTATGGTCTCCCAGTGTCTGTGTGGAGTGTGTATGGTCTCCCAGTGTATATGTGGAGTTTGTATGGTCTCCCAGTGTATGTGTGGAGTTTGTATGGTCTCCCAGTGTCTGTGTGGAGTTTGTATGGTCTCCCAGTGTATGTGTGGAGATGGTATGGTCCTCCAGTGTCTGTGTGGAGATTCTATTATCTCCCAGAGTCTGTGTGGAGTCTGTATGGTCTCCCAGTGTATGTGTGGAGTTTGTATGGTCTCCCAGTGTCTGTGTGGAGTTTGTATGGTCTCCCAGTGTCTGTGTGGAGTTTGTATGGTCTCCCAGTGTCTGTGTGATGATTGTATGGTCTCCCAGTGTCTGTATGGAGATTGTATGGTCTCCCAGTGTCTGTGTGGAGATTGTATGGTCTCCCAGTGTCTGTGTGGAGATTGTATGGTCTCAAAAGATGTGCAGTAGGACGAGTTGTGATAATCTTTTTCGAAGATCAACTAACAAACTAGTAAATTAACAGTATAAACCCATAAATTTACTTTTAGTGTACCTGCAATACAAAAGATGTAAACTAGTTGTACTAGGTCTACTACTCTTAAAGTATACTTAAAAGTATTTTAGTCCCAATAAGTATTAAAATAGGACCTACTTGTACAGTGGTCCTGTGGGGGTCATGAAAAACAAAGAACAAGATAACCTACAGTCCTACAGTCCAGTCTGTAAGTGCAACTTCAATATGGTCAGTGGAGCTGACCATATAGGAGCTCTCTCTCTCTCTCTCTCTCTCTCTATATATATATATATATATATATATATATATATAAAATAGTATGAAAACCAGTTAGTTAATTGGTGCATCTTACAGCAAGGACCCCCACAGGGCCACCAAGTGTTGCGTCATTCAAAGCACTGCAGTTTGCTGTGCTGGTGCGAGTGGATCAGACACAACACGGTTGGGTCTATCGCTGTTTGGCCATCATCAGCGCTTCGATCTCCTGTAATTCCGACTCCAGTCTCTGCTTTAAGCTGTCAGAACCGATTAAACTGGCCCCTGCCACCTTTGACGAGAGCGCCAAACAAAGCTCTGCGTAATAAAGGCTCCCTCCGGAAACGCCAGAGCCCTCCGCAGTTCCTGAGTCCATTGTGGCCGCTTTTGCGGGGGATGTTTAACGGAGGAAGCAATCAGAGCCCATTGAAAAGCCGGGGACTGACAGGTGAGGGAGGTGTGCATGTCAGTTCCTATTACGCTCATTGTCGGAGCGGCACAGCTGCGGACGTGGAGGAGAGGAGCCGGGAGAATTAGAGATAATGATGAGGTGAGAGTGAGAGTTGGTGTGCGAGAGACATTCCGCACCCTGTTCTGTGATCGCACCTTACCCCCCCTTGTCAGAGTGAAGAGAGAACAATTTGTACGGGAGGAGGTGAAGGAGGGAAGGGGGTGTGGGGTTGAGCGGATGAGTGTGAGTGTGTGTGTGTGTGTGTGTGTGTGAGAGAGAGTGTGTGGTAAGGGCGGTGATTGGAAAAGGAGATTAGGAGAAAGTCAAGCTCCTGGATTTCCCTCTGATTCCTCTGACAGCTGTATGCGGTACTTGAGCTGCTCCGGTCATATTACAAGCTTTGTTGGTTTCCTGAGTGAAAATAAGTGAACACGCCCACCACAGCGAGCCCCCCTAAATACCGTTAGTGCACAGTTGCTATGCCTTTGCTGAGTTTAACCTGAACCGCAGCAACAGCAGGACAAAAACTATAGTCTATTATACTGTCACTGTCCAAAGAAAAGCAACATTCTCAAAACTTTACAGGAGAGGCCAAAAACTGTCCTCACTTTCAATGCAAGTCTATGGAACCAGAATTTTTCCTAAGTTAATTTTATTATAGAGCACCTATCTTACACTGAAGGCTCCTTTACAAGTATGATTTGGATAATTGGAGGGATAATCGGGCTAGAAGGATATTTGTGGTGTTTCTAATAAAGTGGCCAGTTAGTGAAAGTGCAAGGTGGGTGTTTCTAATAAAGTGGCAAGTTATTGGAAGTAAAAGGTGGGTGTTTCTAATAAAGTGGCCAGTTAGTGAAAGTACAAGGTGGGTGTTTCTAATAAAGTGGCCAGTTAGTGGAAGTACAAGGTGGGTGTTTCTAATAAAGTGGCCAGTTAGTGAAAATGCAAGGTGGGTGTTTCTGATAAAGTGGCCAGTTATTGGAAGTACAAGGTGGGTGTTTCTAATAAAGTGGCCAGTTAGTGAAAGTGCAAGATGGGTGTTTCTAATAAAGTGGCCAGTTAGTGGAAGTACAAGGTGGGCATTTCTAATAAAGTGGCCAGTTAGTGGAAGCACAAGGTGGGCAATTCTAATAAAGTGGCCAGTTAGTGGAAGTATAAAGTGGGTGTTTCTAATAAAATGGCCAGTTAGTGGAAGTATAAAGTGGGTGTTTCTAATAAAGTGGCCAGTTAGTGGAAGCACAAGGTGGGTGTTTCTAATAAAGTGGCCAGTTAGTGGAAGCACAAGGTGGGTGTTTCTAATAAAGTGGACAGTTAGTGGAAGTACAAGGTGGACATTTCTAATAAAGTGGGCAGTTAGTGGAAGTGCAAGGTGGATGTTTCTAATAAAGTGGCCAGTTAGTGGAAGTGCAAGGTAGGTGTTTCTAATAAAGTGGCCAGTTAGTGGAAGTACAAGCATTTTTACTTATCTACATATCATTGCTGTCCAAAGAACAAGAAAGTATCTCCAAAATACCAACTTCACAGGAGAGTCTTCACTTTCAATGGAAGTCAATGAGACCAGAATTTTTCCCAAGCTATTTTGGAGCGTTTCTATTGGTCCATTCATCTTGAAATTCTCACGCAGTACAAAGAGCAACTGTCGTGTTAAAATGATCTGTAAAAACTAAAAGTTATTCACTTATTTACTTACTTTTCTTTTAAACCCCTAAAAAACTATTTTAAAAATGTTGGCGGCGCCATCAGACGTGGTCAGTATCAGCGACCCCAATCTGACCCGCTCGCTGACTCTAATCATAACACTTCTCGCTGGCTTTCATTCAAGTCCTCCACTAACCCAGAGTCAGTGCTGATTTTAGCTCTCAGTTAATTATGTGTGAATGTAGCAGACGGGCTAAATTTCTTCAAAAGTGATCAGTTCATGTTCTACTGTCTGACCTCAATTAGTCTCGAACAGCGAGAATCACTGCAGTCCTGCCTACAAAATACCAAGCGGTCTTTAAACCCTCCTACCTGGAGACTAGAATCATTTGTTGTTTGAGCTCTCCAGCCTTTAATCAGTGGTCAGTTCATAACGACAGTTTTCTACAGCTGTACGCCCATATAGTGGACCTACAAGGTAGATGGGTAGATAGTGCAAGTTAGAGGAAGCTTAAGGTAGGTGTTTCTAATAAAGTGGCCAGTTAGTGTAAGTACAAGGTTGCTGTTTTTAATATAGTGGCCAGTTAGTGGAAGTACAAGGTGGGAGTTTCTAATATAGTGGCCAGTTAGTGGATGTAAAAGGTGGGCGTTTCTAATAAAGTGGCCAGTTAGTGGAAGTACAAGGTGGGAGTGTCTAATAAAGTGGCTAGTTAGTGGAAGTACAACGTTGGTGTTTCTAATAAAGTGGCCAGTTAGTGGGAGTTCAAGGTGGGTGTTTCTAATAAAGTGGCCAGTTAGTGGAAGTACAACGTTGGTGTTTCTAATAAAGTGGCCAGTTAGTGAAAGTGCAATGTGGGTGTTTCTAATAAAGTGGCTAGTTGTGGAAGTACAAGATGGGTGTTTCTAATAAAGTGGCCAGTTAGAGGAAGCTCAAGGTGGGTGTTTCTAATAAAATGGCCAGTTAGTGGAAGTACAAGGTTACTGTTTCTAATAAAGTGGTCAGTTAGTGGAAGTACAAGGTGGGAGTTTCTAATATAGTGGCCAGTTAGTGGATGTAAAAGGTGGGTGTTTCTAATAAAGTGTCCAGTTAGTGGAAGTACAAGGTGGGTGTTTCTAATAAAGTGGCCAGTTAGTGGAAGCTCAAGGTGGGTGTTTCTAATAAAGTGGCCAGTTAGAGGAAGCACAAGCTATGTGTTTCTAATAAAGTGGCCAGTTAGTGGAAGTACAAGGTGGGTGTTTCTAATAAAGTGGCCAGTTAGTGGAAGTACAAGGTGGGTGTTTCTAATAAAGTGGCCAGTTAGAGGAAGCTCAAGGTGGGTGTTTCTAATAAAGTGGCCAGTAAGTGAAAGTACAAGGTTGGTGTTTCTAATAAAGTGCCCAGTTAATTGAAGCACAAGGTACATGTTTCTAATAAAGTGGCCAGTTAGTGGAAGTACAAGGTGGGTGTTTCTAATAAAGTGACCAGTTAGTGGAAGTACAAGATGGGTGTTTCTAATAAAGTGGCCAGTTGGTGGAAGTACAAGGTGGGTGTTTCTAATAAAATGGCCAGTTAGAGGAAGTACAAGGTGGGTGTTTCTAATAAAGTGGCCAGTTAGTGGAAGCTCAGGGTGGGTGTTTCTAATAAAGTGGTCAGTTAATTGAAGCACAAGGTACGTGTTTCTAATAAAGTGGCCAGTTAGTGGAAGTACAAGGTGGGTGTTTCTAATAAAGTGGCCAGTTAGTGGAAGTACAAGGCAGGTGTTTCTAAAACAATGGCTACTGTGTGGAAATACAAAGGAGGTGTTTCTAATAAAGTAACCAGTGGAAGTTCAATGTGTGTGTTTCTAATAAAGTGGCCAGTGGAAAGTTTGTAGCATAGTGGAGTGTATTTATGTATTTATTTATTTTTATGGAAATCAGCCAAAACAAACAAATCAGCCAATAGAGGGAACAGAAATGGACCCGTCCCAAACTGAGAAGTCTATGTGCACTGGTGCATGTACCCATATTCACAAGTCAGATCAGGAATGCTGATCTAGGACTTGTTCCTGCCGGAAAGATCATTGTAAATAAGATCTGTATCTCAATCTACATCAGCAATCTCAGTCTAAGAAGCTTTGTGAATGTATGCCATTGCGTGTAGGACCCACCAGGCAAAGGGAAAGAAGAAACCTTGAAGCCCAAGAACTCCTAATCATCGCATTGCTTGTTCTGAGGTCTCCACCTGTCTTTGATTGGACCTCTTCACTGTGACATGTTATCTGATACCTCCAGTTTAGTGCAACTAGTCCAAAACAGCCCATGATTAATTCTCGTTCATGATTGTAACCACCACATTCCTTGTTCTGAGACGTCTCTTTGATTCTCAGAACTTTCCTAGAAGCTCTTTCTGAGCTTCCCTGCTGAGCAGTCTTCCAAGATCACAAAGTGTTATGTCTAACTATGCCATTGCTACACTGGTGTCAGAAGCTTGATTGCACTCCCCGGCAACCTTGAAAGGAGTGTTTTTCCAATTAAATCAAAGACTGCAGAAGAAGAACCAGTGGAGTTAGCAGCGTTCATGGCTGGACATAGGCTGACCTTTAACCAGCTATCAGATATAGAATGCTGTTTATTAGGGCTTATGGTTAAGAAGTGTTACCGGAGTGGTTAGTAGTGTATTATACAGTGTGATATTGGTAGGTTGAGAGTGGTCTACCACTTAAACAGTGGTCAGTAGTCGATCAACAGATGATCTAAAGCTTCTAACTGTGCAGCAACAAAGAAGTGTTTCTAATAAAATGGCCGGTCAGTACACAATGCATTATTTGCTGGTCTTAAATTAAGATTCCCACATGTGCCCATGTTTTTGAGCCTCTGCCTCCTTCCTACGTAAGTTCAGCCTTTCCAAATCAAACAGCTGAGGTTGCTAGGCAGGCTCCCGAGACCGTGTGGACTGGCATGCCTGAATTAGCTTTGTAAGCGTCTTTGTCCGTGTCCTCAGAGGGAAGCGTGCTGTTGATATCACATCATGGGAGGAGTGGAGTGGATGAGGTCGACCGACAGGCAAATCACTCCATCATCTGATGCAACAGTTTGTATTGGCCAAACATGTATTATTCATGCTCGGCTGAGGAAAACCACCGACATTCCGAGGGAAGAGGAAAAACAAATACATTCCAGGGCCCAGCTCCCCCTCTCTCTCTGGTTTTCCTTATGCTGGCATCCAAGGGAGAGGAGGGGGAGAAGTGGGGGGGACCCCAGAGTAATGAAACAGCTAAAGGCACAGATCCAAGAGCAGTACCTTCTAGAATACAATCCCTTTTCTAGATCTTTAAAAAAAGGAAACTGATGAGCTTCAATGCAGAAAGACCTACAGGGATACTAGTTGCGCTAATAATAAGGTAGCACCCACTCTACTGCTTCTGGCAACCCCAACCCCACTTCCATCCCCATGCCAATCCCCATCCCCATCCCCATTTCCATCCCCATTCCCATGCCAATCCCCATCCCCATGCCAATCCCATCCCCATGCCAATCCCCATCCCCATCCCCATGCCAATCCCCATCCCCATTTCCATCCCCATCCCCATTTCCATCTCCATGCCAATCCCCATCCCCATCCCCATTTCCATCCCCATGCCAATCCCCATCCCCATTTCCATCCCCATGCCAATGCCAATCCCCCTCCCCATTTCCATCCCCATGCCAATCCCCATTTCCATCCCCATGCCAATGCCAATCCCCCTCCCCCTTTCCATCCCCATGCCAATGCCAATCCCCCTCCCCATTTCCATCCCCATGCCAATGCCAATCCCCATTTCCATCCCCAATCCCCCATTTCCATCCCCATCCTCATCCCCATTTCAATCCCAATCCCCATCCCCATTTCCATCCCCATGCGAACCCCCATCCCCATTTCCATCCCCATGCCAACCCCCATCCCCAACCCCATGCCCATCCCCAAGCCCATGCCCATGCCCATGCCCATCCCCAAGCCCATGCCCATCCCCATCTCCAACCCCATGCCCATGCCCATCCCCAAGCCCATGCCCATCCCCATCTCCAACCCCATGCCCATCTCCAACCCCATCCCCAAGCCCACCCCCAAGCCCATCCCATCCCCATCCCCAAGCCCATCCCATCCCCATCCCCAAGCCCATCCCATCCCCATCCCCAAGCCCATCCCATCCCCATCCCCAAGCCCATCCCCATCCCCAAGCCCATCCCATCCCCATCCCCAAGCCCACCCCCAAGCCCATCCCATCCCCAAGCCCATCCTCAACCTGAGTTTTTAGAGTTTAGCCTTCATGCTAATACCTACCACATTCAAAAGTTAATATTACACCATCTTTACTGTTGGGTGAAAAGGTGGTGCCATCTATCCAGCACATCCTTAAATGACTAAACTTGAATTAAACATTAGCCAAAATGTAGCTAACAAACTGAATGACTTGTTATGAGGCTATAAAGCCTGAACTGGTCTGGCAGTTTCTCTCTGAATCAAAGGTGCTTTGAATGCATTTCAAGCTATGAGACTGTAACGCATTTCCATCTCAATGTCTAGTGTTAGCATTTAGCTTCACTAAGCTGATCTTAGATCAGTTCTACAAGGCAAACTTCAACTGAAGCAAGTTCTTCTCCAGAGTTCAGACTTAGTTCTCAGTCCTGACCAGAAACTTGAAACACAGAGCACAAAGGAGCTGCGCAGTCTTACGGAAAATTCAATTAAAAACGTTCCGTGAGATTAGCACTAGCTAAAGGCTGAATTGAATTGAAATGTAATGTGAGTTTCTTGCAGCACTGTCCAAGAAATCATGTGCTCTAATGTCACAAAGAGTATGTTTATGTGACTGCTGATCTCAGAGCACTTTCCCTGGTTGGATGAGTTATAGGGCGGGTTGCCCTATTGCTTTAATGGCTTCCAGCCAAAAATGTTAAAACTCACCCTACAATCATTAAAAATCTCCCATATAATCTAAAAAAAAACATTTAAAAAACAATAGACCACATGATGTTATTCTGGTCAGCATCAATAGTAATAAATATACAGGTTATTAGCAAAACTGATATGGGTCAACTATGATGACCAACCTGGAGGACCAGCAAAACCAGTATATGTTGTGTTTAGATGCAGCTATGATGGTCAACTATGATGACCATCCTGGAGGACCAGTAAAACCAGCATATTTTGAGTTTGGATGCTGCTATGCTGGTAAACTATGATGATCATCCTGGAAAACCAGCAAAACCAGCATATGTTGAGTTTGGATGCTGCTATGCTGGTCAACCAGGATGGCCATCCTGGAAGACCAGCAAAACCAGCATATGTTCAGTTTGGATACTGCTATGATGTTTAACTATGATGACCATACTGGAGGACCAGTAAAACCAGGATATTTTGAGTTTGGATGCTGCTATGCTGGTTAACTATGATGACCATACTGGAAAACCAGCAAAACCTGCATATATTGAGTTTGGATGCGACTATGATGTTCAACTATGATGGCCATACTGGAAGAACAGCAAAACCAGCATATGTTGAGTTTGGATGCTGCTATGCTGGTCAACTATGATGATCATCCAGGAAAACCAGCAAATGTTGAGTTTGGATGCTGCTATGCTGGTAGAGGAAACTAGGCTGGTAAGGAGTGAAGAGGGAGGAGGGTCTGTGCATTGTCTACTTTCCTACAATTTCTTGTGATATGTTGACAGGTTCAATTTGACAGGTACTGATCCTATGGTGACATGAATCCAGTTTTATTCCACATTACCATTCAAGAAAGATATCTAATGGGCCTGCAAAGTAAAAAATGATTAATATCCATCAGCTCATATACTGTCCACACATCCAAGTTTTCCACAACCAACAAACACCCAACTGGTGGAAAACTGTCCAACCTGGCAAGACTGGGTAGGAAATGCTAGCTGCTTTGAGACTATTGGTGCTGGGCCTGGCTGAGCTTTCCATCTGGCCACCTTGGTGTGCGTCTGTCTGCGTGTGCGTCACTTTTTCATTTGGTCTGACTAAATTACACACTCACACTCAACCGCCAAGGTTTCACCACCCACTGCTTTACTATCTACTCATAACCTCCTTCACCACCGCTAAGCGTTTGAGAGAGACTGAAAAAGAGGAAAAACATGGCCACAATTGGGGTTCCATTCGTGTGGAACTGATGAAAGACATTTTAACCACAGGTATGTCCTTCACAACAAACGACATGCATGTACCGGGGCTTTTAAAAGGTTACTACCACCTGCTTACTGCACCCATTTCAGATGTTCCAGCCCACCACAGCTACATTCTACCTTAACATAACCTAACATAACCTACCTAATGTCTGTATCTACTTAACACCTCATACTCAAGTCTATTACAGGTTATGAAAAATGACCAGTTGTGTCTGGCAATATGTTGTCGCTCTCCATAAAAAAATCTATTTCGGCATTTTTGTTCATTTTGATTTTTCTAGATCATTTGAACCAGACAGCAGCTGTTTCCATTGTCTAAAGATTTCATGATGAATTAACCAATAGAAATGCTCCAAAAGGTCTTGGAAAAACGTCTGGTTCCATTGACTTACATTAAAAGTGAAGCCTCTCCTGTAAAGTCACTATTTTGAAGGGATGTGCTTATGATAACTTAAACTTGTGATCAACAGGCATTAGAGAGGGCCCCTACTGAACATCCCTTGTGAGCTCTTATCTCTGAAGCCCCTCCGTGACTTAAGCAGTACCTCACAAGAGTTGACGTCCCATGATGCTATATCGCTCTACATACACATTTACATACACTACCGCTCAAAAGTTTAGGATCACTTTAGAATGTATGCAATTTTCATACAATTTACAAACAATATTGTCCATTTCACAATTAATGTAAGTGAATCAGATGATTATTAAAGAATAAAAATGTTTGTATTAAAGTCTATTTTTCTATAGAGGCTTATCTTACATATAGCTCTATTATCAGTAATTCTCAGTCCTCTGTCTAAATCTCCTGGTACGGTCGCCAATCCAAGTTAAGGATGTTATTGGGCTAATTGGTTTTTAGGACACTCTTGATCAATTGTGATGCACAGCTGAAAAACATTCTACTAATAAGTGAACATAAAAGGGAGAACAACATTCTAGATTAGATTAGTATCTGAAGCATTAGCAGTTGATGGCTTGCTGACCGACTCAAAACGACCAGAAAGTTCATTGTTGTGTTAAGAAAGGAAGACTACTCCATTGAAAACAAGAACATTTCACTGTGATCCCAAACTTTTGAGCAGTAGTGTACATACATTCATTTATACATATATAGCACTGTTAATTAGTTATGACACACCTTCTCTAGTCATTACCAGTAAGTATTCTCACACGTATACATTCACTAATTCTTTCTTCTTCTACACCCAACAGGAATAAGAAGTCCCTTCTATTACCTCCCATTTGTCCCACATCCCATTCTACAACAGGACACCAAGGTAAGTACATGAAAATGGCAACATACTATGTTAACAGTCATGTTTTTTTCCAGCTAAACACTCTCCAGTAGGGAGAACTAGGTGTCAACCACTGCTGACTACAGATCCTATTCCACTCCTCCTGTGTTATTGTGAAATTTCCTTCTGCTTCCCATCTTTCATTTTCAACCTCCTTTTAAAATCTGAATAACAAAATACACTTTCCAAATCGTTTTAGGGGTCTCTTCAGAAGGGGCGGACAATTCTGTAATGATTGCGGTTGACTAGTGATACCCACCCATGGTCCTGGAGCTCTACCACCAAGCCTAGTTTAGCTCCAAGCCTAATCAAACACACCAGCAGTGATATTACAGAATCATCATATTTTAGTGTTAATCACAATAACAAAACCAATAATAGTAATAACTAGAAGAGGATGGTTGCACAGCCTAAGCAGGGTGAGAAATGAGGGATGAATAAACGACAAGTAGAGGAGTGCAGGTCAGTGTGTTTGGGGATCTGCTTTGAGTACAAGCAGTTTGAAAGCTATAGGTTAAATGAAACCATGATGTTTTTGTGGGCTTCAAAATGAATGGGACTCTATGGGGAGGAAAAAGGGATGAAAAATGACAAATAGTGGAGTGCAGGTCGAACCAACAGTGGAATCATGGTCGGAGGTTTGCCCTAAGTCAATGTATGCAAAACGGTGTCTGTTGGTCGAGCAGAAGCACCTTAGGTGAGCATTCATTTTTTCATCCTATTCATTCTTTATGGGTAAAAAATTCCAGGAAATTTTGTTTCAATCTGAAATCCGTGCGTCCAAATGGAAAAAATGGTATACAAGCCTGAATCACACAATCAGACAGGACCATCTGGAGTCAGAACGGAGTCAATATCTCGATAATAAACCAACACACAGACAGGTTTACATGATAAACTGGTGTGTATAGTTCAGTAGTCTGGTTACAAGGATTTGGGAAGCTGTCTCTGATTGGTTGGCTAGTAACCCATTGCTGTCAGGTTTATTCTGGGAGTTGTAATGAGTGGACTTGATGGAGGGAGAGGGAGAAACATGTTAGTGTGACAGAAGGTTAAGACACCACTGGCATTGCCTTAAAAATACTATTTCAAATAGTAGTAACGAAGGCCTTCAAGAGCCAAGTGGGCTGAATCTGAACTCTCCCGGGTGGTAAATCTCCAGGACCAGGATTAATCACATTTACGTTCGGGCAATCAATAGTCTGTATTATTCTGAGCTCCAACCATCATGTTGGCAGGGATGTCCAATCTTATCCACGAAGAGCCAGTGCGGCTACTGGTTTTTACTCCCAACAGACTGGAGCTCACCTAATTCTACTAGTTCAACTGCTGATAAGGTATGTTCCTGCTCTGTTGGAATGAAAACCTGCACCGGCCCCTTTGGGCATAAGCTATAAGGTGCTGATGAACTACTTATGTAGACCAAAGTGCTGTACATGTAAAACATCACATAAGATACAATGCTCAAGATATAAGGCTCAAATGCGAGCCTGTAAAAATGGGTTTTAAGCCCTGTTTTAAAAGATGAGACTGAGGAGGTATGATGAATAGTGGATGGAAGTCTCAAAAAGAACGATCACCTTTGAGTTTCAAACAAGCTCTGGGCACAACTAACAGGTCCTGAGAAGAAGATCTCAGAGCTCGCTGAGTGGTGGAGAAAGAAAGCATGCTGCTAATGGATATGGGTGCCGACCCATTAAGTGCTTTAAAAACAAATACAGGAACCTTATGCTGTATTCTATATTTTACTGTTAACCAGGCCAGAATCAGAGTGATGTGGTGTCTCTTCTTGGTGTTAGTCAGAAACCTGGCAGCTGCATTCTGGATGATTCAATATAGACTGACTAATCCCAATAAAGAGAGAGTCGCAGTAGTCCAGTCTTGACGAAGTAAAAGCAGGTATAACTCTTTCCAGATCCAAGTAACATAGAAAAGGCTTAAGCTTCCCAATATTTCGTAATTAGTAAAAGCTACTTCTTACCATTAGAACCAAACAAAATACCAAGATTTCTCACTGTAGAACTAGCACAAGGTCTTTTGTGACACTATTAATACTATCGAGGGGCTTCAAAAACAACAGCCTCTGACTTGCCTCCGACTTGCCTTTGCATTTAGTTGAAGGAAATTGCCAGCCATCCATTTCCTAATGTCCTCAAGGCAACTGTTGAGGGCCATTAAAGAATCCCTGCCATCGAGTCTAATAGGAAGATAAAGTTGAATGTCACCAGCATAAAAAATGAAAGCTGACATTGTGTTTTCCAATCATATGGCCTGGTGGCAACATATACAGTGAAAAAAGGAGAGGGCCTACAATAGACCCCTGTGGAACACCACAGCACATGAGAAGAAGTTTTCAATATTCACCAAAAATGTCCTGGGACTTGTAGGCTTGGGCAGTCCATCAAGAAGGGTAATGAACTTTGACTCAGGTGCTCAGGTACTCGCCAGACGAAACGAGTGCTCATGGTTCGCTATTTGTGCTGCACTCTACCAAACTTTGCCGCACAGCGAAAAAAAACCATAAAGCAGTTAACTCCTTATAATGGAGAGCTGTATCTGAAATACAGGTGGCCGCTAAGTGTTTCTGTGAACGCTGCACAAGTGATTCATGTATAATTCACCATCACGACGAGAGAGGAGTTTGAAACTTTGGCCAGGTAGTGACTCATCGACGGCTGGAAATGGAAACATCTACAGTGTTGTCTGTGGAGGGGTTTAGGTAATGGTGGACCTCTGGCTGTGTAATGTCGGTGAAACATTTCTCCTTTGTGGTTTGCTCTTTATCTCATAAGGCCACCATTAACCTCTCAGCCCTGGTCATGTCCTCCAGACCCCAGACAGTGAACAGAAGACCAGAAGTTATGAAGGTAATGCCCGAAACACAATCACCACCTTCTTCTCATTCTCACACTTCACAGAGTCTATAGCTAATATTTCTCATTAGGAGGTTGAACTTAATAAGATTCACCCACTTTCTAGACCTTTCTGCTGGAAGTACTATTTTCTTACAGGCACAGGCTGATCAAGTTACGTCCTTCAGACCTTTATAGTGTAGATTGACAAGGGAACCCTTTATAGTGTAGATTGTAGAAGGGAACCAGACGTTTAATGCTAAGAGCTCCTTCACATGAAGCTATTACATGAAAGATGCTTGATGGTTTGAGGGGATGCACAGCAAAATAGTTCCCAGAGACTACTTTACTACTTTCAGTGTCACATACAGGAACGTATTTGAGTTCAGACAACAAATTTCCAGCGGCAGACCATAATATGAGCATCAGGAATGTGGAACAGGTCGTGCACTGCGATGTGGCATCTAGTATCTGCTAAGAAAGTCAAACATTTCAGGAAAATTTGCTTTTCAACCAAGTTTTAGCAACGAAAACTATTAGTTTTGTACAGAATATTGGTAATTAAAGCTCAAAGATTGGTGGGCTTAAATACTGTGCCTGGTTTTTATCTTCTCAGCCCAAAGCTGGCCTGTTTATCTCATATTTCATTATAGGTCATGGAAGTTCAGCTTTCTAGTCAGTGAATATCAGGGAAATGTCATGGAATTTAATATTGGAGTGGGAATTCTGGAGGTGATTCCTCTAGGCAATAGCAATGAGCAACATTGAGCTCATAGTTACAAAACAAAAGAAGTTAATTTTGTTGTCAACAGGTTTTTCATTGCATGTTCAAATAACCAGTACAAATTCTGATGTTGGGCTATTTTCAATTCATGGTCCTGCTATATTTATAGAGTACAGGTTCTGTGATTTCTAACAAGAGTTCTTTGGTAAAGTTTATGGTTTTATATTTATCCTTAACAGATCAAAGAACCACTGGCGATTGGTAGATGACTCTTTGGTTCTTCTCCAGGATGGAGAGCCTGATATAATTTTTAAAGACCATCAGAAAATGGTTTTAAGTAATCCTAAAAAGGTTCCACTGTTAGAAAGAAAATTAGCTATTTTTCTTATAGGTACTCTATAGAACCATATCTGTACTACATAGTACCTTATTGGTACTACATTGGACCTGATTGAGATTACATGTAATATTATTGGCTCTACATAGAATTTTATTAGTACTGCATAGAACCTTATTGCTACCATATATAATCCATCTATAATGAAGAATTTCTTCAATAGCACCAAAAGGGTTCCTACCAACAAGTTAAAAACCCTTATTGGTACTATACATAACATTATTGGTACTACATAGTACCTTATTGATACAACATAGAAACATATTGGTACTAAACAGAGCCTCATTTGTACTACTACATAATTATTGGTACTATATAGAACCTTATTTGTTCTACTACAGACATATTGGTATTATATAAAATGTTTTTTGTTCTACTATAGACTTATTGGTACTATATAGAACATTATTTGTACCACTATAGACTTATTGGCACTACATATAACCTTATTGACACTATATAGAACCATATTGGTACTATATAATTCATCTATAATGAAGAATTTCTTAAATAGCACCAAAAGGGTTCCTACCAGCAAGTCCAAAAACCTTATTGGTACTATACATAACATTATTGGTACTACATAGTACCTTATTGATAGTCTTAAGATCTGTATTGGTATTATATAGAACCTTATTGGTACTATATAAAAACCATATGGGTACTAAACAGAACTTAATTTTTACTACTAGAGACTTATTTGTACTATATAGAACCTTAACTGAACTACTAGAGACTTTTTTGGTACTATATAGAACCTTTTATATGATGTTAAAACAGCTTTTCTACAAAACAAAGCAAATTGGCGATTCCAAACGTGCCCTGGCAAATAGGCAAAAAATTCAGGAAAACCATGTACCATGTGACTTCTGGCCAAACCATCTCGCATCAACAGGCTCATAGGATGTCACGGCAATGCTAAGATCACGTAAACAACCGCAACCATATGAGAACATGACTCAGCGGCTACCCAAATCTCTGGTTATATTTAGCCTATTTCCATGTGTCTTCTTAGCAATGGGGGGCCACAAAAGCCGCCAGAACCGGTGGGGGGATTTTATGATGTCAAGCTGCTCGCCGCTCTCAGTGATGCTAATCTCCTCACGCACTGTTACAACACAGACAGTCGAGCATGTGGTGCTTCGGTGACGGATAAATGATCATGGGAATTTTTTACGGGCAGGAATGTGGCAGATTTTACGCAGCGGAAAGCTTTGGGTGGCGAGCGCTTGTGCTTGTGGTGTCCGCAGAGGATAGGAACAGATGCGCTGCCATGTAGGAGGCTCTTGTGCGAGTGAGGCAGGTCTCCTTGGTAACACACACACACAGAGGGGCGTCTTGGTTCTGCTCCAGAGCCGTACAGATGGACCTAAACACCAGGAGGCCATCACGCTCACCGGCCAATCGGGGGTAGATTTAATCATAACTAACCAATCAGGAGGAGCGGTTTTGCTCATAAACCAATCAGATGTATCAGAGCAGAACACGGCGCTCTGTTATTAAACACAGGTGCGTCCTGTCCTGGTGTCACCTTAGAAACAGCCCATAATTTAGACTGTCCTTGAGCAGAAACAGAGGAGCTTCAATGGGTTTTGATGGATGTCCATTTAACCGGTGCATATTCTGGCACAGGGACAGTCCTGTGGCTATTTTCAGTTCATGGTCCTGCCATTCGGACCTGGCAAGGTGCCGTAGTGCTTTTGCTACAAGTTGTTCTTTTTGTTGCTACAGAGAACCATATTTGTACTATATGGAACCTTACTGGTTATATAGACATCTTTATTGGTACTACATTGAGCCTTATTGGTAATATATAAATCTTTAGTGATAGTACATAGAACATTATTGGTACTATATGGAACATTATTGGTAATATGTCAATCTTTAGGGGTACAACATAGAGTCATATTGGTACTATATAGGACTTTATTGGTAATATAAAAATCTTTAGTGGTATTACATAAAACCTTATTGGTAATATATACATCTTTAGTGGTACTACATAAAGTCTTATTGGTACTATATGGAACCTCTTTGGTAATATAAAAATCTTTAGTGGTACTACATAAAACCTTATTGGTAATATATACATCTTTAGTGGTACTACATAAAGTCTTATTGGTACTATATGGAACCTTATTGGTAATATGTAAATCTTTATTGGTACTACATAGAACCTTACTGTTAATATATAAATCTTTAGTGGTACTACGTTGAGCCTTATTGGTACTGTATGGAACCTTATTGGTAATATATAAATCTTTAGTGGTACTACATAGAGTCTTATTGGTACTATATGGAACCTTATTGGTAATATAAAAATATTTAGTGGTACTATATGTTAAATTATTGGTAATATATAAATCTTTAGTGGTATAGATTCTTATTGGTACTATATGGAACCTTATTGGTAATATATACATATTTACTGGTACTACATAGAGCCTTATTGGTACTATATGGAACCTTATTGATAATAAATAAATCTTTAGTGGTACAACATAGAGCTTTATTGGTACTATAGAACCTTATTGGTAATATATAAATCTTTATTGGTACAACGTAGAGCCTTATAGGTACTAAATTTAACGTTATTAGTATTACATAAATCTTTATTGGCACTACATAGATCCTTACAATATGGAACTTCATTGGTAATATATAAATATTTACTGGTACTACATAGAGCCTTATTGGTAATATATAAATATTTACTGGTACTACATAGAGCCTTATTTGTCCTACATCCAACCTTTTGGTACTATATGGAACCTTATTAGTATTACATAAATCTTTATTGGCACTACATAGAACCTGATTTGTACTAAATTGAATCTTATTATATTATATAATTCTATTATATAGAATCTATGATGGAAAATTTATTGTATATAATTTGCAGTATACAGTTTGTATAGCACCAAAAAGGATTCTTCAGAAGTTGTAAAATCTTAATGCTATCATAAAGAACCTTATTAGTATTATGTAACACCTTATTGGTACTACATACATTATGGAAAATGTAGAACATCATTGGTAATATATAGTATCCAACAGAGGTTTATTATCAAATGTTTTTAAACATTTTTTACGACACCAAAAAGCATTGCTTGCTTCAAGTCCAAGAACCTTATTGGTGCTATATAGAACTTTATTGGTTCTATGTACAACCTTATTTGTACTACATAGAAACATATTTGTACTATATAGAATCCATCAATTATTAGAAAACCCTTTTGTAGAGTATTTTTAAACAGTTTTGTACAGCACCAAAAAGAGTTATTTGCTACAGGTCAAAGAACTGTACTGTAAAGAGCTTTATTGGTACTATGGAGAACTTTGTATTTGTATTACATAGAAATGTCTTGATACTATATAGAAACCATGTATAATAATAAACCTCTTATAATATTGTATAATATTGTTTTCAATTTACAGCACCAAAAACAATTGTTTGCTGCAACCTTATGTGTACTACATAGAAACTTTTTGGCACTCTATAGAATCTATGATGGAAAACCTCTTTTATATGATTTTAAAACGGGTTTATATAGCACAAAAAGGGTTCTTTGCTACAAGTCAAAAAACCATGTTGGTACTATACAGAACATGAACATTATCGGCACTATTTAGGACTTTTTGGTACTACATAGAACCTTATTTGTTGACAGAAACTGCTTGGTACTATATAGAATTCAACTATAATAACAAAACTTATTTTTATTAAAAGAATTACAGCACCAAAAATGGTTGTTTGCTCCAAGTCAAAGAACCTTACCAGTACTATATAGAACCTTAATGGACTACAAAGAAACTTTTTGGCACAATATAGACTATATCTGTGATGGGAAACCTCTTGTATATGATTTACAAACTGTTATAGAAAATAAAAAGGGGCTTTTCTACAAGTCAAGGAACTATATTGGTACTAAACTGAACATTATTGGTACCATATAGACTTTACATATGATGGAAAACCTCTTATATGATTTTAATATGGTATATATAGAACACAAGAAAGGGTTCTTTGCTAGACCCTCTCAGCACTGCAGATTGGTGAGTGGTTTAAAGCAGTTCTATATAAATATAAATACTGTTAGATATGGCGTTCAGGGATCTCACCAAATCTGCTAATGCTTATATGGGCTGAGCAGGAAGAATCCAGCCTGGTAGACTGATTCCCCTCCAAAATTAAGTGCAATCAGTGCCAGTGTCTATCGTTTATCCAATTAGGGATGCGTGATGTGGTGTTGAACATAAAGATCCTCTCGGCCGCCTGAAGTCGGCTGCTAGCAAAGCTCATCACTGGCAGATTCCTTGCGGTTGAGATGCAGGTGTTTACAGGAATGCTCTCCGCTGTCTGATTACAGCTGCTTTCAAACAGAACGTGTGAAATTCAGCAGCACCAACAGGATGCACGTCACAGATGTCCGACACAACGTACTTCGTTCATCACCGTGCCTGTTGCTGAGATTCACACACCGGTAAACAGAGTCTGCTGCGGCAGATGCAGAGGACCATGCAAAGTTCAAATGTTTTCAACTTTGACAACTCCTGTTGGTTCTCCATTGATTTTTCAAACCCATTAGCCCATCGCTAAGTCGTGGGCTGGGTGTCTGGGAACCAGCCTTGTGATCAAAAGGTCACAGGCTTGATCCCCTAACCAAGCCATGTCTGAGGTACAAGACACCTAACCCCCAACTGCTCCCTGGGTAATGTGGATAGGGCTACCCACCACTCTAGGCAAGTGTGGCCCCTAGTGCGTGTGTGTTCACTAGTGTGCATGTGGGTGTTTTCACTGCACCAATGAGTTGAATGCTAGTTCTTGCAGTATATACTGTGTACTACTAGCTGGTTTCAGTTGATTACAGATGCACTCATCTTTTTGGAAGGATATAAGAAGAATACAGACCACTCATAATGCTAGTTTCCAGGGCCATATTCCCTGTTGCATTTCTACAAACTCTCCCCATTTACAGACTGGGAAAGAAACATTTTGGCTTTATTACTCAGTGGCTAGTAAGCCGTCTGAAGAACCAAACAGGAGGAATTGGTAACAGAGTTTATCTTAATATTTGCCAATGTGCAAGTAGAGTCACCATAACTCTAACTATTGGCCATTTACTGCTATAGCTACTCATCCCAGCAAACTGTATTGTGTTTTAGATAGTTTAACTCAAACCCACTGGATGCTCCAGCATTGCAAGACACTACACAAAGGTGTCAAAGGTATTCACATTCATTACTCAGGTAGTAGTATAGATACTACAGTTTACAGGCTTCAAAGCTTCTAAGTGTTGCACGAGTCCTCCATGATACATCATTGAGCCCTAACATTACACTCATTGTTCATTTTATCAAAGTATACAAAGTTTATAAGGTATATAACAGAGTATACAGAGTATCAGATGAACTACAGTCTGTAAGTGAAGCTCCTCTATGGAGCTGATACAGTGGACAGTGTGTGTAGATACAAGGAGGTGGGTTTAATGTTATGGCTGATCGGTCTATAATGATATTTGCACACGTCCGCCAGATCTTTGATCTTTGGTTTGGTCTGATTTCTGCTTCTTTTCTCTCCGCTTAGTGCTACAGCGAGTGCCTGGATAGCATCCCCGCATGGCTAACCCCTGACACGGTGCCTCTGGAAAGTGTCAATCATCCAGAGAATCCAAACGGCACCAGGGTAACCATGGTGCATGCAACGCTCCTATGAGCACGGATACACAGAGTAAGACACAGTGGAGGAGGTTTGTTACAAGAGATTAGCCTCAAACTGACTGTGTCGGGATTTCCTGCCTCCCAGTTTGCTCTGATGTGACAGAGGAGGAAACACACAGCAGAAATAAGCAGTAATTGCAGTTCAGTGCCTTAAGAGTACTGGTGAAAGTGGGACCATGCAAGAGCTGGTGGACCACCAAAGCTGTCCATATCATATAAACAGCACTTTCATCTTTGAGAGATTGAGGAGAGCATCAAGCTCCACTCCTGCATCAGATCTGAGAACATCCACAGGTGTTTCTGTCCATCCTTCCGCTGTGAGAAGACACTTTAGCACTATGGAAGTCTGACTGGCTAATCAGATTTCCCCTCCTGAATTCTGATTGGCCTAGGTGGAATTTTCCCTCCTGAAGTCTGAATTACCCCCCCTGAAGTCTGATTGGCCTAGTTCAATTTTACCCCCTGAAGTCTGATTGGCCTAACTGAATTATCCTCCCTAAAGACTATTTGGCTTTTTGAATTTTCCTCCCTGAAGTCTGATTGGCCTAGGTGGAATTTTCCCCCCTGAAGTCTGATTGGCCTAGGTGGAATGTTCCCCCCTGAAGTCTGTTTGGCCTAGGTGAATTTCCTCCCTAAAGTCTGATTAGCCTAATTGAATTATACCCCCTAAAGTCTGATTGGCTTGTTGAATTTTACCCCCTGAAGTCTAATTGGCCTTGGTACATTTAACCCCCTGCAGTCTGATTGGCCTAGGTGAATTATCTCCCCTGAAGTCTGACTGGCTTGTTGAATTTTTCTCTTTGAAGTCTGATCGGCCTAGGTCAATTTTACTGCCTGAAGTCTCATTGGTCTAGGTGGAATTTTCCCTCCTGATGTCTGATCGGCCTAGATTAATTTTTCCTCCCTGATGTCTGATCGGCCTAGATTAATTTTTCCTCCCTGATGTCTGATTGGCCTAGATCAATTTTTCCTCCCTGAAGTCTGATTGGCCTAGGTCAATTTTACCGCCTGAAATCTGATTGGCCTAGGTCAATTTTACCGCCTGAAGTCTGATTGGCCTAGGTCAATTTTACCGTCTGAAGTCTGATTGGCCTAGGTCAATTTTACACCCTTAAGTCTGATCGGCCTAAGTGAATTTTCCCCCTAAAGTCTGATTGGCCTAAGTGAATTTTCCCCCTAAAGTCTGATTGGCCTAGGTGAATTTTCCCCCCCAAAGTCTGATCGGCCTAAGTGAATTTTCCCCCTAAAGTCTGATTGGCCTAGGTGAATTTTCCCCCCTAAAGTCTGATTGGCCTAGGTGAATTTTCCTCCCTGAAGTCTGATTGGCCTAGGTGAATTTTCCTCCCTGAAGTCTGATTGGCCTAGGTGAATTTTCCTCCCTGAAGTCTGATTGGCCTAGGTGAATTATCGCCCATGAAGTCTGATTGGCCTAGGTCAATTTTCCCACCTAAAGTCTGATCTGGCTAGGTGAATATTTTCCCTGAGTCTAATCATGGCCAATCCCCCCCAGTCTCCACCCATCATTTAATATTACCAAGCTGGGAGGTTTAAGGCCAAGTCTTCCTTCCTCCACCACATCTTTCTGAACGTCCTGTAGCCCATCGTGTCTGGAGGGGTTTTCAGATGTGTGTCTATAACAGAGTCATGGTTTTCTCCTATACGCCTCGCACTGAATCAGGGACGCGCTGTGCAGCTGAACAGATCAGACTGCTGCTTCTGTAAGTGTTCAACAAACAACAGATCAAAGGGTTTTAATTCACACGGCGCAGGTAAAGAGGAGCTGTGCAGATGTTGCAGTTGTAAAAACACAAGCGAACATGGTCCAAACCATCTGTCAGGGGGTTTCCACACATCTGCGGCCGAGACCACCTGCCATTTTAGCTCAAACTGCAGAGCCGCACTTGAGGTTCCCACCACACTGAGCATATGGGCTAGTAGTAGAGGACGGAGGTGCGGATTTAGAAAATCAACGATTATGTGAGAATACTGATTCTGAGGGTTTCCTGTTAGCGATAACTACTACTATACACACCGGTCAACCTCCTTATATCTCCACTCACTGTCCACTGGATCAGCTCCACTGACCATACAGGAGCTCCACTTACAGACTGTAGTTCATCTGATTCTCTGTATACTTTATTACTCTGTTCTTTAATGATCAGGACCCCCCCAGGACCACCACAGAGCTGCTGGAGTGTTTAAACACTGTGTCCACTCAGTGTCCACTCTGTTAGACACTCCTACTACTTGCTGGTCCACCTTGTAGATGTAAAGTCAGAGACAGAAGCTCATCTGCTGCTGCACAGTTTGTGTTCCTCTAGTTCTTCATCAGTGGACACAGGACGCCACCCACAGGACACTGCTGTCTGGATAGTTTTGGTTGGTGGACGATTTTCAGTCCAGCAGTGACACTGAGCTGTTTAAACACTCCAGCAGCAGTACTGTTGGGTCTGATCCACTCACACCAACATGTCAGTGTCACTGCAGTGCTGAGAATGATCCACCTCCCTAATAGTACCTGCTCTGTGGTGGTCCTGTGGGTGTCCTGATTATTAAAGAACAGAGTAATAAAGTATACAGAGAGTCAGATGAACTACAGTCTGTAGGTGTAGCTCCTGTACAGACAGTGAGAGTGTTCCTAGTAAAGCAGTGAGTCAGTGAGTTTCCGGGCTTTAGCTCAGGACTGTATATAATATTTGAAGTGTGTTGCCAGGTCTTGCTATTCTACGTGCAGGTTTAGACATTGCTGTGCAGGTTCTGGGTCTCGCTGCTATTGAGAAAATCACTGAGGCCCTTTGTGACACTTCTTCACACAGAGCTGAAGCTCAGACGCATCACTGGAATCACTGTGTGTGCACGTGAGCCGCCCCGCTCAGGAACGTCACTACACACACTGTAAGACGCTCAGAGCTGAATTCACTCCTGTAGGAGGATGAAGGGAACGGGGACGGATGAAAACATGGACAAGAGACAGACAAAGCGAGAGAGAGAGAGAGAGAAAGTGAGAGAAAAAGAGCTAAAGTGACAGAGAGGAAGAAGAGAGATAGAGAGAGAGCTGCAGAGAGAAAGGAGATAGAGAGAACAAGAGAGAGAAAGAGAGAAATAAGAGATAGATTAAGAGAGCAAGAGAGAGAGAGAAAGAGAGAGGGAGAGACAGAGAGAAAGAGAAAGTGAATGAAAGAGAGAAAAAGAGTAGGAGAGACAGAATGAGAGAGGGAGCGAGATAAAGAGCAAAGGAGAGAGGGAGAGAGAAAGAGAAAGAGAGAATGAAAGAAAGAAAAAGAAAGTGAGAAGAAAAAGAAAGAAAGAGTGAAGGAGAGAGAAAGAGAGAGACAAAAAAAGAAAATGAGAGAAAGAGAGATAAGTGAGAAGGAGAGAGAGAAAGAGCAAAAGAGAGAGAAAGAGCGAAAAGGGAGAGAAAAACAGACAGAGAGAAGGAAGAAGAGAGAAAGAGAGCGACAGAGAGAGAGAGAGAGACAAGGCAGAGAAAAAAAGACAGCCAGAGACAGACAGATAGAGATTAAGAGAGAGAGAGAGAGAGACAGAGATAGAGAGACAGAGATAGAGAGAGAGAGAGACAGAGACAGAGACAGAGAGAGAGAAAGAGAGAGATAGACAGAGAGAGAGAGAGAGAGAGACAGAGAGAGAGAGAGAGATAGAGAGAGAGACAGAGATAGAGAGAGAGAGAGAGAGAGAGGGAGAGAGAGAGAGAGAGACAGAGATAGAGAGAGAGAGAGAGACAGAGAGAGAGAGAGAGAGACAGAGAGAGAGAGAGAGAGACAGAGAGAGAGAGCGAGAGAGACAGAGAGAGAGCGAGAGAGACAGAGAGAGAGAGAGAGAGACAAAAAGAGAGAGAGAGAGACAGAGATAGAGACAAGGCAGAGAAAAAAGACAGAGATAGAAACAGATAGAGATTAAGATAGAGAGAGAGAGAGAGACAGAGAGAGAGAGAGAGGCAGAGAGAGAGAGATAGAGAGAGACAGAGAGAGACAGAGATAGAGAGAGAGAGAGAGAGAGAGAGAGACAGAGAGAGAGAGAGAGAGACAGAGAGAGAGAGAGAGAGAGAGAGAGAGAGAGAGAAAGAGAGAGAGACAAAAAGAGAGAGAGAGAGAGAGAGAGAGAGACAAAAAGAGAGAGAGAGAGATAGAGATAGAGACAAGGCAGAGAAAAAAGACAGAGATAGAAACAGATAGAGATTAAGATAGAGAGAGAGAGACAGAGATAGAGAGAGACAGAGAGAGAGAGAGAAAGAGATAGAGAGAGAGAGACAGAGAGAGAGAAAGAGAGAGAGAGAAAAAAAGAGAGAGAGACAGAGAGAGAGAAAGAGAGAGAGAAAGAGAGAGAGAGAGAGAAAGAGAGAGAGAAAGAGAGAGAGACAGAGAGAGAAAGAGACAGAGAGAGAGAAAGAGAGAGAGAGAGAGACAGAGAGAGAAAGAGACAGAGAGAGAGAAAGAGAGAGAGAGGTACTCCTCCTCCTGGGTGACGGGCTGAGCGTGGTCTTCTTTCCAGAAAGGTCTGATGAGTGAAGGAGGAGAGCGGCTGTGATCGGAAACTGATGTGATGAAACTGGATCTTCTGGTCAGTTCATTAAGAACGCCTCGTAAAACTTTCATACGAGCGTTTTACATCTTTCATGTGGCGGCACTGACTGAGAGCGAGGGGCTTCGACTGAGAGCGAGGGGCTCCGACTGAGAGCGAGGGGCTCGGCCCTTTCCTCGCACAGGAAAACCACATGAGTAAATATCAAAGCCGGCCGAGGGACGTCCCTCGCTGGGAGTATCAATAAATGAAGCACTGTGATGAATTATAGAGACCCGCGAGGCGCGTTCGCGTGGCCGCTGACTCAAACCACACTGGAAAAGCTTCTCGGGCGTCTCCTAGAGAGCCAGCTCGAGTTCTGCAGACACGCCAGCAAGTGCTGTCGCTCAGGAGGGCTCGCTCAGGAGGGCTCGCTCAGGAGGGCAAACGTTAAGCCTAAAAGAAAATAACCAGCACCTTTGTTTAGAGCCTGATAGCATAGTCAACTAGCTCTACTTCATCCAGATCCAGGTAGTGGAACTCTTAGAGCTTATCCCAAATTACTGTACTTCCTACATCAGCTGTGGAAGTTCAACCTGCCCAAGGAGCTGGTGGTGCAGTTCTACACCGCCACCATAGAATCTGTCCTCACCGCATTTGTCACAGTGTGGGGCAGCTCAGCCACCAAACACCACACCCACAGACTGCAACGTATCATCAGGTCTGCAGAGAGAACCATCAGTGTGAAGTTACCCTCCCTACCGGACCTGCACACGGCCAGAACCAGGAAGCAGGCAGAGAACATCATCCGTGATCCGTCACACCCTGGACATCACCTGTTCCAGTATCCTCCCTCAGGTCGGCGTTTCAGCCTGTTGAGGATCAAGACCTCCAGACTTCAGAGAAGCTTCTTCCCACACGCCATCACACTCAAGAACATCTGAACATCACAACACGACATTCTGGATACAGTCTACTACATACATACATACATATCCAGATGTTCTCTTACTCTTCTTTCTCTGTACAGTCTACTACATACATCCATATCCAGATGTTCTCTCACTCTTCTTCTCTGTACAGTCTACTACATACATCCATATCCAGATATTCCCTCACTCTTCTTTCACTGTACAGTCTACTACATACATACATCCATATCCAGATGTTCCCTCACTCTTCTTTCTCTGTACAGTCTACTACATACATACATCCATATCCAGATGTTCTCTCACTCATCCTTCTCTGTACAGTCTACTACATACATACATCCAGATCCAGATGTTCTCTCACTCTTCTTTCTCTGTACAATCTACCACATACATCCAGATGTTCTCTCACTCTTATTTGTCTGTACTGCACTTTTATTTATCTGATAGAGTCTCAGAACACTCTGCACCACCGTCTCCACCAGTGACTCTTCTGTTCTTCATATTTATATTTATTTAATTCAGTCTGCAATGACAGCAATGACTTCATTCAGATCTGGGTACCGGAACTCCACCACAGCCTAACCTGAACTACACCATAACTCAGGGATGATATGGGTCAGATCACAGCCACAACTCAGCCTTCATTAGGAGTCATGGCCCAGTTCTGGCTCACAAGTGTCCTTTGGCCCACATGCTGCCATAAAATAATGGCAATGACTTCATCCAGATCCAGGTACTGGAACTCTGCCACAGCCAAACCCAAATTAAACCAGAACTCAGAGAAGATATGGGCCAGAATTAGCCAGTCACAGCCACAACTCAGCCTTAATTAGGCAGTCATGGCCCAGTTCTGGCCCACACAAGTATCATCCAGCCCTCATACCGTCATGGAACAATGCCAACGACGTTGTCCGGATCGGAGTTCCTCAACTCCGCCACATTTTAGTCCAGATTAAACCCAAACTCTGGGATGATATTGGCCAAAATTAGCCAGATCACAGTCACAACTCAGCCTTCATTAGGTCATGTTTAAATGAGTCGTGGCCCAGTTCTGGCCCACACAAGTATCATCCAGCCCTCATACCTTCATGGAACAATGCCAACAACGTTGTCCGGATCTGGGTACCTTAACTCCACCACATTTTAGATGAGATTAAACCCAAACTCAGGGATGATATTGAGTCGTGGCCCAGTTCTGGCCCATAATTGTCATCTGGCCCACATACCACCATGGAATGACTACGATGAGTACATCTGGACCTGGGCACTGGAACTCTGCCACAGTTTGACACAGATTACCACTCAATTCAGGGATGATATGGGCCGTAATCCAGCCAGATCGCAGCCACAATTTACCGCTATTGGAACGACGGCAATGACTTCATGCGACTACCAAAAATCTGAATAGGGTTTTTGAAAAAATCGCCTCTGTCGGGTTCTTGGTAAAAATAAAAATGTGTTTTATACGGTGTGCAGATCACCACATAACACTATTTAGACAACCAGCTCACACTATACCAACAAGAGTCCTGGGGTTCGATTCCACTTCTGAGTAACCCCCCTACACTATACCAAATAAGAGTTTTTGAGTATGACTCCAAATATTACGTTCACCTACCTGTGTACAGATAAACTGTAACACTACCTTCACCTACCTGTGTACAGATAAACGGTAACACTACCTTCACCCTACCTGTGAACAGGTAAACTGTAACACTACCTTAACCCACCTGTGTACAGATAAACTGTAACACTACCTTCACCTACCTGTGTACAGGTAAACTGTAACACTACCTTCACCTACCTGTGTACAGGTAAACTGTAACACTACCTTCACCTACCTGTGTACAGATAAACTGTAACACTACCTTCACCTACCTGTGTACAGGTAAACTGTGACACTACCTTCACCTACCTGTGTACAGGTAAACTGTGACACTACCTTCACCTACCTGTGTACAGGTAAACTGTGACACTACCTTCACCTACCTGTGTACAGATAAACTGTAACACTACCTTCACCTACCTGTGTACAGGTAAACTGTAACACTACCTTCACCTACCTGTGTACAGGTAAACTGTAACATTACCTTCACCTATCTGTGTACAGGTAAACTGTAACACTACCTTCACCTACCTATGAACAGGTAAACTGTAACACTACCTTCACCTACCTGTGTACAGGTAAACTGTAACACTACCTTCACCTACCTGTGTACAGGTAAACTGTAACACTACCTTCACCTACCTGTGTACAGGTAAACTGTAACACTACCTTCACCTACCTGTGTACAGGTAAACTGTAACACTACCTTCACCTACATGTGAACAGGTAAACTGTAACACTACCTTCACCTACCTGTGTACAGGTAAACTGTAACACTACCTTCACCTACCTGTGTACAGGTAAACTGTAACACTACCTTCACCTACCTGTGTACAGGTAAACTGTAACACTACCTTCACCTACCTGTGTACAGGTAAACTGTAACATTACCTTCACCTACCTGTGTACATGTAACATGTAAATTTGAAATAGAGGCAAATGACACACATAATATTCATACTGTCACTCTGTAACAAGCTTGTAATTCATTCTTCTCACTGAGAGGTTCATCTAAGACCCTTATATGGGCATAGGAACATGGTGCCCACTGCAAAATGACAACACAACTTATACTATGGTGGTCTACAGTGTGGCTAGATAACACAGAACACACAGAGACTGATAGATTCCCTGAACAGAATGTTGAACAGCTGATTTCCAGAGATTCTTCATCGAATTATCTGGCTGCGACACACGTGAACACGGTTTTTACGTTTGCACCAGAATTGGCTGCGGTTTTATTGCCATCATCTCCTGCGGTGTGACGACGCAGTAAACTCATAAGACTGTTATCACACACTTTGCAGCAGGCTTGAATCTCCAGATGAACGCCGCGTGTGGATCCTCTGACAAACGCTTGATTTGTTTGCATCCAAAAGCAGTGGGGGGCTGTGATGGCGTTGAGTGAAGCTGCCGACTGGGACCAGCTTTGACGCTGCTCCCATCAAATCGTAGACTCAACCCAGTCCTTCAGAAACTAGAACTTTGAATGGACTTTAATGTGGGCGGCTTACTCAAGATAACAACATCAATCAGCTGTGGTACAAAAAACAATGCCAACTGGTTACGCCGTGAGACATCAGACTCCATACGAAACGTGGAGCCCGTCCCAATATACCAACATTCTGGTGTTGATTAATTGTGGGTTTTGGTGTATCTGAAAATGATCAGCATTAGACTCAAATATCATCAAGAAGGAATGTATTTATTCTTTGACGTTCCTTGACGTTGACCAATAGGAGGATAGAACACCCTCTGGTAGTCATATGTAAACGTATGCCACAACATCGTATGCCACAGATCACATATACCACAACATCCACTCAGTATTAAACAGCTATAAACACAAAGCAGTGCTTTAAGCATGCTACCAAAATGCTAAAGGCTAAGCGCTAATCACAGTAAAATAACAGCCACAGTTTAAACTGAGTCTGTGAAAGTGAAACTGTTCTTAACACGTGCTACCTCACGTTCTCTTTGAAGGATAGAAAGTTTATACTGTCCTCTGCGTGATCCTCAAGGAAGGTAGCTTTCCTCCTTTTTGATTTCTTTTTTTATTAGTATGAACCTGCCATCATTACACGCAGTGCTTCTGTAGCCAAGGTTGATATTTTTTTGACCCTCCTCCTCGACGACCTACTTGACAGTAGTTCTCAATGATCATTTGCCATCAAACGTGTAGTGTTGCAACCAAGACATGCCACTAATTTATGGCACTCTGATTGTCTAATCTGACGTAGTGAACATTAAAAAAGACCAAAATACCATGTAGTTCTGTGTTGGGACCACATTTGGGTGAGCTCTGATTTGGCTCCTTAACGACCTGAGAGGGTCTTATTGTTACACACACGGTGGGAAACAAAGAGCCTCCATACTTCTTGGAATGCTGCAAGCATAAAACAATGCATATGACTCTAGTCAAACATATTCACTCACCAATCCACCATACAGCTCACTCTGCTACTACAACGAGTATTTATAGTGAACAGTGAAAATAATAAATAAATAAAATAAAACAACTTTAGAAAATAATTGGGGGGCTTTTAACATACAAACATAACTTAGTCCCACATTATGACAAGACATAGCATCGACTTTGGCACCAAACATAGTTGACCGTACTTCTTGGCAATGAAGGTTTAAGCTCAAGTCACTCTAAAACTGATCATGAGATTACAACACTAACAACATGAATGCTTCAAAGAAGACACTGGTGAGGAGCCTGGCTCCTAATCTCTGGTTCCCTGAAGGTAAGCAATCTGATCCAGGGCTCATTTGAATGGGGATATTGAGTTCTGCTGATGTGTGGAGCCTGATGCTAAAGTTTCTCTGCCAATCAATAGTGTTTTAGAGATCAGATACTCAAAAAATCATTATCTCTGGTTTCCCAAAGCCTAAGATGGGTACGAACTTGTAAAATTCCGATGTCCATATCTCCAGTTCCCTAAAGGTTAGCAATCCAACCCCCTGGCTTACTGCAAAAAGGATATCATGTTTTTCTGATGTGTGAACCTTAGCTTCATCCAACACTTCAAAGATCAGATACTTATCATTGTAATCTCTGGTTAAGTTGGGTACACATTTGCAAGATTCTTAGGTCTGTATCAATGGTTCCCTAAAGGTAAGCGATCCAATCCAGGGCTCATTTTCTACTGACATGTGGACATTGGATTCATTCTAACATATCTCTACCAATCTACAGTGCTTCAAAGATCAGTTAATGACTGTCTATTTCTTTGTTTCCTCAAAGCAAAAGTTGGGTACAAATTTGCAAGATCTCAGGGTCCGTATCTCTGGTTCCCTGAAGGTTAGTAATCCAATCCAGGGCTCACTTGGACGGGAAAGTCATGTTCTACTGACGTGTTGACCTTGACTTTATTCTAACATTTTTCTGCTGATCAACAGCACCTTAAAAGATCAGATACTTATCATGGTATCTTTGGTCTCCAAAAGTCAAATTTGGGTACAAATTTGCAAGACTCTAGGGTCCGTATCTCTGGTTCCATGAAGGTTTTCAACGTGATCCAGGGTTCATTGGAAAAAGCACCTTAACTGCTCAACTGGTCAATGGAGTTCAATCTTGGTGGGGGTCTTTTAAAGCCACTTGTTGGACAGTAGTCCCTTCTCTTGTGGTTTTATTCATGTGACAGTAATTAGTCAGAATCAGAATCAGAATCAGAAATACTTTATTGATCCCAGGGGGAAATTGCAGTTTTGCAGTCAACGTTGACTTGCAGTCCCTACAAGTTACACAACAAGACAATACAAATTGGTTATACAATGAGACAGCAGAACACAGAGATAACACAGAACCATGACACTCTATTAATCACACCAGGAGACACTTCAGTATCTGGTTACCCTTTAGGACCATTGTAGTTCAATGGCTCTTTGTTATGTCTGCTGTCTGATATCTCGTAGAGTAACTCGTAGAGTAGTGTGTTTGTTTTGTCTTGTAACTAGTTGATGTTGTGTCTGTTGCACCTGTTTACATGCACCGAGTGTAGTAAACCACAGCTTTGATCTCTCTTTTACGGCACATGCACCCACACAAAACCAGCCAAGACTTCCTGTGAACTTTTTAATTGCACATTCTGTCCCTTCCTCATAAGCGAGAAGGTCACAGTGAGAAGTGTTTTTAAATAGATGCTCTTATGGAGAGTTTACACTTGAACACATTAAAACAGAACACTTAAAAACTCTCTTCATTGTGGACCGGGAACAGCAAATTTGCAAAAGACCTCCGAGACCTCCAGATAAAACTTTTTCAGGACATACACACACATTTGAACTCCCCTCAGCAAACAGGAGAGGCTCTCAAATTGAGACTATTACGCATGTGTTACACAAGACAACAGGCTGCTCTACAGGGCAAAACTGAATGCACTATATAATAGATATAATATCAGTGTGAAGGCCTAAGGGTCTTGTCGGCATTCAGAGAAGGCCTGTAATGTTTGCTGTGGGTGACAAGGTGGCGCAGTGGGTAACCTCACCTAGCAACATTATTGGAAGTTACATAAAGTCAATTATATTATGATTCAGAATGGGTGGAACCAATTATGTAAGAACAAATGCACATCTGGAAGTTCTGGATGCATCAGTAACTGTAAATATTAGCAATGGTAGAACCAGGTTCCGATTAGCTGTTAGCTGATTGCTAAGTCACTCGATATAGCTGTGCTAATGCTAGCTTCGGTGGCAACATGTGCTAGGTTCAACAGTTGTTATTCAGGAAATGCTCTTTTCTAACTGAGAAATTTTGAGATGTTCAGGGGGTCCCAGAGAATCTATTTAGGCTAATTAAGGGGACGGTCTTTATAAGCTTCAACAACAACTTATACTGCATGATTGGAATCTATGACTCTACATTGGTCACAACGATAGTTCCAGTACTTCATCTGCAAGTATAGTGAAGACCACAAATGAACACCAGGATATTAAAGTAAGGAACCAGTTTGCCTCCAGTTTAAGATGGAAAAAAGAATGAATTTAAGCTTCTAGATTCAAGTTACTGCCATGTTTTTGCTATGCTAACATACTTTTGTCCATTTTAATAAACCCCAATATGTCAAACACTGAGAAAAAACATACAAGTGAGTCTATTTGGGATTACTGAACGACTCCACACAGTTCAAGACAACTGCCTCATGCTAAGCACTAAGAAAACAAACGTCAGACTCCAAACTTGTCTGAGCTGATTAGCTCCATTTGGGGAAACTGTGTAAAATGAGATGTTTCGCTGAAGCAGTGGTGTCACTGAGCTGGCTTCTCATCTACTCTTCGCTAATGGGTACAAAGCCACATCATCCCTGACCCTGCCGTTAAGAGCGGTCCCCCTCATGCGTTTTTATCCCGAGTGGTCGTTTTCTCTTGTTGGTCCCCACGGGTCCAGGGTCTATAGAAGTGTGTTAGCACGTTCAAAGTTGCGACGCTGACCGATCTAATTTGATTACCTGAAGTAGGCTGACCTCGTCAGCGCAGGTAAATGGAGGCGAGTCTCCCGCATTTGCATTTAGATTAATTGGTGGTGCATCTTTCTTCAAGTGAAAGAAAGACCTCTCCATTTGGGGTTATGCTATCAGTCTGTATCTCCAAGTCTCTGTCTCTCTCTCTCTCTCTTCACACAATGTTAACATACAACTAATCCACCTGCCTGCTGAAGTGGCCCTCAACCAGCACGAAGATTTGCTGAAGGTCACGGAGAAGGCGAGGGTACATACCAGCGAGTGATACTTCATGAGTAACCCTGAGTTTTCTCTTGTGCTATTATATCCCTCACCTGACATATAACCCTTTGATAGTCCCCCTCGTGCACTCTGCTACTGCATAAATAGCACCACTGAAAGATTTAGACAAGGGACTGTGTGAGATGAAAGGGCCTGTATCATGAAAAAGCCATGCTTTCCTCACTTGTTGCAAAATGTATAACTCGTGGCTCAGTCGATTCAAGGAAATGATCAGTCAGGCCTTGGATTCAGGCCATAAATGCCAAAGGAAAAACCTCGACAATGCCACCTTCAGCTGGCGCCCCTGTGGGATTCTAGTAGTTAGTTAGTTAGGTTCAAGTCAATGGCCATTGGCAGTGGTGTTTTTATAGATGACCCTGCTCGAAGCAACTGCAAAGACCAGCATGCATCCCATGGTGTGCTTGGTCTGGTGGTCCCTGCTGGTTGACCAGCACCCAAAACCCAACAAATGCTGGTTTCACTGGTGACCTAGTATGCCATCCAATGCTAGTTTTTCAAGCAAGGTAAACACTTGAGGGTTTCTAAAAGACTTTCCATGATTTGCTTGAAACCTATGATGGACATATATCTTATCTGGCCATGTAGGTGATTAACAATGAAGCAATACTTTTAGTTATTAAAGGTTCAAGGTAAAGCTAAAGCCTGCATCTGAGAGTATTTGCTTTAGCTCAATCTTTTCTCTGAGACACTATAGTGAACCCAAACCAAGATCTTTATATATAGACCAACAGAAGAGGCCACCACAGTATCACTACTGTACAAAACTAGATTGATTTGATTGACTCTAACAAGTTAATAAACTCTTAACAAGTTTGCAATAAGCTAACAATATCAATATTTCCCAGAATTATCCTGCAAGCCCTAATTTTAGAACTGCTGACCCATGCTGGGGTCAGACCACATGTTCTTGTCCTACACAGTGTTCAGATTAGGTGATCGCAGTGCCAAAAATTGCCCCTTTGTCTTGGTCCACACCACACATTTGATGGTGACCAATCATCATTCACATTCTTGTCCGAGCTTATAGGTCGTCAAAGAGGAGGATCAAGAAACTGTCAATCGTGGCTACAGAAGCTCTGCATGTAAGCTGGTAAGCTTTCCTTCAAAGAGAACGTGAGGTAACTAATGTGTTAAGAACAGTTTCACTTTTGCAGGTTTTAAACTGCGGTTGGGCTGATATTTTGCTGGGATTAGCACTTAGCAGTTAGCATTGTGGTAGCATGTTTGTAGCACAGCCTTTTCTTTATTTTTTTGTTTTTTAGCTCTTCTTTAAAGCCTGAACCATGAAACAATCGCTCAAAAAATTTAATTCTTTGAAAATTGAGTTTTCCTTAAACCATCAATAAATAATAGTAATAAAACTTTAAACACAATAACAACAACAACAACAACAACAACAATAATAATAATAATAATACTAATAATTGATTATTATGTAAATAATAATAAGCATAAAATTGAATAACAATATCAAAATAGAGTTTTGTTTTATATTACTGTATATTTGGTACATCTGGAGTTTTTGCTAACAAATAAAACCATTCTGAACACAATTTTTAAACCCTTTATACTCTGAGACTAGTTTAAATGTTTACTCAAGTCATTCTTAACAGGTTTTACACATTCAGTATCTAGTACAATATTTGTTTCTCCACTAAAAGTGTGTGTTTGAGCAAAAAATGATAAAAGTGATGATTTACAGATCCCAAAATGTTAAAGGCTTAAATTCTGTTCAGTTCCAACCATATACTAATACTAATCCATCTGATCCAGCAGGTGAGGCACGCCATGGTTGGAACTTTTAGGGAGGTAGATCTCCAGTACCAGGGTTGGTGTCCACTGGGTGCTTGCTAATTATCTCAGCCTCTGAAGCAAGTAATTGCGTTTCCCGCCTAAGCATAACGAACACCACAATCACCAGTGCTGTAGATGAAGAGTGCAGAAAGATTGCATTTGCAATTATACATTTTTGCAGAGAGTAAAAAAAAAATTTGTTAAAGATTCTGATGTGGGGCTACACTGCTCCATTCCATGCTGTAGACTGGGGTTGTATTTCCCACCTGGGTAACGCCCCCTACATCATACCAATAAGAGTCCAGGGGTTCGATTCCCCACCTGAGTAACCCCCTTACACTATACCAATAAGAGTCCTAGGGTTTGATTACCCACTTGGGTAACTCCCCTACTCTATACCAATAAAAGTCCTGGGGTTTGATTCCCCACCTGGGTAACCCCCCTACACTATACCAATAAGAGTCCTGGGTTCGATTCTTTACCTGGGTAACCCCCCTACACTATACCAATAAGAGTCCTGGGTTCGATTCTTTACCTGGATAACCCCCCTACACTATATCAATAAGAGTCCTGGGTTTGATTCTTTACCTGGGTGACCCCCCTAAATTATACCAATAAGAGTCCTGGGGTTCAATTCCCCACTGGAGTAACCGCCCCTACACTATACCAATAAGGGTCATGGGGTTAGATTCCACACCTGGGTAATCCCACCTACACTATTACAACAACAATTCTGGGATTTGATTCCCCACCTGGGTAACCCCACCTACACTATTCCAATAACAGTCCTGGGGTTTGATTCCCCACCTGGGTAACCCCTCTACACTAGACCAATAAAAGTCCAGGGGTTTGATTCCCCACCTGGGTAACCCACCTACACTATTCCAATAACAGGTCTGGGGTTTGATTCCCCACCTGGGTAACCCCCCTACACTATACCAATGAGGGTTATGGGGTTAGATTCCACACCTGGGTTACCCCTACACTATACCAATAACAGTTCTGGAGTTTGATTCCCCACCTGGCTAGCCCCCCTACACTATACCAATAACAGTTCTGGAGTTTGATTCCCCACCTGGCTAGCCCCCCTACACTATACCAATAACAGTTCTGGAGTTTGATTCCCCACCTGGCTAGCCCCCCTACACTATACCAATAAGAGTCCAGGGGTTTGATTCCCCACAAGCATGATTCAACAGTCCAGAGAACGTGTCTCCACTGCTCTAGAGTCCGGTGGCGGCGTGCTTCACACCACTGCATCCAACACTTTGCATTGTGTTTGGTGATGTAAGGCTTGGATGCAGCTGTTCGGCCATGCAGACCCATTCCAGGAAGCTCTCTACGCTCTGTTCTTGAGCTGATCTGAAGACCACATAAAGTTCAGAGGTCGCTAGTGATTGAATCTGACCTATGCGACCCCTGACGTTCTAAATCACTTCCACTTTGTTAGAACACCACTGACAGTCCACTGTGGAATGTTTAGTAGTGAGGAAACTTCACGACTGGTGACGTCCTATCACGGTACCACGCTGGAGCTCACTGAGCTCCTGAGAGCGACCCACTCCTTCACTAATGTGTGAAACAACTGAATTCAATGATCTGAATGAGTGAGTGAATACGTATAGGGCTAATATAGGGTGTGTGTGTTTGATCGCTAGTCATTAAACCAGTATTGCTTTTTCAATTCCCCATTATTTACATACCAGTGAGAAAAGTACATTTGGAACATGAGCAAATTTTATTTGATGAATTATTTAATTAAGCATGTTTAAATGGTGCTAGCCTGAACGGCGTACGGCATACGAGCCCCAGTTCTGTGTAAATAAATAAGTGATTTATAGCGAGCGAGCTGGAGAATGGAGTGGGAAGAGATAGGGTAAAGTCTTTAAAAAGGATTAGCCATGCCTGAACGCTTGATCTGTTTTGCATAATTGAACCGCGGTGAAAAAGACTTCAAGGTCCGCAGCTCGAAACAGAGAGTGAAATGTGCTACTGTAGTAAATTATCTAAAACAGACTATGCTGCTGTTTTTCTTTTTTTTTTTTTTTTTTTTTTTTTTAAACCAAGCTGGAACAATGCAATTACACAAATTGCTCTTTTAGCCGAAATATTATTCTCAGCATATTTGGCTCCGGGGTTCAAGTCTTCCTCCTAACAAACTGAGACTTAATGCTAATGACTGTATCAAGGCTGTTCTGAGCTACTTACATGCCACATGCAATTTAGCATGCTGCTAACATTCCGAATAACTGGGAGCGAACGGAGGAACTTCCACACGGAGCGCTTTACCGATGGCTTCCTCTGACCGTACGCTCACTGCCCACTTTATAAACCCCCCCTTCCTACAAGTGTTCAAATGCCCATTGTCCTCTGGTCCTTCCTCAGTCGTCAGGGTCTGAAGGTGTTTCTAATGAAGTGCCCTGTCAGTGGAAGTTCAAGGAAGTTCTAATAAAGTGGCCAGTAAGTAGAAGCACAACGTTGGTGTTGCCAATAAGGTGGTCATTTAGTGGAAGTTCAAGGTTGAACTTCAACTTCAAGGTTGAAAATGGCCAGTAAGTGGAAGCACAAGGTGGGTGTTTCTATTAAAGTGGCCAGTTAGTGGAAGTATGAGGTGGGTGTTTCCAATAAAATGGCCAGTTAGTGGAAGTACAAGGTGAGTGTTTCTAATAAAGTGGCTAGTTAGTCTAATACAAGGTGGGTGTTTCTAATAAAGTGGCCAGTTAGTCTAATACAAGGTGGGTGTTTCTAATAAAGTGGCCAGTTAGTCTAATACAAGGTGGGTGTTTCTAATAAAGTGGCCTGTTAGTGGAAGTACAAGGTGAGTGTTTCTAATAAAATGGCTAGTTAGTCTAATACAAGGTGGGTGTTTCTAATAAAATGGCCAGTTAGTGGAAGTACAAGGTGGCTGTTTCTAATAAAGTGGCCTGTTAGGGGAAGCACAAGGTGGGTGTTTCTAATAAAGTGGCCAGTAAGTAGAAGCACAAGGTTGGTGTTTCCATTAAAGTGGCCAGTAAGTGGAAGCACAACATTGGTGTTTCCAATAAAGTGGGCAGTACAAAGAAGCACAATGTTGGTGTTGTCAAAGTGGTCAGTTAGTGGAAGCACAAGGTGGGTGTTTCTATTAAAGTGGCCAGTAAGTGGAAGTACAAGGTGGGTGTTTCTAATAAAGTGGCTAGTTAGTCTAATACAAGGTGGGTGTTTCTAATAAAGTGGCTAGTTAGTCTAATACAAGGTGGGTGTTTCTAATAAAGTGGCCAGTTAGTGGAAGCACAAAGTGGGTGTTTCTAATAAAGTGGTCTTCAGTGGAAGTACGAGGTGGGCTTTTCCAATAAAGTGGCCTGTTAAGGTAAGTACAAGGTGAGTGTTTCCAATAAAGTGGCCAGATAGTCTCATACAAGGTGGGTGTTTCCAAAAAAAAGTGGCCAGTTAGTGGAAGTACCAGGTGGTTGTTTCTAGTAAAGTGGACAGTTAGTCTAATACAAAGTGGGCGTTTCTAAAGTGGCCAGTAAGTAGAAGCACAAGGTTGGTGTTTCTAATAAAGTGGCCAGTTAGTGGAAGTACGAGGTTGGTGTTTCCAATAAAGTGGCCAGTACAAAGAAGCACAATGTTGGTGCTGTCATAGTGGCCAGTTAGTTGAAACACAAGGTGAGTGTTTCCAATAAAATGGCCTGTTAGTGGAAGCACAAGGTGGGTGTTTCCAATAAAGCGGCCAGTTAGTGAAAACACAAGGTGGGTGCTTCCAATAAAGTGGCCAGTTAGTGAAAGCACAAGGTGGGTGTTTCCAATAAAGTGGCCAGTTAGTGAAAGCACAAGGTGGGTGTTTCCAATAAAGTGGCCAGTTGGTGAAAGCACAAGGTGGGTGTTTCCAATAAAGTGGCCAGTTAGTGGAAGTACAAGGTGGGTGTTTCTAATAAAGTGGCCAGTTAGTGGTGGTGTTTCTAATAAAGTAGCTAAAGTGGTCACTCGTAAAAATGGGGAAGAATCACAGTGAAAGACTGCAGTTGGTAGTCAGCATTACTGTCTGATCACTTCTTTCCTTCTGAGTGTGTAAAATATCACATTATTCATTGTATTTATTCTCTCTCTCTCTCCCCTCCCTCTCTCTCTCTCTCTCTCTCTCTCTCTCTCTCTTTTGTGAATATATAGACTCGTAGTCTGACCTCTGCATGAAGCCTTCATTGATTCCACTCGGCACAGCTTGGCGCAACAATACAGTCGACCTAAAACTCTCCCCGGCAGAGAGGAGAAGCAGAAAGCGAAAGCAGAACAAAGAGAAACATCTGCCTGTCTTTTTCCTCTCCTCCTTCATAGCTGAGCTACTCAATAACCTCTGAGTGCACACCTGTACGGCGAGACGGACAGAGAGATAGAGGAAGAGAGGCAGATTGCTCCAGCGCCGCATGAAAAAGCCTCTGTATGCCGTGAATGGTCTCGGCGGAAAAGCATTCTTCTCCCTTGACAGCCGAGGAGCGGTTACCGGCACTCCCGCAGCTGAGGGGAGGGAGAGGTGCATTGTGGGAACCCACAACTTCAAGAACATCCTTAGAACGGGCCATTAAACACTCCATGAAGACGTTCTGACTCGAGCTTCTGTCAGAACCAGCCATTTAGAAGATGCTGCCATTGATTTTTATATTTTTTATATATTTTTTTTTTTTAGGCTGGAACCTTTTCACACTTTTTTACTCCTCCTTAAAAAAAACGAATAAAAATTCAACAAAGGAAATGAAAGAGTGCACCGTCGGACTATAATTTTCATATCATTCAGCGTTGGGTGGTTTAACAAAAGCTGAGCTTTGCCTTTGATGTGCAAAGTGTTGGGAAAGCTTCCGGATAAATCTCCTGCAGTAATACCGTCAGACTTTTTATTTCTTTTCATTTCTTTATTTCTTAAATTAAAAAAAAAAAACTCCTTTCTCGTTTTTGCCCTTAGGTAATCTACCTCAACCGCTGCTCCTGGATCAGCCATACTCCATGGGTTCACAGTGGCTTCCCAAATCGGCCTCCGTAAACTGTTTCCAGATCAGATGTTATAATAGTTTCTTGGTGTTAAAGTCAATGGGTTGTTTCCAATTGTCGGCAACTGTTGATGTTACTGCAGATGTGATTTTCCACATGGGGGCGCTATCACACTCTCTCTACATGCCAAAAACCCATGAGGATCTTTTATCGAATACAATGAGAGTTTTAAAAAATCCTGTTCCAGATTCGCGAAGCTGTAGTTTCAAATTTCTCACCAGTGAACAGTCACATCACCCACAGACCATCTGTTCACTCTACACTACTCACTCCTACTGATCTCATAGTGGTGAAGTCAGCTCATTCACCAGCTTTCCTGTTCTACCTTATCAATAGTACAGTGGGAGCCAGAACGTGAAAACTGGTGAATGAAAAGCTGACCTGATGGTGAGGACAATACGAGTGAGTGTTGTAGTGTATACAGTTGATCTTGTGGGGGAGCACTGGAGATAGATTTAAAACCTAATGTTGTGGCTACTATAGTGTAGTGGGAGGGTTTTTAGCGTAGCCAATTGGAATTCAGCTTCTGCTTATAGATAGTCACTCCCTCAATCAGACTGGGTAGTTGCTATGTTAGAGACTCGCCGTACGGCCCCAGCATTGAACCCAGTAGGTAGTTCGGTAGTTGTGTTATTTCCACACCCCTCATGCCACATGACCAAGGAGAACCATAGCGCTGCCAACGGACGAGCAGCCCGCAGTAGCGGTGAGGTGAGCCGGCCCATCCCTGTAAGCAAGTGGCTAATGCTAACCGCGAACACACGACAATAGTTTCATTATACCATGACTCATCAACATTATACCATAGTGTGGCAAAACCATGGTAGAGATGCCAGAGGGATCATGTCTTAGTCTATAGAACACTATAGTAAAACTATATCACAGTTGTCTTTACAACAAAAAAACATGAATACCATACTACAGTAAAACCATGGAAGACATAGTAGTGGGGTTTTCTTTGAGACAAAACAAACCATGATACCATATTGTGGTAAAATCATGGTTAAAAACATGATGGAAATACTACAGTAATCATGCTATAGTTGTCTTCACAACCAAAAAACTATAGATAAATTATATTATGGTAAAATCATTATTGATTTCTTTCTGAAACCAAAACACATGATACAATAGTGTGGTTAAACCATGGTGCGGATACCATAGTAATCATATCATACTTTTAATTTCCCTACAAACATAGAACCATAGTATAGTACCAATAAGATACCATAGTAACAAAACCATCATTGTCTTTATACAACAACAAAAAAACATGGATATCATATTACAGTAAAACTATGGAAGACTCCTATCATAGTTTGCTTTGGGCTAAAAACCATGATACCATGTGTGGTAAAACCAGTGGTGGAGACACCACAGTAATCATGTTGTAGTCTTATTAGGCCAAAAAACATATTTCCATGCTGCAATAAAAACATGATGGACATACTACAGTATTCCTGCTATAGTTGTCTTCACAACCAAAAAACTATGAATAAATTATATTATGGTAAAATTATTATGATTTTCTTTCTAAAACTAGAACACATGATACAATAGTGTGGTTAAACCATGGTGCGCATACTTTTCATTTCACCAAAAAACATAGAACCATAGTATAGTACCATTAAGATACCATAGTAACAAAACCATCGTCTTTAGAACAACAAAAAAACATGGATATCATACTACAGTTAAAACAGGGAAGACATACTACTATGGTTTGCTTTGCATGACGCTATACTGCGTTAAAACCATGAAACCATAGATAGCCAACTATCTGTACTACTATACTGTGGTAAGACCATAGTAGAGATACCATAGTAATCATATCATAGTTTTCATAAAATAAAGATACCATAGCAATTGTACCATAAATGCCCATAATACAACCAAAAACATAATTACTATACTACAGTAAAACAAGGGAAGACAACCATAGTTTGCTTTGGGCTAAAAACCATGATACCATGTGTGGTAAAACCAGTGGTGGAGACATCATCATAGTTTTCATTGGCTCCTACCAAAAACCTTTGATACCACAGTAATCATGTTGTAGTAAAACCATGGCGGAGATACCACAGTAATCATACCATAGTTGTCTTTGAAACTAAAGAACTATGGATACCATGTGATGCTATAAACCATGGAATATATATCACTTCAATTTTTACTGCCAAAAAAAGATTCTATAGTGATAAAACCTTTAAGATACCATAGTAACTACAAGGATAAACATGGATCGCAACCACAGGAAGACATACTACCACAGTTTGCTTTGGACCAAAAAACCATGATAACCATGGTATAGATACCACAGTAATCATAGTTTTCATTTCTCCAATAACCATAGAACACTCTGGTATAATGTACTCTGATACCGTAGCAACTATACCATAATTGTCCATAATACGACCAAGGAACATGGATACCATGCTACAGTAAAACAATGAAAAACATAGTACCGTAGTCTGCTTTGGGCCCAAATAACTATGATACTCTAGTGTGTTAAAACCATGTTATCATAGGGATCATGTCATTGTTTTCATTTCACCAAAAAACTATACTGTGAAGCTGCTGTGAAACGATCATAAAACATGGATAACATACTCTGCAAAACAGAATGGAACACACCCTACCATAGTTGGTATTGGACCAAAAAGAAATATGGTGGTACCATATGGTGGTAAATACCATAGTAGAGACGAGATAATAATTATGTTCTTTAAATTTTGCCAAAAAAAACATGGAAACCATACCACAGAAAAACCATGGAATACATGCTACAATAGTTTTCTTTAGACCAAAACCAACATTAATACAATAAAAAACATTGTATATACCACAGTAATCATACTGTAATCTTATTATTTTCCAAAAAACATAAAACCATGGCGGAGACACCACAGTAATCATACCATAGTTGACTTTGCTACCAAAAAACTATGGATACCATGCATCATTGTTTTCTTCTGCTAAAACACATGATACAATAGTGTGGTCAAGCCATTGTAGAGATATCACAGTAATCATACCATGGTTTTCCTTTCACCAGAAAACATAGGACCATACTATGATAAGATGAAAATACCATAGTAACTAAACTATAATTGCCTTTATAACCAATCTATGATACCATACTATGATAAGATGGAAACAATTGCCTTTACAACCAATTTATGACACGATACTGTGGTAAAACCATTGTAGAGATACTATAGTAATAATATCATAGTTTTAATTTTCCCAAAAACCAAGAACACTCTGGTAAAATGAAGATACTGTAGTAACTATACCATAATTGTCCATAATATGACCAAAAAAACCTAACTTCTATACTACAGTAAAAATGAATGGCATAGTACCATAATTTGCTTTGGGCCAAAAACCATGATACTATATTGTGGTAAAGCTATGATGGACATACAACATTAATCATGTGGTATTTCTTAATTTTGTCAACAACAAAAAAAAAAATCCCATGCTGTAGTAAAACCATGGAGGAGATACCACAGTAATCATGCCATAGTTGACTTACTACTAAAAACCTATGGATACTATATTATGGTAAAACCATGGTAGAGATACCATACCATAGTAATCATAGTATAGTATGATAGTAACTACACCATAATTGTCCACTATACTACCAAAAAACATGGATACTATACTACAGTCTGCCACAGCTTGCTTTGGGCCAAAAACATGATACCATAGTGTGGTAAAACCATGGTAGAGATACCATACCATAGTAATCATAGTATAGTATGATAGTAACTACACCATAATTGTCTAGTATACTACCAAAAACATGGATACTATACAATCCAATTGAAGGCATACTGCCACAGCTTGCTGTGATACCATAGTGTGGTAAAACCAGTGGTGGAGATACAATAGCAATCATGTTGTAGTCTTAATTTTGCCAAAAAACATAATCCCATGCTGTAGTAAAACCATGGCAGAGATACCACAGTAATCGCACCATAGTTGACTTACTACCAAAAAACTATGAATACCATATTATGGTAAAACCATGGTAGAGATACCATACCATAGTAATCATAGTATTTATTTATAACTATAATATAGTTAAATTGATAGTATGATAGTAACTACACCATAATTGTCCACTATACTACCAAAAAACATGGATACTATACTACAGTCAAACCTACTGAAGGCATACTACCAAAGCTTGCTGTGATACCATGATACCATAATGTGGTAAAACCAGTGGTGGAGATACCATAGCAATCATGTTGTAGTCTTAATTTTGCCAAAAAGACATAATCCCATGCTGTAGTAAAACCATGGCGGAGATACCACAGTAATTGTACCATAGTTGACTTACTACCAAAAAACTATGAATACCATATTATGGTAAAACCATGGTAGAGATACCATACCATAGCAATCATAGTATAGTATGATAGTAACTACACCATAATTGTCCACTATACTACCAAAAAACATGGATACTAAACTACAGTCTGCCACAGCTTGCTTTGGGCCAAAAACATGATACCATAGTGTGGTAAAACCAGTGGTGGAGATACCATAGTACTTATGCCATGGTTGTACATGCAACAATAGCATGAGTACTATGGTAAAACCATGGAGGAGACACCAACACCAACCTTCTGACAAAAACTATAGATACCCTAGTGCAGTAAAACCATCATACCACTGTAATAATATCACAGTTTTTATTTTACCAAAAAACTATACCATGGTAAAATGAAGATCCCAAGCTGTGGTAAAGCCATTGTTGGGAGGGGAAAGTAACATCCTCCAACAATATCCTCATGGAGTAGAGAACACAGAGTTCAGAGACCCTCTCTGATACTGCGTGTCACTCACAAACGTGTTACGAGTTCCAGTTCATGTTTACTTTCAGACGGTTTGGTGAAGCCGGCCTGTGGGTTCTGGTAAAAGTGATATCTGGGTACAGTTACCACAGCCTGAAGTGTCTGTGTCATACAGAAAGAGAGAGAGAGAGAGAGAGAGAGAGAGAGAGAGAGAGAGAGACAGAGCTCGTTTAAACCCCATCATCATCACCGCATGAAAGCGCGACACACTTAATCAAGGGAATTCGCATCGAATTGAAAACCCACATCAGACTCATTCAATTACCTGTCAGGCGTTTCCCACACTGCTCACGCAGTTCCTGACAGGCCCGTCAGCCGCTCTCCCAATCGCCTGCACCTAACTCTCACAAATGGCCTATTATATGCTACCAAATGCTATGAGACACTGTCATATTTCACTGACGGAGGAAAGAAAAGCATGAAAAGGCATCAGGTATGGCTCCCGAGGGAGACGCCGGGCGGCAAAGCAGCCGCACAGCGCTCCGCAGCCGGGATGGAACCTCAGCAAGGCCAGGCATGGACCACAACTGGTCGATTCATTAGGTTTATGTTTCTGAGAACCCAGATCGTAGCAGGTTGGTTGGTCGGTTGCTCAGTGTGAGCAGTGTAAGGAATAAGGGATGAATAAACGACAAGTAGAAGAATGTGGGTCAGTGTGTTTGGGGATATGCCCTGATTGAGTACATGCAGTTTGGTGGCTGTAGGTTGAATGAAACCATGATGTTTGTGTGGGCTTGAAAATTAATAGGGTCCTATAGGAAGAACGAAGGACAAATAAACGAGGAGTGCGGGTCAGTATATGTGTGGATTAGAGGTTGGGGGATCTGCTCTGAGTGAGAACATGCAGTTTGGAGGCTGTAGGTTAAATAAAACCATGAGATTTGGGTGTGACCGAAAATTTATGGGACTCTATGGGAGGAATGAGGGATGAATAAATGACAAATAGATGAGTGCATGGATTGGTCTGTGGATTAGTGTTTGGGGATGAGTCTTAAAAGAGTACATGCAGTTTAGAAGCTGTAGGTTAAATGAAACCATGATGTTTGGGTGTGACCGAAAATGAATGGGACTCTATGGGAGGAATGAGGGATGAATAAACGACATATAGAGGAGTGCATGGATTACTCCGTGGTTTAGAGGTTGGGGGATCTACTTAAAAAAAAAAAAAAAAAAAGAGTACAGGCAGTTTGGATGCTGTAGGTTAAATGAAACCATGATGTTTGGGTGTGACCGAAAATGAATGGGACTCTATGGGAGGAATGAGGGATGAATAAACGACATATAGAGGAGTGCATGGATTACTCTGTGGTTTAGAGGTTGGGGGATCTACTTAAAAAAAAAAAAAAAAAAGAGTACAGGCAGTTTGGATGCTGTAGGTTAAATGAAACCATGATGTTTGGCTGTACTCGAAAATGAATGGAACTCTATGGGGGGAAAAACAAGGGATGAATAAAACGACAAATAGAGGAGTGTGGGTCTGTATATCTGTGAATTAGTGTTTGGGGATCTGCTCTGAGTGAGTACAGGCAGTTTGGATGCTGTGGGTTAAATGAAACCATGATGTTTGGCTGTGCTCAAAAATGAATGGAACTCTATGGGGGGAAAAAAGAAGTATGGGAAAAAACGACAAACAGACGAGTGCAGGTCGAACCAGCACTGCAGTCGTGGTCGGGGGTCTGTCCTGAGTCAGCGTATGTGAAATGGTGTCTGTGAGTCAAGCAGAAGTTCAGTAGACTGGCATGCATTTTTCCATCCTATTCATTCTCTATGGGGGAAAAAATTACGGAAAAAGTCCGTAATTATCCGAAATCTGTGCATCCAATCAAGAAGCTGTATACAGCCCAGATCACACAATCAGACCGGACGCTCTGGAGTCAGAACAGAGTCTCCGAATATCTCCGAACCTGAGGGACGAGTTATTCCTCTCACTGATCTGTATAGAGCCCATCTAATGCATATATGAGTCACTCTGGTTCTGCAATCTTGCCATCTTCCTTTATGTTGAGGGTATTTCATCTCTCTCTCTCTCTCTCTTTCTCTCTCTCTCTTCGTCCTCCGTGGGTGTGATGGCCGGCCTCAGTTTGTTTTTGATGATCGTTTTGTCGTAGTGAAACCTGATGGAGCTCTGAGCGGCGTAATCCGCTTAAATAAAATTCAATTTGCGGAAAAGCGGAGAAGTGTTTAAAGACAGCGGCCTTATCAGCCTCTCCCCCTCCGCTACAAAGCTGCCGTAATTACTCTCTCCTCCTCCCCTCCTCCTCCCCTCTTCTCCTCCTTTCCTCCTCTCCGCTCCCTCACCACAGCCGACCACGCTCTGCTCACAGGAGAGCTTCACTCACTTCCCGGAGAGACGAGTCCTCTGACGGCTGGAAAGACCTTCACAGGGTTGTGTTGTTCATAGAGTGGAAACACTACTGTTCAGACTGTAACCCAGTTCTCTCTGATACGACTGATCCCAGTCCAGCTAGAGAGCTCAAGTTCATCTACAAACACTGCCATAAACTCTTACATCTCAATATAAAACTGAAAAACACACTCCAGCCACCTGAGAATCTCAATTTAGTCTCACTTCAGCCACCTGAGAATCTCAATTTAGTCTCACTCCAGCCACCTGAGAATCTCACGTTAGTCTCACTTCAGCCACCTAAGAATCTCACGTTAGTCGCACTCCAGCCACCTAAGAATCTCACGTTAGTCGCATTTAATTCACCTGAGAATCTCACTTTAGTCTCACTCCAGCCACCTGAGAATCTCACGTTAGTCTCACTCCAGCCACCTGAGAATCTCACTTTAGTCTCACTTTATCCACCTGAGAATCTCACTTTAGTCTCACTTTATCCACCTGAGAATCTCACTTTAGTCTCACTCCAGCCACCTAAGAATCTCACGTAAGTCTCACTCCAGCCACCTGAGAATATCACTTTAGTCTCTCCAGCCACCTGAGAATCTCATGTTAGTCTCACTCCAGCCTCCTGAGAATCTCACTTTAGTCTCACTCCAGCCACCTAAGAATCTCACGTTAGTCTCACTCCAGCCACCTGAGAATCTCACTTTAGTCTCTCCAGCCACCTGAGAATCTCACGTTAGCCTCACTCCAGCCACCTGAGAAACTCACTTTAGCCTCACTGCAGCCACTTGAGAATGCTCGCTATGGGGCTTTACTCTAAGCACACTTCCACCGCCTGAGAACCTCACTTTAGTCTCATTCCTGCTAACTAAAAATATCACTTTAGTGTCACTCCAGCTACCTAAAAATCTCACTCTAATTTAATTCCAGCCTTCTGAAAATCTCACTCTATTCTTACTCCAGCAATCTGAGAATCTCACTCGTCTTACTCCAACTATCAAAGAATCTCACTTTTGACCCATTCTAACTACCTAAGAGTCTCACCTTAGTCTCATTCTAGCCTCCTAATAATCTCACTCTTGCTCCAGCCAACTGAGAATGTTACTTTAGTCTTACTCCAACTACCAAAGAATCCCATTCTTGCCCCACTCCAACTATCAGAGAATCTCACTCTAGTCTCACTCCAGTCACTGGAAAATCTCTATTCTGACAGCAGCCACCTGAAATCTCACTCCAACTATCTGTGAATCACAATGCAGTCTCACACTATCCACCTCCATCTTACCCTAATCTCACTCCATCCACCTGAATCTCACTCCATCTACCCTAAGAAAATCTCACTCCAGTCACTCCTGCTTTAAAAACCTGGCATGCTCCTGTAATGAATATCAACAAATGGGCTCAGGAATACTTTGACAGACTGCTTGTCAATAAACACCATTTGTCGCTGCATCAGCAAATCAAGTCAAGACTGTACACAGTGGAAGCCATATGTCAACAATGACGAGAAGCACTGCCAGCTTCTCTAGGCTTGAGCTCATCTGAAATGAACCGACGCTCAGTGGAAGTGTGTGGTGTGGTCTGACGAGTCAACCTTCCAGCTTGTTTATGGAAATAATGAACATTCTCAAGGACAAAAATAAGAAATATTGTATGGGGGCTGCATGTGGTGGCAATGGCATGGATAGCACATCATGGATAAGGCATCATTAATACTGAGAGGTACACTATATAGGCAAAAGTCTTCACTCACCCATCCAGATCATTGAATTCAGGTGTTCCCATGACTTCCATGACCACAGGTGTCTAGTACCTAGTCATGCAGACTGCTTCTACACACATTAGTTAAGAATGGGTCGCTTTCAGGAGCTCCGTGATAGGACGCCACCTGTGGAACAAGTCCAGTCGTGAAGTTTCCTCACTACTAAATATTCCACAGTGGACTGTCAGTGGTGTTATAACAAAGTGGAAGTGATTGAGAACGACAAAATCTCAGTCATGAAGTGGTAGAACACGTACAATGAGCGGGATCACATAGTGCGCAGAGGTCACTAACTTTCTGTAAAATCACTACAGACCTCCAAACTCCAAGCTCAAAAACAGAGCATAGAGAGCTTCATGGAATGGGTCTCCATGGCCGAGCAGCTGCATCCAAGCCTTACATCACCAAGAACAATGCAAAGCGTTGGATGCAGTGGTGGGCTCTAGAGCAGTGGAGACGTGTTCTCTGGAATGACCAATCACTCTTCTCTCTCCGGCAATCCAGTGGACGAGTCTGGGTTTCCCAATGAAAGGAACTCTTAATGCTTCAGCAGACCAAGAGACTGTGGACAACTTCTTGCTCCCAACTTTGTGGGGACAGTTTGGGGATGGCCCCTTCCTGTTCCAACATAGCTGCCCACCAGTGTGCAAAGCATCTCCATAAAGACATGGAGGAGAGAGTTTGGTGTGGAAGAACTTGACTGGCCTGCACAGAGTCCTGACCTCAACCTGATAGAAGACCTTTGGGATGAATTAGAGCGGAGACTGTGAGCCAGACCTTCTCGTCCAACATCAGTGTCTGACCTCACCAATGGTCTTCTGGAAGAACTGTCAGTCAAACATTCCCATAAACACTTTTCTAAACCGAGACTTCCCAGAAGAGCTGAAGCTCTTAGATACTGTCCAAACTGTTTTGGAACTGGATGTGAAAGTGTGTGTGAAAGGCTCCAGTTTTACCAGGAACTCGGAGCTCCAGGAGCTTTAGGAATTTTGTGGAGTAAACAGCATCACGCTGGGCCTTGGCAATGTTTACAGACTTACTACAGAGAGAGGAAACCGGAGGTGCGTGTTGTGTTTTGTGGACGGGACATCAGGGGAAAAACAGGTCTTGCGGGACGGGGCAGGCGGCGCACAGGCACGTACCCTGAAGCTTATCTGTCCCGCCGTGACCAGCGCCGCTGCACCCAGAGTTTATCTTCGTCACAGCGTCCACAATGCACCGCGGCGAATCATGCAAATCGAGCTTATCCGCTTATCCGCAGCAACAATGGGAGCGCACAAATAAAAATATCCAAACAGTATCTGCAGCCCGCGTGAGAGAGGTACTGGGGGAACCGAGCAAGGTCTGTGTGCGTGTGTGGAAAACAACATTTTATCATCAGGGGGGGATACACACCAGGGCAGTGGTCCGCATCACATTTATTCAAGCCTTAACTTTGTCCTTGACTTTGGCCAAGGCTTGTAATCAATATCTGATACTGTCTGTAAAGAATCATCATTCACTGTTTCTTTTATAATTATCAGTCATACCTAGTAGAACTAGAACTCATACAGACCTAGAACCCAGACCTATAACTCATACAGACCTAGAACTGATACAGAATTAGAATTCATACAGACCTAGAATTCATCAGAACTAGAACTCATACAGACCTAGAATTCATCAGACCTGGAATTCATACAGAATTAGAACTCATGCAGAACTAGAACTCATACAGACCTGGAACTCATACAGAACTAAAACTCATGCAGACCTAGAATTCATCAGACCTGGAACTCATACAGACCTATATTTCATACAGAACTAGAACTCATACAGAACTAGAACTCATACAGAACTAGAACTCATGCAGACCTAGAACTCATGCAGACCTAGAACTCATACAGAACTATAATTTCATACGGACTTATACACTTATACATACTTAGAACTTATACAGATCTAGAACTCAAAGACCTATAACTCATACAGAACTAGAACTCATGCAGACCTAGAATTTATACAGAACTAGAACTTATACAGAACTATAATTTCATACAGACTTATACACTTATACATACTTAGAACTTATACAGATCTAGAACTCAAAGACCTATAACTCATACAGAACTAGAATTTACAGTATATAAAAAAATACAAATATAAACATTTAGACACACTAATAAAATTATTCAGAATTGGAAGGTTTTATAAAGTGAAATTATTCCAAAAATGAAATTATAGAGAACTTAAATTATATGGAAATAGAAATTAAACACAAAGCAATACAATAATACAAATGGCAGGAAACTAGAAATTAAGAACAAGTAATTATACAGAACTAGAAAAATAAAGAAACTGGAAATTATTCAGAAGTAGAAATTAATCAGAACTAAAAATGATACAGAATTAGAAATTTATCAGAACTAAAAGTCACGGAAGTAGAAATAATGTGGAACTAGAAATGATATACCACTAGAAATGATAAAGAATTAGAAATGATGTGAAATTCTCTAGAACTAGAAATGACACTGAACAAGAAAACAATTTAAATTAGAAATTATACAGAACTAGAAATGATACGAAACTTGGTAGGTAGCTGCCTAAAAATGTACCAAGTAGTTATAGTGCTAGTGTTGCTAGGGGCTCCAGAGTCCAGTGGTGGTGAAGTGAGCTCTTCAGAATGAGCTCAGAGACCATATTTAATTTCTCCATCTTGAAGGTCAAAAGAAAATAAGTGAGGTTTTTAACACTGGAGTTAAAAAAACTCCACAGCTACACAGAACGAAACTGTTCAGGAAGCTCCTCACTAAGAAAAGGAGATACAGACAAACAAAGACACTGTTGGCGTTCTCAGAACCTGAGATTCCAAAACCTCAACATCACTAAATGTTCTGACCACCCCAGAGTCCAGACCTCAATATCACTGAACAGACCGAGCACCCCAGAGTCCAGAACCTGAACATCACTGAATGTTCTGAGCACCCCAAAGTACTTAACCTCAATATTACTGAATAAACTGACCAGCCCAGATTTAAGAACCTCAACATTACTAAATGGACTGACCACACCAGGGTCCAGAACCTCAAAATCACTGAACAGACCAAGCACCCCAAAGTCCAGATCTTAACATCCCTGAATGTTCTGAGCAACCCAGAATGCCCAACCTAAACATCACTGAATGAACTGACCACCCCAGCATCCAAACCTCAACATCACTAAATGGATTGCCCACCCCAGAGTCCAGAACCCCAGCATCACTGAATGTTCTGACCACCCCAGAGTCCAGAACCTCAACACCACTGTTATTTGGATGGTGAGAAGCAGAGCAGACTGTGATGTAGACTGTACAATATTCTATACTACATTAACTATGTTCATTGACCTACATTTAATATAATAACAATAATAATAATAATAAGCAATAATTTTTAATTATTAAATTCAGTGTGACCAGATGAAACGCCATATGTCGCCAAACTGCCCATGTGCACGTACTTGTGGACCACTGAACTAGTGTCTGTGAACAAGTGTGTATTTCAATTCAACACATGGTCTCCCAGCTGCTGGGGTCCTCCTGAAAGGCAAAGTTCTGGGAGGTTCAGCGACCTGTGCACCTAAACAAGGTCTGACCACATTGAGCTCCTCAACTGTTCTCTCACAAATACAAACACACACACACACACACACACACACACACACAGACACAGCAAACTGCCTACGTATGGCTCTTCATATGTTTCATAATGCAGAACCAAAGAACGGACCCTATAATGGGCCCAGTGTACAGAAGCTGCTGCACAATGTGTTACATGCAGAAGTGATAAAACCCCAAATGGAGTAGTGTTGATGTTATTAGTGTAAATAAGTGAACACGACCCCATTTAGTGCACATTTTATGTATATATATTTTCTATTTTATGTTTTAATACATCAGGCAGCATGGTGGTGCACTGGGGCAACCTTCTTATGTGGAGCATGTTCTCCTTGGGTGGGTTTTCTCCCACAGTCCAAAGACATGTAGTCAGGAGAACTGGAGTTGCTAAATTGCCCCTTGGATGTGAATGTGTATGTCTGTGTGTTTGCCTTGTGGGCAGGGTGTTCCCAGCCTTTCCTGCCTTCTACCCATTAAGCATTGGGATAGGCTCCAGCACCCACTAGGACCCAGGGGGATAAGCGGTTCCTTATTTCCAAAATCCTACTAAAAGCTTTATATGCCATATTACTCTGTAAAAGAAAGGTTGAGCAGGGGCACATACCTGGGATCTGGGAGTATGGAGTAAACAAGGGTGGAGATAATTTCAAATATGACTGTGAAACGTTTTAGATACACTACCAGACAAACGTTTTAGATACACTACCAGCCAAACGTTTTAGATACACTACCAGCCAAACGTTTTAGATACACTACCAGCCAAACGTTTTAGATACACTACCAGCCAAACGTTTTAATACACTACCAGTCAAACGTTTTAGATACACTACCAGTCAAACGTTTTAGTACACTACCAGCCAAACGTTTTAATACACTACCAGTCAAACGTTTTAGATACACTACCAGTCAAACGTTTTAGTACACTACCAGCCAAACGTTTTAATACACTACCAGTCAAACGTTTTAGATACACTACCAGACAAACGTTTTAGATACACTACCAGACAAACGTTTTAATACACTACCAGTCAAACGTTTTAGTACACTACCAGCCAAACATTTTAATACACTACCAGTCAAACGTTTTAGATACACTACCAGACAAACGTTTTAATACACTACCAGCCAAACGTTTTAGATAAACTACCAGCCAAACGTTTTAGATACACTACCAGCCAAACGTTTTAGTACACTACCAGTCAAACGTTTTAGATACACTACCAGCCAAATGTTTTAGATACACTACCAGTCAAACGTTTTAGTACACTACTAGTCAAACGTTTTACATACACTACCAGTCAAACGTTTTAGTAAACTACCAGCCAAACGTTTTAGTACACTACCAGTCAAACGTTTTAGTACACTACCAGACAAACGTTTTAGATACACTACCAGTCAAACGTTTTAGTAAACTACCAGCCAAACGTTTTAGTACACTACCAGTCAAACGTTTTAGTACACTACCAGTCAAACGTTTTAGTACACTACCAGACAAACGTTTTAGATACACTACCAGTCAAACGTTTTAGATACACTACCAGCCAAACGTTTTAGATACACTACCAGTCAAACGTTTTAGTACACTACCAGTCAAACGTTTTAGTACACTACCAGTCAAACGTTTTAGTACACTACCAGCCAAACGTTTTAGATACACTACCAGTAAAACGTTTTAGATACACTACCAGACAAACGTTTTAGTACACTACCAGCCAAACGTTTTAGATACACTACCAGACAAACGTTTTAGATACACTACCAGCCAAACGTTTTAGATACACTACCAGACAAACGTTTTAGTACATTACCAGTCAAACGTTTTAGTACACTACCAGACAAACGTTTTAGATACACTACCAGACAAACGTTTTAGTACACTACCAGTGAAAAGTTTTAGTACACTACCAGCCAAATGTTTTAGATACACTACCAGTCAAACGTTTTAGATACACTACCAGCCAAACGTTTTAGATACACTACCAGCCAAACGTTTTAGATACACTACCAGCCAAACGTTTTAGTACACTACCAGTCAAACGTTTTAGATACACTACCAGCCAAACGTTTTAGATACACTACCAGCCAAACGTTTTAGATACACTACCAGCCAAACGTTTTAGTACACTACCAGCCAAACGTTTTAGATACACTACCAGCCAAACGTTTTAGATACACTACCAGCCAAACGTTTTAATACACTACCAGTCAAACGTTTTAGTACACTACCAGACAAACGTTTTAGATACACTACCAGTCAAACGTTTTATTACACTACCAGCCAAACGTTTTAGATACACTACCAGTCAAACGTTTTAGATACACTACCAGTCAAACGTTTTATTACACTACCAGTCAAACGTTGTAGATACACTACCAGCCAAACGTTTTAGATACACTACCAGTCAAACGTTTTAGATACACTACCAGCCAAACGTTTTAGATACACTACCAGTCAAACGTTTTAGATACACTACCAGCCAAACGTTTTAGTACACTACCAGCCAAACATTTTACATCACTACCAGTCAAACATTTTAGATACACTACCAGCCAAACGTTTTAGATACACTACCAGTCAAACGTTTTAGATACACTACCAGTCAAACGTTTTAGATACACTACCAGCCAAACGTTTTAGATACACTACCAGTCAAACGTTTTAGTACACTACCAGTCAAAAGTTTTAGTACACTACCAGTCAAACGTTTTAGTACACTACCAGTCAAACGTTTTAGTACACTACCAGACAAACGTTTTAGATACACTACCAGACAAACGTTTTAGTACACTACCAGCCAGACGTTTTAGATACACTACCAGCCAAACGTTTTAGATACACTACCAGACAAACGTTTTAGATACACTACCAGCCAAACGTTTTAGATACACTACCAGACAAACGTTTTAGTACATTACCAGTCAAACGTTTTAGTACACTACCAGCCAAATGTTTTAGATACACTACCAGTCAAACGTTTTAGATACACTACCAGCCAAACGTTTTAGATACACTACCAGCCAAACGTTTTAGATACACTACCAGCCAAACGTTTTAGTACACTACCAGTCAAACGTTTTAGATACACTACCAGCCAAACGTTTTAGTACACTACCAGCCAAACGTTATAGATACACTACCAGCCAAACGTTTTAGATACACTACCAGCCAAACGTTTTAGTACACTACCAGCCAAACGTTTTAGATACACTACCAGTCAAACGTTTTAGATACACTACCAGCCAAACGTTTTAGTAGAATACCAGTGAAAAGTTTTAGTACACTACCAGTCAAACATTTTAGATACACTACCAGTCAAACATTTTAGATACACTACCAGCCAAACGTTTTAGATACACTACCAGCCAAACGTTTTAGTACACTACCAGCCAAACGTTTTAGATACACTACCAGCCAAACGTTTTAATACACTACCAGTCAAACGTTTTATTACACTACCAGCCAAACGTTTTAGATACACTACCAGTCAAACGTTTTAGATACACTACCAGTCAAACGTTTTATTACACTACCAGCCAAACGTTTTAGATACACTACCAGTCAAACGTTTTAGATACACTACCAGTCAAACGTTTTAGATACACTACCAGCCAAACGTTTTAGATCACTACCAGCCAAACATTTTACATCACTACCAGTCAAACATTTTAGATACACTACCAGCCAAACGTTTTAGATACACTACCAGTCAAACGTTTTAGATACACTACCAGCCAAACGTTTTAGATACACTACCAGCCAAACGTTTTAATACACTACCAGTCAAACGTTTTAGTACACTACCAGACAAACGTTTTAGATACACTACCAGTAAAATGTTTTAGTACACTACCAGTCAAACGTTTTAGATACACTACCAGTCAAACGTTTTAGATACACTACCAGCCAAACGTTTTAGTACACTACCAGCCAAACGTTTTACATCACTACCAGTCAAACATTTTAGATACACTACCAGCCAAACATTTTAGATACACTACCAGTCAAACGTTTTAGATACACTACCAGCCAAACGTTTTAGATACACTACCAGTCAAACGTTTTAGATACACTACCAGCCAAACGTTTTAGTAGAATACCACTGAAAAGTTTTAGTACACTACCAGTCAAACGTTTTAGATACACTACCAGTCAAACGTTTTAGTACACTACCAGTCAAACGTTTTAGTAAACTACCAGCCAAACGTTTTAGATACACTACCAGCCAAACGTTTTAGTAGAATACCAGTGAAAACTTTCAGTACACTACCAGTCAAACGTTTTAGTCCACTACCAGTCAAACGTTTTAGATCACTACCAGTCAAACGTTTTAGATACACTACCAGTCAAACGTTTTAGATACACTACCAGCCAAACGTTTTAGATACACTACCAGCCAAATGTTTTAGTAGAATACCAGTCAAACGTTTGATACACTACCAGCCAAACGTTTTAGGTACACTACCAGTCAAATGTTTTAGATACACTACCAGACAAACGTTTTAGATACACTACCAGCCAAACGTTTTAGTAGAATACCAGTCAAACGTTTTAGATACACTACCAGCCAAACGTTTTAGATACACTACCAGCCAAACGTTTTAGATCACTACCAGTCAAACGTTTTAGATACACTACCAGCCAAACGTTTTAGTAGAATACCAGTGAAAAGTTTTAGATACACTACCAGTCAAACGTTTTAGATACACTACCAGCCAAACGTTTTAGTAGAATACCAGTGAAAAGTTTTAGATACACTACCAGTCAAACGTTTTAGATACACTACCAGTCAAACGTTTTAGATACACTACCAGCCAAACGTTTTAGATACACTACCAGGCAAACGTTTTAGATACACTACCAGGCAAACGTTTTAGTAGAATATCAGTGAAAAGTTTTAGTACACTACTAGTGTTCTAAATCTTTTGACCTGTCTTGTATACATATCATTTGTTCTCTCCCTGATCCAAATAATAAAAAAAAAACAGCTGCTCCACTGCTGGTTGAATCTGGTAGTGTATTACTTTTCTGGCACTCCTCAACAGTGGAAAGAAAAAACACTGAAGGAAAAAGTGGAACTACATCTTGGTGAAAATTTAGACTCAATGCATCACGCTGTTCTCCTAATGAGACTCAGTCAGATGGACATCATTGTCTGGACTGGTTCACCTTTTATTTTAATGATTTCACTTTATTTCTCTGTCTGACTTCCTCAATTCCACTGGGTGTCCTCAGGGTTCAGTCCTTGGACCTCTGCTCTTTATCACTTATATACTCCTCTTGGACAGACCGTATGACACTGGACTGACCACTGCTATGCGAATGACATTCAGATTCATCTCAGGACCAAACTTAGGACTGAACTCTGGACAAACAAACGTATATTAAACAGTGACAAGACTTAACTTCTTGATTGATTGGTTCTTAATCAAGTCTCAATTGAACTGGCTCAACACTTTGTTTACTTGATACTGTAGATTTTCTGGGTCAGAAATCTACAAATCAATAATCCTTGACCCAACGTTTGTATTCAAGGCCCACATCAGCTTTATTGCTATATTTTCTTTCTATAGTCTTTGCAATAGAGCCGAAATCTGAGCATTCCTCTCGCTTTCTGCTGCTGTTCCTCTTGTACATTCTTTTTAATGTTCAATCATTCGGACTATTGCATTTCTTTCCCCTGCAACCACATTAGCTCTTCCTCCCTTCACACGCTTCAAATGGTCCAGAACTCTGTAGCTTGTCTTCTCACCCACACTTGCTATCACGCCTGGCTTCCTGTGAAGCACCACATCCACTTTGAAATACCTTTTCTCACTTCTAAAGTTCTTAACAACCTTGCACCTTCCTACTTGTCTGTAGATCCTCTCCTTCCTTACAATCCCACCAGTCCTCCATCCAACCTTCATAGCTCTGGAGATCTCTTTGCTATTCCCTAGATTTGCTCCTCGTCTCTGGAACTCTCAACACTTTCCGCCAGTCTCCATAATTAACACAAATCTCAGAACTCAACTCTCAGATCAAATTGAGAAATCAAGTTCTTATGAAAGAGAGTAAATTAAAAGGCAGAAACAGTTCTTTTTTTTCTGCCTCGTGTTAACCAGATGCGTGGGATTCCGAGACACGTTCAACACGATTTGTCCGGAAACATTAGCAACAAGTCTGCAAGTCAACAACATGCTCTGATGAAACCTTGCTGAAACTCAGCTCTGGCCAGAAGAAACTACCAGGCATATAATCAAAGGCATATAAACACGTCCTCAGAGCTGGGCTGTTACTTTTTTTATATCAGTGTTTACATCTAATCAGTCTATTCACCGCTATGAAGTTAATTAACTAACCTAACTATTATCCCTCACTCAGTTCCTCTCACTTCGTGTCAGAAAAGAGGAATTGAACAAAATCTTGTGGAGAGATACGAGTTGTATTTACGGAAGGACCATCATAAGTGAGGGTCAAGAAGAAAGTAAGGGTCAAAACCGTGAAAGCAGCAATCAGACACAGGTGAGCTCCATACACGGAGTAAGGGGTCAAAGCTTGAGTGACCAAACAGTCCAAAAGTACAAAAGGGGAATCTCAAAGGGAGACAAAAATGGGTCAAACACTGAAAGGCACAAAGCAAGAACTTCAAATATCAATCGGTCAATTGATGGCTTACAAAGAAACAAGGGAAACTGAAACTGAAGTAACTACAAACAGATGAGTGTGATTATTTAGGGGAAGAGGATATAGATGGTGGTGGGCATGTGACTCTGATGCCAGGGGCTGGTAAATCAGTTGGTGTACAGAGATGGGTAACATGATACTTTACAATATACAATATGGTCTTCCAACAACCAATCACTGTGGCACTGGTTTAGAATACATCACAGGACAAATTGTGCAAGCAGGCAAATGCTCTTTTATTGAACAGGCAACAAACCTATAGGGTATGTGTTTCCACCTAGCGGTTCAGATAAGAATTGCATGGAGGGGGTTTCAACGAAACTCCAGATCCTAACAGTTCTTGTGAGTTTTTCATCATGTGACCCATTTAAAAGAACCAGATGTAGTAGATCCTGAAGTGTGTGCACTGTAATGAAAGAGCTGGTTATATACCTTCAAGTCATCCAAGCACACAACCTGGTTGCCAGTTGTTTTACCCATGTACAAGACTATTTGTCATCTGTTGTTCACAACAGCCTGTATCAATCAAAGTCTGGTAGAACAGAGCGCAGATTTGACCACCTTAAATGATGTGTGACCTTCCCTGCGTCTGATTAATGAAACGTTCACCCGACATGGAAATGAGCAGAAATTTTAGCTCAAATGATGAACAATCACATATACATATCATTTACATCTCATTTACATATCATTTACATTAAACACAACCTCAAGCAGGGTTTGATTAGGGAGTCAACAAAAATGCCAGGACCCTCCAGCTTGTGACCCAATGGCTGTGCAACTGTAGGATCATGGAGGCTACGGCCTGCAAAGTAACCATGCTTGTGTTCCTGTCTATGGGACGGTGGGTTTAGTTGGGAGGGGTTGTGTGTACCATGAAGGAGAGCTATGTTACTATTAGTGACCCGAGGTCAGTGGTCCTCTTGTGCTGCCAGTTGAGTAAAGTGCATTTGCCTGCAAGAAGCAATGTTTTCAATGCTTTCTTATGCTCTTTTTTGCTGGAGAGGAAGGTTGGAAAGAGGCATCAGCAGGGAGGCCTGGACAGTGGTCTGCGATTAGAACTTGCCAGCAGAGTAGCATTGTGCTTCCTCAGCATGGAGCCTCCTTGGGAGCTGAGATGCAGCTAGCCACACCGACCAGCCTTCAATTCAAAGAGGCCAAGACCGAGTAAGGTTCCACCATGTCTGGGAAGGAGGATGCAGGGCTCAGTCTCCTCGCTCCTGTGCACTGATGGAGAGAGATGGCGGTATGGACAAAGGACTTGGACCACAAATCAGGGTGAAGCTATTGGTGAAGCTATTGGTATTGTCGTTTAGCCCTCTCTAACACTAACAGATGAGGTCAAATACTAATGGAGATCTAATGTTCTTGACAGTTCTTAGCATTTAGTATTTGCTGATGCTAACACCTGTGGTAATATATTAATGGAGATGAAATCTTCAAGAAAGGTCTTAGCATTTAGCAAGAGGTAATATATTACTGGAGATGTTCTGGAAAGTTCCTGGTGTTCAGCACTGGCTAATGCTAAGAGCTAAAGCAATATATTAATGGAGATGTAATGTTCTACATGGTTCTTGTCATCCACCACTACCTAACAGCAAAATCTGAATAGATTTGTGACTTTATGATCACTCTTGAAAAGCTTCTCTGGTTAGGATTGTGTTGCTGAGATACTGACCTCAGCCTTTTAAGCTTTTATTTTCTGGCAGCAATCATATATATTAGTACTACAAAGTCTGAGCATGTAGTGTTCTATATTTTGCACATGCTCATGATGTTCCTCTTTACATGTTTGATATAAACATTGTATGTATTACGGTGTTATCGCCCCCTACTGGGCTGGCATGTGTATGTGTGCTCTTACTGGTTCACAGGTGCTTTCTTGAGTATGATGTGGGTGATTTTTAATAAGCACTGCTGCTGTAAGTCTAGATTTTTTTTGCCATAAGAGGGCAGATGGGTGGGCGAATGCTGCTGAGACATAAGCTGGGGTCTGATCAACACTGGCTGGGTCACTTGGGCGAGTTTACATCACTGATGATGCGCCTCACTGCCTCTACAAGATGTTTTTGTCCACATTTTTTTTTTATATCCAGATACAGATTTAAAAACTAGCCATCCAGGGTTTTGTTCCTCCGTTGCTGCAGTCACACGTTCCGACGGGTTTGTAATTGCATCGCTATCATCTCCGCTGATGATGATTTCTGGGTTATCGACCCCCGAGGCGATGGAATTGACCCCCGCAGAGCTGTTGCTGCTGCTGCTGATACACACAGGTTTTTATTTATTTATTTATTTATTTATTTTTTAAACAGGCTTATTCCGCCCAGAGTGTAAACTGATTAATTCAAACCGCCAGCCGTTCCAAGAGTGGCTCAACTGCCGTTTGGTGGTTACTGAACATGGCTAATCATGGGTAGGTTGGTGGGTTTGTGGTGGGCTGATGATGAGCTAATGATGATTCGCCTTAAGCAGGATTCAGCTTTACATGGCGACTCAATGGACAACTTATAAGTAATGGAAATTGAAGACTGGAGTGTGAAACCATTAAAAAGGGGCTGCCTATGAGGTTTGTCAAGCTAAAACATATTATTTCATCCAAAAAAAACCTCAAGTATCTCCATTTTTTGTTGATTTTTATTTTTCTGCATCATTTAAACACAACAACTGCCCTTTACATTGTGTGAAAGTTTTATGATGAATGGACCAATAGAAATGCTCCAAAATAGCTTGGAAAAAATTCTGGTTCCACTGACTTACATTGAAAGGAAATACAGTTTTTGGTCTCTCCTGTAAAGTTGCCATTTTGGAAAGCAACAATATGCAACATGCAACATGCATCCTTCAAATCTGCACAATGTTCTTTTTTTAAAATGTAAAAATAAAAAAGGACAAAAATTAAATAAGAATTCTAAAACGGGCCTAAAATCTGATTGGCTGAGCTGCTGAAAGTGGTAAAATGCATGATATATGCACACTGACCGCCTCACCGCAACTAAACTCTATTACTGACCACATGATGAAAAACCCTTGAGCTATTAATGAAATAATCTTAGACTCTAATAGACTCACTGAGGTCGTGTCATCAGTTTGTAGTCGGTACTGTTTTCTTATACCTGTATAAGGAATTCTGGCTCTAAGAGAAATTTCTCTATAGGAAGAATGAATTTTGAATTAATTACATTAAATTATACTATTATATTATTTATTCTGATATTGCTGCTATGGACAGTGTCACTAAGTCACTTTAAATAGATTTATCTTCTTAGATAACCTGCCTTTGCAAAAGTTTCTACATATGTCTTCCTGTATATCTTATGTATATATCTTGTGTGTGTTTTGTATAGTCCTTTATATATTTCAGTTATAACTAAATGTGTATATTCTAGTTTATTTTTTACTTCATTATTGTCTATTTATTGTATGTTTGCACTGTTTTTACTACTATATATAACGATGCAAGCATTTCAATGCATGTTATGTCCTGACATGATGTGCAAACAACAAATAAACTTAAAACTTGGTCGTTTTGTCCTGTGAATAAATAACTGAATTTATGAGGTCGTTAAAGCATCAAAATATAAATATTGCTGAATTGGTGTCATCAGAGTGGCACCTTCATTAAAATCCACACAAATGGCTCGCTTTGCCAGTGATTCCCATGTATGGACTTAGTGATTCAAAAAAGTCTGAAAGCAAAACAGGTGCCCTGTGAAGTAATGTAGGCTACAAGTTCCTGCACTCAGACTAATTCAGGACTCACTACTGATAATCACTACTGACTCCCTACTAAGCTGATTCACACTATTAAAACATACTAATCATACTCTTATTGCTGGAACACATTTCATTGCTCATGGGATCTTCGGTCGGGTGTACTGAAGTAGTCAAATACTGAGGCATCAAAAGAGACACATGGAAATGTGATTCCTTTTTCCATGTCTTTCATGACAAATCAAACATGCGACCCCCAAAGCTCTACCAATCGCATTTTCATCGGATCTCATGGGAACATTAGTCGCGTTCAGGGAATCAAACCGGTGACCTTTTGGTCACATGGCTAGGTCCCACACACATACATTCAGGGTTCAAATCTCCAAATATTTTGAGAGAGCAGTTAGATATTTTATTCCCATAACCAGAAAACGTGAAGCTAAATGAAACAATTTTTGTAATGCAATTGTTTGCCCATTATTTGCATAGTGGCTGGGGCAACAACCAACAGCAAAACTGAATCAGTGCATAATCAAAATACTGAGACATCACAAGAGACAAACAAAACTAAGATTCATGCCTTACACATACCATATCAAACATGCGTTCCCCAAGGCTCTACTCTAGGACCAATCGCATTTTCATTGCATCTTATGGGAACTTCAGTCATGTTCAGGGGATCTAATCACATGGCTGGGTTCCACAGACATCAATCCGGCTTTTAAATCTGAGCGGTCACAAAAGACAAACGGAAATGTAAATCCTGCTTTTAACGTACCATTTTTCCACGTCTTTCATAACCTATCAAACATGCGTTCCCCAAGGCTCTACTTTAGGGCCAATTGCATTTTCATCACATCATCTCTTGGGAACTTCAGTCGTGTTCAGGGAATCAAACCGGTGATCTTCTGGTCACATGGCTGGGTCCCACACACATACATTCGGCGTTCAAATCTCCAAATATTTTGAGAGAGCAGTTAGATATTTTATTCCCGTAACCAGGAAACGTGCAGCTAAATTGTTGGCTTATTATTTGCATAGTCGTTGGTGCAACAACCAGCAGCAACACTGAATCAGTGCATAATCAGAATACTGAGACATCTAAAAAGACAAACGGAAATGTGATTACTAAGTTTTTCCATGTCTTTCACAACCTATCAAACATGTGTTCCCCAAGGCTCTACTCTAGAGCCAATTGCATTTTCATTGCATCTCTTGGTAACTTCAGTCGTGTTCAGGGGATTGAACCAGTGACCTTCTGGTCACATGGCTGGATCTCCCCCACACACATACACCCAGACCTACATACATTTGGCGTTCAAATCTCAAAATATTTTGAGACAGTTAGATATTTTATTTCCATAACCAGGAGACTTGCAGCTAATCATAGAAAATCATAGATTTCCTGCAATGCCACTGTTTGCCCATTATTTACATAGTCGCTGGCGCAACAACCAACAGAAACACTGCATCAGTGCATAATCAGAATACTGAGGCATCAAAAGAGACAAAGAGAAATCAGACTCATGCCAAGGCTCTACTCTAGGGCCAATCGCATTTTCATTGCGTCTCTTGGGAACTTCAGTCTTGTTCAGGGGACAGAACCTGCAACCTTCAGGTCACATGGCTGGATCTCCCACATATTTACATAGTCGCTGGCACAACAACCAACAACAATACTGTATCAGTGCATAATCAGAATACAGAGGCATCAAAAGAGACAAAGAGAAATCAGACTCATGCCTTACACATACCATACCAAACATGCGTTCCCCAAGGCTCTACTCTAGCGCCAATCGCATTTCCATTGCATCTCTTGGGAACTTCAGTCGTGATCAGGGGACAGAACCTGCAACCTTCTGGTCACACAGCTGCATTTTAGTCCCTTCCCTCTCAAAGAGATGGGACTCTTTGTTGTAAGGCTGGGAGTAGCTGAGCGAACAGGCTTTCCCATAAGGTCTTTGCGTATAGCAGCATTATGATGAGTTGATTATTTCCATACTGTCCCGTTTCTGCTTCGGCCTTAAAACTTGACGATTGACAATCTGATTATTTCCTCTTACTCTTCCTCGTCTCTCTGCTCTCTCTCTCTCTCTCTCTCCCTCTCTCTATTTGTCATGGAGGCTGCCTTCAGGGATCAATTTCCCTGCACAAATGACTGTGTGGAGACAGTATGATGTAGGGTGCAATAACTATCACCATATGTATGTATGAAGCATGGCCTGTAATAGCGGCACGTGAGCTACTTGATATTCGGTGTTGTCTCTCACACACACACACACACACACACAAAACGGATCCATCCTCCCATCCATTGCATCCGACAGCAATTTGGCGTTCCCTACATATGGACTAAAAGATTCAATTAGCAAGCCCTTTCCCTCTTTCTACAGTTGAATGTGCACGTCCACGCTTGCAATCGATTAATATTCATGAATTATTTAAATTTGCACGACTGCTATGCAAACGAGGTTCGCCGCTAGAAGTTGATGATGGTGACGACGACGGGTGGAGACGGGAAATGAGCAGAGGAAATGAAAAGAAAGACGAGGTCTTGGAAGAGTAGGGAAAGAAAGCCATGTTCCTTAGACGTGATGGCATTCTTTCTGCAGCGAGGCTTGAGCTCATGTTTTTTTTCCCTACCATGTTCCCCCCAAAACCCTTTCTCTTGTAAGCTTTGCCAATCCAATGCAATATGTTGCCCTGGTAGCCCTGGTTCCCCTCAACAGGAGGCAAAACTAGACCCAAGGAAGTTTGTTCACATGCCAATTGGCAGTTGTTTATAAACAAGCAGCAACTTATTTTGCTTAGGGAACATGCGGGACACCGTTCGGCATTCAAATCTCAAAATACTTTGAGAGAACTGGAGGACATTTGGTTCATATAACCAGAAACTTTGCAGCTAAATCGCAGAATTCTTGCCACTTATTTACACAGTCGCTGGCGCAACAAGCAACAACACTGCATCAGCGCTCAATCACAAGATTGAGGCATCAAAGGAGATGAACGGAAATGTGATTTCTGCCTTAAACGTAAATTTTTCCGCGTCTTTCTTGACAATTCAAACGTGCGTTCCCCAAGGCTCTACTCTAGGGCCAATCGCATTTTCTACCACTAAAGAGGATCAGCCTCCTCTGAAAGCCTAGAGACCGAGGGCAGATTGCATTTCTAAGACTCCCACGCAACGCAAGATGAATTCATACACTGTGAAACAGCCACAAAGCTGAAAGGCCACTAATCCTGTATACGATCGCGCGAAAGTTTGCGAGTTTTTCAACGAGGAAATTCATTTATCTGTAAACAATAAAGACAGATTGCAGGGAAAAGAAACGAAATTTGAGACAAAACATGACGTCAAATTTGAAGCGCCAGCATTGTTAAGCAACCCGAGAGCTCAAAGTGGCTTCTGTGCAATTGCTCTTGCGCTTTGTATTCAAACGAATGGAGGGCGAGACAGACGAGGTCTTGGAAGGTAAAGGGTTTTGGAGGAACATGGTAGAAATTAAACATCAGCTCAAACCTCATGTCTAAGGAACATGGTTTTATTTCCCTACTCTTCCAAGCTTTGCCAATCAAATGCAATAGGTTGCCCTGGTAGCCTTGGTTCCCCTCACCAGGATGCTAAACTAGACTCAAGAAAGTTTGTTCATATGCCAATTGGCATTTGTTCATAAACAAGCAGCAACTTCCTTCGCTAAAAGTGCTCGGAGAATATGCGGGACCTCATTCGGCGTTCCAATCTCAAATCTTGTTGGATGTTTTCTTTCTATAACCAGGAAACTTGCAGCTCAATCATAGAATACTTGCTATGCAATTGTTTGCCCATTATTTACACAGTCGCTGGCACAACAAGCAACAACACTGCATCAGCGCTCAATCACAAGACTGAGGAATCAAAGGAGATGAACAGAAAGGTGATTCCTGCCTTAGACGTACCATTTTTCCTTTTTTTGCGTTCCCCAAGGCTCTACTCTAGGGCCATTTTCTACCACTAAAGAGGATCAGCCTCCTCTGAAAGCCTAGAGTCCGAGGGCAGATTGCATTTCTAAGACTCCCATGCAACGCAAGATGAATTCATACACTGTGAAACAGCCACAAAGCTAAAAGGCCACTAATCCTGTATACGATCGCGCGAAAGTTTGCGAGTTTTTCAACGAGGAAATTCATTTATCTGTAAACAATGAAGACAGATTGCAGGGAAAAGAAACAAAATTTGAGACAAAACATGGCATCAAATTTGAACCGCCAGCATTGTTAAGCAACCCGAGAGCTCAAAGTGGCTTCGGTGTATTTGCTCTTGCGCTTTGTATTCAAACGAATGGAGGACGAGACAGACCAAGTCTTGGAAGGTAAAGGGTTTTGGAGGAACATGGTAGAAATTAAACATCAGCTCAAACTTCATGTCTAAGGAACATGGTTTTATTTCCCTACTCTTCCAAGCTTTGCCAATCAAATTCAATAGGTTGCCCTGGTAGCCTTGGTTCCCCTTACCAGGATGCTAAACTAGACTCAAGAAAGTTTGTTCAGATGCCAACTGGCATTTGTTCATAAACAAGCTGCAACTTCCTTCGCTAAAAGTGCTCGGAGAATATGCGGGACCTCATTCGGCGTTCCAATCTCAAATCTTGTTGGATGTTTTCTTTCTATAACCAGGAAACTTGCAGCTCAATCATAGAATACTTGCTATGCAATTGTTTGCCCATTATTTACACAGTCGCTGGCACAACAAGCAACAACACCGCATCAGCACTCAATCACAAGACTGAGGAATCAAAGGAGATGAACAGAAAGGTGATTCATGCCTTAGACGTACCATTTTTCATTTTTTTGCGTTCCCCAAGGCTCTACTCTAGGGCCAATTGCATTTTCTACCACTAAAGAGGATAGGCCTTCTCTGAAAGCCTAGAGTCCGAGGGCAGATTGCATTTCTAAGACTCCCACGCAACGCAAGACGAATTCATACACTGTGAAACAGCCACAAAGCTGAAAGGCCACTAATCCTGAATACGATCGCGCGAAAGTTTGCAAATTTCTCAACGAGGAAATTAATATCTGTAAACAATGAAGACAGATTTGAACCACCAGCATTGTTAAGCAACCCGAGAGCTCAAAGTGGCTTCGGTGTATTTGCTCTTGCGCTTTGTATTCGAGCGAATGGAACGTGAGTTGCAGGCAATCAGCAGAAGAAGTGAGGGAACCGTGCTCAAGTCGGACCATCAAAGGAGCCGGGAAAAGGTAGCGGAAAGCAGTTTATTAGCGGGAAAAACACACCGTCTGATACGACTGACATCTCTCTCTTTCTCTGTCTGTCTGTCTCAGTGTCTCTCGCTCGCTCTCTCTCTCTCTCTTTGTGTAACAGCTTAGCAGAGAAGTTGAGGCTGATATCTAAATTGGCATCTCTCGTCGCTCCACTCTCCTCCAACACGCCTCCATATGCTCTCCCTAATTAATGTTCCCTCTATTCTCTCCCTCTCTCTCTCTCTTTCTCTCCGCTCCTCTTTTTATCATGAAGTTATCACAGGTGTGCGTGTCACGCCAGACACAGTGGCGAGAGATGAAACGGACACTTCGGAATAGGACTCGCCGGGTTATTAACAAAAACCCGCGTGTGATCACAGCCGGCTCCGTGAGCCCCCGTATCCAATCCATTATAAATATTCATTCGTCTCCGTTGGCGAGATGAAGGGCCTTCGGATCACGGAATGAGCTTCAGCTCCAGCGCTTCAGCCACGTATCCGCACTAATAAGAAAAGAAGAGCGATCCTCGCGGATACCCGAGCCTTCTCCCGAACAAAGATGAACCTTTTCGCTTTGTTTCAGATTGATTCCCAAACAGAATAGGGTTTGTCTTGATTGAGTCCTGTCCAGGGTCAGCCTCGGGGGTCAGCAGAGGATAATAACTGGATCTTATGGTTTACAAACACCAGGAAACTCCCACTTTGATGTTCTACACTCACTGTCCACTGACCATACAGGAGCACTTTGTAGTTCTACACTTACAGACTGCAGTCCCTACTTTGTATATCCTGTTCTTCAATGGTCAGGAACATCCACACACTAGGGGGCAGTGAAACACCCACATCGTGCAGGTCAAACAAAGATGGCAGTTGTGGTGGGGGGTCTGCCCTGAGGCAATGCATGCGAAACGGTGTCTGTCGGTCGAATGTAGGTACCTTAAACCGCCATTTAAATGTCCACCCTATTCATTCTCTATGGGAAAAAATTCCAGGATATAACAGTATTTATCAAACGAATATACCCCATGTAATCATGCTTCCAACTCCAGAGTGGAAGTTGGTCTGATTTTGTGATTTGGGCGTGCAAACAGATTTTTGATTGGACGCACGGATTCCAGATAAAAGTGGATTCTTTCCAGAATTTTTTCCCCATAGAGAATGAATAGGATGAAAAAGTGCACGCCAATCTACTGAACTTCTTCTCCACCGACAGACACCGCTTCACATACACTGACTCAGGGCAGACCCCCAACCACGACTGCAGTGTTGGTTCAACACACACTCGTCTGTTTGTCTTTTTTTCCCCATCCCTCTTTTTCCCCATAGAGTCCTATTCATTTTTGAACAGACCCAAACATCATGGTTTCATTTAACCTACAGCCTCCAAACTGCCTGTACTCACTCAGAGCAGATCCCCCAACCTCTAATCCACACATATACCCACCTGCACTCCTCTACTAGTCATTTATTCATTCCTCATACCGCCCCTAGGATCCCATTCATTTGTGGCCAATATAATATATAATATAATCCCATATTTCATGGCTAGTTAATTTCATTCATATTGCAACAGAAATTAAGCTAAAAAGCTATTTATTTAAAACATGCTGCCTAAAGAATGCATTGATGTTTGATGATTACAAGATATAGCAGCATACAGTGTATTTCCTAGCAGCATGCAAGTGTGTTTTAGATGCATTTTCATAAAATACATGAAATAAAACACATACTTTTAATGTTTTTTATATACACATCATGTATCTCACCAACGCACTTAAGTGTTCTTCCTTCTGACAAGGAATGACTGACATTCAAGCAACTTCTATATGACACACTAGAGGCAATATCAACATCAATCCAGCTGACAGCAGATAGCGCATCGCTGCCTACATGGAGTCAAAGCAAGCTTTTTATTTTGAAGAGCTTCCAAAATGGACGATATGAGGAAAACCATTCCGCGTTCAAATCACGTACGTCCTGCCGGAACATTCTGAAGGGTGTTTATTTCTTGCAGCCAGAAAATAACATCATTCTTGTGATTGTTTGTCAATTGCAGAATCACTTGTTTACAAAGTGGTTGAGTGAACAAGCCAACCAAACCCTGCATCACTGCACAGTCAGAACAGTGAGACATCAAGAGTGATGAAAGGAAACTTGATCCATGCCTTAAAGGTAGTTTTTTGCCTTATATTTTCATGCCACCGCAAAAGTGCGTTCCCCAAGGTTACGTTCTAGGTCCATTAATGTTTTCTACAAGTCAAAGATCAGCCCTATATAACCACCCAGTGTTATTTGCTTTAAGAGTGTCCTGCTGATGGAAACGTACAGTACACAGTAAGAGTAGTGAGATATCGAAAGTATTTCAATGAAATCTGATCTGTTCTTCAAGGTAGTATTTGTGTTTGCACACGGAGGAATTTGACCTCCGCATTTAGTTCACCTATGCAATAATACACATACACACACACTAGGGGGCAGTGAGCACACTTGCCCAGAGCGGTGGGCAGCCTTATCCGCAGTGTCCAGGGAGCAACTGGGGGTTAGGCGTCTTGTTCAAGGGCACTTCAGTCATGTACTGTCAATTCAGGGGATCAAACCAACAACCTTCTGGTCACAAGGCTGGTTCTTAAACCTGATGTAGACCTTGATGGAGATGTAGAACATACCATGCACAGTCAGAATAGTGAGATATCAAACCTGTTGGAGACCTTCTGCTGATGGAGACCTACAATTTTTCCCATATATTGTTCCCTAGGTCCGTTTATGTTTTCTACAAGTCAAAGATCAGCCCTGTAAAACAAACCTGTGCTACTTGCTTTAAGAGTGTTCTGCTGATTGTCCAGAGTGGTGGGCAGCCCTATCCACAGTGCATGGGGAGCAGTTGGAGGTTAGGTGTCTTACTCAAGGGCACTTCAGTCAGGTACTGTCAGTTCAGGGGATCAAACCAACAACCTTCCGGGTCACCAGACTGGTTCCCAATCCTCGTGAAGACCTAGAACGTACAGTACACAGAATTGCACACTTGCCCGGAATGGTGGGCAGCCCTATCCACAGTGCCCAGGAAGCAGTTGGAGGTTAGGTGTCTTGTTCAGGGCACTTCAGTCAACTACCATCAGTTCAGGGGATCTAACCAACAACCTTCCGGTCACCAGGCTGGTTCCCAAACCTGATGGAGACCTAGATGGAGTCCTAGAACATACCATGCACAGTCAGAATAGTGAGATATCATAAGTTTTCTGTATTTTTCCATTTTCATGTAATAACAAATGTGCGTTCCCCAAGGGTGCGTTCTAGGTCTGCTCACGTTTCCTATAAATCAATGGTCAACTGTGTAAAACAACCCTGCATTACCTGCTTTAGGAGTGTTCTGCTGATGGGGACCTAGAACAACTAAATAGAAAATAGTCATGTCCTGTCAGTTCAGGGGATCAAACCAACAACCTTCTGGTCACCAGCCTGGTTCCCAAACCTGATGGAGACCTACACCATACAGTACACAGTCAGGAGAGTGAGATATCAAACTTGATGAAAGGAAATATGATTCTTGTCTTACCCGAGGGTACGTTCTAGGTCCACTCACTTTTACTTTCAAAGGTTTTGGGTATCAGAGGTAGAGCTTAAGCCATGTCTCAAAAGTTCGAACCTGTTGAAAGTCGAAAAACAAAGCAATCAACTGAGTTCATTTCCATCAAGAGCGTGTGGAATAAGGATGTGCAGGTGAACTTCTGGGGGGTAGGAAAGAAATGTTGACACTCTCATGTAATTGAAACATGAAAAAACAACAAAAACTGGATTTAGATTAGCATGAAGGAGCTCTTGCCGCCAACGCCGTCCCCAGTGCTCCCTCTCGTACTGTTATGCCATCTCACTTCATTACACCGCCACACAGCGAGAATGTATAATTGAAATCACAAATTGTGGATGCGGCGAGCTTTCCAAGGTGCATTACGTTATGCGCCCCCAACGTCCATTAAAAATAGAACGAGAGGTTTTTATGCATGTCCCTGATCTCCAAAGCACGACAGTGAAGTAGATTCAAAAACGCCAAGGGGGACTGTTTAGACTTAGAGCTGCTGGGTTTCCAGGTGCATTGTGGTGCTGAAATACACTCACCAGCCACTCCATTAGGTACATCTTGCCAGTAGCGGGTTGGAGATCCTTTTGCCTTCCTTAAATCTTTGTGGCGCAGATTCCACAAGATGCTGGAAACACTCAGATATTTTGGCTGATGTTGACACGACCGCATCACCCAGTTGGTGCTAATTTGATGGCCGTATCTCGATGAGGCAAATCTTCTGTTCCACCACATCCTAAAGAACCACTGGGATCTGGTGACTGCTGAGGCCTTCTGAGTATAGTGGACTCATTGTCATGGTCAAGAAAACAGTTTAGGAGGAATTGAGCTTTGTGACATGGCACGGCTGGAAGTTAATTATTATATTTTATTAATAAAAGGCAGGATGGATCCATGCTTTCATGTTGTTTACGCTAAATTCTGAGCCCACTATACAAGTATCACAGCAGAAATCGAGACTCATCAGATCGGGCAACGTTTTCCAGTCTTCTGTTGTCTAATGAGCACATGTGAATTATCTAATAAGCCCATGTGAACTGTAGCCTCAGTTGCTGACAGGTTCTTAGCTGGTAGGAGCGGCAGCTTCATGGCTACTGTAGTTAATCAGCTTCAAGGTTGTACGTGTTTTGCATTCAAAGGTGTTCTTCTACATACCTTAGTTGTAATGAGTGGTTATTTGAGAAAGTGCTGACTTTCTATCAGTTTGAACTAGTCTAGCCATGCTCCACTGACCTCTGGCATCAACAGGTTCTCTGTAAACCTGGAGATGGTAATTTCTCCGTAAATCCCAGAGATGGTTGTTTCTCCGTAAAGCCCAGAGATGGTCGTTTCTCTGTAAACCCCGAAAATTGTTGTTTCTCTGTAAACCCTAGATCTGGTTGTTTCTCTGTAAACTCTACAGATGGGTGTTTTCCCGTAAACCCTAGAGATGGTCAGTTCTCCAGAAAGCCCAGAAATGGTCTTTTCTCCGTAAACCCTGGAAATGGTCATTTCCCCATAAACCCTACAGATGGTCATTTTTCTGTAAAACCAACAGATGGTTGTTTCTTTGTAAACCCTAGAGCTGGTTGTTTCTTGGTAAACCCAAGAGATGGTCGCTTCCCAGTAAACACCAGAGATAGTCATTTCTCTGTAAACCCTGGAGATGCTAGTTTCTTTGTAAAGCCTAGAGATGGTAATTTCCCCATAAACCCTAGAGATGGTAGTTTTCCTGTAAACCCCAGAGAAAGCAGTTTATCTGTAAACCCTGGAGATGGTAGTTTCTTTGTAAACCCAAGAGATTGTCATTACCCTGTAAACCCTACAGATGGTTGTTTCTTTGTAAACCCTAGAGCTGGTCATTTCTCTGTAAACTCTAAAGAAATTTGTTTCTCCCTAAACCCAAGAGCCGGTTGTTACTCAGTGAAAATCAGCAGTTTCTGAAATACTAAGACCAGCCCATCCAGCACCAACCATGCCATGTTAAAAGTCATTCAAATGACTTTCCTTGCCCATTCTGACAGTCAGTTCGAACTTCAGCAAGTGGTTTCAACCATGTCTACATGCCTTGAGTGACTGCCATGTGATTTGATGATTGAGTTAACAAGCAGTTGAACAGGTTTACCCAAAGAAAGTTCCCGGTGAACCTATACCTTGTTTATGTTCATTTTATTGAATCCAAATCACTGGACATTTCATGTAGTCACTACCAAAACTATCATGACATTAACCGAATGTTTCAGTCAGAACAATTCTAGTTCATTTTGAGCAGAACCCTAAAGCGCTAACCCGTACATGACCGCACACATGCAGCGTTTGAAACAAGTGTTTTCATTTCAATGATGTCCAGTGGGTAGAGCATCCTCTCTGCTAACATCAACAATAACTATCAGCAATACAAACCACCTACTACCATCCAATCATCAATCTGCCTACTGTATGTTGGGATACTTGGATGCAGCAATGGGCTTAATGTACTTGGATAGAATTGTGGGAGAACATATAAGCTTGGCAGGAGATCAGACTGAATTGCGGGATATTTGGCAGCCCAGTGATTTTGTGTGTGTACAACTGTATAAAGCTGTGCTTGCTAATCATAAACTGGCAGCGGTTTTCAGTTCAGCTTAGCCAAAATTGTCACTACCGAAACAATCACATTTTATTATTTTTTTGAGGTTTTTTTTTGTGGGTATTGGCAAAATGGAACCTGTTTGAGGTATGGGGGTCTTGTGATTTTGACCAGTTCCGTCCACATACTCACACGGACCCATATTAACGCTTAAGCAAATGCTAGCTTCCACTAGCACCTACTTAAAACAAGGTCTACAGATATAGGAGCTCTAGCACAATGCAAGTTTATGGATGTAGCAGTTTGGCTTGGTTTGGTTTCTATAACGTGGTTCTACAAACCGCTACAAGAATAAAAGCAACATGGATGGTTCTAAATCCAATTCAGTGAGAGTCTATTTAAGTAGCTCTTAACTACTAAAATATGCCCTCTCCAGACCTCTTTGGTCTAATTTGCATAGAGCTGGCACACACTGCTGTTTCTCGCTTCTCACACATCCAGCCCTCAAAACAAACACTCGAAGCCGTCGACTCTTAGCGAGTTAAGAGGCACTGCGGTAGATTACTGTAATTTTCAGGCACCACCGCCATTGATTGGATGACTGTACTATACGCTACTTTAGATGTAGTGGCCCTAATCTTATAATATAAATTGAAATAATACACAGCGCGCAGGGCTAACTAATACAGACTCGAGGGTTCGTACACACGGGATCTGACGTGATGCAAATGGGGCACTTGCTGTGCAATTCTTTAATACTGCTACATAGTAAATGTGATGAAGGGTGACTGTAAATGGGGCAATATAAAGAAGAACCCAGCATCTCCAGCCTATTCGCTACCTGTAACCATGAAAGTTCCCACTTGGAGGATGGGGTAATCTATGGACAGCTAATGGGTTTGAGTGGTGAGCATTTAGGGAATAATTGCACCAAGACCTAAGGACCCCTCTGAGTAGGTTCGATAGGCTCAGTACATCAAGAGTTAAAAGGACTCCGATGACTCCAAGCAACACTAGGCTTCAGTGCTGTACCCAAACAGAGTTACACCCCCATTTTACACGCCCGAATATGGATGAAGATCCTTATTGGGCTAAAGCAATGTCTTGAGCAGGTAGATCACAGAACACTGCATGGTAGAGTCATTCATTGCACATTTTGTTTATATGACAATTTTTTTTTAAACAATGGATCAGTTAAAGTCCATTTATGTATTTCAGTTTAATAACACATCAAATGAATATATTTTTTTTTGTATAGAGGCTTATTTTGCATATAGTCCTATTATCAGCAATTCTCAGTCCTCTGTCTAAATCTCCTGGTACGGACACCAATCCAAGTTAAGGATGTTATTGGGCTAATTGGTTGTTAGGACACTCTTGATCAATTGTGATGCCCAGCTGAAAAACATTCTATTAATAAGTGAGTATAAAAAGGAGAACAACATTCTAGGTTAGTTTAGTATCTGAAGTATCAGCAGTTGATGGCTTGCTGACCAACTCAAAATGACCAGAAAGAAACAACTTTCTTTAGAGACCCGTCAGTCCATTGTTGTGTTAAGGAAGAAGATACTCCATTGAAAACAAGAACATTTCACTGTGATCCCAAACTTTTGAGTGGTAGTATACACATATACATTATATATATATACACACACACACACACACACACACACACGTTTGTATAAAAGTATTGGCCCAAAAACGATCAATGAAAATGCATATTGGTTGCTAGGCAGATTTTAGTTAGAATCTAAGTTGTTCTGTGGTGAGCTGAGCTGGCAGCATGCTAGCTAAGCTAATACCAACCGGCTACTCTCTCCTGGTTAGCAGCGCAGTTTAATATCTTTAAAAAAATTGGTGTCAAATTAATCTTTGAACCAATCAGTGAATAGCTACGGCGTTACGTCACCCCACTGAATTGTGTCATGGCTCGATCCATAAAATGGGCAAATAAAGGGTTAATTCAATTCAATGCTGGTCTAAGCTGCTTTTATGAGTTTATAACTAATTACCATTTGTGTTTGCACACAGAGCATTTAACCCATCAATGCAGTAAAACACCCACATATACACACACACAATGGGGGCAGTGAGTACACTTGCCTGGAGTGGTGGGCAGCCCTATCCACAGTGCCCAGAGAGCAGTTGGGGGATAGTTTACTTTCTAGGTTCAAGGCACTGAACCTGTGACTTTTTGGTCACTAAGCTGGTTCCTGAACCTCCACCCCCCAAAACTGCCCCCTTTTGGTTTATGCTGCTCTGGTGCTGCTGGTTTACCATGTTGGCCATGTTGGTTGACTAGCACACCAGCATCAGAACATATGAGGGGGTCAGCTAAGCTACAACTTCCAGCGTACAGGCATGTCGTCCCTGTTCAAAGAAAAGTAAGTCTCTCCAAATGGGCAACTTCACAGGGGAGGACAAAAACAGTCTTTACTTTTAAATGGAAGTCAATGGAACCAGAATGATTCCCAAGCTGTTTTGGAGGGTTTCTGTTGGTCCATTGGTTAGTGCTGTTGTGTCTAGTAGGGATTACAGACGTCTCGTACACGGTTTACAGTTTTATTGGAGATTATTGAAGTCTACTGGTTTGTGACTTAAACAACAATGACAGATCACAAACGAGACAAAACATTCTACTTTATTATGGCTGCACATTGCAAAGAAGGCAACCATGTTGTTATTCGTTTCCTGCTTTCGCTGCATAACGCTGACCCTTACACCAAACTATTTTCAGGTGATTTTACGGTCGCAGACAAATTTCCAGTGTGGGAATAAAATCCTGAGTCTTGCTGGAGTTCAGTCATGCTCGCGTCATCTCGATAGCTTAGTGTAAGGTGGTCTTTTTCTCGTCCTAGCAATCCTATATAAATCAGCCGTGTTTAATATTATCGTAAATCTGAAGTCTTGGCTCACGCAAATAGTGACGTGAACATTTCGGACAATCAATAGGCGAGCTCTGTTCACCACCAAACGGGAAGCCGCAGGCATACTGACATGCACTCGTCTATTTGTCGTTTATTTATCCCTTTTTTTCCTCTCATAGAGTCCTATTCAGCCAAACCTTATGCTATCATTTAACCTACAGCCTACCAACTGCATGTACTCTTTTAAAGCAGATCCCTTAACCTCTAATCCACATACATACTGATCCACACTCGTCTATTTGTTGTTTATTTATCCTTCGTTCCTCCCATAGGATCCCATTCCTTTTCAGCTGAATCCAAATATCATGGTTTCATTTAACCGACAGCCAGAAAACTGCCTGTACTTACTCAGGACAGATCTCCAACCTCTAATCCACAGACATACTGACCCGCACTCCTCTATTTGTCATTTATTCATCCCTTTTTTTCCTCTCATAGAGTCCTGTTCATTTTCAGTCACAGCCAAACCTCATGGTGTCATTTAACCTACAGCCACTAAACTACATGTACTCTTTTAAGGCAGATCCCCAACCTCTAATCCACAGACACACTGACCCACACTCCTCTATTTGTTGTTTATTCATCCCTAGTTCCTCTCATTGGATCCTATTCATTTTATGTGTATTCTGTTTATTGCTTTTACAAGTTCAGACATCAACATTATACCATTACACCATACAGTTTCTCATCTTTCCATACCCACTACACCAAGGCATACATGTGCCTTTCCTATCCATTTAAAGCATAACATTGTTAACTACATAAAGAAAAGAAAAAAGGTCGTTAAAAAAATAAATAATATAAATAAATAAAAAGAAATATGTAAATAAACTAAGATAATAATAATAATCTTTAGCTAAGAAACTCTTAAGTATATAATACAGAATTTTATCAAGTTTCATTCCAATCAGATATTTTCAAAGCATTAACCAAGTGTTAAAAAACTTAGCTCTTGAACCTCTTATAGTGAATTTGATCTTTTCCAGTTGGATATAAGCCATTACCTCCTTAATCCATTTATTATGTGTAGGTGGGGTTGACCCTTTCCAATTTAGAAGAATTAAACTTCTTGCAAATAAGGAGGAGAAGGCAATAACATACTTCTACTCAGATTGTATTCATTTTAGATCGAACCTAAATGTTAAGGTTTCAATTAGTCTACAGCCATCAAACTGCCTGTACTCACTCAGGGCAGATTCCCAAACAATAATCCACACACATCCTGACCCACACTCATCTATTTGTCGTTTATGTGCAACCATCCTGCGTTTCCTTCAGTGAATGGGCTTTTCTAGTTGTATATTATAGCTATAGTTTGACGCTAACAGCCCATTTCTATAGACTGTATGACTGTATTAGTGTTACTGGGGTTTAGAGGTTGAGTCGTATTGGCTGTTGATCTCTATGTGTGTGTGTGTGTGTGAGAGAGATAGAGAGTGTGTGGTTGATGTCCTGCAGTTCTCCATCTGTCCCTGCTCTTTTAAGTGTGGCATGAATATGCTGACACGCACACACTGATCTTTGGTCACCGCCTCACGCGCTCCGACCCTCGTCCCCTCTCTGTGATGATGCAGCATTTATGAATGTGAGTCGACACACACAAACGCAGAGGCCGCGCTGAACGCCAGTATGAATTACTCGCCGAATCCGTCTGCGCCGTAATTCAATTGGGAGCGTTGGGCCCGATAGCTCTGACGATTCGAGATGACAGGCCGAATGATTCAGTACATTGTGCTCTGGGCTCGTCTGCTATTCCTTCTGTGAGACAATCTGGAGACTGGTCCAGCCGCCGCAGCAAAAGCGCTCAGCATCTGCTGGTAGGCGCTTGTTCGGCTCAGACTCCGCCCATTACTTCATTCCACTCCCATATGGGAATTGGTTATGTGACCCAATAGCCAGAACACCTCAACACTCACTGTCCAGCTGATCAAATCCACTGACCATACAGGAGCACTTTGTACAGACTATAGCTCATCTCTATCTCTGTATCACTGGACCCTCAGAAGACCACCACAGAGCAGGTATTATGTCGGGGGTGAATCATTCATTCTTAGCACTGCATTGACACTGACATAATGGTGGTGGTGTGATAGTGTGTGTTGTGCTGGTGTGTCCACTCACTGTCCACTCTATTAGACACTCCTACAACTTGCTGGTCTACTCATTTCCTCTGTTGCTCATCTTGATAATCATCCACCAACCAGATCCATTCACACCATCAATGACCCAACACCTGCATACTACCTGCTCTGTGGTGGTCTTCTGAGGGTCCTGACCAGCTAAGAGATATACAGAGAATCAGATGGACTCTATTAGACACTCCTACTATTTGCTGGTCTACTCATTTCATCTGTTGCTCATCTTGAGAATCGTCCACCAACCAGATCCATTCACACCATCAGTATCACTGCAGTGCTGGGAATGACCCAACACCCACATACTACCTGCTCTGTGGTGGTCTTCTGAGGGTCCTGACCAGGTAAGAGATATACAGAGAATCAGATGGACTCTATTAGACACTCCTACTACTTGCTGGTCTACTCATTTCATCTGTTGCTCATCTTGAGAATCGTCCACCAACCAGATCCATTCACACCATCAATGACCCAACACCCGCATACTACCTGCTCTGTGGTGGTCTTCTGAGGGTCCTGACCAGCTAAGAGATATACAGAGAATCAGATGGACTCTATTAGACACTCCTACTACTCTATTAGACACTCCTACTAATTGCTGGTCTACTCATTTCATCTGTTGCTCATCTTGAGAATCGTCCACCAACCAGATCCATTCACACCATCAATGACCCAACACCCACATACTACCTGCACTGCGGTGGTCTTCTGAGGGTCCTGACCAGCTAAGAGATATACAGAGAATCAGATGGACTCTATTAGACACTCCTACTACTTGCTGGTCTACTCATTTCATCTGTTGCTCATCTTGAGAATCGTCCACCAACCAGATCCATTCACACCATCAATGACCCAACACCCGCATACTACCTGCTCTGTGGTGGTCTTCTGAGGATCCTGACCAGCTAAGAGATATACAAAGAATCAGATGTACTACAGTCTGTATGTGTAGAACTACAAAGTGCTCCTATATGGTCAGTGGAGCTGATAAACATACAATTAAATGACTGGTCCGTGTATGTATACAAGTATTGACCTATACATTGACCATAACTCAAGCTATTGCATGTATAATGCAAATGAATGCTAATGAATGTTATGTCTGCTGTTTATCATATACAATGTCACTGACAGCTTTAACATCCATGAAAAACCTTATTTTCGATACAGAATTAAAATTTGATAAACAAATAAACGCAGTGGTCAAGGTCAGTTTCTTCCAGCTTAGACCAATTGCCAAATTAAAAAGTCATTTCTTAATGTTTTAGATTTGGAAAAAGTAATCCATGCTTCCATCACATCTAGACTGGATTATAGTAAGGCACTATAGCCAGATTATGAACTGGAAACCAAGTAAAGGAAGCACATTACTCCAGTCTGGCTCCCAGTGCATTACAGAATCCAGTATTGAGTAGCATTGATGGTCTTTAAAGCTTTAAATGGATGTGGACCCGTCTATATTGAGAATATGCTCTGTATGCATGCACCCTTGAGATGGTTAAGGTCTGCATCACAGTCACTTTTGATGGTTCCACAATCTCGTCTCAAGCAGTAGGGGAATCGTGCATTTGCTGTCGCTGCACCAAAACTTTGGAATGGCCTTCCACATGACATCAGACACACCCAATCTATAACACTCATTGTGTCATTGTGTTACTGTGTGTATGTTATGTATGCTCTATGTTTAGAAGTGGACAGAGGGATGAATCTTTGACTCTGTAAAGCACTTTGGTTTTAAATGTGCTCTATAAATTACATTTACTTACTTGTGGACGTTCGTTGGTTGTGATTAGACGAAGCATCTAAATCAAGCCTGCGTGCGGAGTCGAGCAGACCTGAGCAACAGCCGGAAATCGGCGTAGACATGTAAATCACATACCTCCGTCAACACCCAACAATTAAGACGATCCGCGAGGCTGCGAGCCTTATTTGACTAATTAACTGTCTAATTGGCCCTCACAAGTCAAGCCTGGTGTACGAGGCAAAAAGCAGCTAATGGGAACGTGGACTGGGTAATGAGCGGATTTGGGAAAGATTGCTCACTCGGAGAGAGAGAGAGAGAGAGAAAGAGAGAGGAGTGTGGGAATCTCAGGAGAGGAGCGTTTAGAAGGTCATGTCCCCCATGGCTCGCAATGCAATAACAATAACTTCATTAGCATTAATTACTCAGCAGAGTGTGAGGCGGCAGGGTTTGAACATCATCAACACACAGTCGCGCGCTAAGATACGTAGACGTGTTTATGCTTAGTCATTGACACCCACTCAATAACACACACGCCCTGCTTTTCCCATCAGCGGTATGCTAATTTATGCAGAACTGTTTTCCAGAACACATCTGGCTAGCATCTTACTGGGAGGAAAGTCTTCCAGCAGCCTGTAAGGCATCTGACATGGACACAGTGCTTAGTGTTCATACAGGCTGCAAGGCGCATCTGTCCGACCACAGTGCAGGAACGCATCTGTTTAGTGTTAGACCAGCATCTAAGGCATCTCCAGTATCCTCATAGCAACCTTTAGGGCATCTACACAATCGCATGATGCTGGACAGTGTTAGTGCATCAGTGCTTAATGTTAATTCAGGCTGCGAGGCATCTGCCTGTAACGCATCTGCAATGCTTAGTGTTAGACTGGCATCTCCAGTGTCAACATACCAGCCTATAAGGCATCCACACACTTACTGGGAGCTAGATCGTGTTTGTGCAACCTCTGCTTAGTCATATATCAGTGCTTAATGTTTATTCAGGCTGCAAGGCATCTGCCTGTAACACATATGCAATGCTTAGTGTTAGACTGGCATCTCCAGTGTCAACATACCAGCCTTTAAGGCATCTACACAATCACTGGATGCTGGATAGTGTTTGTGCAACCTCTGCTTAGTCATATATCAGTGCTTAATGTTTATTCAGGCTGCGAGGCATCTGACTGTAACACATATGCAATGTTTAGTGTTAGACTGGCATCTGCAGTGTCAACATAGCAGCCACACAAGGCATCTACACAATCACTGGATGCTAGATAGGGCTTGTGTTGGTGTTACCTCTGCATGATCACAAGGCAGTTTTTAGTGTTATACTAGCATCTAAGCCATTTCCAGGGTCATCATAGCAGCCTTTAGGGCATCTACACAATCACAGGATGCTAGGATGCTAGTGCTTGTGCAACCTCTGCCTGGTCACAAGGCAGTGCTTGGTGTTTATACAGGCTGCAAGGTATCTGCCTGTAAGCTATCACAGTGATATACAGCATCTGCATGGTCACAGGGCAATGCTTAGTGTGATACCAGCATCTAAATCATCTGTAGTGTTATCCTGACAGCCTGTAAGGTATCTACACAGTCTTATCGGCCTGTAACAAATCTGCGTACAAATCTCGGCAGTATCTAGTGCTTACTGTTTGCGCAGCTTGTAAAGCATCTGTAATAATGACAGCTTAGTTTATTAACTAGCTTGTAAGGCTTCTGCGGGATCACAGGATAGCACATACTTTTTTTTGAACAGCCCATAAGGCATCTGCATGATTACTGAATGCTGCTAACTTTATTTACCAGCCTGTAAGACATCTGCAAGGCAACAAGGTACTACTTACTTTCCCTACCAGCCAGTAAGGTACCTGCATGGCCACCAGGTACTGCTTACTTTCCTTTGCAGCCCATAGGACAATTGCTTATTTGTTTACTTTCTTACCAGCCTTTAAGGCACCTGCATGGTCACACAGTAGTGCTTTGTGATCATACTAGCCTGTAAGGCATCAGCATGATCACGGGACAGTGCATACTTTATTTAACAGCCTGTAAGACATGAGCAAGGATATTAAAGGTACTGCTTATTTTCCTTCCAGCCTGCAAGGCCCCTGCAAAGTTTACTGATCATACCAGCCTATGTAGTATCTGTTAGGTCATTAGATGGTGCTTCTTTCCATACCAGCCTTTTAGGCCTCTGCATGGTAGTGCTGCCTTGAAGCCGTGGCACTGTTACTATAATTAAAACTAACAGCTTGCCGTTAACTTTATTTACCAGCCTGTAAGACATCTGCAAGGGAACAGGGTACTGCATACTTTCCCTACCAGCCAGTAAGGTACCTGCATGGCCACTAGGTACTGCTTACTTTCCTTTGCAGCCTGTAGGGCACTTGCTTGATTGTTTATTTTCTTACCAGCCTGTAAGGCACCCGGATGTTCCCACAGTAGTGCTTAGTGATCATACTAGTCTGTAAGGCATCAGCATGATCACGGGATAGCTCATACTTTATATAACAGCCTGTAAGACATGAGCAAGGACATGAAAGGTTCTGCTTAATGTTCTTTCCAGCCTGTAAGGCACCTACATGGTCACAGAGCAAAGTTTACTGATGATACCAGCTTATGTGGCATCTGTTAGGTCATTAGATGGCGCTTCTTTCCATACTAGCCTTTCAGGCCTCTGCATGGTAGTGCTGCCTTGACTTGTCAGCCTGTAAGGCACTGTTAGGCAAAGTTAAAAATAAAAACTGTACTCCTTATACTACAAAGAAATTCTCTACTGAAATTTTAAATTCTACTCTTTTTTTTAAATTACAACATATTCCCACACTCAATGTTTTTCCTGCCTCAGTATTGATCGCTACGCCTCCGAGGCAGGCGAGGAAACGAATAAACATTACGTTTTTTTTAACGTTGAGCGATGAATTCGTACGTTTAAATGAAGTGTCTCATGCGCCGTTTCTCAGAGGCAAGCAGGAGCAGCTCTACAGAAAGGGAGGGAGAGCGTTTTATAGCCGACTTCAAAGGCGGCGGCGCCTCCCCGCTGAAAGTGCGTGGGAATAGAGCCCACTGTAGCGGCAGCCCGTTTGGTCTTTATAGAGTCTTTCCACTTCAGTCAATCCGAACGCGAGGCAGCGGCACAGACGCCGAGGACAGAAAATAAACAAGCTAATATGTATTTAGATGGCAGCTGCAGAGCGAGCTGATGGAGCAGCAGTAGCGTACGTGAAGACGAGAACTGTGTTCAAAGCAAACACACATGGAGGCGCACCTGTCTATCTCCCTCTATCTCTCCCTGTGTCCTCCTCCTCTTCACTGGGGACCACATTCTGTTTCATCTCAGATCCTAAGTCCTTTCATTATATTTAATTATTCATTTCCACTCGACTACAGCACCGCTGCAGTGTCTGATCCACTCACACCAGCACAACCTTTCTCATAGTACCTGCTCTGTGGTGGTCCTGTGAGGGTTCTCATCATTAAAGAACAAGGTAACAGGGTATGCTCTGAGAAGTACGAGCTCTCAAGTAGAACCCGCTCAGGGCTCGCGGCTCCAGCCTCCCAGCCCTCTAGGATATAATGTATATAATCAAGTGCAGAAAATAAGTCCAGTCAGTGGTTCGAGCATGCTACAGCATAAGCCCCGCCCACTTCAGAGCCCGAGCGAGAGCTGCTTGGAGGGGACGTATCGCCGAGCTCGCTCACTTGTTGTTCTCTTTCTCGCTCCGTGCTGGCGCTCTGCCTTTCTCTGCCTTTTCATTCTGCACACATCCGGCTTCTTTTATTGCCTCGCCTCATCTCTCTCCCTCTCTCCCTCTCTCCATCTCTCTCTCTCTCTCTCTCTCTCCCTCTCTCTCTCTTTGATGTAGTGTCCCACTGCTGCCGAGGCGACAGGCGGCCGCAGAATCAGAACACAAGTGTCGGAAAATTCTCCACATGGAACACCAGCTTCTTTTCTCTCTCTCTCACACACACACACACACACATATATATATATATATATATATATACACACACACACACACACACACACACACACACACACACATATATATATATATACACACACACACACACATATATATACACACACACACAACCTGACCAAATGTTTGTGCAGTGATTCTGAATGTCTGGCCTTTGTGTAGTAGCATCGCAGCCTTTTACATTGATACACTGAGTGGCCACTTTATTGGAAACACCTACCTTGTGCATCCACGCAGTGGCAAGTTTATTGGAAACGCCTTCCTTGCATGTCAACTGAGTGGTCACTTTATTGGAAACATCTACACTGCATGTCAACTGAGTGGCCACTTTATTGGAAACATCTACACTGCATGTCAACGAAGTGGCCCTTGTATTGGAAACGCCTTCCTGGCATTTCAGCTGAGTGGCCACTTTATTGGAAACATCTACACTGAGTGTCAATTGAGTGGCCCTTATATTGGAAACGCCTTCCTTGCATGTCAACTGAGTAGCCACTTTATTGGAAACATCTACACTGCACGTCAACTGAGTGGCCCTTATATTGGAAACGCCTTCCTTGCATGTCAACTGAGTGGCCACTTTATTGGAAACATCTACACTGCACGTCAACTGAGAGGCCCTTATATTGGAAACGCCTTCCTTGCATGTCAACTGAGTGGCCACTTTACTGGAAACATCTACACTGCACGTCAACTGAGTGGCCCTTATATTGGAAACGCCTTCCTTGCATGTCAACTGAGTGGCCACTTTATTGGAAACATCTACACTGCACGTCAACTGAGTGGCCCTTATATTGGAAACGCCTTCCTTGCATGTCAACTGAGTGGCCCTTATATTGGAAACGCCTTCCTTGCATGTCAACTGAGAGGTCACTTTATTGGAAACATCTACATTGCATGTCTACTGAGTGGCCTTTATATTGGAAACGCCTTCCTGGCATGTCAACTGAGTGGCCACTTTATTGGAAACATCTACACTGCACGTCAACTGAGTGGCCCTTATATTGGAAACGCCTTCCTTGCATGTCAACTGAGAGGTCTCTTTATTGGAAACATCTACATTGCATGTCTACTGAGTGGCCTTTATATTGGAAACGCCTTCCTGGCATGTCAACTGAGTGGCCCCTTTATTGGAAACATCAACACTACATGTCAACTGAGTGGCCATTATATTGGAAACGCCTTCCTGGCATGTCAACTGAGTAGCCACTTTATTGGAAACATCTACACTGCACGTCAACTGAGTGGCCCTTATATTGGAAACGCCTTCCTTGCATGTCAACTGAGTGGCCACTTTATTGGAAACATCTACACTGCACGTCAACTGAGTGGCCCTTATATTGGAAACGCCTTCCTTGCATGTCAACTGAGTGGCCACTTTATTGGAAACATCTACACTGCACGTCAACTGAGAGGCCCTTATATTGGAAACGCCTTCCTTGCATGTCAACTGAGTGGCCACTTTATTGAAAACATCTACACTGCATGTCAACTGAGTGGCCAATTTTTTGGAAACATCAACACTGCATGTCAACTGAGTGGCCACTTTATTGGAAACATCTACACTACATGTCAACTGAGTGGCCATTATATTGGAAACGCCTTCCTTGCATGTCAACAGAGTGGCCCTTATATTGGAAACGCCTTCCTTGCATGTCAACTAAGAGGTCACTTTATTGGAAACATCTACATTGCATGTCTACTGAGTGGCCTTTATATTGGAAACGCCTTTCTGGCATGTCAACTGAGTGGCCACTTTATTGGAAACATTTACACTGCATGTCGAGTGGCCCTTATATTGGAAACGCCTTCCTTGCATGTCAACTGAGTGGCCACTTCATTGGAAACAGCCACTGAGTAGACACTTCATTACAAACATTTCCTGTGTACTCCTGTTTAGTGGCGACTTTATTAGAAACACCTGCCTTGTAATTCCACTCAGTGGCCACAATATTGGAAACCCCTACCTTATACCTCCACTCAGTGGCCACTTTATTGGAAATGCCTACCTTACTTCTCCACTGAGTTGCCACTACCTACACTGCATGTCAACTGAGTGGCCACTTTATTGGAAATCGGCACTGAGTAGATACTTCATTACAAACACTTTGTGTACTTCAACTCGGTGGCCACTTTATTGGAAACACCTGCGTTGTAATTCCATTCAGTGGTCACATTATTGTAAACACCTGACTTACTTCCATTTAGTGAACACTTTATTGGAAACACCTACATTGCATGTCAACTGAGTGGCCACTTTAATAGAAACACCTGCCTTGTAAATCCACACAATGGCTACCTTACTGGAACCATCCACCTGAGTGGCCACTTTATTGGAAACTATAATAAATTGTACATCTACTTAGTAAACACTTTGTTACAAACGCCTACATTGTACTTTCATTCACTGTCCAATTTGTGGCCACTTTATTGGAAACTTCTAGCCTGCATGTCTACTCGCTGGCCACTTCGTGAGCGGGCCGGCCCACTATGTAGAGCACCACTGCTGCACAATTGATCAGCCCACCTCTACCACATTTATCCTCGGTCAGCTTCTGACCACAACAAGCCCAGATATTATTTAGGTGATGGATTATCTTCAGCTCGGCAGCGACACCAACCAAAAATATCCAGCTGAGAGCGGCTCTGTACTGAAACTGACAACTGATGAGGAAACTGTAAATCAACAGTCTCAAACTAAACACTAGCTACAAGAGAGGGGTTTCCAGTAAAGTGGCCAGTGAGCAAAACATCAGGTAAAGTTCTCAGAAAAGACATTATTTAAGCCAAAACAAGCCGAGATTGATTGGACTCTGAAAATCAGGCTGAAGCCCAGCTTGAACGTGCATAAAGGAAGTCTCTCTCTTTCACGAAACTTCCTGGAATTACCCTACGAGTAAACCCTGCATGCTAATCGGTTTACTTAGGCTGTTGTTTTCCTTCTCGCATGCATGCAAATTTTCTTTTCGTGTGAATTAAAGACCCAAATCAAATGCAGAATAGCAGGAAGGTTTGATTAGATCTAATATCATTCACGCCAGAGTTCCTATTAATATTCAATTACTGGAGTTCCCTAATATGAGCTAATTTCATTTCCCATTAACCAACTAATTAGCTTCCAAGCTGCAAATCTCAGCTAATCTCAGCTAAGCCTGCTGCCGCCTCCATCCATTTAACCCCAGAGTCACCGGCCAGTGCCTGGCCTACGTTGCGTCGGTATTGCTACAACGTTTCTCTAACGTTCTGCCTGCTGGCCTACCAAGCTTTTTTTTTTCGAATCCCCGAAGCTGGAGCGGAGGAGAAAAGCCTGGAATTACTTGCAGGGATAATTACAGCCCTTCAAAATAGCAAAGCCACCATTTTCATGGGCTTGAGGTTGAACTCCACCAAAATGCAAGCGGCTTTCAGACGGAGCCGTAACGGCACAAAACTCAATCACACGAGGCGGGAAGGAGATGCCAGAATTAGCCAACATAATTCACAGAGAGCTATTTCTGAAGCCCATTACGGGACACAATATTGGGATACTTCCGTAGTAGCGACTCGTAAGCTGCTGCATCTAAAGCAGCTTCTGCTTCTTATATTGGCCTCCTCAGCCACCTTGATTCAAACACCTCTCTTGTAGCTCAACATTGATTGTAGAGACTAGCTATATTCTGGCCCTGGAGATCTACCACCCTGGAAAGTTTAGATCTGGCTATTGAGATGTTGAGATGCTCTTGATGGCCTTTATTACTTGGATCAGGTAAGGTAGAGTAGGGTTGGAGCTAAAATCTGTAGGGTGGTAGATCTCCAGGCATAGAAATGGGCACTCCTGCTCTGGTCCTTCATCAATGCTTAGACCTAGACTACAGAGCTGACCTTGCTTAGACATTATTGTGGCCATGTAAGTGTCTATATAGTGGCATGAAATAGTCTATGTAGTGCAATGCTCAAAAGAACTTGGAGGTCAAGAAAGATTCCAGGAATTCCAAGTTGATTCTGATTCCACAAATGGTATTTCTTGACTTTTCATCAAGAGGCAACTGTGCATCGACCCATTTCATGGGAGCTCAAGCTCAGAGAGGTTGGAATTGGGGACTAAACCATTGGGCCTTCAGTTTGGACTATGCCTTTCAGGCTTTTTGCCTTGATTTCCTAAATATTTTGAAGATATTTTGCATTGTAGAGGATGTAATGTATAAATTCCTTGCAATCTTCCTGTAACAAACAATTCTATTTATCAGATTTGATCGGATTATGAATACTAGTTTTCTACTTAGCTAGTCATTTGATTGAACCGCAATATTTAACAAATATATACAAGCCATCCCTCAGAAATGTTCAAACGTCTCTAAGTGGCCACAACAATAAAAGGAAACTAGGTCCTACCAGGCGCAAAGTAGAGTCCAGGTCTGTAAGAAGGACTCAAGACTTGTGCTGGAACATTCCAACGTCCAAGCCCATAGGTGGTGCCGGCCCAAGTAGATTCTTCCCAATGTTCCCTGGTTAGAACTTGCTTCCCTTTGGGACGATCCATTGTCCGGATTTGGCCTAGGGTTTGAGAAGCTCCAATCCAGTATACCAGGACAAAAGTTCTCTAGAAATTAAGACAAGACACATGGGTTTATAAGAACAGCCCACTGTTTGTAACTCGTTGATGTAACTCCCATCAACTTTGTTCTTCTTTTTTGTTGTTAGAGAAAATGACTCCCCGAGGCCCTCTAGTGGCTGGAGTCAAACAAACCCCCCATGAAACCCATCCATCCTTCCATTATCTTCCACTTTATTCCACTAGTCAGGGTCACGGAGGAGCTGGAGCCAATCGCAGCGTCATCGGGCTGGGTGATCAACCTAACATGCAAAGACTGTGGGAGGAAACGAGTGCCCCGAGGGAAACCCACTCAAGCAGGAAGAGAACTTGCAAACTCCAGTCAGAAGAGCCCTAACTGGGAATCGAACCCAGATCTTCTTGCTGTGAGGTGACAGTGCTCCCCATAAAACCCAAGACCAAGTTACAAATGGAAATGGTCACAACTCAATCATTCTGGAATGTTGCTGCCCACCCTAGCCCACAAAACTCTAGGCCTTTCCTGGAAGCTCCTCCTAGGCATCCCTGACTTAAGGTTCTCTAAGCACTGCCTCTGTCCTAGGTCCCGCTACCTCACTTCAACCACCTCTCCTGATAAAAGACTTAACGAAGCGTCCGCACCGTGTGATTTCATGATAAGCCTCGACAACAATCAATCACTCTCGTTTTCCAATTAGGCACCTCTAATTGAAAGCCTTCCATATGAGTCTGATAGACATCGCTGATCGGCCAATTAGAGGTGCGCCGCTCCTCTTTTTGAAGGCGGGAGAAGTCATTAGCGTACATTAGCCTAGCATGCTGGAGATAACAGATTATCATGCCCGCACACATGCGCTTTTAATGAGTTTATCGGGACTCTTCAGCCCCAGCTCTGAACCGCCGGAGGTGATTAAGGAGAAGGGTGAGATAGCAGGGCTGTCTGCCATTAGACTGTGGCTAGCCAGAGGATAACGAATCAAAGAACCAAGGCTACAGGTTTAGCCTTAACCTAAAAGGTCAATAGCAACATATCAGTACTATGCAAATGTATGCAAATAGATATGCAAGTGGTCGGGACCCCCACAGGACCACCACAGAGCATAAGGAGGTGGTTAATTCTCAGCACTGCAGTGACACTGATATGGTGGTGGTGTGTTAGTGTGTGTTGCACTTGTGTGAGTGGATCAGACACAGCAGTGCTACTGGATTCAATGGTTGTAATGGCAGCAATCACTTACCATAGTGGCACTGGTTCTTGGTAACTCACTCACCATAGCGGTAGTGGTTATAGCTAACTCATTCACCATAGCGGCAGTGGTTCTAGCTAACTCACATGCCATAGCACAGCAATGGTTCTAGCTAACTAACTTGCCATAGCAGCAGTGGTTCTAGTTAATTCACTCACCATAGCGGCAGTGGTTCTAGCTAACTCACTCACCATAGTGGTAGTGGTTCTTGCTAACTCACTCGCCACAGCAGCAATGGTTGTAATGGCAGCAATCACTTGTCATAGCGGCAGTGGTTGTAGCTAAATCACTCGCCATAGCAACAGTGGTTATAGCTAACTCACTTGCCATAGCGGCAGCAGTTCTAGCTAACTCACATGCCATAGCACATCAATAGTTGTAGCTAATTCACTCACCATAGCAGCAGTGGTTATAGCTAACTCACTCACCATAGTGGTAGTGGTTGTAGCTAACTCACTCGCCATAGCAACAGTGGTTATAGCTAACTCACTCACCATAGCAACAGTGGTTATAGCTAACTCACTTGCCATAGCGGCAGTGGTTATAGCTAACTCACTTGCCATAGCAACAGTGGTTATAGCTAACTCACTCACCATAGCAACAGTGGTTATAGCTAACTCACTCACCATAGTGGTAGTGGTTATAGCTAACTCACTTGCCATAGCAACAGTGGTTCTAGTTAACTCACTTGCCATAGCGGCAGTGGTTATAGCTAACTCACTTGCCATAGCAACAGTGGTTATAGCTAACCCACTTGCCATAGCGGCAGCAGTTCTAGCTAACTCACATGCCATAACACATCAATAGTTGTAGCTAATTCACTCGCCATAGCAGCAGTGGTTATAGCTAACTCACTCACCATAGTGGTAGTGGTTATAGCTAACTCACTTGCCATAGCAACAGTGGTTATAGCTAACTCACTCACCATAGCAACAGTGGTTATAGCTAACTCCCTCACCATAGTGGTAGTGGTTATAGCTAACTCACTTGCCATAGCAACAGTGGTTCTAGTTAACTCACTTGCCATAGCAACAGTGGTTATAGCTAACTCACTCACCATAGTGGTAGTGGTTATAGCTAACTCACTTGCCATAGCAACAGTGGTTATAGCTAACTCACTCACCATAGCAACAGTGGTTATAGCTAACTCACTCACCATAGTGGTAGTGGTTATAGCTAACTCACTTGCCATAGCAACAGTGGTTCTAGTTAACTCACTTGCCATAGTGGTAGTGGTTATAGCTAACTCACTTGCCATAGCAACAGTGGTTATAGCTAACACACTTGCCACAGCGGCAGGGGTTCTAGCTAATTCACTTGCCATAGCAGCAGTGATTCTAGCTAACTAACTTGCCATAGCAGCAGTGGTTGTAACTAACTTACTCACCAAAGCGGCAGTCACTCTAGCTAACTCACTCGTCATAGCAGCAGTGGTTATAGCTAACTCACTCGCCATAGCAGCAGTGGTTATAGCTAACTCACTCGTCATAGCAGCAGTGGTTATAGCTAACTCACTCGCCATAGCAGCAGTGGTTATAGCTAACTCACTCGTCATAGCAGCAGTGGTTATAGCTAACTAACTCGCCATAGCAGCAGTGGTTGTAGCTAACTAACTCGCCACAGCAGTGGTTCTAGTTAACTCCGTCACCATAGCTGTAGTGGTTCTAGGTGACTCACTAGCCATAGCGGCAGTGGTTATAGCTAACTCACTTGCCATAGCAACAGTGGTTATAGCTAACTCACTCACCATAGCAACAGTGGTTATAGCTAACTCACTCACCATAGTGGTAGTGGTTATAGCTAACTCACTTGCCATAGCAACAGTGGTTCTAGTTAACTCACTTGCCATAGCGGCAGTGGTTATAGCTAACTCACTTGCCATAGCAACAGTGGTTATAGCTAACCCACTTGCCATAGCGGCAGCAGTTCTAGCTAACTCACATGCCATAACACATCAATAGTTGTAGCTAATTCACTCGCCATAGCAGCAGTGGTTATAGCTAACTCACTCACCATAGTGGTAGTGGTTATAGCTAACTCACTTGCCATAGCAACAGTGGTTATAGCTAACACACTTGCCACAGCGGCAGGGGTTCTAGCTAATTCACTTGCCATAGCAGCAGTGATTCTAGCTAACTAACTTGCCATAGCAGCAGTGGTTGTAACTAACTTACTCACCAAAGCGGCAGTCACTCTAGCTAACTCACTCGTCATAGCAGCAGTGGTTATAGCTAACTCACTCGCCATAGCAGCAGTGGTTATAGCTAACTCACTCGTCATAGCAGCAGTGGTTATAGCTAACTAACTCGCCATAGCAGCAGTGGTTGTAGCTAACTAACTCGCCACAGCAGTGGTTCTAGTTAACTCCGTCACCATAGCTGTAGTGGTTCTAGGTGACTCACTAGCCATAGCGGTAGTGGTTTTAGCTAACTCACTCGCCATAGTGGCTGTGGTTGTAGTTAACTTACTAGCCATAGCGGCAGTCACTCTAGCTAACTCACTAGCCATAGCGGCAGTGGCTATAGCTAACTCACTTGCCATAATGGCAATGGTCTAGGCTAACTCACGCGCCATAGCACAGCAATGGTTCTAGGTAACTTAGTCACCATAGCGGCAGTGGTTAGAGCTAACTCACTCACCATAACTGTAGTGGTTCTAGGTGACTCACTAGCCATAGCGGCAGTGGTTCTAGCTAACTCACTCATCATAGCGCCAGTGGCTGTAGCTAACTCACTCCCCATAGCGGCAGTGGTTCTAGCTAACTCACTCGCCATAGCGGCTGTGATTCTAGCTAACTCACTAGCCATAGCAGCAGTCACTCTAGCTAACTCACTAGCCATACTAGCTTACTACAGTGCTACCCTGAGGCCAACAAGAGCTACAGCTCTAGTTAGTAAGGAATACCAAAGACCAAAACTTGCTGGATCTTAAATGATCTTGCTTGATCATTCAAGACCCCAGGACCTCCTGGATTTACCAGAGTACATTCTAGATGGCACCAGATGAGTGCCAAAGCTTGATCCACCCCAGACAGCAGTGAGAATTACTTATTAGTTAATGAGTGATGGTGAAGGATAGAGAAGGTCAATGGGTACAGATTTTGTGGTTGAGTTCGAACCACCCATTGGCTACAGCAAGTTTTCACAATGGAGGTGTTTTAGCGAAACACAACACAGGAACTTTGTCTAGCAAACCCTGAGATCAGCTCAACCAGCAAAGCCTCAAATGCAAGCATTGGTTTACCTCGTTCACACGCAGCGCCCATCTACATTCGATCAACCCCTACACGGTGGCTTCAATTAAAGATGGGCTTCAGCTTTTCTAGCCATTTCTGCTCGGCTGCTTCAGAAAAGGCCTGAACGTTCACACAGCCTTAACTCTGACCCGTCGACAAAGGCGAGATACTTTTCAAGACTCGTGGAACGGAAACATACATCACACCTTTTTAAATGAAGGGAGACCGGGGAGAGTGGGAGTGAGAGAGAGTGAGAGAGAGAGAGAGGTAGAGAGGCTGGCCGGGAACCAGACAGAGAGAGAATCAATTTATTTGTTTATGTTCTCCGAAATGTCATTCTCTCTGCTCTCGCGCTCTGTTGATTGCGGCGCCAATAGGTCTGAAGTGGGATCGGAGCAGGACCCTGAAAAAAATGAAGAGAGAAAAACCTCATTTAATCCTCCCGCACAAAAAAAAAAACAAAAACACACACTTTCATCAATCCCTTGTAGTAGACCTGAAGAGGAATCAGCGGCCTGGCCAGAGAAAACTCATAGAAGCTCACTATGGTTGAACAAGTCCATCAGTTTTCTTGGAAATGAAGAATCTGGGCATTGCTTGAACACTCAACAAAGTTTTGAGGCACAGCAGTTTACTCAGTGCTAATCATACAGACAGTGGAGTCACATTATTATGACCAGCTACTATCCAGAGTAACCGCCATATGAAGCTCACAGCAGCTAGACGGACTGGAAGACCCAATAAGGTCCTGGTAGGTGGTCACAGGTATCTGGAGGTATCATGCTGACTGCAGTGTATCCCACAGCTGCTGGAGGGAGTGCTGGAGGAGGATCCATAAAGCCAACACCACCATCCAGATGGTCCCACAGATGCTCAATTGGGTTTAAGTCTGGGGTATTTGAGGTCCAGGGTAGTACTTGAAAGTCTTGGTCAGCTCCTCCAACCAATGTAGGACATTTCTAGCCATGTGGCTTGCTGGAAGATCCCATCCGCCTCAGGAAAGACAATCAGCATGTATGGGTGATCTGCTAGGATGAATTCATACCCATAATCGGTTGAGTGTCTCAAGGGTAGAACTTGGATGTCTTGATCAGCTCTTCCAACCAATGTTGGACATTTCTAGCCATGTGTCTTGCTAGAAGATCCCATCCGCACCAGAGAAGACAATCAGCATGTATGATGTATGTGATCTGCAAGAATGAATTCATATCCATAATCGGTTGAGTGTCTCAAGGGTAGAACTTGGAAGTCTTGATCAGCTCTTCCAACCAATGTTGGTCATTTCTAGTCGTGTGCCGTGTCCCAATGTCTTGCTGGAAGAACCCATCCGACCCCAAGAAGACCATTAGCATGTATGGTGTAAGTGATCTGCAAGGATGGAATCATACCCATATTGGTCAAGAGTGTCTTCCACATGGATGAGTGGGTCCAGAGAATGCCGCCAAAACATTCCCCAGACCAGAACATGATAATGTGACTCTGTGTGGTACATAATTAGACTGGCACATCCAGTGTTAAACTAAAGAAGCAAACTTGTCTTGGCTGATCAACCACATTTTGAGCAAGGAGAGGAACTGCATAACCCTTCCAGCCTGTTATTAAACACTTCACCCGAGAAGGCCAATCCAGGCTGCCGCTATGCTATTTTTATTTTCGCTTTGGAAGGGAAGTGAGAATTGCTCTTGCCACCGTCTTTTCTGAAAGCTGTTCACACTCCCTTCAGCGTTCCAGCCACATTGTCACTTCAGATTGCTGCCAGAGTGGTCAGTCAGGAATAGCAGCATGGACCTACAGCTGGGGGGGTGCTTTTGTGTCGTCCTCTACAGCTGGATGGGTAGCGGAGTGGGGCTGGGCTGGACTGAACTGAACCTAAATTAAATAAAACAGGATTGGATAGAGGGAGAATGTACTGAACTGGAATATACTGGACTTGACTAGATTAGACTGTACTGGCCTTAACTAGACTGAACTGGAATTAACTGAAGTGAGATATAATGGACTGGGCTTTACTGAATCAAACTGAACTAGACTGGACTGGACTGGAGTTAACTGAACTGGACTGGACTAAACTGTACCAAACTAAACTAGACTGGACTAGACTGGTCAGGAATGAACTGAACTAAACCACATTATTCTGAACAGAACACAACAGAACATGGCACCAACTACACAAAACTGAACTAGACTAGACTGTACCAGACTGGAGCCAAATTAAGATAGACCAAACTAGACTAAACTGGACTGAGCCAAATTAAGATAGACCAAACTAGACTAAACTGGACCAAATGAAACTAGCCTAACCTGTACTAGACCAAATGAAACTAGACTAAACTGAAATAGACCAAACAAAACTAGATTAGACTAAACTGAACTGGTCTGAACCAAGTTAAATTAGACTGGATTAGATTAAACATGACTAGATTGAACTAAACTGGACCAAACTAACAGCACAACTGAAACTAGATTAGATTGAAATGGACTGGAGCAAATGAAACAGGACTAATCTAAACTGGACTGGACCATACTAGACTAGACCAGACAAGACAGAACTGGACTGGACCAAACTACACTAGACTAGACTGAGCTAGAATGGACCAAAGTAGACAAGACTGAGCTGGAATGGACCAAACTAAACTAGACTAGACAGGACAAGACAGAACTGGACTGTATCAAGCTAGCATAGACTAGACTAAACTGGACTGGACTGGACCTGACAGAACTTGTACATGATAAATGACACATGCTACATAGTTGTACAACTCAGTACTAGGCTGAAGAGGGGCTTCTTGTAGTACCAGGCTGAAGAGGGGCTTCTTGTAGTACCAGGCTGAAGAGGGGTTTCTTGTAGTACCAGGCTGAAGAGGGGTTATTTGTAGTACCAGGCTGAAGAGGGGCTTCTTGTAGTACCAGGCTGAAGAGGGGCTTCTTGTAGTACCAGGCTGAAGAGGGGTTATTTGTAGTGCCAGGCTGAAGAGGGGCTTCTTGTAGTACCAGGCTGAAGAGGGGTTTCTTGTAGTACCAGGCTGAAGAGGGGTTTCTTGTAGTACCAGGCTGAAGAGGGGCTTCTTGTAGTACTATTCTGAAGAGGGGTTTCTTGTAGTACCAGACTGAAGAGGGGTTTCTTGTAGTACCAGGCTGAAGAGGGGCTTCTTGTAGTACCAGGCTGAAGAGGGGGTTCTTGTAGTGCCAGGCTGAAGTAGTGGTACCAGGCTGAAGAGGGGGTTCTTGTAGTACCAGGCTGAAGTAGTAGTACCAGGCTGAAGAGGGGGTTCTTGTAGTACCAGGCTGAAGTAGTAGTACCAGGCTGAAGAGGGGCTTCTTGTAGTACCAGACTGAAGAGGGGTTTCTTGTAGTACCAGGCTGAAGAGGGGCTTCTTGTAGTACCAGGCTGAGGAGGGGGTTCTTGTAGTACCATGCTGAAGTAGTGGTACCAGGCTGAAGAGGGGGTTCTTGTAGTACCAGGCTGAAGTAGTGGTACCAGGCTGAAGAGGGGGTTCTTGTAGTACCAGGCTGAAGAGGGGCTTCTTGTAGTACCAGGCTGAAGAGGGGGTTCTTGTAGTACCATGCTGAAGTAGTGGTACCAGGCTGAAGAGGGGGTTCTTGTAGTACCAGGCTGAAGTAGTGGTACCAGGCTGAAGAGGGGGTTCTTGTAGTACCAGGCTGAAGAGGGGCTTCTTGTAGTACCAGGCTGAAGAGGGGGTTCTTGTAGTACCAGGCTGAAGTAGTGGTACCAGGCTGAAGAGGGAGTTCTTGTAGTACCAGCCTGAAGTAGTAGTACCAGGCTGAAGAGGGGCTTCTTGTAGTACCAGACTGAAGAGGGGTTTCTTGTAGTACCAGGCTGAAGAGGGGCTTCTTGTAGTATCAGGCTGAAGAGGGGGTTCTTGTAGTACCATGCTGAAGTAGTGGTACCAGGCTGAAGAGGGGGTTCTTGTAGTACCAGGATGAAGTAGTGGTACCAGGCTGAAGAGGGAGTTCTTGTAGTACCAGCCTGAAGTAGTAGTACCAGGCTGAAGAGGGGCTTCTTGTAGTACCAGGCTGAAGAGGGGGTTCTTGTAGTACCAGGCTGAAGTAGTGGTACCAGGCTGAAGAGGGGGTTCTTGTAGTACCAGGCTGAAGTAGTAGTACCAGGCTGAAGAGGGGCTTCTTGTAGTACCAGGCTGAAGAGGGGGTTCTTGTAGTACCAGACTGAAGTAGTGGTACCAGGCTGAAGAGGGGGTTCTTGTAGTACCAGGCTGAAGTAGTAGTACCAGGCTCAAGAGGGCCTTCTTGTAGTACCAGGCTGAAGAGGGGTTTCTTGTAGTACCAAGCTGAAGAGGGGCTTCTTGTAGTACCAGGCTGAAGAGGGGTTTCTTGTAGTACCAGGCTGAAGAGGGGCTTCTTGTAGTACCAGGCTGAAGAGGGGCTTCTTGTAGTACCAGGCTGAAGTAGTAGTACCAGGCTGAAGAGGGGGTTCTTGTAGTACCAGGCTGAAGAGGGGCTTCTTGTAGTACCAGGCTGAAGTAGTGGTACCAGGCTGAAGAGGGGGTTCTTGTAGTACCAGGCTGAAGTAGTAGTACCAGGCTGAAGAGGGGCTTCTTGTAGTACCAGGCTGAAGAGGGGTTTCTTGTAGTACCAGGCTGAAGAGGGGCTTCTTGTAGTACCAGACTGAAGAGGGGTTTCTTGTAGTACCATGCTGAAGTAGTGGTACCAGGCTGAAGAGGGGGTTCTTGTAGTACCAGGCTGAAGTAGTGGTACCAGGCTGAAGAGGGGGTTCTTGTAGTACCAGGCTGAAGTAGTAGTACCAGGCTGAAGAGGGGCTTCTTGTAGTACCAGGCTGAAGAGGGGTTTCTTGTAGTACCAGGCTGAAGAGGGGCTTCTTGTAGTACCAGGCTGAAGAGGGGGTTCTTGTAGTACCATGCTGAAGTAGTGGTACCAGGCTGAAGAGGGGGTTCTTGTAGTACCAGGCTAAAGTAGTGGTACCAGGCTGAAGAGGGGCTTCTTGTAGTACCAGGCTGAAGAGGGGTTTCTTGTAGTACCAGACTGAAGAGGGGCTTCTTGTAGTACCAGGCTGAAGAGGGGTTTCTTGTAGTACCAGGCTGAAGAGGGGCTTCTTGTAGTACCAGGCTGAAGAGGGGGTTCTTGTAGTACCAGGCTGAAGTAGTAGTACCAGGCTGAAGAGGGGGTTCTTGTAGTACCAGCCTGAAGAGGGGCTTCTTGTAGTACCAGGCTGAAGTAGTGGTACCAGGCTGAAGAGGGGGTTCTTGTAGTACCAGGCTGAAGTAGTAGTACCAGGCTGAAGAGGGGCTTCTTGTAGTGCCAGGCTGAAGAGGGGTTTCTTGTAGTACCAGGCTGAAGAGGGGCTTCTTGTAGTACCAGACTGAAGAGGGGTTTCTTGTAGTACCAGGCTGAAGAGGGGCTTCTTGTAGTACCAGGCTGAGGAGGGGGTTCTTGTAGTACCATGCTGAAGTAGTGGTACCAGGCTGAAGAGGGGGTTCTTGTAGTACCAGGCTGAAGTAGTGGTACCAGGCTGAAGAGGTGGTTCTTGTAGTACCAGGCTGAAGTAGTGGTACCAGGCTGAAGAGGGGCTTCTTGTAGTACCAGGCTGAAGAGGGGGTTCTTGTAGTACCAGGCTGAAGTAGTGGTACCAGGCTGAAGAGGGGGTTCTTGTAGTACCAGGCTGAAGAGGGGGTTCTTGTAGTACCAGGCTGAAGTAGTGGTACCAGGCTGAAGAGGGGGTTCTTGTAGTACCAGGCTGAAGTAGTAGTACCAGGCTGAAGAGGGGCTTCTTGTAGTACCAGACTGAAAAGGGGTTTCTTGTAGTACCAGGCTCTAGAGGGGCTTCTTGTAGTACCAGGCTGAAGAGGGGGTTCTTGTAGTACCATGCTGAAGTAGTGGTACCAGGCTGAAGAGGGGGTTCTTGTAGTACCAGACTGAAGTAGTGGTACCAGGCTGAAGAGGGGGTTCTTGTAGTACCAGGCTGAAGTAGTAGTACCAGGCTGAAGAGGGGCTTCTTATAGTACCAGGCTGAAGAGGGGGTTCTTGTAGTACCAGGCTGAAGTAGTGGTACCAGGCTGAAGAGGGGGTTCTTGTAGTACCAGGCTGAAGTAGTAGTACCAGGCTGAAGAGGGGCTTCTTGTAGTACCAGGCTGAAGAGGGGGTTCTTGTAGTACCAGGCTGAAGTAGTGATACCAGGCTGAAGAGGGGGTTCTTGTAGTACCAGGCTGAAGAGGGGGTTCTTGTAGTACCAGGCTGAAGTAGTGGTACCAGGCTGAAGAGGGGGTTCTTGTAGTACCAGGCTGAAGTAGTAGTACCAGGCTGAAGAGGGGCTTCTTGTAGTACCAGACTGAAAAGGGGTTTCTTGTAGTACCAGGCTCTAGAGGGGCTTCTTGTAGTACCTGGCTGAAGAGGGGGTTCTTGTAGTACCATGCTGAAGTAGTGGTACCAGGCTGAAGAGGGGGTTCTTGTAGTACCAGACTGAAGTAGTGGTACCAGGCTGAAGAGGGGGTTCTTGTAGTACCAGGCTGAAGTAGTAGTATCAGGCTGAAGAGGGGCTTCTTATAGTACCAGGCTGAAGAGGGGGTTCTTGTAGTACCAGGCTGAAGTAGTGGTACCAGGCTGAAGAGGGGGTTCTTGTAGTACCAGGCTGAAGTAGTAGTACCAGGCTGAAGAGGGGCTTCTTGTAGTACCAGGCTGAAGAGGGGGTTCTTGTAGTACCAGGCTGAAGTAGTGGTACCAGGCTGAAGAGGGGGTTCTTGTAGTACCAGGCTGAAGTAGTAGTACCAGGCTCAAGAGGGGCTTCTTGTAGTACCAGGCTGAAGAGGGGTTTCTTGTAGTACCATGCTGAAGAGGGGCTTCTTGTAGTACCAGGCTGAAGAGGGGGTTCTTGTAGTACCAGGCTGAAGTAGTAGTACCAGGCTGAAGAGGGGCTTCTTGTAGTACCAGGCTGAAGAGGGGCTTCTTGTAGTACCAGGCTGAAGTAGTAGTACCAGGCTGAAGAGGGGCTTCTTGTAGTACCAGGCTGAAGAGGGGTTTCTTGTAGTACCAGGCTGAAGAGGGGCTTCTTGTAGTACCAGGCTGAAGAGGGGGTTCTTGTAGTACCAGGTTGAAGTAGTAGTACCAGGCTGAAGAGGGGGTTCTCGTAGTACCAGGCTGAAGAGGGGCTTCTTGTAGTACCAGGCTGAAGAGGGGGTTCTTGTAGTACCAGGCTGAAGTAGTAGTACCAGGCTGAAGAGGGGCTTCTTGTAGTACGAGGCAGAAGAGGGGGTTCTAGTCTTACTGCGAGGCAAAGTAAACACTGACATAAGCAAACCGACCAAGCAGGAGACGATGATGCGTCCTAAAATTTGATGCCACGCGCCTGAAGAAAAACATTACAAGCACAAAATAGAGTTGTAGAGAACAAGGATCGCACAGCAACACGACGGCTATTGGCAGATTTGAATAATTCATACTGGAGTAAGACTGATTTAACCCTGTTCCCATAAAACATCTCACCACAGTCTGCAGCACAGCTCGGCACCTTCCCCCCACAGGCAAACCAGGCAGCAACACGACTGGGCCCGATCTCAGAGCCAGAGCCAGGGCCCGGGCTGGAGCCAGAGAGAGAGAGAGAGAGAGAGAGATTTGAACTGCTTCAGGCTTTCCTCTATTAGTGCTTATTATAGATAATTCAGCAGCTCCAGTGGGGAAGCGGCCTTTTTAAAAAACATCCATCTGTCACATTAAACCACTGCGTGTTCAGTCTTCAGCACTCACAACGCCTGTACAACACGAGCTGTGGTTCTTAAAAGCTGAAGCCTTCCTGAGACCCCCGGAGACCACTCACAGGAGTTTAGCGTCAACCGACAACAGGACGCATTCGCCTCCCATATCGTTAAGCACTCTATATGGTCTAAAGGATGTGGACATCTGAACATGGGACAGGACAACTGCACTGTATTAAGTAGAAGATGACCGGGGCCCAAGGATGGATTAAGGATAGTCTGGGCCCTTACCCCTCCGAACCTGCACCCCTCATGATCAAGTGCTCTCTAATGGTATGCCCTGGTAGGGGCTATCATAACCAGGGCCCTTTAAAATTATGCCCGCCTCTTTCCTAGAACCCCTAAATAGCTAGAAGTTGAAGTCAGAGCAGTGCCAGAATGCCCGGCCCATTTTCATAAGGGGTCCAAAAGCATGGCTAGGGGCCCCAAATGCATGGCTAGGGCCCCCAAGAGGCCCTGGGGTCAAAGTCCCTAAAAGTCAGAGGATCCTTCAAATGGAGGGCCCTAGGAAATAAAAATATATTGTATCATAAATGTTGATAGGTATCGCAAAACGTTTTGGGCCCTGACCTCAAGGGCCTCTGGGCGCTGGCTTCACTGGCCCGGTCAGTAATCAGCCAGGGCCATGTATTGCGAGATTTTGGGGAGCAACCTCCTTCCCTCAGTTAGAGCAACATGACAATGACCCAAAGCTCACAGCCAGGAGAACCAAGGAGTGGCTCCTTAAGAAGCATATCAAGGTTCTAGAGTGGTCCAGCCAGTCTCCAGACCTAAACCCTATAGAAAATCTTTGGAGGGAGCTCAAACTCTGTGTTTCACAGCGACAGCCCAGAAACCTGGTTGATCTGGAGAAGATCTGTGTGGAGGAATTGTACAAACCTGGTGAAGAACTACAGGAAACGTTTGACCTCTGTAACTGCAAACAAAGTCTACTGGACCAAATATTAACAAATATTGTCTCTCACAGTGGACATGCACCTAAGATGAAGATTTCTGACCCCTCCATGATGTCTAGGTGGGAGAACTCGCAAAGTCGCAGGCTGTTCAAACACTTGTTTTCCTCACTGTGTATATCCATATGCATCTATATGGGCTTGTTGGACATCCCATTCCATGACCATGGGAATGAATGTAGACCTGCCAACTCTTCAGGGCTATAACAGCGTCCACTCCGCTGGAAGGTCTTTGTAGAGACTGTCTGTGCTCATTCAGTCGAAAGAGAATTGGGTCATTCATCTCAGAGGAAGTTCAGGACACCGAGGTTCCTCCACACCTCCAGCTCCTCAAACCATAAGAACCAAAGAGAGCTTCTCCAAACTGCTGCCACCACGTTGGAAGCATATAACAGTAAACTGTCTTTGTGTGCTGTGGCATTAAAATCCCTATCCATCCGTCTGTCCTCATCTATCTGTCTGTCCTTGTCCCTCTGTCTGTCCTCGTCCATCTGTTTCTATCCCTCTGTCTATCCCTGTCCATCTGTTTCTATCCCTCTGTCTATCCCTGTCCATCTGTCTGTCCTTGTCCATCTGTCCATGCCTGTCCATCTGTTTCTATCTCTCTGTCTATCCCTGTCCATGTGTCTGTCCTTGTCCATCTGTCTGTCCCTGTCCATCTGTCTGTCCTTGTCCATCTCTTTCTATCCGTCTGTCTGTTCCTGCCCGTCTGCCTCCAGTCCATCTGTTTGTCTCTATCAGTCTGTCTGTTCCCATCCACCAGTCTCCAGTCCATCTGTCTGTCCCTGTCTATCAATTGACCCCAGTCCATCTGTTTGTCCCTGTCTGTCTGTTAGTCACCCATTCATCTGTCTATACCCGTCCATCAACCTGTCGATCTGCCTGCACCCATCTGTTTGTCTGTCCCTGTCCATCTGTTTCTATCTGTCTGTTCCCATCCATCTGTCTCCATCTGTCTGTCTTTTCCCGTCCACCAGTCTCCAGTCCATCTGTATGTCTCTATCAATCTGTCTGTTCCCATCCATCAGTCTTTAGTCCATGTGTCTGTCCCCATCCATCAATTGTCCGCAGTCCATTTGTCTGTCCCTGCCTGTTGCCTATTTATCTATCTGTACCCGTCCATCAACCTGATGTCCACCAATCTGCCTGCCCCATCTGTTTGTCTGTCCATGTTCATCTGTCCATCCCTTTTGTCTTGTCTGTCTGCCTGTCCCCATCTGTCTGTCCCATGTATCTGTCCATCAGTGTGTCCCCATACATCTGTCTGTCCCCATCTGTCTTCTGTCCCCATACATCTGGTCTGTCTGTCCCTGTCCATCTGTATGTCAGCCATTCATCAGTCTGTCCCTGTTCGTCTGTCTGCCCTGTCCATCTGTCACACTACAGTGCAAAGGAGAGAGAGGAAAAAGATGAAAGACAGTAAAAAGAGCATGATAAAAATGAAGAGAGTGACAAACACAGAGAGAGAGAGATTAGGACAGAGAGAGCAAGACAAAAAAGAAAGCAAAAAAAAGTAAAAAGACAAAAAGAGAAGAAAAGAGAGAATGACAGGGAGATAAAGATGGAAAAAACAATAAGAGAAAAAGATACTCTGAAAGAAAGACAGAAAGGTAGGGAAAGGGAGAGAGATCCAAAAAGAGAACATATGAGAGAAAAGGACAGCAATTCAAGAAAGAAAAAGGGGACAGCAGGAGGACGAAAGCGAGTGACAGAAAGATAGTAGGAGAGAAACTAAGACAGAGAGAGAGAGATGAAAGTGTCATTAAAATGATAATGGTGAGGCGCGTGAGCCGCAGTGCTGCAGGTCTGATCGATACCGAAGTCTCGTGAGGCCGATTTCACTTTCACTACTGACTCATAAACACGCGTCCGCTCGGGGCCCTCGCTGCCGCCGGCCCCTAAATTACATCTGAAATATGAGTGCAGGGCTGTGATGGATGGGTCAACATGAGGACCGAGAATGAAATGATCAATCAATGTGTTTATTTATTTAGAGAACACACACTCACACGCGCACTCGCACACTCGCATCTGTCATTTCTCAGCAGCACCAACTTATCTTATCCCGGCTGAGATTAATGGCACTGGATTAGTGGCTGATATGCTCGTATTTCTGTCCGCTCACACTCGCTGAGGAATCTTAAAGTGATAGGTTTCCTTTTCACTCGGTACATTTTCACCCCCCTTTACCCCAAATCACATTTCGGGCTGGTGCTATGAGGCTTATCTGGCTAAGAGTAAAAACAGGGCTAGTGGTGGTTGGTATAGCATGGTGGGTTAAACTACTACCACCTGGGTGACCACCTTACACTATACCGATAAGAGTCCTTGGACAAGACCCCTAACTCTACCTTCACCCAACTGTGTGTAGTAGGTGGCACTGCTGCCCTCCATACTGTAGACTGGGGTCCTATTCCCCACCTGGGTTACCAACATACACTATACCAATGAGAGCCCTTGGACAAGACCCCTAAGACTACCTTCACCTATCTGTGTATAGATGGTTATACTGCTGCCCTCCATAATGTAGACTGGGGTCCTAATCCCAACTGGGTTACCAATATACACTATACCAATGAGAGCCCTTGAACAAGACCCCTAACACTACCTTTGTTTACCTGTATGTAGTAGGTTACACTGCTGCCCTCCATACTGTAGACTGGGGTCCAATTCACCAACTGGGTTACCAACAAACACTACACCAATAAGAGCCCTTGCACGAGACCACTAATACTACCTTTATCTACCTGTGTGTAGTAGGTTAGACCGCTGCCCTCCATACTCTAGACTGAGGTCCTAGTCCTCACCTGGGTCACCAACATACATTATACCCATAAGAGCTATTGGACAAGACCCCTAACACTACCTTCACCTACTTGTGTATAGTGGGTTACACTGCTGCTCTCCATATTGTAGACTGGGGTCCAACTGCCCACCTGGGTTACCAACATACACTATACCAATGAAAGCCACTGGACAAGACCCCTAACACTACCTTCATCTACCTGTGTGTATTGGGTTACACTGCTGCCCTCCATACTGTAGACTGGGGTCCAACTGCCCACCTGGGTTACCAACATACACTATACCAATGAAAGCCATTAGACAAGACCCCTAATGCTACCTTCATCTACTTGTGTATTGTGGGTTACACTGCTGCCCTCCATACTGTAGACTAGGGTCCAATTGCCCACCTGGGTTACCAGCTTACACTATACCAATAAGAGTCCTTGGACAAGACCCCCAGCACTAGCTTCACCTACCTGTGTGTAGTGGGTTACACTGCTGCCCTCCATACTATAGAGTGGGGTCCAATTCCCCACCTGGTTTACCAACATACACTATACCAATAAGAGCCCTTGTACAAGACCCCTAACACTACCTTCACCCAACTGTGTGTAGAAGGTTGCACTGCTGCCCTCCATACTGTAGACTGGGGTCCAATTCTCCACCTGGGTTACCAACAAACACTACACCAATAAGAGCCCTTACACAAGACCCCTAACACTACCTTCACCTACCTGTGTGTAGTAGGTTACACTGCTGCTGACCCCCTTTTAAAGGTCAACCCATCCCAACCTTGCACAGTCTGAGCAGAATCCCTGGGGTGCTGGGGGCACACCACCACCACCACTCTAGAATCTGACCACTCATCAACAGACTCAGTAGTGGGATGCTACACAACCCCCCTTTTCAAATGTATCTTATAGGAGCACTATGTAGTTCTACAATTACAGACTGTACTTCATCTGATTCTCTGTATACTTTGAACAACAGGGTGAAAGGGGGCTAACAATGACCAAGACCCTCACAAGACTGTGGGCGTCCAGATCATTAAAGAACAAGGTATACATAGAACCAGATGAACTACAGTCTGTAAGTGTAGCTCCTATATAGTCAGTGGAGCTGATTTAGTGGAAAGTGTGTGTGTGTGTATATATATATATATATATATATATATATATATATATATATATATATATATATATATATATATATATTCATTTATAACTCACTCTCCAGCCATATGCCATCTTATATCTCTTCCTTGATTTCTTTAAACAGCTGTAATTATCAGACTCGCTCTGCTGATTAGATTACCTGTCAGGTTTTAGCTGGAATTCATTGCAAGAAACTCTAAAACTCAGCTCGCTGGTGTCACTAAATCATTTTTAACTTTTAGTTTCTAACCACTTTCAGACAGCCTGTACCTGTTTTAACCTGTACCTAGTTTTTCTTTTGCCTTTTATTTATTTTGTCATTTTATTTATCAAATTTTTCTGTTTTACCTTTAGCCATTTTATGTATTTTATTTATTTTTTCATTTTAAATTTTTGTGTATTTTATTTCCTATTCTATTCTTTACCATTTTTATTTATGTATTTATTTTTTTTCTGTCCTTTTATCTATCCAATCTCGGCTTTACATTTTATTTTATTTTCATTATTTACTTTCTTCATAATCTTGGTAGTTAATTTACTTCATTTTTTAATCTTCTATAACTTAATTGTGTTTATATTCTATTGTTCTAATTATTATCTTTTTATTTCATTGTTTTATTTTTTTTAGCTTGCCCACTTATCCTTCTATTCTGAACTATTTATTTCCTCTTAATTAACTCTTATATTGTTTGCCTGTTTTTCTAATGCTTTTATCATTTAATTCTTATTGTTTTACTGATAAAGTTTCTTATTTTTAGCTTCTCTGATTAAATACTTGATTCTAATTTTAATATAAATTTATGATTTAGACCCTATAAGTTGTAAATGCCGGGTTGCATTGAAAATGAGGGTTACCCACAATTTACTACCGAGTGAAAAGGAAGTTTGATTGAGTGATAAGGAATAAAGAGTATGACTGAGAGCTCTTTTTGCTACAGAAAGCTTACCAATCATGTCTCAGAGAAGAAAAACAAAGTAAGGAATGACAAAAAAAAGAAAGTAGAAGTAAAAACACAATTAAAGGCATTAAAAGATCAAAAACGGCAGCTCTCCTCCCTGCAGTCCAGTTTTAAAGAGGCTCTGAAAGGCTCTGAGAACCCAGATAACGTGCTTTTAATGTGTTTATATAAACCGCGGGCACCGAAGCGAGGCTCGCAATCGCGTCGGAGCCCGTTCCGCACCCCGTGGGACACCTGGAGAGATGCACGGCCCAGACAAAGCAGCGGAGGTAGGTAGCAGCCGAGCAGCGGGTCTAAATATGTATGAGGCTTTTATGGAAATGCGCCTCGCCTCCATTTGTGACAGCGTTGTAAAATCAAACATATAAACACACACATATACATACCGGCCGGCTAAAGGCCCACCACGCTGATTCACGGCCCCTCCCCCACTCTGTCGAGAGAGGTTTATACCTGGCTGCAGCGGTGAGCTCTTGCTAGAACACGCATGCTAATTACACTGTGCGTGAAAGACAGTCAGGCCACATGACGCATGAATAATAACTGTGCTAAGTGTGCGAGCGGCTGGTTAGCCTCATCACGCGGTGGAGCGTAATTAAGTCATTTCATGGTTCGCTGATGGGAGGCCCCTCTGGGCCCTTTCCGTGGGAAGAATACACCAAAAACCAAAAGTGGGGGGCAGATACACAAATATACATGTTTGGGATATTGGAAATGAAGATGGCTTACAGGCTTTACATTTCTATATGTCTATGTACATATATATATATATATATATATATATATATATATATATATATATATATATATATATATATATATATGTATATACACTAAGGAAAGTTTTTTTAAATGTATAATTTTTCTTTTATGATTTTTTTCAAACATGGCAAATACCTACAGACTCATTGTCAGAAAACAAGTACTCATCAAATTAAAATCAGAATTTAAAGTTTAATTATATTATAATTTTATTATATATATACATATATTATAATTGTAATGATATATTCATTTTAATTTTATATATATATCAGTGTTCATTTTATATATATCAATATTCATTTCATATATATGTGTGTTCATTATATATATAAATATAAATTTGCATTTTAATTTATATATTTAAATTTTAATTATATATATTATATATATTAATATATATATATATATATATATATATATATATATATATATATATATATATATATATCAGTGTTCATTTCATATGTATTAGTGTTCATTCCATATATATATCAGTGTTCATTTCATATGTATTAGTGTTCATTATATATATATATATATATATATATATATATATATATATATATATATATATATATATATATATATATATATATATCAATGTTCAATTCATATGCATTAGTGTTCATTCTATATATATTAATGTTCATTTCATATGTATTAGTGTTCGTTCTCTATATATTAATGTTCATTTCATATGTATTAGTGTTCGTTCTATATATATCAGTGTTCATTTCATATATATCAATATGTAAGTCAGTCTCCACTTCAGTGTAAGTGCTCATGAGGTGAAGACAAACTATTATCGGAGAGCAGACTGGGAGGTCCCTCTGCTAATTCTCTTAGCGCACTAATCAATATACGGATCTAATTGTATGAGACCGCAAGGACGGTCAAGGTAAACGGCACAACATCGACACTCACTGAAGCATCTTCACAGTTTTCTCTCACTCAGAGGTCCCGCTTACACCACATTAGCCACTGTAATAGATATAAAGTGACTGCAGTGTGCTACGCTCCTGCTAGCACGTGTGGGGTTTTGGTTGCTGGTATGCTGGTCAACAAGCATATTCAGAACTAGACCAGCCTAAACCAGACTTCTCAACCTATTCCACCTCAAGACTAGGGTCAGTGTTGGGTCTCGAGATGCCTGTTTAGGGTCTTAATTATTTTGATATAGCTGAAGCTCATTGACTCCGCCCACTGTGCTTCATCACAATCAGCACTAATAATAAACCTGATTGTTATACTATTGCTATCATGTCCCAGGTGGTTGCTAAGGTGTTGCTATGCAGTTGTGGTTGTATTCCCGTTAGATACTAGGCTGTTGTTAAGGTGCTGTTAGGCCATTGCTATGGTATTCTAGGTGGTTACTATGATGTTACTATGCAGTTGCTATGGTATCCCAGGTTACTGCTAAGGTGTTGCTATGCCATTGTATCCCACATGGATAATAGGCTGTTGCTATGGGGCTATCCCAGGTAGTTATTGTGGTATTCTATATCATTGTTGCTAGGCTGTTGCTATGATTGCTAACATGTTACTAGAACACTGCTGTGGTATCCCAGGTGGATGGTAATGCACTGTTAGTCTGTTTCTATAGCATCCCAGGTGGTTGCTGAAGCGCTCCTAATCAATTGCTGTTGTATCCCAGTTGGTTGCTAGGCTGTTGCGATGGTGTTATCCTATGTATGCTAGAAGAAGAAAAGAGATCTACCGATGAATCTCCCTCATATGATCGCAGCATTTGTTCCACCAGCAGTGAACTGGACCAGACTTGGACTGGAAGTGGTCTCTGAGCCAGTTTACCGAGTACCTGTGGCTGTCCTGCCTCTGATGTTTACTTATTTTGCTGCTGTAGGTCTCTGTTAAGGTTTACATTGATTATATGATTATTAAATTAATCTTATGTATGTTTTTATGACCTAAAGTGACCTTACCAGCCCATTATACACTACCACCTGAGTGAAGGCCTGCGGACACTAGAGGTTGGTCCACTGATAGGGAAAGCAAGAGTATCAGAAATCAGAGTTTATTTGAGATTATTGAACATCCACACATCGTTTCGAGGGGCGTGTGCAATGATTTGGTCATGCAATCAAAATAATAGCTGCAAAACTAAGAAGCACAGCTAATTGTAAGTGACCAACCGGTACAGATTAGTGACCAAATGGATTCAATGGAAGCAATGCACTGTGGGAAACCAGTTTCCAGCACTTCTGTGCTTCTTAATGCAAAATTAATCCAAACCTTGATAGCAGGCACCAAACTTGCTGTCCATCATGAAAAGTGTTTACTTGCCTATCGGACCACGGTTTTTTTAAAACTATACCCTTCGTCTTAGCTGCTGCGTTAAATTAGTCTCACTGAAACTTAGCGCTGGGGGGGGAGTATGACGGGTGGGGGAGAATGCAAACTCCTCATAAATCATCCCAGAGCTTCTGATATACGTAATAACTAATTGACTATAATATGCTCACTACACTGGATGATGAATGGCCTCCCATTACGCTGTGACTGGGCTTTATATAGTTTACACCTGCTAAGATTAAGACACTCGTTAAATACTTACCAACACGCAGATGGAGCTGCGGGACGTGAGCAGCAGATACGGCAGGCTCAGGTTCGCTATGAAGATCCTGTCTGTTGATTACCTTCTCCTCTACAGTAAAGCCTGAGAGTTACACATATACAGTTAAGTGACTCATTCGAGGAAAACCTAAATAAACGAGAGGAGAAACAGATGTGCATCCTCAATGCTACAAAAACAAAAAAATACAAATTCACTAATAAATTCAATGCTAATCAATTGCTGTTGTATCCCAGTTGGTTGCTAGGCTGTTGCAATGGTGCTTTCCTATGCAATTGCTATGGTGTTGCTAGGCCATTGATGCTGTATCTCAGCCAGTAGCAAAGCTGTGGCTAGGCCATTGTTATGGCATCCCAGGTGGTTGTTAAGGTAATGTAAGTCCATTGCTGTGGTATCCCAATTAGTTGCATAGATGTTGCGAGACAATATGCTAGTCTTTAAAGACTTGTGTGATAAAACGGCGCCTAAATAAACGAGTGGAGCAACAGATGTGCATCCTGAATGCTGCAAAACCAGAAATGGAAAGTTCACTACTGAACGTTAAGTTGACCAGTTGGTGTCCCAGGTGGTTACTAAGGTGTTGCTAGGCTGCTGCTATGCTCATTTGATAAGATGTTATTATGCTATGGCTATGGTGTCCCAGGTGGTTACTAAAGTGTTGCTAGGCTGCTGCTATGCTCATTTGATAAGATGTTATTATGCTATTGCTATGGTGTCCCAGGTGGTTACTAAGGTGTTGCCAGGCTGCTGCTATGCTAACTTGATAAGATGTTATTATTCTGCTATTGCTAAGCTATCCCACCCAGTTACTAAGGTGTTGCTAGGCTGCTGCTATTCTAATTTGATAAGATGTTATTATGTTATTGTTATGGTGTCTCTGTTAGTTACTAAGGTGTTGCTAGGGCTGTGGCTATGCTAATTTGACAAGAAGTTATTATGCTATTGCTATGATATTCCAGGTGGTTTTTAATGTGTTCCTAGGCCATTGCTATGGTGTCCCAGATTTGCAAAGACGTTGCAAGTCCAGCACTTCGCTGTAACTCATAGTTGCTAAAATGTTGCTAGGCTACTTCTATAGTGTCCCAGGTGGTTGCTAGAAGACAGCACATTGGCTAAAATGGAGCTTTAGTGGTGTAGACTGTTTGTTTAAGGTGGCCTTTGAGATGTTTGAGGGTCTACGGCTCCTTAGAAATCTGTCCATTGATTTCAGCTTTCAAGGTGAAAGTTGGTACTGACCTTTGCTGACCACTTGTCCCCGTATAAGTAGGGGTCACTGCAGTCATCAGTGCGTTATCTACCTGAGCATGAGCGTTATATACCTGAGCATGAGCACTTTGGAGTTGACTTCTCTTATAAAATAGATCCAGCTCTAAAATTTGATTGGCTGGGGCCAAAGGCCTCATATATAATATTCAAAGCCCTTCTATAAACACATCCTTAACTAAATTCTGTATGAATGCCAAATCATTATGTTGTTCAGTGACCACGGCTTACTGTCAGACAAACTGAGTGTTTTGGCAGGAGAACTGTTTAACGAGCTTATTACTATAAACAAATAAGATTTCTTAGTGAACGCCGGCATAATTTGTTTGACTGCGTTTGGTTGCGTCTGTTATTAAAGCAATAAGCCACATATGCATGTACGCTACAGTGATTTTATCACAGTTAATTGGGTTTTACTCTGCCTTGCATCACCGTTGGTAAGCATTTCATGTCATTTTCAACATCACTGTTTTTCAAGGTTATGGTCTGAGCAATAGAATATTCACATTCTCCAGAAGAGGACGAGGGACATGAAATATTAAACGCTTCAGAAGCACCTTTATTTGCTCAATCAAAGCCAAGCTGGAATGAATGGATGTCATTAGAGACCTCTCAAATATCATTTCCAAGAGCACACACTGAAAAAGCTCTTAGACAAAGAGGCTGAGAGGACGAGAACGATGGCGGTGTCACTAGACAATTACCACCAAGACTATTGGTCAGAAATCAATAGTCAATGCGCATTTAAGAAAATTTGAATGGAACAGAGAAATAAGATGCCATCACCCACAGCATAGGGGTACGTTCCTATATATCACTCAAACGTTTGAACACACCTACCCAGGTTGGTCCTATTCGTACTATTTAAATAGTAATATTAAACATCATGTATGGAATTATAGCTGGAGCAGAATAAAACATCTGGTTGAGGTTTAAAGAATGTTTAGAGTTTCTTTTAGAAATGAGCTCATTTGCTCATGAACATTCTGGCCAGCAGCTTCTTCATGAGGAGCCACATGAGCTGCTTCTCTAACAGGACTGAAGAAGAGGTTTTATTATTGTATTATTTAAATACAGGGAATCGTTTGTACATGGGCTCCAACTTCACTATTTAATCTTGTTCAAAAATCAATATGTCCTTATAGTTCTGAACATATAAATTCAGTGGGGCGTATCCAAACTTTTGACAGGTAGTGTATATTAAAGACTTAGGTGCAGGACTAACTTTTACACTATACACTATACCGATACTGGTAGATAGATATACATATAGACACACTAGTGAACAGTGTTGGGAAAGTTCTTTCATTTGTTTTAAACATGGCCAAGTACTTGTTCGTATTCAGTAGGAGTGTGCCATAACGTATCGTACACAATAATATCTCCAACGTTTTTGAATATGGTAAACGATATTATACCCTGAAATATCACCATATCACCCATCCCTAATTATCACACCAGGTACTACTTTTACTGTTTTTAGCAAAAGAAAAATTCACTCTTTTCTCATTTTCCATTATAAATCTACTAGAAACAGATTTAATCTGTCCAGTATCATTCATTTTACTTCAGTCCTGGATATATGGAGATATTTGGAGAGCATTATTTAGTATCATGACATTCTGGATCATTGGCTTCTGTTACAATCTGATAAAAAATTATTGTATTTTTTTATATCTCAGTTAGGGCTGTGCCATATCATATCGTATGCAGTAATAACATTTAATTTTTATTTTGTTGCAGTAGTGTATTCTTGAAATATTTTTTTTAAATCAATGTTTTGTCATATCGGCAAGAGTATCGTTATCACAAAAATACCAAGAAATATCGTGATATTATTTTTCAAGATCCAAGATTCAAGATTCAAGAGTTTTATTGTCATATGTACAGCAGAACCGGCAGTTACACTGCACAATGAAATTCTTACTTTGCTGCTCCTCCATTCACCAAAAGATAAAGATAACAAAAAAAGAAATAAAAATATATATACAAAATATACAAAGTATAACAATATAAAACAATATAACTATATTTTTCTAGTAAAAGAATAAAAAATAAAAGTTATGTGTGCTTTTATGTGCAAGTATGAAGAGCAGCAGCCATAAAGTGCAAGTTGCAAGTAACAAATGTAAACAATAATGTTTTGTGCGAGTAGCGAATGTAAACAGTATTCTGACAGTACAGTGAGTGTAAGGTGCAGTTTATATCAGACCAGTTAAAACCAGTTCAGATTGTAGGGCCATATCGCCCACCCCTATTATTCAGCTTTTTTTTATTACCCTAGAATGGGTCAACAATTCGGCTCAATCTAGTCCTGGATCTGGTTGGCGAAGCAGCTCCCCCTGCGTTGGTAGCAAGGAAAGGTAACAACAAACACACTAGGGGGCAGTGAGCCCACTTGTCCGGAGCGGTTGGCAGCCCTACCACAGTGCCCGGAGAGCAGTCAAGGGTTAGGTGCCATGCTCGAGGGCATGTCAGTCGTGTCCTGTCCGTCAGTCGTGTCCTGTCTCACTTGGCTGTATCTACATAGAATTGAACACTTTTACTAAAACCTTATAATGAAAGATGAGAACTAAGTGTCTAAATACAACAAGCCAGATGATTCCGTTCAATAGAAATTAGTAAAAGGTTACAAAGACGTTCATTCTCTAATATCCCAGGACGTAACCGCAGCTGGCATTTGATTTACTTTCCATGTTCCCGCTGCGTGCTTTACTAAATCATTACAGTTCCGTCGTGTCCAAATCCATCATCGTTTACGTCTCCGCTGGGTTGCTCTATGTGTTTCCCTGTAAGATATTATTGTTGTATCACACATATTTCAGCCATCGAGCTCAAAGGGCGTCCATTGAGAATGCACTGAAGGCACATTACACGCTGCTATTGCCTTCATCTATATTCTGCTGCTACTAAACGACCTGTATTTGTTATGGCGTGTTGGCAAACAGTTGACAAACATATTTATCAAACCGCTCACCTCATCCCGACGAAGGCTCCGCGAGGACCGATGAGCCTACACACACACACACACAGTGTAGTAACGCAACAGCCACACACTAGGCACCAATATCTCAAACTGATAATAATAATAATCATTTTCATTCATGCACACATCTTCTGAAACCATATATAAGCACTGTATCATGTGCCTATACAGAAACTAAGCAAGTCATTGTACCAGTGAACCCACTGCATGCTTAGATTAGATACTGGCTACCTGGCTAAGCTACAAGACGGCCATTTAAAACAATAGCCAGAGGCTTAACAATCAGCTAGCATGAATCAATCAATCAATCAATCAATCAATCGACTTTTATTTAAGCTCAGAGGTACATTGAGGGCAACCCTCATTTTCAATGTAGCCAAGCATTTACATGGACTGGAATTGACAAAAAGAAAATAAAAACTAAATTTTATCATTATAAATTCAAACAACTGAGAAGAAAGTAACTAATATACATTAAACGAAAATTTTAAAAATAACAGTGAACATAAAAGTAAAAATAATACTATTAAAAAATAGATAAAAGTTAAGATTTAATTAATAAGAAATTAAGATAAAAAGAGGGTAAAAAAAGTAAAACAGTTCAAGAAATATTATATATATATATATATATATATTATAGATAGATATTATAATAATAATAATAATAATAATAATAACATTAAAATAAAATAAGATAAAATAGAAATACAGAGCTATTTAAGTCAAATAAAATAATAAAAGAAAAAAAACAAAAAAAAAATTAAGAATGAGTAAGATTAAGTAAAACAAGTACAGGCTGTCTGAAGGTGGTTAGATATTAAAAGTTTAAAATTTTAGTGTTTCTTGTAGTAGATTCCAGCTCGCTGGTGGACTGTAGCTAAAAGAATGCTAATTCTATAAAACTGCTAAATGGTCAAAGACTTGTTGCCAAGTTGCAAATTAAATGCTAATTTGTGTGTTTGAACGTCAAGGAACAGATTAAAACACCAAAGAACATTAGAATAACATATTAGAAAATTATTTCTCCACTCATAGCTTTGCTTTTGTTCACCATGTTGGAAAAAGTTTGGAATCATTTGACGCTTCCTTAAGATTCAGCCAAAATCCGGTGCTTTGGTAGACAGTATATTTAAGACACGGGTGTCCAAAGACTAGCCCGTAGACAGATTTTTATTATTATTATTATTATTATTATTATTGGCCCACAGCATTACTCGAAAGAATACATTACTGGTCGCCTGCTGGTGCTTTGCAATTTTTCCTTTCACCTGCTGGTGGCAGCAGTACATATACATGTATAGTACGTTTCACCGCCATGTTATCAATCAAAGTTATCTAAACTTAAGAGCCATTATTTTTCTGACTTATACCAAGAAACTATTGCGGTAATGAAGGAGTTAAATATAAAGAGACATCATGAAACATGGCCAGGACATTATAGTAAATACTCAGGGGACAAGAGGACAGAGAGACCTTTTCTCACAGCAGCAACTGTTCTTCAGGGCATGTGGGGCGCAGGAGAACCTGACTAGAGCTATAAGTTATAAAGTGGCTATGCTAATCGCTAAGCAGTGACACTGAGGTGTTTAAACACTCCAGCAGCAGCACTGCTGTGTCTGATCCACTCACACCAGCACAACACACACTAACACACCAGCACCACATCAGAGTCACTGCAGAGAAACTCACCATCAGAGAAAGGATCTCCATTCCATAATAGATTATGTGACTCAAGAATTGAAAAAAAATTAATTGTGACTTTACAGGAGAGACCAAAAACCTACTTTACTTTCAATGCAAGTCAATGGAACCAGAATTCTTTCCAAGCTATTTTGGAGCTCTTCTATTGGCCCTTTCATCATAACATTTTCACACAAGGTAAACGACCATTGGCGCGTTCAAATGCTGTAGAAAACTCAAAATCAACAAAAATGGAGATGCATGTTTTTTATTGGACAGTGACGATATAAGACTTGCTGTTATTGAATTCCGTAAGTTTGGTGATGCAGTGACTGAGTGATGTACAGTCTACAGAAGAAACACTGAAGATACTTGATGCAGAGATGATGTTCAGCACATGTTCAGTCTAAATTTTCAGTAGGTTGGAACGTTGTTTACTCTGTTGATCTCCAGCTACTGCAATTACTGTCAAATGAAATTCATTAGTTAATTAATTATACATGTGTTATATATATAGGGTTATATATAATTTATGAATAATACCTTTAGAAAGAGAGAGAACGGCCCATGGCTATTTTGATATTGTCCAATCTGGCCCCCTTAAAAAAATGTTTGGACACCCCTGATTTAAGGTATCTAAGAACTGGGACAACCTACTGAACCGCAAGCTATTATATAAAATGCTGTCTATGTAGACACCAGGGTTTAAGACATTTCGCCGATTTTTTGTTTTTGGAATCATTTGAACGCAGCAGCTGCCGTTTACATTGTGTGAACATTTCATGATTAATGGACCAACGGAAATGCTCCAAAATAGCTTGGAAAAACTTCTGGTTCCATTGACTTACATTGAAAGTAAAGACAGTTTTTGGCCTTTCTTGTAAAGTTGTCGTTTTGGGGATACCTGCTTTTCTTTGGACAGCTTTTCTTTTTCTTTTTCTTTCATCGATGCGCAGTTAAGCCTCAGATTTGGTTGATTGGTCCCTCAACAAGGACAGCCAGTAGTGTTGCACTGATACTGATACGGTATCGGTATCGGCGCCAATACTGGCGTTTACATACAGTATCAGTATCGGCAATAGAGAGCGCCGATACCACGAAGCTTATTGACTAAATGGCTGCACGTGTTTCTGCATTGTGCCAATTTTTATTTTTTCACAGCTCTGAAACTTTTTAATGTGCAGTTACTCAACCAGTAAATGGTTCTTTCAAGGTTATTATATCTTATTCAGGATAAGACATTAAAAAATACAACATATAAAAAGTGGAACACTATAAATATCTGGATTTATAGCCATATATCGAGCATTTAAGTCAGAGTTGGTATCGGTACTCGGTATCGGCAGATACCTGAAAAGCTGGTATCGGTATCGGTAAGGAAAAAGTGGTATCGGTGCATCCCTAACAGCCAGCATGGAAATGACTGCAATGTGGGTTCTTTTCAGACAGCAAGAGTCAAAAAGGGAGAAAGGGTGAAGGAGTTTTCAGGAAATAACACATTCGAGCAAAGAAGCTCACTCACGAGGCCTTTGGTGAAAGTCTATTCTGTCAGTCGAATAGATGCACAACAGGTGGCTGTCACGGCGACACAAGAGTTCTTATAACGCAGATCTCAGCGCATCACAGAATAGGTGAGAAATGGAGTAACGTGTTGTCTTACTAGCTACAGCTCAGGCTTAATATCTTCTTCATTTGCAGACAAGCAGTTGTTGTGAAAATTAAAAAAAAATTTAATAATATGCTTTTAACATTATATTAACAAACTGTATAGTGAGCACTATGCTTATACTGGCCAGGGCCTCCCGTTGCTCTCCAAACAACCTCAGTTCTTTGGGGAATGGATTCAGATCCATTGAACTTCATTAAACCAGCTTGAGACACTTGCTTTGAGACCTAGTGCCTCGTCATGCTGAAAGTAGCCGTTAGTGGACGGTAAACTGTTGATGCAAGACCATTTAATCAGTGATTAGTAGTAGTGACCCAAAGTTTGCAGAGTAAAAGTTCTCCACCCCATTACACCACCTCCACCAGCCTGAACTGGTCACATAAGGCAAGTTGGGTCCATGGATTCACGCTGTTGGCCCACATTCTGATGAGAAATCAGCAGACCATCTCTTCAACAAGTCCAGTCCTGGTGAGTCTGTGTCCAGTGCCACCTCAGCTTGTCTGAAATAAGTGGAACCCGACCCTGTTGTTTTTGTTGTTGTCTCAGGGTTGTTGTTCTGTGATGGATGTCTGCTCAGGATAGTTGTACAGAGTGGTTCTCTGAGTTACTGTAGCCCTTTCTATGAGCTGGCAGCAGTCTAGCCATTCTCCACTGACCTCTTTTAATAAAAAGGCCTGCAGCTCACTGGGTGTTTTGTCTTCATTCTGAGTAACTCTAGAGATGCTGTGCGTGAAAATCCCAGGAGATCAGCAGGGACAGGATTTAAGCCGGTTTTGTGTGGTTGTAGTTTCTTTGCTGCCCAATAGGTGTAAACTAGTGGTAGCGTCTCAAAAGCATGCTGTTGTTGTTCCGTAAACAATACTAGCAGCCACAGTAGCGAACAGTGGCCTTCAACACATGCTGAAAGTATATTTACATACTGAATAACACTGTATTAAGAGAAAACACCTCCAGACTTCAGCCACTCCCACCTGCCATACTGGTTGTCTGTGTTAATGGTAATTAGTATCATTTAAAAAAAGGCTGATGGTCACCCATTGGTTCATTTTCTATACTGACGCTGGGTTGGACCAATCACATCTCTTACTAGGCCCCACTCTCTGTCTCTCTCTCTGTCTTTTCAGTTTTTCATATCAGATGATGTGATTAAGAGCAACACGTCTGTGGATTAATGTGTAAAGGGGGTAGAGAGAAATAAAATAGAAGTAAATAAAGTACATTTTCTATAAATATTCAAACAAAAAATCAATTTGTATTATTTTTTAATTATTTAAAAATGTATAAATTATTTGTGAATTTAAAAATATATATATGAGCACAGATGAGTAAATGGGTGAAGTCTGGGGGTGTTCTGTGAGTTATTATAATATTATTTTGTTTGAATAGTGTTATTCAGCAGCTTTCCAAAAAAAGGGTATCTCCATTTTTTGTCAATTTGTATTTATTTTTTGTATAGTGAGCACGACTGCTGCATTTTATATCCTGTGAGCATTTCATGACGAATGGACCAATAGAAATGCTCCAAAATCACTCGGAAAAACTTCTGGTTCCATTGACTTACACTGAAAGTTATGAAGGTTTTTGCCCTCTGACTGCTAGTACTGTTAAAGGAACAACAACATGCTTCTGAGATGCATAGGATCTTTCTACTACTCTCGCTCACTCTTTGGTCACTCAGTCAATCAGTCGGTATCAAATAGGGCAGCATAACAGCGCTGTCTAAAAAAGAATAAGTATCTCCAAAAATTGTAACTTTACAGGAGAAGCTAAAAACTGTCTTCATTTTCAATGTAAGTCAATGGAACCAGATTTTTTTCCAAGTGATTTTGATTTTTATTGGTCTGTTCATTGGGAAACTTTCCCAGGATATAAAGAGCAGCTGTTTTGTTCATATGATATATAAAAATGAAAATCAGCAAAAATAGAGTTACATGTTTTACTTTGAACAACGACAATGAGCCATTGTTTTTGTAGCTGCCATAGCTCTTTAATGTTGCTGCACACATTTGTATTAATTAATATGCATTGGCTTAGCTCACAGTATTGTGATTGATCCAAATTACTTATCATCAAAACATCATCATAACATTGATAGCATTATTAGCTATATATATATATATATATATATATATATATATATATATATATATATATATATATATATATATATATATATATATATATAATATGGCTACACTGAGCATAGAGGAACACATTGTAGTTCTACAATTACAGACTGTAATGTATTACCCTGTTTCTCAATGGTCAGGACCCCCACAGGACCACCACAGAGCACATATAATGTGGGTGGTGGATCATTCCTAACTGGTGGATCATTGTTATCCTGGTACAAGTGAATCAGATACGGCAGTGCTACAGTATAGGGGACCAGTTCAGCAGGTACACATATTTAAGAGAACTGTGAGTATGGAGTACTGGTTGGTGACCATCAACCAATTGTGGTGGGCTGCCTGGGCCAAAACACCAGTCATCTATTAAAGCCTGCGCTCCAGTAGGTGGTCCGACATGCTTTGGCAAACTAAAGGTTAACCGCAACCACATCAAGTCCTATTTTGTGCCACGCCTTCTCGCTTACACACATCTGGCCTTCAGTCTCTAAGTTCCTTTGATTTCTTCACAAACAAAAACATGCTCAGCCCCCCCCCCCCAACAAACGAGCATCCACACCAAATGCTCATCAGGCGCAAGCTGGCAGTGCCTCCTTCCTCTGAGGCACAGATGCAGAGCCGGGAGCTAATTACGAGATAAGAAGGACCGGTTGAGCTGCAGTTTCACACCAATTAAGCTGAAGATCTGACCAAGAGCCGGCCTTCATCGTCACACCAACACTTTCTAGAAATGTGTTGCTTGGTGTCACTGAAGTGCCTTAATGGAAACTTCCACCGCATCTGCTAACACAGCATGACGAGGTACCGAAGGCTTGGATAACACCAACGTATTCAAAAGTGAGTCTTCAGTGGTTCATTCTGTCGCTTCAAGTGGAATTCTTTTGGATCACATCCAGAGAGTCCCAGTTAGCTGTTGGTGCCGGGTCAAAGAAAATAAGCCCTTTTCAAAGCTTGGAGGTATTATAAGACGCTCTAGATGCTCAGCAGTGCGTGCACCCCGTGGGATGTGTGTAATTGACAACGCCCACTTCTCTTCATAGGGTTTTTCCTGCAGCGGTGAAATTGGCAAGAGAGGCACATTCCATGTAAGGAACACGTAGTTGACATCACTGATGGGCTAACAAGACCGATTGACTGATGGCACCTGTTTAAACTCGATGGTCATTAAGAACAGCCGAGACTCAAAGCTCCTGCATGAACAATGATGTAAAAGTTGAGCAATGATCTGTTTCAACCCGAGGCAAGAATATAGATAGTAAGAAACAGAGTATGAGTTTAATATTTAATTAAAAACACATTCAAAAATAGTTGTTTCAAGATTTCATGTCATTACCAAAATACAGTTTTAGGTGGGACTGCATCCTTGTTCCTTATGGCCACATGGTGAGCAGTTAGATTGCCTAGTTTTATATCGTTAATAGCCATCAGTACTGAAACCCAGATTCTCGGAAATTAAATGAAGTATAGTTAAAAAGGTGAATGACAAATATTCTGATTGTGTGTCTGTTTAAAACTGGCAGCTGTTTTTCAGTTATTGAGTCCATAATGAAAAAAAAACAAATCAATTAACTACTAAAACATTTTGGTAGAGACATGATTGTATCGGTAGTGACAAATTAAAAAGTTTAATAATTTGATATACCTAAATGAACATAATTAAGGGCTTACTAAAATGATTTTAGTTAAAATGGTCTAAAACAAGGTGCTCCTCCCTGAAGAGGTGATAGTGAGTCCCTGTAGTACCACTTTGTACCTGAAGAGGTGATAGTGAGTCACTGTAGTACCACTTTGTATCTGAAGAGGTGATAGTGAGTCACTGTAGTACCACTTTGTACCTGAAGAGGTGATAGTGAGTCACTGTAGTACCACTTTGTACCTGAAGAGGTGATAGTGAGTCACTGTAGTACCACTTTGTACCTGAAGAGGTGATAGTGAGCCCCCGTAACACCAGTTTGTACCTGAATAGGTGATAGTGAGCCCCTGTAACACCAGTTTGTACCTGAAGAGGTGATAGTGAGTCACTGTAGTGTGGTGTGGATTCAGTCCAACATGTGAGGATGAAGAAGTAGCCCTGCAGCCCCAACAAATTGATTAAACTAAGTTTAGTAACTCCTAGTCTAGAAGAAATACTTGTAGACACATAAAGTCCTAAAAATCATTTGAATCTGGATTTAAAAACACCCACCAAACTTCATATCTTCCCTAGAAAGATTTATCTCAAAATACACAGCTTTAAGTCAGACCCTTTTAAGACCCCCCATTCCTCGGGGGTTGAAAACAGATTTCCATAGGGAAGTTTTTGAGGGATCGCTTCAGGTAGGGTTTCAGAATTCATGGATCAGAGCACAATTGCCCTCAGGACACCTTTGAGGCGTAAGTCATTATTTTCAGAGGTTTGCTTGGACCCTGTAGAAATCATTGATCATATTCCTTCCCAAAATCCCAGCCAGCCCCTCTACAAAGCCCTATGCCCACCAGACCGCGGGGGAACTTAAATTTGGCCATGCTGATGGATCAAGGACCCTGGAGTTACCACCAATAGTGCTCCACCAAATATTTACACTGCAATTCTGAGTTGAAATTGCTCCGGCCACTGGGAGACCAGAAAATAAAAATTCCCCCCCCAAAAAAAACATTTCTCTGCCAACTGCATTGAGCGGTTACTGTCTGGCCACGGCCTAACCGTCCAGGGTGCACTTTGGCCTGGTGGTCTGGAGGTCCTTGCTACCCACATTTTCAGGACAATGTTTCTAAAAGAGCTTTGAAAGAAAATAACCTTCCACCAACTGAGCTACAACAGATCCTAGGACTGCTACAGCCACAGCCAAACAAAGTGGTCTGGACGGGCTACAACACTTCAGTAGATCAGTAAGATATGCAGGAGTTCGGCCAATAAGATTTTTTGTCACGAAAAGGAACTCCGAATGCAGAACTCAACAAGAAGCCAGTGTGAACTGGAGAAGACTTGAGTAATAAACTCCAACTGTCTTTTCCTGGTAAGCACACAGGCTGCTGCTATCTGAACCAGAAGTCTATGCTTTTTGGCACCAGACAAGATATATGCTGGCCTCTAGGACCAGCCAAGCTCAATTGGCCTGCCACATCATTTCAAACGGATGCTCACCTCTTTCTTTCTTTTTCTCCATGCAATCAGTTGGGTATTGTTCATTCAGTCAGTTTTCATTTTGAGCTGTCCAAAGACAAACAAGTATTCTCAAAAACTTTACAGGAGAGGACAGAAACCGTCTTTACTTTCAATGGAAGTCAATGGAACCAGATGTTTTTTTTTTCCCAAGCTGTTTTTCTATTGGTCAAATCATCATGAAATATTTATACATTGTGAACAAAATAGTAAAACAAAACTGGATCATTGCTTCACTGGAGAACTGATTGTGCTGATATGACAAAAACATACATACAATACCACTTATATGTGATGCTTATTGGGCTTCAAGAACAAATTGAGCCAGAAAGAATAAGTGATTTGTTTTGAAGATGAAGAATTTCACAGAAAACACACTCACTCACTTATCTTCTAACCCACTTATCCATCTGGTTCTCAGGGGCTGCTGGAGCCCGTTCCAGTGCTCATTGGGTAGATGGCAGGAACCAACCTGGACAGGCTGCCAGACCATGACAAAGCTTACTTACTTACATACTTACAAACATACGTACATACACTTTCTTAGGGCAAGTTTAGCATTTCCAATTCAACCTGCACGTCCTTGGAACGTGGGAGGTAACTGGAATATCTTGAAGAAACCCTCGAAGACACGGGAAGGACATGCAAACCCCAAACCGAGGGGACCCGGCCAAGGAATCGAACCCAGGCCCTTTTATTCCTGTCAAGTAGAAATACATCAAATATTTTAAGACTGAGATCAATTGATTAAACAAAGTTTAGTACCTCCTAGTCTAGAAGAAATACTTAATGGGAAATACACATGGAGTCCTAAAAGTCATTTGAATCTGGATTTAAAAACACCCACCAAACTTCATATCTTCTCTAGAAAGATTTATCTCAAAATACACAGATGTAGTCAAGTCTTGGCATCTCACCCATTTTGGAGGAAGCATTCTGAAACCTTCACTTGGCACTTAGAAAAGCAAGTTTGATTGAATGGCACTTCCACAGCAGCTTTGTTGGATGGGGTTCTACACACTGGCTTGTTCAAAAGGCTTGGAGAGCTTGTTGAATGAGACTGGACCAGAATGGAAGGTAATAAAAGGTCTGGTTTGTAACAGCACTAGCTGATGGAATTCTGAAAAGGCCTGGAATGTGTGACTTTGAAGTGGCAAGTTTCATTTCGCTATGCGAGAATATGTTTTTATGGCCACCCTTCATGGATGTCTGTGAGTGGAAACGATATTCAAGGGGGTAGGTGTGCATCGGTGAGAGTGCACAAGAAGATAACCACAGTGTTGGTGCACCGGGTGCATTGCTTAACCCTTAATGCAGGTTACTTTATTCACAACACCCAATCGAGCCTTCAGCCTCCTGCCAGGCGACCATTCCAACAACCACATCTATTTTTATCTTGTTGTTAATCAAGTGGCCACTTATGTACGAGCAGGACTGATGTTGTTTATTTGTTCACTTGTTTGTTTTTGTGCTTGTTTTGTCCCTCTTGTCTACTTCTAGTCCCAGAGAGGCAATCCTGGATGCTCTCTTTGCCATGCACCCACCCCCTTGCCGTCATTGTTCAAGTCCTTGAACGCCGGTCTTGTTTTATCCCAGCAGTGCCTATTCAAAAAATGAAACATTAACAGGACAAGTTTAAATGCTTCCCGTAAAAGGTGTAGCAAAAGAGAAAAGCCTCTTGTAGGATAAGACAGAGCAACTCTCAAAGTCTCTGAACGCCATGTCATTTCAACTAAGGCGCTCCATTATTCGGTGGCTGTGTTTTGATGCCTTGAACATCTGTCATGGTTCCCCTTATGACTCAAGAGGTGCTTCCGTTTGAATACCAATAAGAGCCGTCCTTGCCAAAGAGCTTGGGGCCACTCGGAGAGCAGGATTTGCAGTCAACGAGGAAGACACTCTGCAACGTGGACAGAAAACGGAGTGTATTTGAACTCATTGAACCCACTGAAACAAAGTGATTAATTAAACAACCAAGGTGCCTGACTTGACTGGCTACCACACTGACAGTCTAAGAAGCACCCAGACTTACCATAGACTCTGGTCAAGCTTAGGCCTGGGAAAGAATGATAGTACCCCACTAGGGTTTGAAATAATATTGATTAGGAGAACGATTTAGCATGTTGCTGTGATATAAACATAATGCTCATTTAATATTATCATAATAGAAGAACAAGTTCAAGGCCTGGACTTCCACAAACTAATATCTCCCTAACATTTGCCCTAACAAAGAGCATGGTTATTCAAGATCTTGGGCATCTCTATAGAGTTGGCATCCCCGCTGAAGCTGTTGCATCATTTCTGGGGACTGATTAGCATTCATGGGGCAGCAGGTAGGCAAGTCTGCAGAGCTTCTGACCAGCTGTGAAATTCCTGCTGATTTAACAGTTGTGCTAACTGTGTTCTTGCAATTTAACTATTGTGTCATCTACCTTTGTTGCAAACCATAAATTCAAGTTCTACTTGTATGCCAAGCAATTTTTTTTACAGTGCTATTGAAATTGCTCTGGCCACTGGGAGACCAAAAGTGCTGATGGGTAGCAGTCTGGCCACAGCCTTACCAACCAGGGTGCATCCTGGATACATGACCAGTAGGCCTGGAGGTACCACCCTTTTGAATTTTAGGTTCTTTCTGAAAAACCTCTAAAAGAAAGTAGCCTTTCACCAACTGAGCTACAACAGATACTAGAAGTGCTGCAGACTCAGCCAAACAAAGAGGTCTAGACGGGTTACAACACTTATAGAATAGATCAGTAAGTAATTATGTTCTTGTAATGTAACCAACAAATACCTTTGTTGCAAGCCATAAGTTCAAGTTCTATTTGTGCACCAAGCAATTTTCTTTACAGTGCAATTGGAATTGCTCTGGCCACTGGGAGACCAGAAAAAGGGGTTGCAGTCTGGCCACGGCCTTACCAACCAGGGTGCATCCCGTATACATGCCCAGGAGGCCTGGAGCTACCACCCTTCTGAATTTTAGGGTCTTTCTGAAAGACCTCTAAAAGAAAATGGCCTGCTGCCAACTGAACTACAACAGATCCTAGAATTGCTGCAGACTCAGCCAAGCAAATTAGTCTGGACAGGTTACAAGTTTACTTGTAATGTGACTATTGTGCCTTCTACCATGGTTGCAAACCATAAGTTTAATTGAAACAGCACCAGCAAATTCTTACAGCTTCATGTACTGCATTGGTTTTCATGCTACCTAATAATCAATTCTTTGTGTACATAAACACAATGATATTTTTCCATGTCTGTGTTGTTGGCTAATAATACACAAACATTTTTGCCAAACTAGTGAAACTGAAGGCTGTATAGATGCACACAGATGCCCATCTTTCATTCACGACACTTTGGATGCAAGCACATTCTTCAGAAAAGCACTCGAAACTAGCACAACTAGAACCAGCAGGCAATCTAACAGCTTCTTTTTCACTGCCATGTTACTGTAAACAAGCAATCCAGTGCAAATACCCCATCCTCGCCTCCCAACTCGGCTGCATAGGGGAAAAAAAACACAGATAAGGCTTCAGCAATTCCTCTTTCATACATCAAACCCTCAAAACGCTCTAACACAATGACATAAACATTAATCTGTGCGTCTGCAATTTCACTTCTCTCCCCTGCAGTGCGAAGCGATGCGTTATAAGCTCATTATTCATGACTTCATTACAAAAGCTGATGAGAGTAATTAATCTACTCTGTGTGCAAGTGTGTGTGTATGCACCTATGCTTCTCTCTTCTTGTTAGCTAGACTCACTAATCCTGCCCTTCTCTGGTAAAAGAATGGACGCACCAAAGAAAGTAATTAGTCCGTACTTTTTTGTAATGCAAGGAGCTTTGCAGCAGGACGCATGTGCAGAGTAGCTTTATTAGGGACGAAACCAATAGTCATCTCAGGCAGGGGTCAGTAAACAGGCAGACATCAATGCACAAGGAGAATCCACAATCAGGGTCCAGAAAAACAAAGAAAGGGTCAACAGTAATTGACTAAAGGAGTGGGTTTATAGGAGCAACATCTTTTTTAAAATCTAAGAACAAATTGAAGCTGGAATTGGAGCTCTCAGTTGAGAGGGTCAATGTGCAATCTCCCCGGAAGAGACATGTCATGACAGATGGAAACCCCAACATGTATACAAAGCGACGACCCCAAAGCATGAAACTAGAGGTGGGCCTGGACTGTGGGGTGTCCATAGGGAAGGACAGTCCTACAAAGGGAAGAGAGGGCAGAAGCTGGACCAGCAATAGAGACAGGAGAGAACAGAACAGCAGGCAGCAGAGTAGGAATGAATGGGACCTGAGTTCTAACCAGGTCCATGGATGGAGCTTAGGGATGGGTGAGGGTGACAAGTATTCCTAGGTACCAGTACTGGAAGAGCTGTCCTTAGAGTCAACAAAGAGGGAGCAGTGTTGGGAGTCCACACAAGTCTTGGGAGGATGGCTCTGGAGGGACAATCCTGGGAAACAGGCTCTGGTGGAGCAGCCCAGGGAGCCAGGAACAGGTGGAGCAGCACAGGGAATCTGGCACTGGAGGGTCAGTTCTGGGAGCCTGGCATTGGAGGGGCAGTTTTAAGAGCCTGGCACTGGAGGAGCAGCCCTGGGAGCCTGGCACTGGAGGGGCAGTCCTGGGAATCTGGCAGTGGTGAAGCAGCCCAGGGAGCCAGGCAGTAGACAAGCAGTCCTGAACTCTGCTGCTGGAGAAATAGTTCTGGGAGCCTGGCACTGGTGGAGCAGCCCAGGGAGCCTGGGACTGGAGGAGCATTCTTGGGAGCCTGGCATTGGTGGAGCAGCCCAGGGAGCCTGGCGCTGGAGGAGTACTCCTGGTAGCCTGGCACTGGTGGAACAGCCCAGGGAGCCTGGGACTGGAGGAGCATTCTTGGGAGCCGGGCATCGGTGGAGCAGCCCAGGGAGCCTGGGACTGGAGGAGCATTCTTGGGAGCCTGGCACTGGTGGAGCAGCCTAGGGAGCCTGGGACTGGTGCAGGTCTGGCTGCACTGATGTGCCCTGATGCAGGCAGGGATACACCAGTGGGCATGAGTGGGGCTCCTTCCAGCAAAAACAGAAGAAAAGATCACAGGCTTACAGAGACCACATTTACGGAAACTGGAAGACTTTGCAAAGGCTGAGACGAAATTGTAACCAGTCTTGGAAATGAAACACAGGTGTGTGTAATCATAAGTGGGAGAGGCCAGGGCGGAGCTGGAGCTGTAGTAGGCCAGTCCCATAAGGGAGAGTGTTGACAATCTGACAAGAAACTCAATAATTTTGACATTGCTTGGAAACACTCAGTAGTCTTGGATAACAATATTCACAAGCCCTACTCCTGGAGATCTACCTTTCAGAAGAGATCGCTTCCCAACTTGTTTGCACATATATAGTCCAGATGATCACTGTTGTGGAACAAGTGTCCTATATTTGGAAGTTTCAGAAAGTTTTAGAAATGTAATAGCTTTGGAAAGTGTTATAAACTCTCAAAAGTTCCAGGATTACTTAAATACTCTTGGTGCTTTTAGATGGTTTTAGATACTCTCAATAGTTTTACTGCTGTGTGAAATCCTCATCTGAAGCATGTGGTGGCAGATGGTCTGTGATTGGTCCTGTCGGTTCAGGTTCAGAATCATCTGCACCAGTCGGTGAGAAGGATGCGGTTGTGAAGGCTTATGATTGGGCAGCAGCTGTTGATGTTTTAGCCTAAGGGGAGAATATTCAGTGGAAGAATCTGTCTGTTAGGTAAACTCTGTGTTGCAGCTGTTAGAAAAACACACAAACTGAACTGGAGAAAGCACTTCTCTGTGCTTCTACGCTCTAGCCTCAAATTATTACTGATCAATCAAGACTTGTTTGGTGTCAGATGTATGATTCCTTAGTTTTTATACCAGAGCTACAATGCATTAGGCTTGAGCGCAATCCCATGTATCTTTGAGATTAATTGATGTGGTGTTTGTGATCCAAGAGCAGATCGACTTTCTTGATTCCAGGTTGGCATAGACTATATGGCTGTAGGTTCCTGATCATCATATCTAAATATTAATTTTAGTATAGAAATAAATGTTGGAAAATATAACTGTGTAAAATGTCTTCATTACTGGTACTAAGAGCCCAAACCTTGATAAACACCACCAGGTCATTATCCCCCCTCCACCAAACTTCACTTTGTTCTCCTGGATGCATGCAACCACCTTAGATTCATCCATCAGGTTGTCAGATAGTAAAGTGAGATCGATCACACGGAGTCCAGTGACTGCACTTTACACCACTCCAAAGTCCAGTGATGGAACTTTACGCCACTCCAGAGTCCCGTTCTGGAGCTTTACACCACTCCAGAGTCCAGTGGTGGAGCTTTACACCACTCTAGAGTCCAGTGGTGGTGCTTTACACCATTCCAGCGAAAGCTAGGCATTGTGTATATTGAGCTTAGGCTTGCGTGCAACTGTTTGGCTCTAAAAGCCATCAGAAGTTTGAATGATTGTGCTGACGTTGCTTTCAAGGGCGGTTTTGAACATGCTGGTCTCGCTCTGTGAGTTTATATGGTGTACCATTTTATGGCTGAGCTGTTGTTGCTCCTAAACACTTCCAGTTTACAACTATAGCAACTGCAGTTGACTGGGGCAGATCTAGCAGATCTGAAGACACTGAGCCCTTCAGTATGTTCCATTCTACTGAGAATGCATGGCCATGTGGTTAATTATATACGCCTGTTAGCAATATCAGTAATTAGAAGACATGTCCACATACATTTGACCACATAGTGTATATTCTGTAAAACCGGACATGATGCGTGACATGATAAAGCCACTCTTTGAAGAGTTTGGCTTCGGGGGTCATTCTGTCTATAGCGGTGACCGCTCTCTCTCTGTCTCTCTCTCTGATTGTCATTCTGAACATCAGCATCAACCCATTAAAGAGCGTCAGACACTGATTCAGCAGAAACAGGCCAGAGACAGCTGGAAGTCACCTTTACATTAACATCTTTCTCCATCTGTACAGTCTTTCTGCTGCAGCTTGACCTTCACTTGACCAACGAGAAAGCCTTAAAGGCATTAAAACTATGTTGTCACTCTGCATTATGTGATGGAAACCTGTTTTTGACATTTCACTAATTTCTAATTGCATTAAATATGAAAAAATGGATAGATAGATAGATAGATAGATAGATAGATAGATAGATAGATAGATAGATAGATACTTTATTGATTCCAGAAGGAAATTCAAGTGCTATTGGAAAGGCTGCCGCTCGCACCAGCATGTTAAATAGTGTATACATAGTGTTCTGTGGTGTAATATTATACCTTTTGACCTAATTAATGCACTAGAACTAGTTTTGTGTATATTTGTGGCTTTCTTGTAAATAACAAACTCGTAAATAAAAACGCTAATGTTTCTAAGTGCAGTTTCCTAGTTTTATTCCTAATATTGTAATTCTAGAGTAAAATAACTGTTTCTTGTACTTTTAGATGGTTTTATTCTGATTTGTTATCAGTATCCTGCTGTTTCTGGTATCTATGATGTAAACAGTGAGAGAATTTGTATTCTCCATATATTGCTTAATTATCTGGGAGCACCTACTTGGACTAGATGAATGGGCTTGAGGAAGACAATTATAAACGCATTTGGATTTGGAAAGTAAAATACAGTAAAAATGTAGAAAAAAGAAAATTGGAAAAAACCTTTAGAAATGGAAAACCAACTGGCCAATACAGTTGGAAATTGAAAAGACAGTTGGCAAATACAGGTGGAAATGGAAAACTAATGGGCAAATACAGTTGGAAATGAAAAACTAATTGGCAAATACAGTTGGAAATAGAAAACTAATTGGAAAATACAGGTGGAAATGAAAAACCATTTGGGAATACAGTTGGTAATGGAAAACCAATTGGGAAATACAGTTGGAAATGGAAAAACAACTGGGAAATACAGTCAGAAATGAAAAACCAATTGGGAAATACTGCTGGAAATGGAAAACTAATAGACATATACAGTTGGAAATGGAAAACTAATAGACAAATACAGTTGGAAATAAAAAAACAATTGGGAAATGCTGTTGGAAATGGAAAACAAATTGGAAATACAGTTGGAAATGAAAAAAAACAATTGGGAAATACTTTTGGAAATGGAAAACTTATTGGCAAATACAGTTGGAAATGAAAAACCCATTGGGAAATACTGTTGGAAATTAAAAGCAATTGGGAAATACAATTAGAAATGGAAAAGACAGTTTGTAAATACAGTTTAAAAATAGAAAAGCAGTTGACAAATACATAGAAAAGAAATTAACGAGGAAGTACAGTTGGAAATGGAAATTAAGTGAGAAATACAGTTGGAAAAGGAAAATTATTGGGAAATATGGTTGGAAATGGAAAAGACAGTTTGTAACTACAGTAGAAAATAGAAAAGACAGTTGGCAAATACACTTATAAATAGAAAAGAACCTGGGAAATAAAGCTGTAAAAGTAAAAGCATCTGAAATACATTTGAAAATTGAAAAGCAATAAGGAAATACAGTTGATAATAGAAATGTCTTGAAAACTCAAGTTGGAAATGAAAAAAGGAATTAACTGAATGTAGTTAAAAACACAGCTGGGAAAATAAACAGAAATAATGGATGTCCAAGGTGAATTGCCAAATGCATGGTGGCAGCATGGATCTTCTATAAGAATTGTCACCGCAATAACGTCATAGTCTTTAGATAATTGTTAATTATAAAGGTAACCCACTACCTGTATAACCTTGTCATGTGTGTACTTATAGGGAATGTTCACTAACTGCTACTGAGCTGGTGATACTGCCGTATTTGTCAGCTCTGTAGGTCTTCACGTCATCTCTGTCTTGCTGTAGAGAAATTAGACAAGGCTCCTTTTTCTTTCTAGCAATCACCGGCAAAAAAAACTTGTCTAAAACAAAGTGCAGTCGGCAAAAACATCCTGATTAAAAAGCATCTGACTGCTGTTTTCAGGCCCACCTAATGTTTATTTGATATGAACATCACTTCCAGCAGCTCCACTGAAGTCTCTGCTGATCTGACCATTAAAAAAACACATCACAGGAGGGCTTCACAGGTTTTTCTTCTCATATTGCTAAAAAGTCCTCCACAGAAAGGAGAGAAAGAAATGAGAAAACAGCAGGAGGGGAACGAGTAGTGAATACTGCTGCTTAGGTCAGAAAACTACTACTGTGCTTAAAAAGTCATGTCCATACAAATCAAAAAAAAGTTTTAAATAAGAGACTATAAGTTATGTTAATATTCGCCTTTTGCACTAGCTGGTTAAAAAGTAGCTGTTTGGATTGAAGTATGTAAATAATTAAGAGGCTTTGATTGGATAATTCCTGCAGTTGTTAATGTGTTTCAGCTGTAACAGTGAGTAGTTTCCCATTCCTTAAACAACCATGTGAGTCGTGTCCCGTCTGGTGGAAACGACTAAGGAGAAGCTGAAATGGCTGGAATTGGGGGCAGAACTGTCCAGCATAGTATTAAAACTAAGAAGCACAATGGAGAACTAGGAACGTCATAGAAGACATGTGGTCAAAAAAGGATCAGAGATCACTTAAACACCTAATGAAGATCAAAAATGAACAGCAGAATTCACAGCACTTACAGAATTGGGAATAAACAGCTGTATGGACATGGAAAACCAACTGGCAAATACAGGTGGAAATGAAAAACTAATTGGCAAATACAGGTGATAATGGAAAACTAATTGGCAAATACAGTTAAAAATGGAAAACTAATTGGCAAAAACAGTTGGAAATGGAAAACCAAGTGGCAAATACAGGTGGAAATGGAAAACTAATTGGCAAATACAGTTGGAAATGGAAAACTATTTGGCAAAAACAGGTGGTAATGGAAAACTAATTGGCAAATACAGGGGGAAATTGAAAACTAATTGGCAAATACAGTTGGAAATGAAAAAATAATTGGCAAATACAGGGGGAAATGGAAAACCAACTGGCAAATACAGGTGGAAATGGAAAACTAATTGGCAAATACAGTTGGAAATGGAAAATTATTGGCAAATACAGTTGGAAATGGAAAACTAATTGGGAAATACAGTTGGAAATGGACACATAAGACAACCACTGCAAAAGTCATGTAGTCTGATGGGTCCAGATTGACCCATAGTGTCCACTGTACAAGCCTCTGGAGTCTGTGTTATGATCTGGAGGGGCTGCGGTTGGTCAAGTCCAGGCTCAGCCACATCATGTGGTACTTAAATGAAGTCTTTCCTCCCTGATGGCATGGTCATAGTTCAGGATTACTAGGCTGAGACTCGGTAGAAGGTAGGATGAGGAATCATCTCCACACATGAACCGACTACTAAAATCCCGACCTTAATCCCAGTAAGTGTTTTGGGATGAGCTGGTGAAGATGTTACAGAGTGATCCCCAACAAATGAAGACCGATCTGAATGGGAATAAAGGTAGTGATGTTGTATGAGGTCAATCTCCAAAGTTTTGAACAAAAACCTTCATTACTTTCAATGTAAGTCAATGGAACCAGAATTATTTCCAATATTGGTTGGTTCATCATGAAATTATCACACAATGTAAACAGCAGCTGTGGTGTTCAAGTGATGTGAAAAATTTTAAATTGACAAAAATGGAGATACATCCATCAGTGACAATAATCTATCATTAAAAAAATTTACTAGGAAATACAGTTGGAAATGGAAATTAAGTGAGAAATACAGTTGGAAATGGAAAAGACAGTTTGTAACTATGGTAGAAAATAGAAAAGACAGTTGGAAAATACACTTATAATAGAAAATAGAAAAGTACCTGGGTAATAAAGCTGTTAAAGAAAAAGCATCTGGAATATATTTGAAAATTTAAAAGCAATAAGGATATACAGTTGATAATAGAAATGACTTGAAAACTCGAGTTGAAATGGTAAAGGGAATTAACTGGATGTAGTCTAAAACACACCTGGGAAAATAAACAGAAATAATGGATTTTCCATGTAGCTGGACATTAACATGAACAGGGATTGACATAAAGAAAATAAAAACAAAATCCAATCATTATAAATAAAACAAAAAGTAGCAAAAAGTAGCTAATACACATTAAATGTATTAGCAGTGAATATAAAAATAGAAATAATAATCATACTAAAAATAGCTAAATGTTAAGATTTAATTAGTAAGAAATTGAAATAAAATAAAATATTAAAAATAATAATAATAAAAAAGTAAAATAGTTCCAAAGAAATTTAAGAGGAAAAGATATTATAATAATAATAAAATAATAATAAAAATAATTTAAAAAAGTAACAATACAATAAAATTATATAAAATAAGATAAAATAATAACACAGGACAAGATAAAGACAAAAAAATAAGGTTACTGAAAATATGCCACAGTTAATTTGCATCTCAATCAAAGCTGAAAGTATAATAATAAAAATTAATTAAATCAAAATTAATGACTATTTCAACCAGTAATGTTCACTTATTTGCTGGAGGCTGAAGCGACAACCATAACAAAGTAGTGCTGAATACAGATCCGCAGCTTTCAGGTGAAGCCAGAGCTGGAGACTCTGGTTCAGATCCACTGGTCGCTGACCGGCAGCTAAAAAGACAGGCTGTGTTTCGGTTGCAGGCTATAATAGACACCTGTGGGAGTTTTTTTATTTTTATTTTTTTGCACACATTCAAACCTTCCTCTTTCTCCAGCGTTTAGTTATTTATTTATTTATTTATTTATTTATTTATTTATTCAGTCATTCTTTCATTTGTGTCCGTGTGTCAGTTTTCTGAGAGCCGAACAAACACAGCATCCCTTTTAGTGTTTATTCATTTATTTATTTATTTGTGCATGTGTGTGTCTGTGTGTGTGTGTGCATGTATGTGTGTGTGTGTGTGTGTGTTCCCCGTTGTCCCACAGCAGATGGTCCGCTGCATAATTCATAAAAAGTCTCGGCGGCCCTCCTGGCCACAGCAAGGTCACTGCGAGTCTGCTCTTTGCATTTTGTGCGGGTTTTGGCCATGTTGTTGTTGTCGTTGAGGTTTGAATGAATAAGCAGCACTCACAGCTCGACCCAGCGCGGCCTGATGCTTATTCATGATGCTGCCTCTCTCTCTCTCCGTCCATCCAACCGCCTTTATCAGCCGCTTTTCTTTGGCACAAGCTCAACACAATACGCCCAAACTGCTAAACTCAAAGCTATTTCTATTTTAAAATAGTTTAAAGTCAAACATCCATGTATATTTGTTCTATTTTCCATGACAACACTGAGGCGGAAGTTGTGTTAGAAATTCGTTTACGGATACGTTGATACTAATTACAAGCAAAATGACAATAAACCTATAAAATGAATAGCATAACATGTTCAGTTAGAGGGAGTCAATAATTAGAAGAAGAGGAAAACTTGGCTTGAACAACAGTGTTATGAACACAGCACATAAAGATCAGAGTGTTGGGGGGCCGCCTTCCAAAGAAGAGGACCTGCATCTAAGGCTAAAACATCCACCCAAACCTCCGTATGTCTGCTCTTACCATTCTGTGGAGGAGAACCAGCACCAGAGCCTCCTTATCCAGAGAAATGTCTCGCTTATGAAGCTCAGAGGAAGCAGACGTGTCAGGTGCTGGTGAGTCTATCAGTTAAGTAACTGTTTTCTGATCAGTGTCCACCGCGCTAGGCTATCTGGAACTGTGACTAACACCCACGCAGAGTGGCTCGGGCAGCTGGCTGGACTTGGGTTTAACCGGCTTTCAGAAATATAAACTCACCGTCTGTGTGTAGGAGTACACGCCCACCTTCCCACTGTGCAGGTACTGATACGCTTCAGTACTTTTATAGGTTTTCATTACTGAACCGTCTACACCTTCCGAGAGTACCGAGTAATTAAACATGTCTCCATAGGTAACCTTAGACCACCTTCTCATATCACCCACCCACTCTGTTATTAACCTCAGACCACCTTTACATATCACCCACCCACTGTGTTATTAACCTCAGACCACCTTCTCATATCATCCACCCACTTTGGTATTAACCCTGGATAAGACAGTGTTGCCCCATTCAAACTTCTTACTGTCTCTCTGGTCTCCTTCCATGTAACTGTATTGATTTTGGTTAGCTGAGTGGAAGTTCTAACACAAAGGGGGAAGAAACACATGCTTGAAAGTGGGAGATTACAGAGATTGCTGAATATTACTAATAATATTTACATGGGAATCAATTGCACTTGAGCTTTACAATGTGAGGCTGTGTTCTACCCATATGTCTAAGGTATATGGAGGCAAATAGGACACTGTTACCATACAACATGCTCATGTCACATGATATCTTTTCAACCGACTGGTCTCAATCAACAGTTACCAGGACGAGGATGGTGGTATCTTGCTTGTTTGTAGCTAACCAGTTAGTGAGAGCTCTTGCTGGACATGCTGCCTCTACAACCCACTCGAAGACGTTGTGGCCGGTTGACAGACTTTGAGAGATGCATCATCGGACTGAGAGAAGCAGGAGGTCATTTCCACGAATTGCCTGCAATCTAGGCCTTTCTGACCAAGCTGGTAGAAGGTGTTTACATGAGGACGAGCACACAGTGTGTACAGACCTATGACTGCTCAGACAGACCACCGATAGAGAGGGATCGATTGATCCATGGACAAGCACAAGCAGCCCCCACGGTTTTTGGAACTGTATCGTCTTTAGCGATGATTCCAGGTTCTGCTTGAGATCCGATGACAGCCGGGTTCCAGTATGAGTGCCTCCTGGAGATGCTTCAGTCCTGCCTTTGCTGTGGAGTGAAAACCTGAACCAACTGCTGGTGTGACGATTTAGGGAGCCCTCGCATACAGCGGTCGTTCACCCTAGTAGTGACATGAAGGTCACTAATAGCTCTTCGATATGTGCAGGACATCCACATCTGTTTCCTGGCATTGCTCAGCAGGATGAAGCTCCACACCCAGCAAAGGTTTCCCAGGAATGTCTCTGCAAGATTACAGCCCTTCCTTGTCCCACCTGGTCACCAGATTTCTTGCCAATCCAGCATTTATGGGGTCAGCTGAGACGCCAGCTTCAGCAAACCTACAAGTGTGCAGGATCTACAGGCGCAGCTGCAACATCTGTGGGCAAATGTGCTGCAGTATGGACCCTGTATGCCTACATGCCCAACTGTGTCTCATCTTAGTAAAATTGCTCACCAGTGGTTCCAAACAATTTAGACTTCTCTTGAATGGCTTTGTGGTTCTGTCAGGTAGGCTTCAGTGTACAACTGCCAGTAACGCTGATCAGACACTAGAAGACTTTTAAAAGACTCTGAAAAGACATCTAATAGACTAAAGTCTGACTCCCTCTCACATCTACAGACTAGTCACAGACTTTTAGTCACAGACCAGTCACAGGCTATGACTGGGAAGAATGGTAAGACAAGTCAAAGAGGCACTCTTGCTCACTCCACAGCTCCACCAGTTTCTCCTCCAAACCCTTGCGGGATTCGCCTCAATGTCTAATTTCTTTACCCGCCAGGCATTCCTGTACTTGCCTTCCCGTTTGGTGGGGAACAGAGCTCTCCTATTGGTTGTCGAAAATGTTCACGTCCCTATTTGCATGAGCCAAGACTTCAGACTGACTTAAACCTGCAGTCTTGACCACCTTACACTAAACGACTGAGATTGGAAATTTGTCTGCGACAGTAAAATCACTTGGTCTAAGGCCAGCATAAGTTTCACCATGCTAGGCCAGACTAAGGGTTTGCTTAAGGTTAACTACAGTCAAAATCAACAAATAGCAAGTGAATACTAGCTAACTACTAAGCTATTTCTTGATTTGTTGATCTGTTAAGATGTTTCCTTCATTTTTCTAATGTCTTCTACTTCGCAATGAATATTAAAGCCTCATTAGCTATGCAACCTAGGTAAAGGTTAACTTTAGCTTTATTGAAATCTCCACAAAGGTACTTACATATCCAGTTATAGATTAATAAATTCAGGCATGAACTATTGCAGGTACTCTGGTTTTAATTCAGACATTTACCAGTTAGAAGAGTAGGCTGGACTCTCTTTTTAGCCTAGAGTTGTGGTCACAAGTTTACATTCATCTAGGCTAAAGATATGCATTGGATTTATTTCAGCTTTCATTGATTATATTAAAATTCACTGGTTCGAAAGCTTATATATACCACATTGGCCATCTATTCAATGAAAATTAGAAGACTCCAGAAGTTGTAATGTAATCTAAAGACTGTGATGTAAAGACTTTCCGAAGCCCCTGATTGCTCAGTTGTCACAATAAGTAGATAACTGTAAGTGGATGTGCACCAGTCATCAAGGGCCCAACTCTGAAACCTGTGATATTGTCTTCTTGATTCCGTGGAAGAATTCCAGCAACTGAGCCAAGACCTTGGAATAAAGCATCCTTCCTCCTTGGCAGCAAACCCAAGGTACCATGAGCATCTGCACAAACGATTGTATGCAAATATTAAAAAAAAAAAATCTTGGAAGCAGATACTGGATCGTTCAGGACGGAAGCACAAATTAACTCCAGGGGTTGAAGGAACTTCAACTGAATCCCATAGCAAAAATAAAATTAAACAACTGGTGGTGTCAGGTAAAAACCTGTTTATGTCCTCCAGGAAGCAAGTCCAGCAGTAAAAGCCAAACTGAAGACTGCAAGGGATGAGTGGGACAAAGACCCAGCCTTTTGGAGAAGTGCTGTATCCCTTAATTATGATTGTATCCAATGAATTGGTGAGATTCCCTGGTCTATATCTCTGAAAACACCCTGGACAGGCTGCCTGCCCGTCATAGGGCAAACAGTGGATCACCACAATGATATTTTATAGGTAGAAAACAACACTCGTACTTAGAATATCATGTTTTAGGAATGTTTAGGAACATCTAGACATGTAAACATGTTCCTAAGACTCCAGTCTAAGGTCATGTGTGGTTGGAGAGGGAGCATAACAACCTAAAATCCTGTAAAGATTGAAGTCAGTTACTCTTATTTTTGCCAAGTTAGGCCTCTCTAGCCGTGGAGGAGCGTCTCAGCAAGTCTGCCTAGGGTGCGCCTAAGTTGGATACAAATTTGTGACATCCCAGGGTCCATACCTCTGGTGCCCTGAACACAATGCAATGCAAATCAAAGCTTGTTGGAAAGGGTACACAGTATACTCTACTGAGTCTATTGTTGCAGAGCTATGTATGGAGGAATAAGGGTGTGGATATCAATCCAAAGAACTCCATCCCAGCTGTGAAGCATGGTGGTGGCAGTATCATGTTATTGGGGGGAGGGGTCTTCCAAGGCGAGGCATGTTTACTTATCCCTTAATTATGACTGTATCCAGGCATTTTTGAGATTCCAAGGTCTGCATCTCTGATTCCCTAAAGACTAGCAATGCAATTCAGAGCTCATTGGAATGGATACTCGACTGGGTGTACCCCTGTTGCAAAGCATTACATACTATTATGGGGTTATTCATGATACCATCAATGATTAGTTGATGTCGACTCAACTTTCGTTATCAGATTTATAGAATTTGACAACTATGTGATGAAAGTTGAGGGTTGCAGGGGGTGTTTATCCTATTTCTTTTTGGGCAGAAGGCAGGAAACACCGGGGACAGGCCACCAGTGCAGACAGAGGATAACAACAATGATACTGCCTATGATATAGGAGGAAAATGACACTCAGGATGTCCTCTAGCAGCGTTTAATAAGCAGTGACTGGACGTCTAGTGGACCCTGGAAGAGACTGATTGAGTCAATAACAGCACTGAGAGAAAATAAGCAACACAAACATACGGGTGGACACTGAAGCAGTAACTGATGAGCTTTAGCTTTGCTGCTCTTTCACTGTGAATTAGAAGAAATAAGAAAGTTATATATAGTTTATACAGCAAACCTAAACTAGTCCCGTGTGAGAGCCTCATGAGAGAATTGAGTATTTTAGGGACTGACTGTAGATCAGCGTGTTAGGGTGTAAATTAACATACACTACACCCCCCATTCCCCCCGTCCCCAACCCCACCCCGCCAGGCGCAGTGCCTGCTCTGTCTTGTTCAGAGGTGAAAATAAGTTGGCAGAGCTGAAGATCTGTACAGAGACGTTATTGACCAACAAGGACACACACACACCACCTCACGCCCCCCCCCCCCACACACACACACACACCACCTCTCTCACCCACACATCACACACACACACCACCTCTCTCACACACACATCACACACACACCACCTCTCTCACACACACATCACACCACCTCTCTCTCACACACACACCACCTCTCAAACACACACACATACATACACACACACTCACACACACACACACACCTCACCTCTCACACACACACCTCACCTCCTTACACACACACACACACACACACACCTCTCACACACACACACACACACACACACACCACCTCTCTCACACACACACACACACACACACACCTCTCACACACACACACACACACACACACACCTCTCCGCTCACACACACACACACCTCTCTCCGCTCACACACACACACACACACAGACCTCTCACACACACACACACCACCTCTCTCACAAACACACACACACACACCTCTCCTTTCACACACACACACATCACACCACCTCTCTTACACACACACCACCTCTCAAACACACACACATACATACACACACATCACACACACACATCACACACACACCACCTCTCTCACACACACATCACACCACCTCTCTCTCACACACACACCACCTCTCAAACACACACACAAACATACACACACACTCACACACACACACCTCACCTCTCACACACACACACAAACACACCTCTCCTTTCACACACACACCACCTCTCAAACACACACACATCACACCACCTCTCTCTCACACACACACCACCTCTCAAACACACACACATACATACACACACACTCACACACACACACACACCTCACCTCTCACACACATTCACACACACACACACACTCACACACACAAACACACACACACCTCACCTCTCTCACACACACACACACCTCTCCTTTCACACACACACCACCTCTCAAACACACACACATCACACCACCTCTCTCTCACACACACACCACCTCTCAAACACACACACATACATACACACACACTCACACACACACACCTCTCACACACACACACACACCACCTCTCTCACACACACATCACACACACACACACACCTCTCCTTTCACACACACACACCACCTCTCTCACACACACATCACACCACCTCTTTTACACACACACCACCTCTCAAACACACACACATACATACACACACTCACACACACCTCACCTCCTCATCCCCCCCACACACACCACCTCTTAAACACACACACATACATACACACACACTCACACACATCTCACCACCTCACCCCCCCCACACACATACCACACACACACACACCACCTCTCAAACACACACACACTCACACACACACCTCACCTCTTACACACACACCTCTCCTTTCACACACACACACACACACACACTCACACCCACACACACACACACCACCTCTCTCACACATACACCTCACCTCTCACACACACACACACACCACCTCACACACACGGACACATACACACCACCTCTCAAACACACACACATACATACACACACACTCACACACACCTCACCACTTCACACACACACACACACACACACCTCACCACCTCTCAAACACACACACACACACACACACCACCTCTCAAACACACACACACACACCACACACACACCACCTCACACACACACACACCACCTCACACACACTCTCACACACACACCACCTCTCAAACACACACACATACATACACACACACACACTCACACACACACACACCTCAACACTTCACACACACACACACACCTCACCACCTCTCAAACACACACACACACACCACACACACACTCACGCACTCACACCACCTCTCAAACACACACACATACATACACACACACACACACACACACACACATCACCACCTCACACACACACACACACACCTCACCTCTCATACACACACACACCTTACCTCTCACACATACACACAACACCTCACACACACACAGACACATACACACCTCATATACATAGACCACCATACACACACACATACACACACACCACCTCACACTCTCACACACACACACACACATACACCACCTCACCTCTCACACACACACACACACACACACACCACCTCACACACACACACATACACCACCTCACCTCTCTCTCTCACACACACACACACACACACACACACACCACCTCACACACACACACACACCATCTTGCACACACACAGACACAACCACATACACACACACCATCTCACACACCCACAGACACCAACTCACACACACACATACAGTACCATACACACACCCCACCTCTCACACACACACACACACCATCTCACATACATAGACCACCATACACACACCATCTTACATACACACCTCACCTCACATATACACACCACCACTTCTCACACACACACCACCTCCTCTCACACACACACCACCACCTCACACACACAGACCACCACCATAAACACACCCACCCCACCTCACACACACATACACACACACACACACACACACCTCATCTCTAACATACACACATCACCTTACGTATACACCTCACCTCACATATACACACCACCACTTCTCATACACACCTCACCTCTCACACACACAGTCCACCACCATAAACACACCCCACCCCACACACACATACACACACACACACACCTCACCTCTAACATACACACACCACCTCACACACACAGACCACCACCATAAACACACCACCTCTCACACACACCCTGCCACACACATTCACACACAGACAGACAGACTGACAGGCAGACGGACAGGCTGAGAGACTGCCCGCTGAAGGTGCCCGAGGAGGTGACGGGCAGGACACACACACATACTTGTAAATCATATCACACACTGAGGGTCTCCAGAGAATCCCCCCATGGTCACTGTGGACGGACATGTCCTGGCACAGACCTGAGAGCTGCATCTGACAAACAGCAACCAAGAAATGAAAAATCATATCAGTCCCCTCTCTCTCCCTCCCTCTCTCTCCTTCCTCTCTCTCTATCCCTCTCTCTCCCTCTCTCTCTATCTCTCTCTCTCTCCCTTCCTCTCTCTCCTCCCTCTCTCTCTCTCCCTCTCTCTCCCTCCCTTTCTCTCTCTCTCTCTCTCTCTCCCTCTCTCTCTCTCTCTCCCTCCCTCTCTCTCTCTCTCTCCCTTCCTCTCTCTCTCTGTCGCTCTCTCTCTCCCTCCCTCTCTCTCTCTCTCTCTCTCCCTCCCTCTCTCACTCTGTCATTCTCTCTCTCTCCCTCTCTCTCTCCCTCTCTCTCCCTCCCTCTCTCTCTCTCTCCCTCCCTCTCTCTTTCTCTCTCTCCCTTCCCCCCTCTCTCTCTCTCTCTCTCTCTCTCTCTCTCCCTCCCTCTCTCTCTCTCCCTCCCTCTCTCTGTTGCTCTCTCTCTCCCTCTCTCTCTCTCTGTCACTCTCTCTCTCCCTCCCTCTCTCTCTCTTACCCCCCTCCCTCTCTCTCTCTCCCTCCCTCTCTCTGTTGCTCTCTCTCTCCCTCTCTCTCTCTCTGTCACTCTCTCTCTCCCTCCCTCTCTCTCTCTCCCCCTTCCTCTCTCTCTCTCTGTCCCTCTCTCTCCCTCCCTCTCTCTCTCTCCCTCTCTCTATCCCTCTCTCACTCCCTCTCTATCTCCCTCTCTCTCCCTCCCTCTCTATCTCCCTCTCTCTCCCTCCCGCTCTCTCTCCCTCTCTCTTCTCTTTTCCCCCCTCTCTTTCTCTCTTTTTTTCTCCCTCTTGTCTCTCTCCTGTTTCTCTTTATCCTCTTCCTTGCTCTTTTTTGTTTTTCTCTCTCCCCCTGTCAGTCTTCACTCTCACTCACTCTCTTGTCCGTCTCTCTCAGTGCACATTTCCAGCCAAGTGCGGTAGCTAAGGTCAGGGTCGACCTCCGTTTGACCTCTGCACCGCCAACGAAACGTCTGTTTGAAGCTCACTCTGGAAAAGAGCGACAGAACTGAAGACGTCTGGCAAAGTCTTCAAAGTGACCCGCAGCACTGAAGCCAAGAGCAAACGACACAAATGAGGAAAGAGAGAGAGAACGAGAGAGAGAAAGAGTGAGAGAATGAGAGAGAGAACGAGAGAGAGAAAGAGAGAACGAGAGAGAGAACGAGAGAAAGAGTGAGAGAATGAGAGAGAGAACGAGAGAGAGAACGAGAGAGAGAAAGAGTGAGAGAATGAGAGAGAGAACGAGAGAGAGAAAGAGAGAACGAGAGAGAGAACGAGAGAAAGAGTGAGAGAATGAGAGAGAGAACGAGAGAAAGAGTGAGAGAATGAGAGAGAGAACGAGAGAGAGAAAGAGAGAACGAGAGAGAGAACGAGAGAAAGAGTGAGAGAATGAGAGAGAGAACGAGAGAGAGAACGAGAGAGAGAAAGAGTGAGAGAAAGAGAGAGAACGAGAGAGAGAAAGAGAGAGAGAAGGAGTGAGAGAAAGAGAGAGAAAGAGAGAGAACGAGAGAGAAAGAGTGAGAGAAAGAGAGAGAACGAGAGAGAGAATGAGAGAGAGAAAGAGAGAGAGAACTAGAGAGAGAACGAGAGAGAGAATGAGAGAGAGAACGAGAGAGAGAATTAGAGAGAACGAGAGAGAGAACGAGAGAGAGAACTAGAAAGAGAACGAGACAGAGAACTAGAGAGAGAACGAGAGAGAGAAGGAGAGAGAGAAAGAGAGAGAATGAGAGAGAGAAAGAGAGAGAGAAAGAGAGAGAGAAGGAGAGAGAACTAGAGAGAGAAAGAGTGAGAGAATGAGAGAGAGAACGAGAGAGAGAAAGAGTGAGAGAATGAGAGAGAGAACGAGAGAGAGAAAGAGAGAACGAGAGAGCGAACGAGAGAAAGAGTGAGAGAATGAGAGAGAACGAGAGAGAGAACGAGAGAGAGAAAGAGTGAGAGAAAGAGAGAGAACGAGAGAGAGAAAGAGAGAGAAAGAGAGAGAACGAGAGAGAGAAAGAGTGAGAGAAAGAGAGAGAACGAGAGAGAGAAAGAGTGAGAGAAGGAGTGAGAGAAAGAGAGAAAACGAGAGAGAGAAAGAGAGAGAGAACGAGAGAGAGAACGAGAAAGAGTGAGAGAAAGAGAGAGAACGAGAGAGAGAACGAGAGAGAGAACGAGAAAGAGTGAGAGAAAGAGAGAGAACGAGAGAGAGAATGAGAGAGAGAAAGAGAAAGAGTGAGAGAAAGAGAGAGAAAGAGAGAGAGAACGAGAGAGAGAACGAGAAAGAGTGAGAGAAAGAGAGAGAACGAGAGAGAGAATGAGAGAGAGAAAGAGAGAGAGAACTAGAGAGAGAACGAGAGAGAGAATGAGAGAGAGAACGAGAGAGAGAATTAGAGAGAACGAGAGAGAGAACGAGAGAGAGAACGAGAGAGAGAACTAGAAAGAGAACGAGAGAGAGAAGGAGAGAGAGAAGGAGAGAGAGAATAGAGAGAGAGAATGAGAGAGAGAAAGAGAGAGAGAAAGAGAGAGAGGAGAGAGAACTAGAGAGAGAACGAGAGAGAGAACGAGAGAGAGAAAGAGAGAGAACGAGAGAGAGAAAGAGAGAGAACGAGAGAGAGAAGGAGAGAGAGAAAGAGAGAGAGAAGGAGAGAAAGAAAGAAGTGAAACATCATCAGGAGCTGGAGCGAGCGCCGGGTCAGTGTTCTGCTAATCTCAGGGCTGAGGAGAGATTAGCTGTAGGCTCTTCTCTTCAAACAGCTCACAGTTTCTGACCTTGACTCTGAACTGCAGTGACCCTTCGACCGCAGGGTCAGAGCACAGAGGTCAACGGTCAGGCTCTGAGGCTTTCAATTGTTTTTCCCCTTTATCTCCTCTTTTCATTAATATTCATCACGCGCTCCTCCTGCAGGAGAACTTCAGACCCACCAGTGAGAATCTGCACGTCCAGTCAAAGTCCTGCCTTTAAAAGTAAACTTCACTCCACGCCATGAGGTTCTGCTCTCTGGGGTGGTCAGTCCATTCAGAGATGTTGAGGTTCTGGACTCTTCAGACTTCAGACCCACCAGTGAGAATCTGCACGTCCAGTCAAAGTCCTGGCTTTAAAAGTAAACTTCACTCCACGCCACGAGGTTCTGGACTGTGGGGTGTTCGGTCCATTCAGTGATGTTAAGGTTCTGGACTCTGGGGTTTTCGGTCCATTCAGTGATGTTGAAGTTCTGAACTTTGGGGTGTTTAGTCCATTTAGTGATGTTGAGGTCTGGACTCTGGTGTGGTCAGTCCATTCAGTGATGTTGAGGTTCTGGACTGTGGGGCGGTCAGTCCATTCAGTGATTTTGAGGTTCTGGACTCTGGGGTGTTCGGTCCATTCAGTGATGTTAAGGTTCTGGACTCTGGGGTTTTCGGTCCATTCAGTGATGTTGAAGTTCTGAACTCTGGGGTGGTCAGTCCATTCAGTGATGTTGAAGTTCTATACTCTGGGGTGGTCAGTCCATTCAGTGATGTTGAGGTCTGGACTGTGGGGCGGTCAGTCCATTCAGTGATGTTGAGGTTCTGGACTCTGGGGTGTTCGGTCCATTCAGTGATGTTAAGGTTCTGGACTCTGGGGTTTTCGGTCCATTCAGTGATGTTGAAGTTCTGAACTTTGGGGTGTTTGGTCCATTTAGTGATGTTGAGGTCTGGACTCTGGGGTGTTCGGTCCATTCAGAGATGTTGCGATCTGGACCCTGGGGTGGTCAGTCCTTTCAGTGATGTTGAGGTCTGGACTCTGGGGTGTTCGATCCAGTCAGTGATGTTAAGGTTCTGCACTCTGGGGTTGTCGGTCCATTCAGTGATGTTGAGATCTGGACTGTGGGGCGGTCAGTCCATTCAGTGATGTTGAGGTTCTGGACTCTGGGGTGTTCGGTCCATTCAGTGATGTTGAGGTTCTGGACTCTGGGGTGTTCGGTCCATTCAGTGATGTTGCGATCTGGACCCTGGGGTGGTCAGTCCTTTCAGTGATGCTGAGGTCTGGACTCTGGGGTGTTCGATCCAGTCAGTGATGTTAAGGTTCTGCACTCTGGGGTTGTCGGTCCATTCAGTGATGTTGAGATCTGGACTGTGGGGCGGTCAGTCCATTCAGTGATGTTGAGGTTCTGGACTCTGGGGTGGTCAGTCCATTCAGTGATGTTGAAGTTCTGAACTCTGGGGTGGTCAGTCCATTCAGTGATGTTGAGGTTATGGACTCCGGGGTGGTCAGTCCATTCAGTAATGTGGAGGTCTTGACTGAGACCACCAGCAGCTGCTTTGTTTGATGGACAGGAACACCTGTGGATGTTCTCAGATATGAAGCAAGAGTGGAGCTTGATGTTCTCCTCTCTCTCAAAGATGAGAGCGCTTAATGAAATTGGATTTATTCATTGGGGGCTCTGTTGGTGGGTCCACCGGGTCTTCCAGGTGGTTGTTAGTATATACATACGTCCAAGGGTATGTGGACACCCCTCGTAATTCTTGAGTTCAGGTGTTTAAGCCGTACCCACTGCAAACAAGTGTATTTATCAAGCACATCATGCAACCTCCATAGATAACAGCTAGAAGTAGAATGGGTAATGCTGAAGAGCTGAGCAACAAGTGCTGTAATAGGACGCCAACTGTGATGCAACCAAGTGGGTTCATAAAGATCCTGCCATGCTAGAGCTGCCCTAGACAACTGTAAGTGCTTTTATTGTGATTTGGAAGACTACACAAGCAAGAAGTATGTAAAAATCATCTATCCTGTCACATTATTCACTATGGAGTTCCTAACTGCACCACTGGACTGTGCTCTGGGAGCTTCATGAAATAAATTTATATGGCTGAGCACCTGCATACAAGTGTGCTCTGGAGTGATAAATCACCCTTCACTATCTGGTAGCCTGATGGATGAATCTGGGTTTGGAGGATGAATCCAGGAGAACAGTACCTCCTGGAATGCATAGTGTCCAGAGTAAAGTTTGATGGAGAAGAGAAAATCAGTCTATGGGGCTTTTCAGGATTTGGGCTCTTAGTTCCAGTGAAGGGTGATGTTACAGCACATCCCAGATACAAAGCCAGACCTGGTTTGAGGAGTTTGGTGTGGAGGATGTCCAGCAAGCTAATATAGGTGTGATGGTGTGGTGTCCACATTCTTTTGGTCATATAACTTGCATATACATGGGCTTGCTAGGTGTCTCTCTACTGGGGTATGGGGAAGTACCTTCTCCTCCAGACATCCTTCAACTTAGAAAATACCTTCTCCTCCAGATGTCCTTCTACTCAAGAACTACCTTCACATACAGACATCCCTATACTCAAGAACTACCTTCTCCTCCAGATGTCCCTCTACTCAAGAACTACCTTCTCCTCTAGATGTCCTTCTACTCAAGAACTACCTTCTCCTCTAGATGTCCCTCTACTCAAGAACTACCTTCTCCTCCAGATGTCCCTCTACTCAAGAACTACCTTCTCTTCTAGATGTCCTTCTACTCAAGAACTACCTTCTCCTCCAGACGTCCTTCTACTCAAGAACTTCCTTCTCCTCCAGTTGTCTTTCTACTAAATAACTACCTTCTTCTACAGGCATCCTTCTACTCAAGAGCTACCTTCTCCTCCAGGCGTCCTTCTAGTTTCATCCTCCAGCTTTCAGTGACAGACCACATATTTAAGCTCAGAAAGTGAAGAATGGCCAGAGTCTTTGTCTGAACGACACTCTCATCTCTCCGGTGAAAAATGCTTCAGGTTCGGCAGCAACCCACCTTCCGTTATTGCTTTAAATTCTTGATGAAAGCAGACGAGTCGGGTGTGACGAGCATGAAAACAAAAGGCTTTTTGGTTTCAAAGGTTTCAGAGAATATCAAGCAAGTGCTTGTATTATAAAGGCGGGTAAACAAATAAATAGACCTTCGTTTAGCACATTATTAGGTACACTTCTGCATGCAGTGGCCTAATGAGCAACTCATGTGGAAGCAGTATTCAAAATCTTGCAGATACAGTCCAGCAACTTCAGGTAGTGTTGAACAACCAGACCAGGAAAAATGTTACCCCAGTTATTTCAGCATGACTGTTGGACTGGTTTGAGTAGTTCTTTAACTGCTAACCTCATGGGATGGTCACACAAAGCATCTTTTGAGTTCCTCAGAATGGAGCAGTGAAGGGAAAACCTTCACTGAATAGCAGTTCAGTTGACCTCGTTGAGGAGAGAGGTCAGTGGAGAATGGCCAGACTGCCTCCAGCTGACAGAAAGCCTACACTAACTCAAAAGCAACTCAGAAGACACCACGCATCCAACCTTGACAGCTAAAAGAGCAGAACAACCACGTCAGGTTCCACTTCTGTCAACCAACAGAAACCTGAGTGGACATAAGCTCAACCAAACTGGACAGGTACAGCCTGGAGAAACATTGCCTGATCTGGTGGATCCACAGAGGGCAGGGTCACCAACAGCATGAATCCATGGACCCAACCTGTCTAGTGAAAACAGTGCAGGTTGGAAGAGGTAGTGGAGATGGCATAAAGGTGTGAGGGTGTGGGGAATGTCCATTTGGCAACTTTAGGTCCTTAATACCGGTCAATTATTGCTTGAATGACCAAAGCCTGTTTAAGTATTGCTACCATGTACCAAAGTTCTCAACCTGGTTTCATGAAGTTTAATGTTCTTCTGTGTTTCTCTGGTGGGATGTGGTAGGACAGGAGGTTCACAGCATGAAGGTGCTTCTAAAAAAACCAAGCCTGTCAACATGAATTGAGTCAATCATGCTACAAAGAACTGAGTCAATAGGACTCACTCAATGGGACTCTACTCTACACAGTATTAGTGCAGTGTTCCTAATGTCCTCGGTATATATATATATATATATATATATATATATATATATATATATATATATATATATATATATATATATATATATATATATATATATATATTTATATGTAGTGTATATACTGTGTATGCATGCTGTGCTGAGTGTGTGCTATGGTGGGTGGACTGTTTAGATGGCTCGCTAAGTGTGTGTGTGTGATATCATATAGAGAAAGTGTAATCAGCTTACTAACAGATTCACTCTAACACCAACACTAGCCTCCAGTGCCAAAAGAATTAGCACCATTCTGACTCATCACACCCATTCAGAACCCCACACTGAGAACAGCAGTGCCAGTAACGAGGAGAGGAAACACAGGCGTGAGCAGCGCTACATCACACCTACAAGGCCTTCTGCATTGCAACTATGAAGCTGCCTGGACTGGCAGTGTTCAAACGCATGAAGATGCTATGAAGGACATTTCTGGCCTTCAAGGTTTGTTGGGCAAAGTGCATGTGTGTTGCTCTGTAGGTGAAGGTGCACTGTATCTACCTCCAGGGCTCTTTCTTGACTTGCTAGGTGACTCTCAACTGGGCTATGGGGAAGTACCTTTTCCTCCAGATGTCCTTCTACTCAAGATCTACATTCTCCTCCAGATGTCCTTCTACTCAAGAACTACCTTCTCCTCCAGATATCCTTCTACTCAAGAGCTACCTTCTCCTTCAGATGTCCTTCTACTAAAGAACTACCTTCTCCTACAAACGTCCTTCTACTCAAGAACTACCTTCTCCTCCAGATGTCCCTCTACTCAAGAACTACCTTCTCCTCCAGATGTCCTTCTACTAAAGAACTACCTTCTCCTCCAGATGTCCTTCTACTCAAGAACTACCTACTCGTCCAGATGTCCTTCTACTCAAGAACTACCATCTTCTCCAGACCACCTTCTCCTCCAGATGTTCTTCTACTCAAAAACTACCTTATCCTCCAGACCACCTTCTCCTCCAGACGTCCTTCTACTCAAGAACTACCTTCTTCTCCAGACGTCCCTCTACTCAAGAACTACCTTCTCCTCCAGATGTCCTTCTACTAAAGAACTACCTTCTCCTCCAGATGTCCTTCTACTCAAGAACTACCTTCTCCTCCAGATGTCCCTCTACTCAAGAACTATCTTTTCCTCCAGATGTCCTCCTACTCAAGAACTACCTTCTCCTCCAGATGTCCTTCTACTCAAGAACGACCATCTTCTCCAGACCACCATCTCCTCCAGATGCCCTTCTATTCAAGAACTGACTGAATCCATAATAATCAATCTGTGCTTATTTACTCATAGCAGTTATAAACTGGCTCTTGTTTAAAAGTCTCATCAAACAGATTTTGACCTTCACTAAACAGCACCTCCTGTAACTGCCCTGTATTCTGTTTGTATTCCAGATGTTTATTCTTGCTTTTACCAAAACTTTGGATTCAGGCATCCACACCAGCTTTTCTGCTAACCAGCTCATCCTAATGCTGAATTATTAAAATCACAGATCAGATTCAGCAACTGGGGTGAATAACCATCAGCAGAATTGCAGCCGTTTGAAAGCAGAAAACAAGAAAACACTCAGCCGAGTCAGTGAAGAACACACACACACACACACACACACACACACACACACACACAGATTTGGTTTTATACGCTGTCATGTGCTTCATATGCAAATATACCCCCACCAGTCACTTCACTGGCTCCATTATCAGCTCCACTGACCATACAGGAGCTACACTTACAGACTGTAGTTCATCTGATTCTCTGTATACTTTATTACCCTGTTCTTTAATGATCAGGACCACCACAGAGAATGTATCATATTGTGTGTTGTGCTGGTGTGAGTGGATCAACACCAAAGACAGAAGTTTGTTGATTGTTGGTGAAGCAGGTAAGTAATAAGCAACAAGCTTTCTCAGGGATCTCTCAGAATTTTGATGTTGAGACATTCAGAGGGTCCAACATCATTGTACTTACATTCTTAGAACAGTGATGATATATATATATATATATATATATATATATATGGTTGCTGTCTCTACGTCTTTCAGATGCTGTTTACTCCTGCAAGTTGTTACTTGAGGTACTTGTTTTCCTTTGGACAGTGACATATATCTATCTATCTATCTATCTATCTATCTATCTATTTATCTATCTATCTATCTATCTATTTATCTATATATATATATATATATATATATATATATATATATATATATATATATATATATATATATATATATAGAATGATATATATAGGCGTTGCCATCGAAAGGAAAACAAGTATCTCAAGTAACTTTACAGGAGAGGCCAAAGACCGTCTTTACTTTCAGTGTAAATCAATGTAAACGGCAACTGTTGTGTTCGAAGGATGTAGATCTTCACTGTTCTTAGAAAAACCTTCTGAATTACAAATCATAAAATCCTCATCCTATTCAATGTATATATATTTTCCACATGAATACATTTGAACTGTCAATCTATACATTTTGTCAATATTTCATGATAGAACCAATAAAAATGGATTAAAACTACTTTGAACAACATACACTCCATTAACATCACACTGGAAAGTTAATGTTATGTCTGTTTTATGTTATGTCTATAAAGTTAATAATTTCAGACTATAATATTATTATATATTTATTATATCGTCTCTGTACAAAGTAAAATGTCAGTTTTGTCCATTTTCATTCGTCTACATCATACAACACGACAGCTGCCATTTACATTATATGCCAATATAATGGACCAATAGAAATGCTCCAAAATCACTATGGAAATAATTCTGGTTCCATTGACTCCCATTAAAAGTAAAGAAGGTTTTTGGCCTCTCCTGTAAAGTTGCCATTTAAATACCTAGTTTTCTTTGGACGGGAACGATATGTTTCAGGACCTTTAGGTAATTCTTGACTTCCCTATATATGTTATAACAGTTAAATATTAATTAATAAAACAATTCAGGACAGGATTGTCCCGGTAAGGTAGGAAAAACAAGCATCTACATGGCATCTACACTTTAGTTGATATCACTCTGATGGTGTAAACCATGTCACTGTATGAATCCACCCCCACTCCTAACAGATGGCATCTCCATTGTGTTTGGCGTCCACCTGTGTACCACACGCTACTGTTGGAGCCTGTACGCACTCCAATCGCACTCTGGAAGCAGAGTGATCCATCACTAACACACACACTTGCACACAGTCCCACACACAAATGTTCCCATTAGCTATGCTTGACAGACATGCTGATGACATTATGAGCCTCACTACAGTCCAGCAGCAGATCCTTCAGCATTCACTGGAACGTCCCACTGATTTATTAATCCAGAATTAAAACTGGACAGAGGCCGCGCTCGAACCCGCACGCGGGTCCCTGCTGAAAAATGAATCTAATTAATTAGACCATGCCGATAATTCATGTCGGACGCTTTCTCCTGTCTGCTTTGATCTCCTTCAGTCAAAAGCTGTCAGCGGTCAGAAGAGCCTATTTAATCAGCGGTGTCCACTGCAGCCTGCTGATACTGTCCAATCAGGGCCATCGCTGTGGGGAGGTGGGGAGGGTAGCTGGCACGTCAGAAGGTGCCAGGACGAAAGTAGAAATTAATCTAATTATTAATTTTTAGACTACACACACACACACACACACACACACTGTATGTATAGTGACGTAGAACAACATTTGTGGAATTACAGTAAATTACAAATAAATAATTTAAAAAATTATTATTAGATAAATCCAATTAAAGACCACTTTAAAAACTAAACAATATACTCCAAACCAAATATATATATATATATATATATATATATATATATATATATATATATATATATATATATATATATATATATATATATACATTACTTACTGCACTATTGAAAGCACTCCTAACAGTTTTTTTTTATTTATTAGTTTGTTTATTTATTTATTTTATTTATTATATTTTATTGTTTAAGTATGTAGTGTAGTAGCGGTATGCAGTTTGGGGCGTGGCCAAAGAGTAACATAACTTTACGTTTCTGACTTTCTGACTAAAGTAACGTTAGCTAACCCAAACTTTTCTAGTCTGTTACCATAACAACACATTATACTATAGCAGTTTTATTATAGTATATATGGTCATTGTTGCTATACATTGCTTTGACACGCTCACACCTACGGCCATTTATAGTAAACAATCAACCGAACATGGTTCGGTGTGAGTATGTGGAAACCATGGAAACCCAGACACACCTTGCACACACCCACATCACCATGGCTACCTATCACTCACACCTGTACCCTGTTAGTGCTAGCAGCAGCTCTTATTAGCACAACCCATATAAGTCAGCCACACGCTAGCCTCAGCGTGTGGTGTTGCTTTCAGTAACCTGAAACTGTGAGGATCAGATCTTACCTGTCCGTGGTCTCTAGGCTGGTGTGCTCTCAAGGTCTATTCCCAGGTTCACCAAGCTTGGCATTTCCACAGCGGGGTCCTGTCTACCTACCTGGAACCCAAGAGAACCTGCAGACTCCACCACCAGCCTCGTCACCCACCTCTGGTCGGCTGAGCCCCACTACGGCGGTGTCCAAGGAGTGAGGTCGGTGCCACCACAGATCCACAAACTCAACAAAGTGGTACTACAGTGACTCACTATCACCTCTTCAGGTACAAAGTGGTACTACAGTGACTCACAATCACCTCTGGAGGTAGAATCGGTACTACAGTGACTCACAATCACCTCTGGAGGTACAAAGTGGTACTACAGTGACTCACTATCACTTCTTCAGGTACAAAGTGGTACTACACTGACTCACTATCACCTTTTCAGGTACAAAGTGGTACTACAGTGACTGACTATCACCTCTTCAGGTACAAAGTGGTACTACAGTGACTCACTATCACCTCTTCAGGTACAAAGTGGTACTACAGTGATTCACTATCACCTCTTCAGGTAGAAAGTGGTACTACAGTGACTCATTATCACCTCTTCAGGTACAAAGTGGTACTACACTGATTCATTATCACCTCTTCAGGTACAAAGTGGTACTACAGTGACTCACTATCACCTCTTCAGGTACAAAGTGGTACTACAGTGATTCACTATCACCTCTTCAGGTAGAAAGTGGTACTACAGTGACTCATTATCACCTCTTCAGGTACAAAGTGGTACTACAGTGACTCACTATCACCTCTTCAGGTACAAAGTGGTACTACAGTGACTCACTATCACCTCTTCAGGTACAAAGTGGTACTACAGTGACTTACAATCACCTCTGGAGGTACAAAGTGGTACTACAGTGACTCACTATCACCTCTTCAGGTACAAAGTGGTACTACAGTGACTCACTATCAACTCTTGATGTACAAAGTGGTACTACAGTGACTCACCATCACCTCTTTAGGTAGAAAGTGGTACTACAGTGACTCACCATCACCTGTTTAGGTAGAAAGTGGTACTACAGTGAATCACTATCACCTCTTCAGGTAGAAAGTAGTACTACAGTGACTCACCATCACCTCTTTAGGTACAAAGTGGTACTACAGTGACTCACTATCACTTCTTCAGGTACAAAGTGGTACTACAGTGACTCACTATCACCTCTTCAGGTAGAAAGTGGTACTACAGTGACTCACTATCACCTCTTCAGGTACAAAGTGATATTACAGAGAGCACATGCTGTGTCTAGCTAGTTAGTATACTAATGCCAATAGATATCTCTGCAGTGCAATATATAGACGTCATCAACCCAACATGAAAACTGTTCTTTCTTTACATTGTGTTCATTTTAGTTTATTTTGGAATGACTGAAACCAAAAATACTTAACCATTGCAGCACTGGCACCCACACTACGCTCCAGTATAAGCATGTGGTAGTGAATGAAGAGCTTTTGATAAAATGAATAACTGCAGTAGCATATGGTTCAGTAATGAGGATGCGTATTACATCTCTCTTTCACTCTCTCTCTCTTTCTCTCTAACCCACATTAGACTGACAAGGCCAGCTCCTGCCAAATCACCAAGCCAAACCAGTGTGTGTGTGCCTGTGTGTGTCTGTGTGGTCTTGGAGATCATCCCCGCGTCCAGTTTGCAAACAGATGCTTTGAAACTAAACGAATGAATCAAAGCAGCAGAACACTAGCATATGCGCCACGCTAATCAGCTTTAGCACTGCTGGACAGCCCAATACAAAGAGCCAGCAGTCTTTTAGGCTGGACAGCGTGTGTGTCTGTAAATGTGTTAACAATGAAGTAGTGGAAGGTAACAAAAAATGGAAAGCTTTTGGAAAGCTAAGAGCTTTTCAGGAGAACTCCAGCAGAAACAGACCTAAAAAAGTCCATTCATTTATAGAGGGAGGCAGCTGTGACTCCATTCTTCACAGCCATTCATAAACAGAGTCTGTGCTGCTGAGCTGTTCAGCAGACCTACACTACCAGTCAAACGTTTTAGATACACTACCAGTCAAACGTTTTAGATACACTACCAGTCAAACGTTTTAGATACACTACCAGTCAAACGTTTTAGATACACTACCAGTCAAACGTTTTAGTACACTACCAGACAAACGTTTTAGATACACTACCAGTCAAACGTTTTAGTACACTACTAGCCAAACGTTTTAGATACACTACCAGACAAACGTTTTAGATCACTACCAGACAAACGTTTTAGATCACTACCAGTCAAACGTTGTAGATACACTACCAGTCAAACGCTTTAGATACACTACCAGTCAAACGTTTTAGTACACTACCAGACAAACGTTTTAGATACACTACCAGTCAAACGTTTTAGATACACTAAAAGCCAAACGTTTTAGATACACTACCAGTCAAACGTTTTAGATACACTACCAGCCAAACGTTTTTGATCACTACCAGTCAAACGTTGTAGATACACTACCAGTCAAACGCTTTAGATACACTACCAGTCAAACGTTTTAGATACACTACCAGTCAAACGTTTTAGATACACTACCAGCCAAACGTTTTAGTACACTACCAGTCAAACGTTTTAGATACACTACCAGCCAAACGTTTTAGTACACTACCAGCCAAACGTTTTAGATACACTACCAGTCAAACGTTTTAGTACACTACCAGACAAACGTTTTAGATACACTACCAGCCAAACGTTTTAGTACACTACCAGTCAAACGTTTTAGTACACTACCAGACAAACGTTTTAGATACACTACCAGTCAAACGTTTTAGTACACTACCAGACAAACGTTTTAGATACACTACCAGTCAAACGTTTTAGTACACTACCAGCCAAACGTTTTAGATACACTACCAGTCAAACGTTTTAGTACACTACCAGCCAAACGTTTTAGTACACTACCAGCCAAACATTTTAGATACACTACCAGCCAAACGTTTTAGATACACTACCAGCCAAACGTTTTAGATACACTACCAGCCAAACGTTTTAGTACACTACCAGCCAAACGTTTTAGATACACTACCAGCCAAACGTTTTAGATACACTACCAGCCAAACGTTTTAGATACACTACCAGTCAAACGTTTTAGATACACTACCAGACAAACGTTTTAGATACACTACCAGTCAAACGTTTTAGATACATTACCAGTCAAACGTTTTAGAACACTACTAGTTTCTCCGTAGCTTTGTATACTTTGCTACCACGTTCTTTAATGGTCTGGACCCCTACTGGACCTCTAGGTAGTTTGTGAGTGTGTGTTGCACTGGTACAAGTGGATCAGATCTAGCAGTGATGGGCTTACCAGGCTATTCTGTGCTAGGCAGTGAGGGTGATTACTGGGGTAGTGGTGTAGGGATGCTGCCTACTGTCAGTAGATGACCTTCTTACTATATTGGCCATCTTTGGTAGCACTGGGTGGTGGTTCTGTACTGCTGTCACATTCATTATAGAGCAATTACTTAAAGCTCTATGTTTCCTACGTCTCTAATGTCATAATATCTACAAAATATTCAGGGAATCCAGAGAAATTTGGATCTAAAGACTGGAAACCTCAAATGATTGTCAGACGTTTGGCCAACATGGTGTTGGACGCAGCTTAATCTGTTTGTACAGTAACTGTTTTCCCAGAATTCAGCACAGCAGGTGGCAAAGAAGTGTGAAACACATTCCCAGCATCATACTGGTTCTAAACACCGTGCATTGTTGTAGCAATACAGTTTCTATTAACGAGCGAACGCAGATAATGTCCCACCTAATGACAATACAGCGGGTGTTATCAAGGGTACATGCTGGCGCCGCTTTCGTTTCCAGAATTAGGATCTCGCATCCCAAGATTCTTCCAGAAAGACCAGCCAATCTGAGCTTCTTCCTCCTTCTATTTACTAGCGGCAGTAATGACTTGAGCGTCTACCGAAGGAAGAGTGAGGCGCCGCACACACATACACCAAGTAGGGATTATATTCTAAAACATGAACTTATGACGATAGACTGCAGCATGTCTAATTATGTATAATAGTCTATCTAAACAACCGAAGGGGAGCGGCGAATAAATTAAAATGTAAATTGGCCAAACCCCCCCAGGGAGGTCTCATGTTGCCTAATTAAAACTCTGATGCATTTAATTTGAGGGCGATTAGCTCAGCCAAAACGAATACGCCCAAGCATACGTCCCACAACATGCACTTGCGAATAATTCCACCGGTGTACGCCCCGAGGCGGGCAAATTAGAATGTTAAATGTTTTATTTAGCCGGTAAACACTGGGAAGTAAACTACGTGGACCACCACTGCCGGGCGAGAACCGATAACATGGCGTTAAGTCACACCTTAATATATATCAGATTTGAAAAGAATGTAGTTTGCGGCAAATGGTGGGAACGGCAGTCAATCACAGGTAAGATATGCGAAACCAACGATACTTCAATTGACATTATAGCTAAAGTTTGGTGCCCGATGTAGTGTATTGATGTCTGAAGATAAATTTCTACTCTTGAGCTTCAAGGCTAAAAGTATTAGCCATCTCTAATAGACTTGCGTATGTGTTTCCCAACACTGTATTAAAATATACAGACCAAATTAGTTTGTTGAAACAGCTGCTACTGTTCTTGGCTATGCTACCACGCTTCCGTCCATGTTTAAAGATAATAGATGGAATCTCATACAGAGTCCGAAACCACATAAGCAAGTCTATTCAAGACGACTGAACAATTTGAGGACTGTGCCATGAGGTAGACATGCAGTTAGCATGATGCTAATTGCTTACCTACAGCTTTTAGATTGGATGCGCAATTTTGTTTTCCCCATAGAGAATGAATAGGACGGAAAAGTGCATGCCAGTCTACTGAACTTTTACTTGACCGACAGACATCATTTCACATACACTGACTCAGGGTAGACCCCCGACCACGACTGTAGTGCTGGTTTGAACCACACTCATCTGTTTGTAGATTTTTTCCATCCCTCTTTTTTGCCCCCATAGAGTCCCATTCATTATTGGTCACATTCAAACCTCAGGTTTCATTTAACCTACAGCCATCAAACTGCCTGTACTTTTTCAGGGCAGATCTCCAAGCACTAATCCACACACATACTGACCTGCACTCCTCTATTTGTCGTTTATTCATCCCCTGTTCCTCCCATAGTGTCACGTTCATTTTCAAGCCCACTCAAATATCAGGGTTTCATTTAACCTACTGCCACCAAACTGCCAGTACTCACTCAGGGCAGATCCCCAAACACTATTCCACACACATACTGACCTGCACTCCTCTATTTGTCGTTTATTCATCCCCTGTTCCTCCCATAGTGTCACGTTCATTTTCAAGCCCACTCAAATATCAGGGTTTCATTTAACCTACTGCCACCAAACTGCCAGTACTCACTCAGGGCAGATCCCCAAACACTATTCCACACACATACTGACCTGCACTCCTCTATTTGTTGTTTTTGCGCAGCCATCCTGCGTTAGTTCTAAAAACTCACATATTAAAAAAAAATTCTACACTCTGTTCTTTAGGAATTGCATCTGTACTGTTGAAAACCACGAGTGGGGGGGTTGAGTGGCTGTTGGTTTTGAAAAAGAAAATCTAGGGATATGACACATATCAATTACGTTTTCTTCCCAAATAAATATATTTTTAAAAAAATAAAACTTTTTTCTGATACTTTATAACTTCTAGTAAAGATTAGGGCTGTAAGAAAATATCAAAAATATCGAATATCAGGATATTATGTTTGGTGATACTGTATCGATTCTCAAAAACACAGTATCGATACACAGATTCCCGGCAGACAGTGAATCATTGCCACTAGATGGCAGTTTTGTAATCCATTTTCAGCTCCACTCGAACATTAACTAACTATTGTAAGTATTGGCAAACCTGTTAATACAGTGGTGTGTTTTAATAGTAGGATTTGAAAAATCACAGTATATCACTTTGATTGCAGTACCGCAATATATCGTGATATATTAAATCATCATCGCTGTATCACGATACCTATTGTATCGCCAGTTTCTTGCCAATACACAGCCCTAGGAAAGATAATAGAATTCATTTGTGTTTAGGCACGAGGAACGATCTGGCATGGCCACTAATTGTTCAGGTGTATTTCCAGGACTTGGTGATCAATTTACTTGCCTTATGTTTGGGCAGTGCAACCTTGATGAATGAAACTCACACATTTCCTATTGGCTCCTGGCACCAACAATTTGCATACTGAGCGTATCATTCCCTCCTTACTCACCACCAGTGTGTAGTCTTTCCCCAAAGGCTAGTTATATGTTGTGTTGAACTTTTTAATATGTTGGTTATTAACAGTGTAAGGAGTATTTAAGTGCAGTGGGATACAAGCAAGTAAAACTAATTGAGCATAGTCAATGAATTGTCACCGTCCAAATCTCCATTTTTGTCAATTTTTGTTTTTTTACATCTTTGGAACGCGACAGCTGTCATTTATATTGAGTAAAAACTTCATGATGAATAGACTAATAGAAGGTCTTCAAAATAGCTCGTAAAATATTCTGGTTCCATTGACTTATATTGAAAGTCAAGACGGTTTTTGGCCTCTCCTGTAAAGTTGCCAATTTGTAGATAGTTGTTTTTCATTGGACAGGGACAATATGCATGTAAATTACTTACATTTTTTGGTTTAAGTGAACATTGTTAGTTTGTGTTGGATTGGTCAGACACCGTTATGTTTTTCTGTAGCTACAAAAATATATTTTCATGTTAAAAAAACAAAGTTCAATTGTGCTGAATCCTGTACTTGATTAAATTCAGTTGGTTTAAAGATTTGTTTTCATTATGTGTATATACAAATATTCTATGCTTAATCGGAAAAGCCTTTGTGGAACTCTATAGAACCATTTAGAACCACATACAACACATTCTGAACAACAATTTGAGCCCAAAATGGTTCCATGCAGATTTTTATTGCTCTAAACAGAACCATTCCCTAAAAAAAACATTGAAAAACTAGTAGGAGGTGAAACAGCACATGTTGTCAGTTTAGTTGAACTGAACTGAATGTGGGACATAGCCAGGCTTGGAATCGTGTCCATCTGCAGCCTCCCAGACAGAAACGTCTCAATAAGGCAGTTAAGGTAATAAATCTAAAGGGTGAAATACTGTTTCATTTCCGAAGGATCTGCTGAAACCCACAAAAAGAGTTCCTCTTTTTTGCTGCCTTATAAAATATTATGGTAATAATAACCATACTATGAGTTTAATGGTTTAGAGAAATAAGGTGGTTATTCAAAGACCTCTGATATAAAATCCAGCAGATCATTTATTTTGAGTTGTCATGGAACCCATATATGAATAATCTGCATATATTGAAAACACCAGGATTGGATGAATGCCTACAAATGAGAGATAACTTAGCACATACGTTTACCACACAGAGGGATTTAGTGAAATTCTGGTAATATTGCTGGCCCTATAACTGAATTAATACAGGTGAGTCTAATACAGTCAGGCAGAGTACCTGCCTACAGACAGTCGCTCTGTAACTTGGCTGTTCATGGACATATAACCTGAATAAATGAGTGTAGAAGCATAATGAGTGCAGATACAGACATAAAAGCTTTGCTGGCTGGTGGTCAGGTAGGTTACATTATTCCAGGTGGTTGCTAAAATTTTGCTAGGCCAGGTCTTCGTTTTTCCGGATGGGTTATTGCTATGGTATTCCAGTTAGTTGCTACGTTTTTGATAGGACAGTGCTATAGTATTCCAGTTAGTTGCTACGTTTTTGATAGGACATTGCTATCGAGGCAGTCGTGGCCTGAAGGTTAAGGATCTGGTCTTGTGACTGAAAGGCCACAACTGAAGTGCCCTTGAGCAAGGCACCTAACCCCAACTGCTCCCCAGGCGCCGTGGATAGGGCTGCCCACTGCTCGGGCACGTGTGCTCACTGTCCCCTAGTGTGTATGTTTACTAGTGTGTGTATATATGAGTGTTTTACTGCATGGATGGGTAAAATGCAGAGGTCAAATTGTGCAAACTAGGTTCTAAATTTAAAAAAATTCTATGGTATTCCAGGTGGTTGCTAAGTTTTCGATAGGACATTGCTTTGGTATTACATGTGGTAGCTAAGTACCTGCTAGACATTTGCCATGGTATTTTAGGTGATTGCTATGGTTTTCCTAGGCCCATTCCTATGTGATTCCAGGTGGGTTCCAAATCATTGCTTAACCATTGCTATGGTATTCCAGGTGACTTCTGTAGTTTTCCTAGGTCATTCCTATGTTATTTCAGGTGGGTGCTAAAGTTTTGCTAGGTCACTGCAATGTTATTCCATATAGTTGCTAAGTATTTTGTATAGATGCTAAGTATTTGCCAGGCCATTCCTATGTTATTCCATGTGGGTGCTAAGACATTGTCCCAGGTGTTTGCTAAAGTTTGGTTAGGCCATTGATGTAGTTCCATGTGGATGCTAAGGTCTTGCTGGGCCATTACTGTGTTGTTCTAGGTAGTCACTAAAGTTTTGCTATGTCATTGCTATCTTATTTAAGGTAGTTGCTAAAGATTCCCTAGGCCGGTACTATGTTATCCCAGGTGGTTGTTAATGTTGTTTTAAATATATACCATATGTTGCATCAAGTATGATTAAGCCTAAATTTAGGGGTCTGTGATTATACAGTGTTGCCCAAGTTCTGGTGTTTTGGGGGCAGCTTTAGAAGTCCAAGCACATTTCATGTTCATCGTATGAAAAGATCTACAATAGTTTGGCTTGAGGAGAAACCAAGTTTGCTTGTATTATGATTATTATTATTATTATTATTATTATTATTATTATTGTTATTCTTATTATCTCTCTTTTCCCTGCATTTTCTAGCTTTTTAAGCCTCTAATCCCTCTCTCTGATGACTGCACTGCCTCTTAATGGCTGACCCAGATAAAAGCATTATCAGAAGTAACTCTATACTAATGCATACGCTCTGTGAGAATGGATAAGGGCCTATTTCAGGAAGAGCGGAGCGTCGAAACAGCGCGCGAGAGAGAGATAAAGTGTCGGAGTAAGAGATGAAAGAAGGGTAACGAGAATTTCATTCCGCACTGGCAGGAACAGCTTAGCCTCAACTGAGAAAATGCAGCCAATAAAAGTGACATGTACACTTCAGCTTTTATGAAGCTTTGAAAGAAATGAAATCAAATCGAGAACCGGCCCCAAAGCCAGCGCTGAGATAAAGGCAAATAGCATCCGAGCTAATGACCGTGTGGACGTTAGAAAGCTTTAAAAAGTGCTATTAGGCATGTGAGCAAAACAGTCTCCAGCTAACGTTCAAGCCATAATGGTGGGCCAATCTGAGCTTCTCTTTATTTACTAGTCGCAGTTACTGCGGTGCTTAGAAGTTGGTGAGTCGGTTTTAGAGTTTTCCACATTTCTGCTTAAATGTGACCTGAAACATAATCAGATTTTCACACATCTAGATAAGAGGACATTGTTATGGTATTCCAGGTGGTTTCTAAGTAGTTGCTGGACAATTGTCATGGTATTCCAGGTGATTGCTATGGTTTTTCTAGGCCATACCTATGTAATTCTAGGTGGGTGTTTTGGTTTTCTGAGGCCATTCCCATGCGATTCTAGGTGAGTATCAAATTGCTAAACCATTGCTATGGTATTCCAGGTGATTGCTATGGTTTTCCTAGGCCAATCCTAAATTATTCCAGGCGGGTGCTGAACGCTAAACTTTTTCTAGGTCACTGCAGTGTTGTTCCTGGTAAATGCTATGTTTTTAATAGGACATTGTTATGGTATTCCAGGTGGTTCTTAAGTAGTTGCGAGACAATTGTTATAGCATTCCATGTGATTGCTATGGTTTTTCTAGGCCATACCTATGTGATTCTAGTTGGGTGTTTTAGTTTCCTAGGCCATTTCTCTGTTATTCTAGGTGAGTACCAAATTGTTGCTAAACCATTGCTATGGTATTCCAGGTAATTGCTATGGTTTCCCTAGGCCATTCCTATGTTATTCCAGGTGGGTGCTATGACATTGCTAGGCCATTGCTAGGGTATTCCTGGTAATTGCTAAGTTTTTTCTTGGCTATACCTATATGATTGTAGGTGGGTGCTTTGGCTTCCTAGGCCATTTCTATGTGATTCTAGGTGGGTACCAAATCATTGCTAAACCATTGCATGGTATTCCAGATGATTGCTGTGGATTTCCTAGGCCATTTCTATGTGATTCCAGGTGGGTGCTAAAGTTTTGCTAGGTCACTGCAATGTTATTCCATATAGTTGCTAAGTATTTGCTAGGCCATTCATATGTTGTTCTAGGTGGGTGCTAAGAAATTGCTAGGTCATTGCCATGGTATTCCTGGTTATTGCTAAGTTTTTGATAGGACATTGCTATGGTATTCCAGGTGGTTCCTAAGTAGTTGCTAGACACAATTGTGTGTTCCATATGGTATTCCATGTGATTGCTATTGTTTTTTTCTAGGCTATACCTATGTGATTGTAGGTGGGTGCTTTGGCTTCCTAGGCCATTTCTATGTAATTCTAGGTAAGTACCAAATCATTGCTAAACCATTGCTATGGTATTCCAGGTGATTGCTATGGTTTTCCTAGGCCATTCCTATGTTATTCCTGACAGGTGCTATGACATTGCTAGGCCATTGCTATGCTAAGTTTTTGATAGGACATTGCTATGGTATTCCAGGTGGTTCCTAAGTAGTTGTTAGACAATTGTTATGATATTGCATGTAATTGCGATTGTTTTTTTTGGCTATACCTATGTGATTCCAGGTGGGTGCTAATCTTTTGCTAGGTCACTGCAATGTTATTCCATATAGTTGCTAAGTATTTGCTAGGCCATTCATATGTTGTTCTAGGTGAGTGCTAGGACATTTCTATGGTATTCCGGGTGGTTCCTAAGTAGTACCTATGCCATACCTATGTAATTTTAGGTGGGTACTTTGGTTTCCTAGGCTATAGGTGGGTGCCATATCATTGCTGACACCTATTTTCACACAACTAGATAAGAGGAACCCAATTAAATACATATTGACTAATATGATAATTATTTACTAGACAACTGATATGGTATTCCAGGTGATTGCTATGTTTTCCCTAGGCCATTCCTATGCTATTCTAGCCGGGTGCAAAAGTTTTGCTAGGTCACTGCAATGTTATTCCATATAGATGCCAAGTATTTATTAGGCCAATCCAATGGCCAATGTTATTTCAGGTGGTTGCTATGACATTGCTAGGCCATTGCTATGGTATTCCTGGTAATTGCTAAGTTTTTGATATGACATTCCTATGTTATTCCAGGTGGTTCCTAAGTAGTTGCTAGGCAATTGCCATGGTATTTCAGGTGATTGCCATGTTTTTTTTAGGCCATACCTACGTATGTGATTCTAGGTGGGTGTTTTGGTTCCCTTTGCCATTCCTATGTGATTATAGGTGGGTGCCATATCATTGCTAACACAGCACACCTATTTTCACACAACTAGATAAGAGGAACCCAATTAAACACATATTGACTCATATGATAATTATTTACTAAACAACTGCTATGGTATTCCAGGTGATTGCTATTGTTTTCTTATGCCATTCCTATGTAATTCCAGGTGGGTGCTATGACCTTGCTAGGCCCTTGCTATGTTATTCCAGGTGGGTGCTATGACCTTGCTTGGCCATTGCTATGGTATTCCAGGTGGGTGCTATGACCTTGCTAGGCTATTGCTATGGTATTCCAGGTGGTTTAGTAAAGTTTTATTAGGTCATTCCTATGTTAATCCAGGTGGGTGCTAAGACAGTGCTAGGCCAGTGCTATGTTGTCCCAGGTGTTTGCCAAAATTTCATTAGGCTATTTATGTTGTTCCAGGTGGATGCTAAAGAAGAACTCAATTAAACACATATTGTCTAAAATATTGGCCATTTATTTATTGGGGAAAGTGATCCAATATTACAGATTTCAAAAACATGTGAACCTCTAGGATTAGCTGTTAACTTTAGGGTGAAATTAGAGTCAGTCAGTGGGAGTGAGAGTGGCCGTACATATATATATATATATATATATATATATATATTTAAACCCTGCTGACGGGTTACATATAACACAAAACAGCTGTATGTAATGCAGTGGAGTGCCAATGCCCATTGACAAAGTCATTTTTCTTTTAAATGGTAGCATCCTGGTATTGGCTTGCACTGCTGTGAGCATAGGGGGCGTGGTCATGCAAAGTGGCCTACCCATAAACAATGTACTTAGATACTGTTTATTTCAGTGCTTCAGATTAAGTTATGTATATGTGTTAGCTATGTTATCGTGGGATGAGCAGTGGACCTGGGTAGTTGGGTTGAGTCGGTATGGTGAAGTAGAGATGCATGGCTGGTGATGACCTGGTGGTGACCTGAAGTCACAGTGGGGGTCAGAAGTGAAACAGCGGCACCCAGCTGTGTGGCATTTCAATAAACTTCAAGACGAACGGCGAAAGACTGCAATGCCAAGGCTCCATGGGCAAGACGACATGGTGAATGACGATGCCATCGGGGAAGACTTGACAATGAAAGCGTGGCTTCATGCCACAGTGGAGTACAATGGAGATGCCAGAAAGAGTAGGACTTACCTCTTCACCCACCACCTTGTTCCATGTTTCTTAAGACATTTGTGATTGGGGACAATTGCTATGTAGCCACTGGTTGAATATGTCCATCATTCCTGAGCAAGAGGTCAATTACAGTCATAGTTGTGATCAAGGGGCTTTAACTTCATCGTAACTTTGAGGCATTTAAGGGGTAGAAGATTCCACAAATGGTGGTGAAAATTAAATTTCTCATTGCTTATGAGTCTTTCTGTGTCTTACATTGAAATATCCTGTAGATTCATCCATCTGTCTACACATATAGGCTTTTCATAGTGACTGCTAGTGGACGATAGAGTGCTGTAATGATCTTACTGGTGGTTTAGTGACTAGATGGTAGCTGGACAGAGCAGCCAGCTTGAAATTTCTTCCCTTCAATCTCCAAATGGGCTTAAAAGCTCTGCTGGAGCTCAAGCAGGGCAATCCAGTTATTTGTACAGGCGCAGGCCGCACACCAGAATCAACCAGTGAGGATAAAAGTGCATTACTAAGTATATGGATGAAAGAATAGACAGTTTATTGCACTTTTAAGTAATAAAGCATCAAACAATGCATCTTTAAAAACTGACTCTTCTGTTGCTTTTTAAAGTAAGAATATGGTGTAATATGGACTTGCAGTACATGTTAAATTAGATATTGTTTAATAGGCACATGCATGTATGACCAACCATTTGGCCTGCAGTAGACTGGCCCCACCCATTTAGTCTACAGTACACTGACCCCACCCATTCAACCTCGTTTGCATGTTTAAGTCTACAATGAGGCAGCCAATCAGAACAGAACCTGTACACACCAGCCGGTCAAAACACAGAAGAAAAAATAACATGTGGTCTCCTCACATGACATAATGCTACTCATTTGCCTGAACCAGATCATGTGAATTACAATGAACCCATTTAACCCATCCGTACAGTTGAAACACCCACGTTCACATACACACACACACACACACACACACTAGGGGGCAGTGAGAACACTTGCGGCCCTATCCATAGCACCTGGGGAGCAGTTGAGGGTTGGGTATCTTGCTCAAGGGCCAACTTCAGTCAAGTCCAGCCAAGTCTGTTCAGGGAATCAAACCAACAACCTTCTGGTCGCAAGACTGGATCCCTACCCTAACCCTGCAGCTCACGACTGCCTCCCAACCAGACATTGCACAACCTGGGTGAAACACTGTGATATACAAAAGTCTTAACCACCTACTGTATGCTGACCCATTATCTTACCAATAAGTGTATTTACACCATATAAATAATCATACACACAATACAAAGTAACATGAATATCTTATTGTGAGAGAAGTAGATCATATCTTGAGCTCCAGTTTGAAGAACAAAGTTAGGTTCCAGATTTCTCCTGGACACCCCAGACATTGTATGAATGTATTCAGCTCCTTCAGCAGCAATCTTGATTTAGCTTAATGAAGTACTGAGCAGTCAAAGCAGGTATTAGATGAGAACTGTACATAATACTGGGTTGTTTATAGAAGGAGAAGCTTGGAAAGGGTTAAATAATCACATATAATATGTTAAACCACTACTATATATATATATATATATATATCTCAGTATATGCAGTTTATACAGTGGCTTGCAAAAGTATTCATACGCCTTGAACTTTTCCATATTTTGTCACAACCACAAACAAATATATTTCATTGGAATTTAATATGAAAGCAATACAATGTGGTATATAGTTGTGAAGTGGAAAGAAAATTATGGATGATTGTGCGTTGTGCAAAAGTATTCAGCCCCCCTTTCTCTGAGTGCAACCCATTGCATTTAGAAGTTGCCTGATGACTGCTAATGACTAAAAAGAGTCCACCTGTGTGTAATCTAATCTCAGTACAAATACAGTTGCTCCATGACGGCCTCAGAGGTTTGGTTTAGAGAGTTTTTGGGAGTAAACAGCATCATAAAGTCCAAAGAACACACCAGACAGCTCAGGAATAAGGTTGTGGAGAAGTTTAAAGCAGGCTTAGGCTATAAAAAGATTTCCCAAGCTTTAAACATCTGTACAGCTGTAATTGCAGCAAAAGATGGTTCCACAAAGTATTGACGCACTTGATTGATTGATACTTTTGCACACCGCACTTTTAATTTTTTTATTTGTAAAAAATGTTTTGAGTCATGCATAATTTTCTTTCCACTTCACAACTGTATACCACTTTGTGTTGGACTTGCACATTAAATTCCAATGAAATATATTTATGTTTGTGGTTGTGGCAAAATATGGAAAAGTTCAAGGGGTGTGAATACTTTTGCAAGCAACTGTATATACAACCAAAACAATATCCACCCATCCATCCATTATCTTCTGCTTTATAACACAAGTCGGAGCCAATCCCAGTGTCATTAGGCAAAGACAGGGTACACCATGGACCGGTCGCCAGTCTATCGCAAGGCCAGCACTCACTCACTAGCAATGTAGAGTGAGTGATCAACCTAACATGCATGTGTTTGGATTGTGGGAGGAAACCGGAGTACCTGGAGGAAACCCACCCCAAAGGAATCCAATGCAAATTAATTTATTTTTATTCTTACTGTAATGAATTACCCCTAATCCCTGAGTAGGTCTGGCAACCATACATTATATAACTGATGGAACAAAAACAACTATAATATAAAAACTACTATGTATTTACTTTATTGTTTGCATTATAAAAGAAATGCTGTTGTAAGCAGAACAGAACGAGTGACAAGGCCTCGTTTTGGCATCGGCCCTGCAGCTTTAGAGGCCTGCGCATGATAATGAGTGTTAAAAAGGTGGGTGAGCGTCCACCCCAGCCTGCTCTGACCTCTCACGCGGTCAGAAACCACAGGACGTTCTCGCTTTCGAATGCAGTGAAAGGCACAAGAACTTTGCTATTTATTCCCCGCAGAATGTGTGCGAGGATCCCACTCAACGGCTGTAAAGACCCTCGGTGACGCATGCTCACACTAAGAACAAAACCTCTCTGATGGCGCCACAAAAGCAGCATTTCCACTTCAGACCTTCATCTCTGCTGAAGCCGAGTGGGCAACAATGCATCCCCTTATCTAACACACACAAACACACACACACACACGGCTCCTCCCCCACACACACGCTTCCCCCCTTCTCCCACAGAGATGGATGGAAAACTCCAAACTCTCCTTTATTTTCTCTCCTGTCCTCCTCCGGAGCGCTGCTGTGTTTTCTGCCGGTCAGCGAAAAAGGCCCCACCAGAGATGGACTCGGTTCAAGTTGTTTGACCGCTGTGTGGTCGGTGGCTGGAGAAGGAGGTTTTGATGATGTCACACACACACATAAAAAGTGAAACAAAGGTTTTATTGCTGAAGTTTTCTTTGCCGCTCCACATTTGATGACGCGTCTACTGGATAAACATCTACACTCGACCAGAAGCGTTTGTTAGCATTGTGGTCTACAGTGGTGCGAAACTAGCCTGACTGGCACAAAGCTATGCATCTACAAAAACCACCTAGCCACGGTTGTGTGAGCCAGTAGTGGGATGCTGCATAGCCCTCCTTTCAAAGACCTCAGAGTCTGAGCAGAGTCCCTGGGGCGCAGGGTTAACAGCTAGAGTTAGTAGTCTTTCTGCAGTAGGGATACATAATGTTCACCTGATTTTCTTTCCTTGGGCGTTCTTCTCCCCAGTATGGCGGAACTCCACGCAACATGCGACATCTTTAGCAGGGCGCTACATAGTCCCCCTTTCAAAAGCCCTCAGAGTCTGAGCTGAGTCCCTGGGGTGCATGGTTAACAGGTAGAGTTAGTAGTCTTCCTGCAGTAGGGGATTCAGAATGTTCACCTGCATTCTCTGGCTTTGGCTGGTCTCCTCCCCAACATGGCGGAGTCTGAGCAGAGTCTCTGGGGTGCAGGGTTAACAGCTAGAGTTAGCAGTCTTCATGCAGTAGTAGTTTCAGAATATCCACCTAAATTATCTTCCTTTGGGCGTTCTCCTCCCCAGTATGGCGCTACTCCTCGCAACATGCGGCATCATTAGTAGGATGCTACATAGACCCTTGTTCAAAGACCTCAGAGTCTGAGCAGAGTCCCTGGGGCGCATGGTTAACAGCTAGAGTTTGTAGTCTTTCTGCAGTAGGGGATTCAGAATGTTTACCTGCATTCTCTGGCTTTGGCTGGTCTCCTCCCCAACATGGCAGAACTCCACCCAACATCATTAGCAAGGTGCTAAATAGTCCCTTTTTCAAAGAGCTCAGAGTCTGAGCTGAGCCCCTGGGGCGCAGGGTTAACATCTAGAGTTAGTAGTCTTTCTGCAGTAGGGATTCATAATGTTCACCTGCATTTTCTTTCCTTGGGCATTCTCCTCCCCAGTATGGCGGAACTCCACGCAACATGCGGCATCATTAGTAGGGCGCTACATAGTCCCCCTTTCAAAAGCCCTCAGAGTCTGAGCTGAGCCCCTGGGGCGCATGGTTAACAGCTAGAGTTGGCAGTCAGAATGTTCACCTGCATTTTCTTCCTTTGGGCGTTTTCCTTCCCAACATGGAGGAACACCATGCAACATGCGACAGTATTAGGAGGGAGCTACATAGCTCCACTTTCAAAGCCCTCAGAGTCTGAGCTGAGTCCCTGGGGCGCTGGGTTAACAGCTAGAGTTAGCAGTCTTTCTGCAGTAGTAGTTTCAGAATATCCACCTAAATTGTCTTCCTTTGGGCGTTCTCCTCCCCCAACATGGCGAAACTTCATTAGCAGGGTGCTAAATAGCCCCCTTTTTAAAGACCTCAGAGTCTGAGCAAAGTCCCTGGGGTGCATGGTTAACAGGTAGAGTTAGCAGTCAGAATGTTCACCTGCATTTCCTTCCTTTGGACGTTCTCCTCCCCAACATGGGGGAACTTCTTGCAGCATGTGGCATCATTCCTCATATTTCTGGGAGCAACCAAAACAGTAGTGGTGCTCCTTTGGTCATCCTCTACTTCCTCTACCACACTTCTTGCCTTACATACCAGCAATGGTGCTGCAGTGTATGCTGTAGCCCTGACTCCAGGTCTCGGCCAAGCACACTGCTAGTACCTGTTTGAAAGCATTAGAGGGTCACGGTCTATGCTGCCAGGCCGCCATGCTGCACCACCAGCCAGCTGCTATCCAGGCGTCATTGCTGGCTGTTATCCAGGCACCACCATCATCAACTGTCATACAGGCATCCCCGAGTGGTTTTCAGTGCTGCCACTGGACTCCAAAGTAGTGGGAACTGGGTTCTCTGAAGTGAGGAATCATGCTTCACTGTTTGGTAATCTGATGGAGGAATCAGGATTTGGTGGAATGTATAGTGTCTTTAGTAAAGTTTGGTGGAGGTGGGGTAATGGTCTGAGGGCATGTCCAGTTCCAGTATCACTGACCATGTCCCTGTCTACACAGCCAGTATGGAGGAACTGGATCTTCCTGCACAGTCCTTAGCTGGACTTGCCTTCTCCATGGTAATTTTTGTGGTAGAGCCATTCCTTTCCAGTCTGCTATCCCACCTCTGACACCAGTGTGGCATTGGCATGGTGTAGGATCTTTTATCAAACACAGCAGCAGTGGAGACCCTCCACCCAGCACTAATCAGGCTCACACTAGTCGTATACTTACAGACCTACCCAATTACCCCAACCCAACAGAGCATATTTGGCTTCCCCAGTGTTTCCATTGCTTCGTGAGCCAGTATTGGGACACTATAATATGTCATACAAGCTGGCAGACCACCTAAATAGTTGAATCAAAAATTCTTTGGACTATCTGGAACCACACAACAAACCTTTAGTTTTTTACTCTGCAGCTCATTAACCAAGCCAATCGAACCTGATTCTGTTTGATTTCCAGCTCAACCAGGTTTGTCAAGCATGGTCAGCTTGAGTTGGCAGATCAGCCAAACCCAAATGAAAACATGCCCACATACTGACCGGCGACCTAACCTGGCCACAGGTCCTACTGTATGCCTGCACATCATGCAAACTACACTCCTTTGTATTGGCCGAATGTCTCATATTACAGACAGCATCTTGTTCCATTTTGTTTTCGTTTCAGACACAGAAATGTTATTGAACAGCCTCGTTCACGTTTCAAACTAATTAGTTTAATTACACATGCTTGATTTGCTTTACTCATCAGGGTTGCTTCGTGTTTGGACAGTAAACAGGGAAAAACAAGCATTTAACTGAACAACAATAGTTGTTTTCTTTCTTAGCTCTAATTGCTTCAACCTGTATGACTGATTATGATTGACTCTCGTCCTGAAAGAAGAAGCTTATTTTCTGCTGGGCTAATTTAACACCAAACGTTCAGGTCCAGCTGAAAAGGCAAGATTGTTCTGTTCACAACACAAGCAGATGACCATTGATTTTGGAGTTTGGGTTTTGAGTTTGCTGTTACCGTAAAGCTTAGGTGACTTCATTTGTAGTCTTGAGAACTTCTTTTGAAACTTTTTGCCTTTGTCCAGTGATAGCAGCCCCTTGCCCTGACTTGACCCAACTGGTATATATCTATGTTCCTTAAGGAGCTTGAGGGGTGTTTGTTGATGCAAGTGCAGTTGTCAATTATAAAATCATGGGTCTCAAAGAACTTGTGTTCTTGGTCAAGTATGAGTTTTTTCTAGGTTTCTTTCTAAAACAGCCTCTTGAATGAAATAATTTTTAAGCATTCTTATGAAGACCATACTTTACAAAAGGTTTCGTCTAGACCCAGTTTTGTAGATGCACCTGTGTTGGGTACGCTCAATGCACAAACTTGCATGAAGTTGGAAGCCTGTCAGCACTGAGCGTCAGGAACTTTTGGTAGCCTGGTAGATGAATCTAGGTTTGGTGGATTCATCCAGCAGATGCTACCTACCGGAATACGTAGTGCCAATGGAAAGTTTGGTGGAGGGGGGATAAAAACCTTTGATTTGATTTCGATTTGAACTTCATTAAATAGATCTGCATGGATGAACTGCTGCACACAAGCCCAAGATCACTGTGCACCACTGGACTCTGGAACAGTGGAACCGTGTTCTCTGGAGTGATGAATCACGCTTCACTATCTGGCATTTTGTTGGATGAATCTGAGTTTGGTGGATAAATCCCACAGATTCTTTGTGGTATATAGTGTCCAGAGGAAAGTTTGGTGGAGTGGGAATAATGGTCTAGGGTGTGGGGGTTCAGGGTTTGGGTGATGGTAATGCTTACAGCACACATTTTAAACAACTATGTGCTTCCAACTTTGTGGCAACAGTTTGGGGAAGAAAGCTTTCCTGTTCACAAAGCCTGACATGGTTTGACGGACCCCAATGAACACCTTTGGAATGAACTGGAACATTAAACAGGCAGTCATGGGCTGGGGTTTTGGGAAGCAGCCTTGTGATCAGAAGGTCACTGGTTCCATCCCCTGAACCAACAGAACATGACTAAAGTGTCCTGGGAGTTAGATGCCTTGAGCAACTGTTTTCTGAGTTCTGTGCATGGGGCTGCCCCCCTCTTTTGGCAATGCGTGCACTGTCCTCTAGTGTGGAGGATGAATAAGAGCCATGGTCCTCTTCTTCAGCACCAATTCTAGACCTCACAAAATGTTGTGGAAAGCCTTTCCTGAAGAGTGGAGGCCTTCATAGCTGCAAATGGGGTCCAAGTGAGATGGGGTTCAAGTCCAACAAACCTATATGAGTGCCATGTAAAGGCGTCCACATACTTAGTGTTTGACATTATGCACAATAACACAAAATACAAAGTTGTTTACTGATCAAAACGGTACATACTTTGATTCTTTGCTTTAAAGATCCACCATCTCTTAAATGCTCTTATATTGTCGCTCCCCAAATAAAAACATCTCATTTTTTCTCAAATTTTATTTTTCTATATTATTTGAACACGACAGGTACTTTTTATATCCTCTGAAAGTTTCATGATTAATGGACCAATAGAAGTGCTCCAAAATAGGTTGGAAAAATGTCTGGTTCCATTGACTTGCATTGAACGTAAAGACAGTTTTTGACCTCTCCTGTAAAGTTGCTATTTTGGAGATACGCGTTTTCCTTTGGACAGCGAGGATATATGTTGAGGACACTGTCATGCAGCCAGAACAGGGTGATGTGCATGAGTAAGAAAAATGTACCCTTCAGTCTCTGCAGCCTTTGCAGCAACATTTGCATGACTGGCTCTTTCTATCACCAGTTTAATTAGCCCATTTAATTAGCTTGAACAGAGCCTGCCACTCAGAAGCAGATCGACGGCTATTATAAATTAGCTCAGCGAAGGGGCAACTGCTATCATAGCATAAATGGAAAAAGACACAGAGTAACCTGATTTCTGCCTGGGGTTTCGTTCCATTTGACCAGCTGAGGCATCTGCCCATTGTCCCGGGATTAGCGGTGGCTATTTGGAGGTGGAGGATTGCGTGGTTAAAGTGGGTTAGTGGGAGAGAATGCACTGAGCTTCTTACACAATGGCATTTTCTCTCTCGCACATGCATGTAAATCCGACCGGTGTGGGCATATGACCGTATAAAAGGCCTGCCTTATCCTCATGATGTGAGCTTTACGGTGTAATGACTGCCTCTATATTAGAGCCTGGTATGTAACAATTTGACTAAACTTAATAATAAGGTTTTCTACTAAACATGTCCTGTAACTGGACATCAGTCTACCATATTGCTTTGGAAGAACATTGGTGGGCATGCCCGTTTAAGGTCCTGCTACTTTCTCTTGTGCTTCAGATGGTAAACCAACCCAATCAGACATGCTCTTGCAAGATTGTAATAGTAATAGAGAGTTCCTGGTTCTATTAATATCATGTGACCCAGTAATATCACACTGCCATCGCCAGGTTTCACTGTTGGAATGATGTTCTTATTGTAGAATGCTTTGTTTGTTTGGGTTCGTTTGTGACCTCCTGGATGAGCTCTCTACTAAACATGTCCTATAACTAGACACCATTGCTCTAGAAGAATTCAGGTCCACTCTTCTTTAACGCAGCCACATTGGTGGGTTTCCGAGCCTTCCCATTTAAGGCCCTGCCTCAGCACCTCAATTGGGGGTTCATGTCAAGAATTAGACTAGAACACTCTAAAACCTTGGTTTCTTTTGGAACCAATCAGATGTAGGCTTTCTCTTGTGCTTCAGTTGGTATACCAAACCAACCAGACATTGTCCTGTAAGATTTTAATACTAGTAGTGAGTTCATGGTTCCATCAATATCATGTCACCCAGGCCCTACACCATCTTCATGATTCACTGTTGGAATGATGTTATTGTAGAATACTTTCTTTGCTATAGACCCACTTTTCAGTCTACCAAACACATGGGGGTGGTCATCAAGATGGTTTTGGCAAATGTGGGACAAGCCTTCTTGGTTAGCTGTGGTTTCTGCCTTCCAAATATCCCATGAAAACCAGTATTGTCCAGACTTCTACTAATCATGGCTGCTGACTTCAAAGGCAAGTGAGGCCTCCAGTGCTGTAGATGTTTGTTTGGGTTTGTTTGTGACCTCCTGGATGAGCTATCATTGTGCTTTCTAAGAACTGCTGGCAAGCCATCCACGTCTAGGAAGATACACCACTATTCCAAGTTGCTCTAGTTGGAGATGATGGTTGTCACTGTGGTTCTCTGGAGTTCCTAGAAATGGCATTGAAACCCTTTTCCAGACTGATACATTTCAATAACTCACATGTCTTAGTTGCTGGTTTGGACTATTAATGAGTTTCTTGGTTTCTCACAGACATCTACAGCTGAACTGTGGAGCAAATCTGTTGTAAGGGTGGAAAACATCTCTTTCTTCTTAATATGTAAAGCATGCAAACACTGATTCATGAAGGTTTTGCAGAAAGAATTTTCTTCAGTGGGAGGGAAGGCTGTTCTTCCTGATGGGAAGGTTCCCATTCATGGTTTCTTTAGATCTACCACCCTCAAGAGTTTTGAACCAATGCCCGTCTGGCAGTAATGTTAAGCTGTGCAGGGTAACAGATCTCCAGAAACAGGTTGGAGCACTCCGACTGAGTTTTCTTCTGTGGGAGGGAAGGATCTTATGTATGATGATCTTCCTGATGGGAACAGGTCCCAGATCAGCAATCCTAATCTGGCATGCTATGAATATAGGCCTTTATGTGCATCATTGAAAGAGAAGAAACAAGCATGGATCCACACCAGCAGGAGCCCACCAACATGGAAGGATCTTCTGTATGATGATCTTCCTGATGGGAACAGATCACAGATCAGTTTTGTTTAAGCTATAAAAACTTGCTAACATCACCAAAGACCACAATATAATGCATAACCAACACACCTACAAACACCATATGACCTACCATGTTATCCACCAATACCATCCACACCAGAGGTTGCTATTCATGGTTTTTTTAGATCTACCACCCTCAAGAGTTTAGATCCAACGCCCACCTGGCGGTAATGTTTAGATCCCCCGGAAGGCCTTCATTAGGTCAAGTGTGGTGGATATGGGTTGAAGCTAAGCTCTGCAGGGTAACAGATCTCCAGAACCAGGTTGGAGCACTCCGACTGAGTTTTTTTCTTTGGGAGGGAAGGATCTTATGTATGATGATCTTCCTGATGGGAACAGATCCCAGACCAGCAATCCTAATCTGGTATGCTATGAATATAGGAGCACCAGCAGGAGCTCACCAACATGGAAGGATCCTATCTTCTGTATGATGATCTTCCTGATGGGAACAGATACCAGATCAGTTTTGTTTAGGCTATGGTGGATATAGGTTGAAGCTAAGCTCTGCAGGGTAACAGATCTCCAGGAATAGGTTTGAGCACCCCGGCTCCACACCTGGAATAAGATCCGTCTTGGTGTCTAGTCTAGACTTCTAGGCATGATTAGCAGAGGTGGAGTAAATTTCACATCTCTCAATTTAACAGCCAAATCATTGTAGCAGAAATTTCTATGTGGCAGCCACATTTTTGGGTTTTGAAAGATAACAAGAAAAGGAAATCGACTATGCGTCTCTGTCCGCACGTCTATCTTCCTCTTTCTCCTCTTTTCTTCAGAGGTTGTTTGGTCTGTATGACTCATCTCTCCAGTCTAATTTTCATGCAGAACTCTTTCTCTCCGTCTGCTGGTGAAAGCTTCAGAATAGCTCAGCGCTTCTCTCTCTCTCTCTCTCTCTCTCTCTCTCTCTCTTTCTCTCTCTTTGTAGTTCCTCAGCCGAACATCTCAGTGAAGACCAGCGGAGGCCTTACTATTCCCCGACTCCTCGCGCTCATCAGCTGCATAATGAGCAATTGTTTCATGTCTGTTTGCATTGACGCAGGACAGGTTTCAGCTGAGCGCAGGCTAACAATGCTGACCTTTAGCTGACAGAAAAGCTGGAGGTGGGTTTGCTTGACCTTCGCTCTCCCTGTTCTATCAGACAGGTAGTAGACAGATAGATAGACAGACAGAAGATGGACGGAAATATAGATAGATAGATAGATAGATAGACAGAAGATGGACGGAAATATAGATAGATAGGTAGATAGGTAGATAGATAGATAGATAGATAGATAGATAGATAGATAGATAGATAGATAGATAGATAGATAGATAGATGGACAGAAAGATAGATAGATAGACAGAAGATGGACGGATAGATAGATAGATAGATAGATAGATAGATAGATAGATAGTGTATAGATATAGTGTATAGATAAAGTGTATAGTGTATAGATATAGTGTATAGATATAGATATAGTGTATAGATATATAGATATAGTGTATAGATATAGTGTATAGATATATAGATATAGTGTATAGATATAGTGTATAGATATATAGATATAGATATAGTGTATAGATATAGATATAGTATATAGATATATAGATATAGTGTATAGATATAGTGTATAGATATATAGATATAGATATAGTGTATAGATATAGATATAGTATATAGATATATAGATATAGTGTATAGATATAGTGTATAGATATACTGTATAGATATAGTGTATAGATATAGTGTATAGTGTATAGATATAGTTTATAGATATAGTGTGTAGATATATAGATATAGTGTATAGATATAGTGTATAGATATAGATATACTGTATAGATATAGTGTATAGATATAGTGTATAGTGTATAGATATAGTTTATAGATATAGTGTGTAGATATATAGATATAGTGTATAGATATAGTGTATAGATATAGTGTATAGATATAGATATAGTGTATAGATATAGTGTATAGATATATAGATATAGTGTATAGATATATAGATATAGTGTATAGATATAGTGTATAGATATAGATATAGTGTATAGTGTATAGATATAGTGTATAGATATATAAATATAGTGTATAGATATACTGTATAGATATAGTGTATAGTGTATAGATAAAGTGCATAGATATACTGTATAGATATAGTGTATAGATATAGTGTATAGTGTATAGATATAGTTTATAGATATAGATATACTGTATAGATATAGTGTATAGATATAGTGTATAGTGTGTAGATATAGTGTATAGATATAGTGTATAGATATATAGATATAGTGTATAGATATAGTGTATAGATATAGTGTATAGTGTATAGATATAGTGTATAGATATAGATATAGTGTATAGATATAGTGTATAGATATAGTGTATAGATATAGATATAGTGTATAGTATATAGATCTTGTGTATAGATATAGTGTATAGATATATAGATATAGTGTATAGATATAGTGTATAGATATAGTGTATAGTGTATAGATATACTGTATAGATATAGTGTATAGTGTATAGATATAGTGTATAGATATAGTATATAGATATAGTGTATAGATATAAAGATAGTGTATAGATATAGTGTATAGATATAGTGTATAGATATAGTGTATAGATATAAAGATAGTGTATAGATATAGTGTATAGATATACTGTTTAGATATAGTGTATAGTGTATAGAAATAGCTGTGCTACGTGAACGCTGGCCTTCAGAGCAGAACGGCTCATTAAGCTGCTGTGATAGGACTGAAATAGCTCTCTACGTCAACACTGCTTCTTGATTGTTGCTTTCTCTGAGGCTAATTTCAGCAACAGTTACCTGCCAGGTAAACATAAATAACCACATCTACCATCCATGTTATAGGTAACATACGGTGCTTGAAAGAATAATTAATTCACACTACATTTATAGAATTGAATATAACTCGTTTAATTGCTTATAACCAGATGAAATCATTTTTGGGTTGTACCAATGAAGCATCTTTGTTCCAGTGTATCAATCATTCTAGTAAATAATCAACTATTTGAATTATTAGATCACTTAAAGAGTACTAGATCTGTCAAAATCAAGCCTAAACAAGACCCTTGAAGTTGGAATTTATTTGATTGTGATCCACTGTGGGTATACATGCATAAACAAAGTGTGGAAAGTATTCAATTCTCCAGTGTTCTTCAAACTTTGAGCAAGTGGAGAGGTGTTCTCTGAAGTGACCAATGACGTTTCTCCATCTGGCAATCCGATGGACCACTCTGGGTTTGGTGGTTGCCAGGAGAACGGTACTTGTCTAACTGCATTGTGCTGAGTGTAAAGTTTGGTGGAGGGGGGATTATGATGTGGGGTTGTTAATCAGGAGTTGGTCTCGGCCCCTTAGTTCCAGTGATAGGAACTCCTAATGCTTCAGCAGAACCAAGAGGTTCTGGACAACTTCATGCTCCCAACTTTGTGGGAATAGCTTGGGGATGACCCCTTCCTGTTCCAACATGGCTGCCCACAGTGCACACAGCAGCTCCATGAAGACATGGAGGAGAGAGTTTGGTGTGGAAGAATTTGACTGGCCTGCGCAGAGTCCTGACCTCAACCTGATAGAACACCTTTGGGATGAATTAGAGCGGAGACTGTGAGCCAGACCTTCTCGTCCAACATCATTGTCTGACCTCACCAATGGTCTTCTGGAAGAACGTTCAAACATTTGCTTAAACACACTCCTAAACTGAGTGGAGAGCCTTCCCAGAAGAGCTGAAGCTGTTATAGCTGCAAAGGTTGGACCAACATTGTATTAAACCCTATGGATTAAGAATGGGATGTCACTGAAGTTCAAATGCGTTTGAAGGAAGACAAGATTTTTTGAATGCTTTAATATCGATCCATCCTTCCATCCATCCCTCCATCCAGTCACGGGAGGTGGCTGGAGCCAATCCCAGCGTCATCCCTAGCGGTACCCCTAGCCCAACATGACCTATCAACACCAGCAGAGAGCAGCCCATCAGTTGATGCTCTGTTTACATGGGCTTCCCAAATCCCAGAGCACCATACGGGGTTACCAGAGCAACTGTAGCCACGTGTGCGGTCAAAGATCAGGATGGCCAGCAGGTGTTAAAGATTCCGAACAGAAGGATTGGACCTGGCGTCCCAGATGAGCCCAGATTACTGCCTACAAATCCCAGCACTTGCTTAATCTGGACTTCATACTTTCCTTCAGTTTCTCTTCTTTTAACCTATAAATCCATGCTATAGAATAAATTAGCATCTCAGATCACTGATCTCAGTCAACCTCCAGGACTTTTACTGAGGTCCAAAGTGAAAAGAGACTGCTCAGAGATCAGCAGCTGCAGGTTGTTGAGGCCCTGAGGCTTCTGTATGTGGGGCTGAGCTGCCCAAAGAGGATTGGCCTTCATTGTCTCACGGCTCATCTGATGCTGATCCAGAAGGAGTGCGGCCAGACGGGCGGGCTAATTCTACCTGGGGACGGAGGCGAGATCCACTCCTAGCCCAGAGCATTTATGAGTATTGAGCGTGTTATTGCGCAGGTGGGATTAGACTAACCTTTAAAGGGAGACCCCCAGTGCTATAACTCAACCTGTGTATCTGATTACAGTTTGTCAAAGCTACACCGCTGAGGAGGGATCAGTTTATTTTGCCCTAGGTGGCCTAATGAGGGTTATTAAAGAAGATGAACTGGATTGCTCAGACACTGGGAGGCTTGAAGGAGAGAGAGAGAGAGAGAGAGAGAGAGAGAGAGAGTAGTGTAGTGGTTGGTTATAAGTTTGACAATCATTATATATATATATATATATATATATATATATATTATTTTGGCTACTGAAATGAACAACCTTTGATTCTCATTAAATCAACTGTTATTTATATTAATTTAAATATTACATAATAAGAACATATTAAAGAAATGTGCATGTTCATTACCTATGCATTATATATTAATTGCATTTTATTACATATTAATTGCATGTTCAGTACATAATATTTGCATGTTCATTATCTATACATTATATATGAATTGCATTGTATTACGTATTAATTGTGTATTCAGTACATATTAATTGCATGTTCATTACCTATGCATTGTTTAGTAATTGCAGTTTCATTACAAATTCAATACATATTCATATTAATGACCTATTTATTGTATATTAATTTAATTTTATTACATATTGATTATGTATTTTTACATATCAATGGCATATTGTTCCATATTCATTCCATATTTATTACATTCTATAAACTGGAAGACAAAGCCTTATAAACAAGCTAAGTGGTCTTGACAAAGTCGTTTGGGTTCTTTGTTTCTTTGTGCTTGTTTTGTGTTGTTTTACATTATTTAGGTTGTTTTATTGGTTGGTTGCTATGGTATACCAGGTGGTTGTTAGGATGTTGGTTGTGATGGTACTTTAGACTTTTCATAGTGTTGCTGAGCTGCCAGGATGTCGCTATAGTATTGCTAGCTAGTTAGTTGTTTGGCTGGTGCTATAGTGTTTTGGGTGGTTGCTAGGGTATTTAAAAGCAAGGTGTCTAAGGTGTTTGGAAAAATATATTTTGTTTTGTATTCCAGGTGGTTGCTAGGTTGTTGATAGGTGGTTGCTAAGGTGTTGACCGGTGGTTGCTATGGTATTTCTCATGGTTTTTAGGGTGTTGGTAGGTGGTTACTCTCAAAGTGGTTGCGTTCATGTTGCTAGCTAGTTGCTGTGGTATTCCAACTAGCTGCCATAATGCTCCAATACAGTTGCTGGTAAGGTGTCCCAGGTACTTGCAAGGGCATTGCTAGGCAGTTGTTAGGTGGTTGCTCGGTTGTTGCTGTATTATAGATGGCTGTTAGGCTTATGGCAAGTTGTTGCTAAATATATATCCAAGTCTGTTGCTGTGATGTTACCAGGGGCTTGACATCTAAACAGAGTGGCTACTAAGTGGTTGTTAAACGTATCCAAGGCTGTCGCCAGAGTGTTACTTAGTGATTGCTAACAGGTGTTGCTAGATGGTTGCCAGGTTATCCAAAAGTGGTTGGTTGGTGGTTGCCAATCAGTGGCTCTGTCATTGTTATGGTATTGATCAGTGGTTGCCATTATATTTTTCTGTGGTTGCCAGAGGGTAGTAGAGTATTTGTCTTTCCAGGTGGTTGCTAGGGTGTTTATACATGGTCGCTTTGCTATCTCCCAAGCTTGGTTGTTGCTATAATTGTTCCAGATGGTTGCAATGGTGTTGCTAGGCAGTTCTTATAATGGTTGCTAGTTGTGTGTATACCAGTGTTTATAAGGTATATTTAGTGTAGTACAGGGGGTCATGTGGGGCTAATTAACCTCTCGAACCCCCTGAATGTCTCAAAATCAAAACCATTGGAAATAGACTTATGATGTTAAGCCGTCTGTTAGTGTAAAATAGAAGCTCAAATACAAATTCGGGAAAAGCTCATTGGTTAGCTGCTTCACCTGTGATCGGCAAGGTTTCCCTAACTAACCAGAGCTGAGGCACTCAGGGTGGCGCTATGGCCTTAATGATATGCCTCAGCGTATTTGTGAATATGAACACTTGCCCAGGGGGCCAAGGGGGTCTTTCGCACACTGCAAATAACCATAATTAAGATGCATTACTGTGTAATAACTGTATAATTTGGGTGCATTAGTGGGTATAAGTGTGCAAGTGCTGTGTATTCGTCCATACGTACATGAGTCTGTATGTACAGAAGAGTCTTCTGTGATGTAACTCTTGAATATTCTAACTTTTTGTTTTAAAGCCATTTCCATTCGTCCAGTTAACTTAAGGATGTATTGCATAATTAAGCACATAGCTATATAACGAATCTCATTTAATTTACAGGTTGGCGTTGTTACACCATTTTGGCTTCTTTGATGCCAAAACAGCCCAAAAGTGTAACAGATACCAATCAATCAATCAACCTTTATTTAAGCTCGGATGTACATTGAGGGCAACCCTCATTTTCAATGTAGCTGAGCATTTAAATGAACAGGGATTGACATAAAGAAAATAAGTGGGTGGGTGTTGGTGGGTGACGGGATGTGGGTGTATGGGTGTATAGCCGGTTGTGGGTGGGTGTATAAGGGGAGGTAGGTTGAGACAACTAAATGTAAATACCTGATCAATGATACTTTCTGTTATACAATGTTAATCTCATGCTATTAATAGAAAATCAATAAAAAGATCTTGAATAAAATGTAATCATCATAAATTAAAACAACTGAGAAGAAAGAAAGTAATATACATGAAATGAAAATGTTAAAAATAACAGTGAACATAAAAGTAGAAATAATAATAATACTAAAAATAGATAAAAGTTAAGATTTAATTAATAAGAAATGAAGATAAAAGGTAACATAGTTCAAAAGAAAAAAACAAGATATAATAATAATAAAATATTAATAATTAAAATAAAATAAGATAAAATAATAATAGAGCTAAGTCAAATAAAATAATAAAGAAAAAATAAAACAAGACCAAAAAAAATAAGAATAAGTAAGATTAAGTAAAACAGCTACAGGCTTTCTAAAGGTGGTTAGATATTAAAAGTTTAAAATGATTGAGTGATTGAGTTGTAGTGTTTCCTGTAGTAGATTCCAGTAAAAATTCTTGGTACCTGCCAGCTGATCCAACCACTAGAGCGAGTCTGATAATTACTGTTATTTATATTCATCAATTAAGCGATGTATTCTGCTAATGACATGTGTAATACAACAACATATCATCTACCAAAGGGTTTGCTATGAAGTGATTCTCAGCCTGTTTCTACAAGATATGAATAAATAACACAATCGAACTATGTTTGTCTTACAGTTCAATTGCCATTCATGCGTCTCAATGCTAAAACATAAGAAAATTAAAGTGAATAAGTAAAACGCTGATTATGAGATCAACACCCACAAATGTCTGCATGGGTGCGTCCCCGGAGGGAGCCTGCCTGGTTCTCGGAGGGAGATTTGAGAGGATAAAGGATTAAATTGTTTGCAGAAGGCCACCAGAGGAGGGAATCCCGCTGGTCTGTTTGCGGCTCAGAGCGATTCAGCCGGCGAATCTCTCTCAGGGCCAAACGCATCGGTCACTGGTACAAAGCACATCCATCCATCTTCCAGCCTCAGGAGGATTATGATGTTCCCTCACAACACCCTCGTTTGTACTGCCACTTCTGTGCTCCTACAGTCTTCTGTATAAACGCTACTTTGCTAATGCTAATTTAACAGAATGGAGTTCATCTGATTCTCTGTATACTATATTACTCTGTTCTTTAATGATCAGGACCCTCACAGGACCACCACAGAGCAGGTACTATTAGGGAGGTGGGTCATTCTTGGCTTGTGTTGGGGTGTGTTGTGCTGTTGTGAGTGGTTCAGACTCACTGCTGGGCTGAGAATCGTCCACCAACCAATGACAAAGGTCACCTTACACAGGTGTCCTAACAGAGTTCTAAATTGGACAAAGGTCACCTTATACAGGTCACCTTACAGGGTCCTAAGTTGGACGTAGGTCACCTTACATTGTCCTAAGTTGGAAAAAGGTCACCTTACAGGGTCCTAAGTTGGACATAGGTCACCTTACATTGTCCTAAGTTGGACGTAGGTCACCTTACAGGGTCCTAAGTTGGACGTAGGTCACCTTACATTGTCCTAAGTTGGAAAAAGGTCACCTTACAGGGTCCTTAGTTGGACATAGGTCACCTTACATTGTCCTAAGTTGGAAAAAGGTCACCTTACAGGGTCCTAAGTTGGACATAGGTCACCTTACATTGTCCTAAGTTGGAAAAAGGTCACCTTACAGGGTCCTAAGTTGGACGTAGGTCACCTTACATTGTCCTAAGTTGGAAAAAGGTCACCTTACAGGGTCCTAAGTTGGACATAGGTCACCTTACATTGTCCTAAGTTGGAAAAAGGTCACCTTACAGGCTCCTAAGTTGGACATAGGTCACCTTACAGTTATTTCCTGCGCCAACTTAATTGTCAAAGCTTCATGCTGTCTTCCTCGTGGAGCCTCACAGCACAGTCCCCACCATGACCAGCCTATCTTTTTTATTTTGCTTAAAGGTTCTTTGAAACACCTTTCAGATCTCCAGAGGAGGCACCATCCCACTTCTGACACCAATGTAGTGTCAGTGTTGAGCATGGGAGGCCATGATTCTCCTGTAAAACTGGCAAAAAGACACATACATCAGCAGCTCTGGCACAATAACATATAAACAACACATTTACTACATTTAGCAAGAAATTACAAGCTTTTGAGGCCGTGTGAGCCACTAGCTACAGTGTTTTCAATGCAAGTCAATGAAAAACGTTCATTTTGGCCATATGGAATTCACCCATCACAGATAAACAGCTACTGTTATGATTTTTTGTGCTATTTCTTATGTTTATCATGATAAAACTTGATAGGCTACAATGACTATTGCATGCATTTGAAAACGAGTGGGCCACTTAAACCTTCTTGTGGGCCACTTAAACCTTCTTATGGGCCACAATAACGTTTGTGGTGGGTCATATGGGCCAAGAGTTGCACCTCCTGTCTTGAGCGGTGGCCCTGCTATATGTTTAAACTATCAAAAATACAACCCACAAAGAAGAGCGACAGCAGAGGGGGAGCAGTGAGAGAGAGGAGACGGAACAAAGGTCAGCGATAATGGAGTCGAGGTGAATTACATCTGAATAAATTTGAACAAAGAGGAACGGACACAGATACGAGTGCACACACATACCCGGCGACTTCTCTCGAGATCAAATCTCAATATTTTAGCATTTAAGGGTCGTGAGTGCATGATTCCTTTCAAAGAGCTTCACTTTTTTAAATCACCCCATACGCATGCACACCTGTCCACGTACCTACAGCCGTTCCTCTAGAGGCTTCTATTGAATCTTGATTCAGTACACATATATTTTCTACCTGTCTTCACGAGGAACCATGAGGAACCGACACCACCAGCAGTTAACATAGTACTCGAGTGGCCATTTACATTCCTATTCTTTAGGGTACCCAATCTTAGAGATTAGAGAAACACTAATCTGCTCTGACCGCTCACAGGATGCTACGTCCAGGTCATTAACCCCATTGATCGGCCAGAGAGGACTTAGTCGACAGATGCAGAGGGTCTAAATCCAGGGCTGATTTAGGAAATCCCTCATTTGGAGGTTAAAGTCTGAAATGCAGTGTAACATTGGTGCAGAGTAATGCAGGCGGTCACTGTCTGTTATAGAATAGCAGTCTGGTCAGTTTGGTCAGTCAAGCCTCTAAAGTAAAGATTTCAGTCCTCATAAGCTCCTCACCGGTGATCCATTATGACGACTCACAGTTTAGAAAACTAAGAATTTCAATATTCTGCTGAGTTCTTATTCTTTATATATCCAATACATGCCACAGTAGAACCTACACTGTATCCCCGGATAAGTTGATTGTACTTAAAGAGTTTGAGTGATGGCCTTAAAATATTTAAGTAATGCAAACTAGAGAAAATCAAATGGTTTGAGTAAAATCAACTTAAATGTCAAATAGACTGCAAGTAATCATTTGAGTTGAATACAATGAAATCTAAATTGTTTGTACTCAAAATATATTTGTGAAATCAACCCTACTGACCATTTAATTCAACTCAACATTGAGATCCTGTAATCAGAATTAAGTTAAACTTAAAACTAGTCTCCATAAAAACTGATATGTTTTCATACATCAAAAGAACACAGACAGCAGTTACATTTAGTTTCATTTGATTTAAAATGACATCACTGGGATCATCTAGGATGATCCTGACTCTTGAAGGCTTCAGTAGTGATGATGACTGGTTTTGATTGGTCTAGTTAGAATACTGTTTATCTTACAATAATTCTTAAATACAGTTTACACATTGAAATTATAAAAACACAGTAAATTACATTTTCTAACTTTAGATAAGCTTCAACTGCAGAACAACAGTTTTACACGACTTGAACATGAAAAACAACTTACCAAGTTCCAGAATGAGAAAAAGAGAGGGAACATGGCGGCTTGGTTAATTGTAGTTCTCTGTAGTCCTTCAAGAAAAGAAAACAATGGAGAAAATGTCCACTGTAGAGAAATCCCAGGACAGTACAGGTGCTACAGGGGCGTGGTTCAAGCTAAAGAATCTGAACTGCACCCAACAATTATGTTGTCCTAATGCTTTTATCATCACACTTTAAATCCAAAACTAGAGCAAACTCAAGAAGTGAAGATTAAACTGAAGAAATCTAGTGTTTTGTGTCAACCTTGAGTTTAACTGGGCCCAACATTTTAGTTTAAACCCCAATATAGACCAAATAAAGGTTCTACCACAGCCCAACTTGAGTTGACCCCCTCAGAATTGGACCTGCACACAACAACATTTTGTCCTAATGCTTTTATCATCACACTTTAAATCCAAAACTAGAGCAAACTCAAGAAGTGAAGATTAAACTGAAGAAATCTAGTGTTTTGTGTCAACCTTGAGTTTAACTGGGCCCAACATTTTAGTTTAAACCCCAATATAGACCAAATAAAGGTTCTACCACAGCCCAACTTGAGTTGACCCCCTCAGAATTGGACCTGCACACAACAACATTTTGTCCTAATGCTTTTATCATCACACTTTAAATCCAAAACTAGAGCAAACTCAAGAAGTGAAGATTAAACTGAAGAAATCTAGTGTTTTGTGTCAACCTTAAGTTTAACTGGGCCCAACATTTTAGTTTAAACCCCAATATAGACCAAATAAAGGTTCTACCACAGCCCAACTTGAGTTGACTCCCTCAGAATCTGACTTAATGCTTTTATCACATTTTAAATCCAAAACTAAAGCAAAGTCAAGAAGTGCAGATTAAACTGAAGAAATGAAGAAGTGTTTTGTGTCAGCCTGAGGTTAACTGGGCCAAACATTTTGGTTAAAAAACCCAATAAAGCCCCCAAAAAAAGGTTCTACTGCAGCCCAATTTAAGATGACCCCCTCAGAATCCAACCTGCACCCTACAAAATGTAGTGCTAATGCTTTTATCATCATTCTCTACTTGCCTCGAACAGAGAACACCCTCCGTGAGGGTTGTACTCCAGTGATGACTAAAAACAGTCAATAGAGAACCGGCCGGAACCGGGGAATGAACTCGCTGTGGGGAACGAGCTCGGTAGTCCAGTGGTGCACCAACCTCACTTCACGGGGACGCCTACGAGAAGGCTCAGCCAGGTGGAGAACCCTGCTGTAGAGAAGCCAAGTCTGGTTGGACCTGTGGAGAGACCCTTCAGCGACGGCCCAGAGACCATGGACGTGCTGAACCAAACAGTATCTCCTACAGGTGTGCGTGTTCAATTGGGTAAGTTAATGTCAATGTGAGGGGCGGGGCTTACACTCACGTTTTCTAACAACGTTACCCAGAGATATGATTCATCTTTAACAAAAACAGAGGCCCTAAAACAGAGCCTTGTGGTACACCACAAGAAACACTATGTATTTTTTTACGAATGCTGATGTTAAAGACAAACAAAAACCATCTCGAGGAGTGAAGTAGGAACAAGAGCCCATGTGGAGGAACTTGGAGAAAGATCTCATCGCTCATGTGGGGGGCTTGACGGAAAGATAATTGGTATCTGCTCCAGCTGTCTGAGCTCCGTTCTGTTTTATTCACTTCTATCCACACCAACACACAGGCACACAAGTTTACATGCTAGAACAGTAACCAACCCTCGTGTTACTTAATATTCATGAGCTGTCCATCTGCATATCTCCCATAGTAGCTAACAAACACATACAGTATATATAGTGATGAAAAGAAGCTGCCCGAGTTTGATCTGCATATCATTTCAGACAGTAAACACGCGGCCAGATGGCGCGGCGAGCATGTTATCAGGGCTTTAACGGCTAAAACACAGTCAGCTGCCAGTCAGCCGCTGTTATAATAGGCAAGTATAAATACCTATAGCCTATATACACAGAGCCAGGTGTGACGCTCATTATGAGGGTCTATTATTTCCATAGCGACCGCGGAATAAAAGTTGGGGCGTGAGGATGAAACCAAGGCCGGCGAAGTTAAGGCTGAGCTGAGTTATTATTATTATTATTATTGTTTACGTTACAGACACTATCAATCAAAAGTTTGGAGATGCCTACCCAAGCTATTGGTGAAGAATTGTGAAAAGATCAACTCTATGAAGCATCACGTATGGAATTATTTCTGGAGCAGATGCTGAGATCTTGTTGTTGTAGGTGTTATTAAAAATGTATATTGTCCTTTTTGTATTTAAATACACTGTTAACCCGTATTTAGTTTCTGTGTAAAGAGTTTGTGTAACAAAATTTTTATTGCAGTACTTAAAATGTTTTAGTATGTTCTACTAATTTAAAAAAATAACTGAGTACACTAATATTTTAAAGTTGAACAAACTCAAAACTTCAGGTTTTATCTTGGACTACACCCCTGTAGCACCTGTACTGTCCTGGGATTCCTCTACAGTGGACATTTTCTCCATTGTTTTATTTCTTGAAGGACTACAGAGGACTACAATTAACCAAGCCGCCATGTTCCCTCTCTTTTTCTCATTCTGGAACTTGGTAAGTTGTTTTCCGTGTTCAAGTGGTGTAAAACTATGGTTCTGCAGTTGAAGCTTATCTAAAGTTAGAAAATGTAATTTACTGTGTTTTTATAATTTCAATGTGTAAACTGTATTTAAGAATTATTGTAAGACAAACAGTATTCTAACTACACCAATCAAAACCAGTCATCATCACTGCTGAACCCTTCAAGAGTCAGGATCATCCTAGATGATCCCAGTGATGTAATTTTAAATAAAATTAAACTAAATTTAACTGCTGTCTGTGTTCTTTTAATGTATGAAAACATATAGAGACTATAATATTTTATAGATTTTTTTTTTAATTTTATAGAGTTTTTCACAACTTAATTCTGATTACAGGATCTCAATGTTGAGTTGAATTAAATGGTCAGTAGGTTTGATTTAACAAAATATTTAAGTACAAACAATTTAGATTTCATTGAATTTAACTCAAATGATTACTTGCTGTCTATTTGACATTTAAGTTGATTTTACTCTAACCATTTGATTTTCTCTAGTTTGCATCACTTAAATATTTTAAGGCAATCACTCAAACTCTTGAAGTACAATCAACTTATCCGGGTTTACAGTGTACAGGAAAATATTTGTTTCTGAAATATTTCAAACTGAGATCAAAATATCTTTATTATTACACATAAATATATAATGCATATGCATATATAAGAGTTAGGTGGGTCCAGGCTTTTGGCTTTTGGTTGTGTATATACATGCCTGTACGTTCGCTGATGGTATATAAGATGGCTAAACTTGTGTCGTAGACACGGTGACGTCTGGTTCCATTCACTGCCACTGTAAAGACAGCCGAGTCCTCATGTTCCTCTACAATGAGCCGTTCGTGTTCAGGCTCACGTCCCAGTAATTGAATTATATTGAGTAAAACGCAGAGGAGCCGCAGTGGAGCCACAGTGGAGCAATGTTATGTTGCTATGTTCAACAAGTACGGCTGAGAAAGCCCCTCAAATCACTGCAGACATTCAAAACGTGCCATTAAACAAATGGATGCCGAGCAAACGGTCAAATTCATTTGTCCATCACGAAGACCTTTAGTCCCCACAAACACATAAACACAGCCCAGCACCGCACGAGCGCTGACCACCTAACTGTTGAATTTCAGTTTCATGTTGGGGGTGGGGGGGGGGGGGGTGAGGGGGGTTGAGGAAGAAGAGAGAGAGAGAGGGAGAGACAGAGAGAGAGAGAGAGCTGGAGGTCAAGCAGTCGTTTACACACTACATGCTCTTTTGAGCGGTGATGGATGGTAAGCTTTAGATCAGTAAGCAGACAGAGAGAGAAAGAGAGAGAGGCAGAGGGCGAGAGAGAGAGAGGAGAGAGAGAAAGAGAGATGAAAGAGAAAGAGGGAGGGGGAAAGGGAGAGACAGAGAGAAGAAAGAGAAGCAAGTAAGCGAGAGTAAAGGAGAGAGACAGGGATGGAGAGAGAGAGTTAGACAGAGATAGAGTAAGGGAGAGGGAAGAGAGAGGGCAAGAGAGAGTAAGAAAGAGTCAGAGAGAGAGAGACAGAAGAAATAGAGAGAGAGAGAGAGAGAGAGAGAGAGAGAGAGAGAGAGAGAGAGAGAGAGAGAGAGAGAGAGAGAGAGAGAGAGAGAGAAAAGAAAGAGAGAGAGAGAAAAGAAAGAGAGAGAGAGACAGGGAGAAGAAAGAAAGAGAGAGAGAGAGAGAGAAAGAGAGAGAAAGAGAAACAGAAAGACGAAAGGGAGAGAGAGAGAGAGAAAGAAGAAAGAGAGAAAGAGAGAGAGAGAAAGAAGAAAGGGAGAGAGAGAGAGAAACAGAAACAGAAAGAAGAAAGGGGGAGAGAGAGAGAAAGAAGAAAGAGAGAGAGAGAGAAAGAGAGAGAAACAGAAAGAAGAAAGGGAGAGAGAGAGAGAAAGAGAAAGAGAAACAGAAAGAAGAAAGGGAGAGAGAGAGAGATAGAGAGAGAGAGAGAGAGAGAGAGAGAGAGAGAGAGAAAGAGAAACAGAAAGAAGAAAGGGAGAGAGAGAGAGAAAGAAGAAAGAGAGAGAGAGAAAGAGAGAACCAGAAAGAAGAAAGGGAGAGAGAGAGAGAGAGAGAGAAAGAAGAAAGGGAGACAGAGAGAGAGAGAAAGAAGAAAGGGAGAGAGAGAGAGAGAGAGAGAGAGAGAGAGAGAAAGAGAAACAGAAAGAAGAAAGGGAGAGAGAGAGAGAGAGAGAAAGAGAAACAGAAAGAAGAAAGGGAGAGAGAGAGAGAAAGAAGAAAGAGAGAGAGAGAGAAAGAGAGAGAAACAGAAAGAAGAAAGGGAGAGAGAGAGAGAGAGAGAGAGAGAGAAAGAAGAAGAGAGAGAGAGAGAGAGAGAGAGAGAGAGAGAGAGAGAGAGAGAGAGAGAGAGAAACAGAAAGAAGAAAGGGAGAGAGAGAGAGAGAGAGAGAGAGAGAGAGAGAAAGAAGAAAGGGAGAGAGAGAGAGAGAGAGAGAGAGAGAGAGAGAGAAAGAAGAAAGGGAGAGAGAGAGATAGAGAAAGGGAGAGAGAGAGAGAAAGAAGAAAGAGAGAGAGAGAGAGAGAGAGAGAGAGAGAGAGAAAGTGAGAGAGAGAGAGAAAGAAGAAAGAGAGAGAGAGAGAGAGAGAGAGAGAGAGAGAGAGAGAGAAAGTGAGAGAGAGAGAGAAAGAAGAAAGAGAGAGAGAGAGAGAGGGAGAGATGTTGCTATAAGTGTTCCTACACTGTCAGCTGGTATGAAAACACTGGGTGATTGTGTTTCAGCGTCTCTGCCATAAGAAACACACACGCTAGTCTCATCACCGACACACAGTCACTGCAGTTCAGTCAAAACATTCAGCCACTTCATCCTCCATCCAACCAGCATGAGGTAGGAGTTCCACCATCACCTCAACTCACATCACCATACTCACTACTGTCTAAAGATCTGAGCTGATCAGTGAGAACCGCAGACATGACTAGAACAGACGTACAGAACAACCACACCCACTTTAACCATTTGTTTGGTTCTGACTAAAGTTATGGAGGGTTTCAGTTTTAGAAGTTAAACCTCAGCCCCAAGGGTCTGCCCCTACCCGAAACCTTTTCTTTGGCTAGAAACTAAAGTAAAATTGAAATTAACATTAAAAATTAAGAATTGAATTTATTACAGACGTAAAATAACATTTTCTTGTATGTAAACTCTTGCCATGAGGGAAATGCAAAGATTAAAACAGCTTGCCGTTCTCTGCCCAAGGACAAAAGTGACTTCTACTCATTAAAAAAAGTAAAAGTAATAAAAAAAACAACAACTAAATTGTACTACTTTGGTTTAAAACTCCACCTGCGAAGCCAATGCTGCCATGGAATGACCGTAAAACCGCCAAAAGGAGATTCTCTGGGTTTAGGTACTAAAGGTGTGGGTTCTGGTCACGATGAGACAAGATCCCAGTTCCTAGTGCACATGTGTTTATTATCATTGCTACACAAGAAAAACAAAAACTGCATCAAACAAAAAAAATAATGAAATGTAAACGATAGAAGTCACTGGAGGCTTCGCCACAAGGCTCACCCTCTTCACAGTAGTGTCTATACGTTCTGTTACAAGAGACTAACAGTAGTACGTTTTTAAGAGGCCTTGATGTCAAGCCTCCAACGGGTAGGAGAGAAGACCCTACTGGATGAACCTCAAGAGCTCTAATCTCTGAAGTCCCGCCCACCCTAGCTAAACTAATACCTGACAAGAGGGTTGATGTCCCCCCAATGTTAATTATACACATACATTTACATACATACATACATACATAGCACTGTTGAATAGTCCTGACTCATCATCTCTATGCATTACCGGTAAGTATTCTCACACGTATTCATTTACTAATTCTCTTTCCTTTCTATAGGTTTTACCCCCCTAGGACACTGAGGACCCTCTCCCTCCCTGAAGGTGGATCCACCCAACAGGAATAAGAAGTTCCAGTTCCCCTTTACCTCCCATTTGCCCAGGACACTAAGCTGTAGCACGTTTTACCCCTAAATACCACCCAGGCTACATGTCCATGTTGACCCTACATGGGTTAAAGATGTGCTGCCAATTGGGTCCCTATTAGGCAACTCAGTTGAGACAAGCAAAGATTTGGTCATTGGCTTTATGTGGGCCTTGTGTGTTTTTGCTTCTGTAGGTCCAATAGGGCCAATCTGCTGGGACCACAAATGTAGCCTAACTGCGTCCCACAATGGTAGCTCACCTGGGGCCCACATCTGCCTAACTGTGTCTCATAACTGTAACCCAGCTGGCCCACAAACTGACCTAATTGGGACCAACGATGGTAGCCTACGATGGTAGCTCAGTGTTACAACCAGATGTGGGTCCTGGTTATGTTAATTTGTGGGCCCCATGACTGTAGTCCAACTGGGCCCCAAAAACTGACCCAACAGTAGTCCAACTGGGGCCTACATACTGACCCAACCAGGACCTATGACTGAAGTCCAACTGGGGCACACAAACTGACTCAACCAGGACCCACAACTATAGCCCAACTGGGGCCCACAAACTGACCCGACTGGGACCAACAATGGTAGCCCAAATGAGGCTCAATGTTACAACCCAACTGAGGCCTATTTTTCACCAACAAAAAAGCTAATATAAATAAGCCCCAGTTGGGTTATAACTTTGGGCCAAGTAAGCTACAGTCGTGGGTCCTGGTTAGGTCAATTTGTGAGCCCCACAACTGTAGCCCAACTGGGGCCCAAAAACTGACCCAACCAGGACCCATGACTGTAGCCCAACTGGGCCCCAAAAACTGACCCAACCAGGACCCATGACTGTAGTCCAACTGGGGCCCATAAACTGACCCAACAGGAGTCCAACTGGGGCCTACATACTGACCCAACCGGGACCCACAACTATAGCCCAACTGTGGCCCACAAACAGGTTTAACAGGTTTTACCCCCCTAGGATACTGAGGACCCTCTCCCTCCCTGAAGGTGGATCCACCCAACAGGAATAAGAAGTCCCTGACCTAACTGGGACCCTAGACTGTAGCCCAACTGGGGCCCATAAACTGACCCAACTGGTCCCACAATGGTAGCCCAAATGAGGCAAATGAGTACAACTGGGGCCTACATACTGACCCAACCTGGACCTATGACTGAAGTCCAACTGGGGCACACAAACTGACTCAACCAGGACCCACAACCAGTTGGAGCTCAATGCAATTGCAACCCAACTGGAGCCCAAGATATAATCCAACCAAAAAGCCACTACAAGCTCACGTTAAACCCATACATCCCATATATGTTGGCTGGGATTAAAACGAAGAGCTTTTAAAGTCAAGTCTCCTGCTTTCCTCAGCGGAGGTACCGCTATGTGTCAGAAACAGAGCGCACAAGCTACCAGCTAAAGGAACAAGCCTTAATCTGCACCTGATAATTCTGCTTTTTAAAGAGCTGGAGCCTTCAAACGGAGTTAAAGTGCGGCGTGACAGACGGTCCGAAAGCATCCGGCAGCGCTCACGCATTTCTATTTTTATTACAAATTATGCGAGATATTTTTACAAACTGGAGCCTTTTTTTAACAAGCCCACAATTTCACACCTCTGCTTCCCGACTCAGGACCGTTCAAATGTAATTTGGATCCTCGGTTTGATGGACATGAAAGTTTAGCATGGCTGACAGAGGAAGCGCTCACTGAGGAAGATATCTGTGTTACAAATCCTGAGGGTCCGTCACACATACAGTCAGCGGGAGTCTGTTTGAATGTGTTTTGGCTCAGTACCGTACCAAATAGCCAGACAGACTGACTGACAGACAGACAGAACAACCCAACCCCCCCCTCCTGAGGGCCAACTTCACCACCGTCACTCACTTCACTGTAACAAACAGTCCATCTTTCCTGCTGCGTCCACTGTTCCTCTCCACCTGGGGACATTTTATATGCTGGGACTAGAGGTCTGCGTGGGCCTGATTATTAATGCCCGCCCGATTCAGACATTAATCACATGTGCCTGCACCTGTAAAGTCTACAGTAACACTTATACACTGCCGCCGGCAAAATGTGGCACCACTGCTGCCCAAAACTTGCCTGCTTCTACCATACGCTATATCCACCAACCATACGTCATGCCCACCAACCATACGCCATGCCAACCAACCATTCACCATGTTCACCAACCATACGCCATGCCCACCGACCATACGCCATGCCCATCAATCATACGCCATGCTCACCAACCATATGCCATGCCCATCAACCATACACCATGCCCATCAACAATACGCCATGCCCATCAACCGTACACCATGCCCATCAACAATACACCATGCCTACTAACCATACACCATGCCTACCAACCATACACCATGCCAACTAACCATTCACCATGTTCACCAACCATATGCCATGCCTACTAACCATACACCATGCCCACCAATGCCAGCTTTCTTTGGCATACGGGTCTGGTCCTTGTCAACTACCGTCTGTTTTTGATGTAATCCACTCCAAACTTATTACTGATAACAGTTACCCAGCTGGACCCCCAGCAGTATCCTAACTTGAGCCCACACCTGTAGCCAAACTGGGTCCCATAACAGTAACTTAGCTAGGCCCCTTGCAGTAGCCTAACTGGGGCCCACAACTGAAGCCCAACTGGGGCTCAAAGTTATAACCCAACTGGGACCTACGAGTGTAGCCCAATTGGGGCCCAAAGTTATAACTCAAATAAGGCCCACATGTCACCAAATAAAAAGCCACTTACTGGCTTCACTAACATTCTTATTACCTGCATCAGAATTAAATTATATATATATATATATATATATATATATATATATATATATATATATATATATATATATATATATATATATATATTAGTTTTATTATTTACTTTGTTAATAAAAATCTTCACCATGAAGTTTGATAAGAACTGTTGACATTTGTAAACATTTGCAGTCAGGAACATATTTACAAACACTGCTTTTGTTCATGAAGTAAATAAATAAGAATTAAAATAATGATTTAAAATCAAAAACAAGATTTTTAATAATGAACATTTGGAACAATAAATATTAAAATAGACTGATTTCAATAGATATACCAACGAGATACTCAGCAGTACATACAGTAACATGGGAAAAGAATGTAGGTCAAGTTTAACCCATGTTACACATTAGAAGGGGTTTGCTTAGTTTTGCATCGAAGGGTTAAAATAAAGAGGCTAATAATACTGTAACATGAGCTGTTGACCATATACCTGCAGTGACCCCAGAGCCTCAAAATAAATCCCACCAACATAGTAATCCATGGATTGACCTGATTTGTGGAGATCTCGTGGTGGTTCTTTTAATGGTTTTAGCTTTTAATCCTACTTTTCTTGATACCAGGATATCAATTTACACAGGTGAAAATAATTTCTACTACTAAATTTGTTACTACTAAAATCAGTTGTGATAACAGAAATTACATAGTTACTAGCAAAAAATCTGGTTTTAAGCTAGTAAACAGAATTTGTAATTATAATCTTTCAAATAATTAGTAGTAAAACTGTGCTAATTTATGGAAATGTAACTATGGATGTGTCGATGAATTTTGAATAACTGTGGATGAAACAACTTCTGACATTAATAATGTTCTTACTAGTAAGAAGTCTTGAACTATTAAACATATAATTCTAAGCATTCTTTCTAGTAATTTTTAAAAAAAAATATTTGTGAAAAATAAATTGTTGACACAATGAACACATAAAATAGACAATGTGAGAATGGTACTGAAAATTAAATAAATATTAAATACAATTTAAATAAACAATTAATTAAGGAGTCTTACTAGTAAAATTTAAATTTGGCATTAAGATTTTTTATAAGTTTTTTTATTAGTGGATATGACATTTTGACATAAGTAAATTACTGCTATAAAGAAAATTTGAAGATAGAATTAAAAGACAAAACAACTTCCCATTCTCTTGCCAAGCACAAAACTGCCTTTACCTTATAATCAGTGGCATTGTAAAAGTAAAAAAGGCAAAAAACAGTTTCTGCTGAGGTTCTAGATCTAAATGACTAAATGTTTTGCTTAACCCACATCATCCAAGATCTATTCCGAATTGTGTTTCTTTGGTTTAAAACCTGTGAGGCCAATGTTGCTAACATACACTGAAAAAAATATATAATAAAAATAATAATAAAAAAATTCACACACATAAATAAACATGTTATTGAATGAAATGTTGTGATCATGTTTCTGTTTTCGGTTTAGGTATAAATGGATATATGTGTATATACATATGTTTGTTTATTTGTTTGTTTGTTTGTTTGTGTTTTCTTTCTGATTCCTCATTTGTTCCATTGCACCTCCTTCTGAATTTCACTTCCCAGTCTCTCCAATTCAGACCCCCCCAACCCTATCTGCATGAAAAAGAAAAAAAATGTTGCAGTACAATGATTGTTGTATTGAAATAAATAATAAAGAATTAATAGTCCACCGAAGAGGGCGGGTGGTGGCGGGCCAAAAAAACAAAAAACAAAAAAAAAAACATACACTGAAACCCAGTAGTCACCCAAATAGCCTAATAATAACTCATCAAAACTTCTCCAAAACATCTCTCAGTCTGCTCAAACCTCCTCCAGGTCCTCATTAATGTTCTTTAGAACACATTAGGACTTATGGTTTGGGTCCATTGCACGCAAGTTCACCCTCCCAACAGGCACTGGCAAAAAAACAAAAAACAAACGCCCAGTGGATTATTATGGGCCAGTGAGCGGCATGAGCAGCAAGTCGGTGCGACCTTCACGAAGACCTTGCTGTTTGAGAAGCATTGGAAATGGAAATTATTTGGGCTATTGGAGTGAGCAAACTGAGTTCTCACTGTTTTATTTCAAGTAGTTCCATCAAATAGGCCACTGCGTCCTGGTGGATGTGTCTATTTGTAGATCCAATAGTTATAAATTACAGGTCAGCGTTCGGCTGCTGAGGTCAGCATTCAGCTAATCACATAGAAGTACATGGAAACACCCTAAAAGACAGGAATACACGCTGCTCTGTGTGTGTGTGTGAGACTCTGTACTGAACTCAGTGAGTTATACCCCATTGTGGCGGCATGTCACATTTAGGAAGATGGACGACCACGGCACCGTATTCATTCCCAACATGTCCATCCATCATCCTTCTCTCGCTCTCGCTTTCACAAATCTTTCTTTCAGAAAGTCTACAAGGCCTTCCTCAGCTTCCCAGAACCCAACACTAATAAAGCTACGACCCCACTGCCCAGTGAAAGTGGCCCGAACACAGTCCGAAAGCTCACAGTCTGGCTGAATTGACCTCTCCATGCTTTGCCCACAGTGTGCTGCTTCGTAACTACTGTTGCTAGGTTGAACAAGCCTTACAGAGTCCCATTGAATCTAGTTTGTGTTCTCTAGTCCTTCATCAGTGGACACAGGACATGATTGAACCTGAACCATGATTTTGGAGCCTGACCCAACCAGGGCTGAATGGTGCCACAAAAGTTTAAGCAATGAACCTGAACCATACCCATTATTTTGAGAGCTGACCCAGTCAGAGTCAAATGGTGCTGCTCAATTTTAAGCCTGGACCTGAGCTGTACCTGCAATTTTGAGACTTGAGCCTACCAGGACTGATTGGTCCCTCTTGCTTTGAAACCTGAACCCATAATTTTAAGATCCAACTCAAATAGGGTAACTAACAAATTTAAAACCTGGACCCAATCCATACCTACGACTTTGAAACTCAACCCACCCAGAGCCAACAGCCATAGGTATGTGTGAAGCCTAAACCTGAACCACAACCTTGATTTTGAAACCTTATCCAATCAGTACTACCAAATTTGAAGCCTGAGCCCAACTAGTACCTGCAGATTACAGGCTCAAGCTTATGAGGGATGACTGGTTTTGTTCAATTTGAAGCCTGAATCCACCCCGTAAACATAACTTTGAGACCTGATCCAACCAGGACCGACCAGTACTACTAAATTTGAAGCCTAAACCTGAACCACACCCATAATTTTGAGAGTAAATGCTAATAAACATTACTTGGTTAATTAGTATGTGCTTAAATGAGTGCACAGATCGATTTTGAGACTTGAGCTTCCCAGAACTGATTGATGCTGCTAAATTGGAAGTTTGAACCCGACCCAACCCAAACAGGGATGAATGGAACTGACAAATTTGAAGTCTGGACCCAGTCCAAACCTGGTCCAACCAGTGGTAATACATCTGAAGCCTGAACCCAACCTGTATCTGCTACTCAAGCTTATGAAGGCTGACTTTGAAGCCTGAATCTACCCCATACACATGACTTTGAGACCTGACCCAACCCTTTCAGACTAATTGCTATCAAACATTGACTGTTTATTTAATATTTGCTTAAATGAGTGTATATATGTCACCCCATGGTGGTGCCCATGGGCAACTGTGGGCTGGAGGTTGGGGAATCGGCCTTGTGACCCAAAAGGTTGCTGGTTCAATCCCCTGAACTGACAGAACACGGCTAAAGTGCCTTTGAACAAGACACCTAACCCCAAATATTCCCCAGTTAGAGTAGATAGGGCTGCCCACCACTCTAGGCAAGCGTGTTTTTATTAGTTTGTGTGTATGTGTGTGATTCGGGGTATAGAGGGGTTAAACGTGGAGGTCAAATTACTGTGTATATCCATAAAGATATAGAAGATAAAGATGTTTTGTATATCCTTTAAAAAATAAACATTTTAATCATTCATCCTAAAGAAGACCACCTAGGCAGCGGACTACAGGTAATTTGACTGGACTGGGATCTCTATCCTATACCATCTATCTATCTAGCCCTATACCAGAAAAGGAAACTTCTAAGAAAGAAAGTGTGTGAAAGTCCCAAAGATGTTCTCCTTCAAATGAAAGCAAATCAGCCACAAGAGAAACGGTCCTACTGTACATGAGGAATCAGCCGAACCGGCCCTAAACCTGAGGTTCTGCTGGCTGTATAGGATCATGTCCTCCTGCTGCCTGTCCGCACTCACAAAACTGCTTTCTCTGGTCCCAGACCTGCAGAGCCCGGCCGCGCAGAGGGCCCAGAACTCGCCTCTAATATTATTACAGCTAATTGGAGTCATGGGAAGATTTCTCAACCCAGCCGCTCCTGCAGCCTGCAGGCTGAACTGGGAGTACTCTCTCCACATCAGAGAGAGAGAGAGAGAGAGAGAGAGAGGGAGAGAGAGAGAGAGAGAGAGAGAGAGAGAATAGAAAAAGAGAGAAAAATAGAAAGAAATAGACAGAAAGAGAAGGGAGAAAGAGAAAGAAAGAAAAAAGAGAGAGAATGAGAGAGAGATAGAGAGAGAGAAAAAAGAAAGTGAGAAAAATAGAGAGAAATAGACAGAGAAAAAGAGAGAAAGAGAAAAGAAAGAGAGAAAAAATAGACAGAGGGAGAAAGAGAAAGAGAAAGAAAGAAAGAAAGAAAGAAAGAAAGAAAGAAAGAAAGAAAGAAGAAAGCAATAGAAAAATAGAGAAAGGGAGAGAGAATAAGAGAGAAAGAAATAGAGAGAGAGAAAGAGAGAGAGAAAGAAAAAAGAGAGTGAATAAGAGAGAGAAATAGAGAGAGAAAAATAGAAAGAGATAGAGATAGAGAAAGAAAGAAAAGAGAGAGAGAATGAAAGAGAGACATAGAGAGAGAGAAAGAAAGAGAGAAATAGAGCGAGAGAGAAAATAGAGAGAAAAAAGTAATAGAAAAAAGAGAGAGATAGAAAGAGAGAGAGAAAGAAAAAAGAGAAATATATAATATAAAGAGAGACAAATAGAGTGAGAGAAAAAAGAGAAAAATAGAAAGATAGAAAAATAGAGAGATAGAAACAGAGCGAAAGAGAAAAAGAGAGTGATATATATATATATCAAGAGAGGGGAGGGGTGTTCTTACCTGGTAGAACTGGAATGAGAGGAATTCATGAGTTACAGTATAAATATAAATACAGAGCACATTCCAAATTCCTGATAAGTAAAAAACCCTCTCTCTCTTACTCTCTCTCTCTCTCTCTCTCTCTCTCTCTCTTACTCTCTCTCTCTCTCTCTCTCTCTCTCTCTCTCTCTCTCGCTCCCTCTCTCTCTCTCTCTCTTACTGTTTCTCTCTCTCTCTCTCTTACTGTTTCTCTCTCTCTCTCTCCCTCTCTCTCTCTCTCTTACTGTTTCTCTCTCTCTCTCTCTCTCTCTCTCTCAGTTCAGTAGGCTTTAGGTAAAAATGTAGCTAAAGTGATTATAAAACAACAATATACTATGTACTATATGGCCAAAAGTGTGTGGACTTCCTCTTAATTATCGGGTTCAGTTATTTCAAGCACACCATGTACTAGCAGGTGTACGTAATCAAGCACACAGCCATGCAGTCACCATAGACAAACACTGGCAGTAGAATAGGTCGTACTGAGGAGCTCAGTAACATGAGAACATGAGAACCCTCAGTAACACTTTCTATGAATCCTGTATTCATGATGTGTTATAAAGTTATAATGTGCAACAAAGTTCTGATGTGTTATAAAGTTATAATGCATTATAAAGTTCTGATGTGTTATAAAGTTATGATGTGTTATAAAGTTCTGATGTGTTATAAAGTTATGATGCATTATAAGGTTCTGATGTGTTATAAAGTTATAATGCATTTTAAAGTTCTGATGTGTTATAAAGTTCTGATGTGTTATAAAGTTATGATGCATTATAAGGTTCTGATGTGTTATAAAGTTAAGATGTGTTATAAAGTTATGATGCATTATAAGGTTCTGATGTGTTATAAAGTTATGATGTGTTATAAAGTTATGATGCATTATAAGGTTCTGATGTGTTATAAAGTTATGATGCATTATAAAGTTCTGATGTGTTATAAAGTTATAATGTGTTATAAAGTTTTGATGTGTTATAAAGTTATGATGGATTATAAAGTTATAATGCGTTATAAAGTTATGATAGGTTATAAAGTTATGATGCATTATAAAGTTCTGATAGGTTATAAAGTTATGATGGGTTATAAAGTTATAATGTGTTATAAAGTTATGATGTGTTATAAAGTTATGATGTGTTATAAAGTTATAATGTGTTAAAAAGTTATAATGTGTTATACAGTTAAGATGTGTTATAAAGTTAAGATGTGTTATAAAGTTATAATGTGTTATAAAGTTGTGTTATAAAGCTAAAATGTGTTATAAAGTTCTGATGTGTTATAACGTTCTGATGTGTTATAAAGTTCTGATGTGTTGTAAAGTTATGATGCATTATAAAGTTCTGATAGGTTATAAAGTTATGATGCATTATAAAGTTCTGATAGGTTATAAAGTTATGATGGGTTATAAAGTTATAATGTGTTATAAAGTTATGATGTGTTATAAAGTTATGATGTGTTATAAAGTTATAATGTGTTATCAAGTTATAATTTGTTATACAGTTAAGATGTGTTATAAAGTTAAGATGTGTTATAAAGTTATAATGTGTTATAAAGTTGTGTTATAAAGCTAAAATGTGTTATAAAGTTCTGATGTGTTATAACGTTCTGATGTGTTATAAAGTTCTGATGTGTTATAAAGTTCTGATGTGTTATAAAGTTATAATGTGTTATAAAGTTATAATTTGTTATAAAGTTATGATGTGTTATAAAGTTATGATGTCTTATAAAGTTATAATGTGTTATAAAGTTATGATGTGTTATAAAGTGTTATAAAGTTATAATGTGTTATAAAGTTATGATGCATTATAAAGTTATAATGTGTTATAAAGTTATGATGCATTATAAAGTTATGATGTGTTATAAAGTTATATTGTGTTATAAAGTGTTATAAAGTTATAATGTGTTATAAATTTATAATGTGTTATAAAGTTATAATGTGTTATAAAGTTATGATGCATTATAAAGTTATGATGTGTTATAAAGTTATAATGCGTTATAAAGTTATAATGTGTTATAAATTTATAATGTGTTATAAAGTTATAATGTGTTATAAAGTTATGATGCATTATAAAGTTATGATGTGTTATAAAGTTATAATGCGTTATAAAGTTATAATGTGTTATAAAGTTATAATGTGTTATAAAGTTACAAAGTTATAAAGTACGTGTAATGTCTTATAACAGCAGGTATAAATCTTTGAACTTGATCTTGAATAGTTCTAATTACAAGCATAACACCTTTTGAAGCAAGAACATATAGCTTCATGAGGTCATGCTCTGTAATGCACCACAAGATCTGTTCATAGAACACTGTATACACTGATGTTTTATTGCACTGCAGTATTTTATATATGGCGCTACAGACTGTACGTGAAGTTTTTAGTGGCCTTATAAACGTTAAAGGTTTTCACTCCAGTGCATAACACCACTCGGCAGTCCCACCGTACTTCATGCCGCTACACGCCGATGATCAGATGTTGATATATTGCTGCTCCATCTGCCAAAACGCGAACTGTTTATGACTTCAATTAGCCAAGTTAGCCTAAAGCTATTGCTACTGTTAGCTATATTCCTCCTAAATGAGGCAGCTGCTGTTTACTTTTGTTGGAAAAAATGATGAAATAAAAATAAAGCAACTGTTTAATTCGTTTTCATTGGAAGCAGAAATGACTACACCCAACAAATGCTGACCTGGATGTCCACCTGGGTTGTTATAGCAGACTGTAAGCTTATAAGCAGTTATACAAGCTTATGTCAGGCATTATGCAGGGTAATCTGTATGCCACATAACAGGTTATAAATCTGATTATAAGGTGTTATAAATTAATTAAGTACACCTACAGCTCAACCGCAAAGCCGTCTACCAAACCTAGCACAAAATCAGAGCATCAGGAGCTTCATGAAGTGGGTCTACACGTTCAAGCAGCTGCACACAAGACTAATAATAATTCTCTGAGGATTCTCAGCCATTGAAACATGTCACTGCCCTGTAGCCCTTTCCTGGGGCAGTTGTGAGCAAGAGGTTAGGGAACCAGTTTTGTGACCGGAAGGTTGCTGGTTTGATCCCATGAAGTGACAGCACTCGACTGAAGTGCCCTTGAGCAAGTGTGCTCACTGCCCCCTAGTGTTTCTGTTCACTAGTGTGTGCATATGTGGGTGTTTCACTGCACAGACGGGTTAAACGTGGATATTTTGAATTCCCCTCTGGGATCAATAAAGTATCTATCTATCTGATCTGAGAAATTCTTTCTCAGTCTTTGTCTTTTAGATCTTCTTTTTGGCTGTTCCTTAGCCATCTGTCCTTCTTTACCATCCCAGCATGGATGCTTCCTGTTACTGATTGGCTGGAAGAGTGTTGTGATGCTCGACCTGAGCTCCTATAGTGGACCATAAGAAGAAGTAGCAAATATATACAGCACTGTACAACAATTATAGGTACTTCGTGACAGGAAGCTTTTATTTGCTTTTCTATTTTAAGCATTTAAACAGTATGAATAGAGTAAGTAGTGCTTTTACATACGTCAATGTGTTTATTTAACCCTTTCCAAGCTTCTCCTTCTATAAACAACCCAGTATTATTTACAGTTCTCATCTAATACCTGCTTTGACTGCTCAGTACTCCATTAAGCTAAATCAAGATTGCTGCTGAAGGAACTGAATACATTCATACAATGTCTGGGGCGTCCAGGAGAAATCTGGAACTACACTTCTTCAAACTGGAGCTCAAGATATGATCTACTTCTTTCACAATAAAATATTCATGTTACTTTGTATTGTATGTATGATTATTTACATCTGTTCTAATCAGATCTGCTGTTCTTACTGGTGAAAGTGGTTGGGAACAAAAGGATGGAGAGTAAATCTAGAGAGGCGGCAAGAAACACTTGAACTTTTCTTGTTGAGGGAAAAGTGCTGAATCTGTGCAAACAGTGGAGGAGAAAAAAGAAACTGATGAGGGTAAGAGAAGGCCAGAGAGTTCGTGATCACAGCCGAAGAGTGGACTGTTTGAAAGAAATGGTGGTGGAAGGCTGTGGAGACACAGATGGAGAATAGGGGAAACTGCTGAGAAGTAAAGTGCAGCATTCCTCCGCTACAGCACCGAGTTTATGAGCTGTGAAACAGGCATTGAGGCAAAAGGGGGCTTATGGGTTGAAATCCATCGGTCAAGTACACCATTTTGGTCATACTACCGCCACTAGATGCGCCCACCATGCATATTCACCACAACCCCGAGGGAATCAGATCAGAATTTGACCAGTTGTTGAAAATTATAGTTAAGACTTGACTGGCTTGGAAAGTCTGGAATCCTGAGTTTGGCGCTGGAGCTATGAGACAAACTTGAGACTCAATGGCTTCTACTACACTGTAATGCAAACTAGAGAAAATCAAATGGTTTGAGTAAAATCATCTTAAATGTCAAATAGACTGGAAGTAATCATTTGAGTTAAATTCAATGAAATCTAAATTGTTTGTACTTAAAATATCTTGTAAAATCAACCCTACTGACCATTTAATTCAACTCAACATTGAGATCCTGTAATCAAAATTAAGTTGTGAAAAAAGAGTTTGTGTAATGATTGCTTAAAAACAAAAGTTTTATTGCAGTACTTAAAATGTTTTAGTGTTCTACTATTTTGAAAGAATAACTGAGTATGCTAATATTTTTAAGTTGAACAAACTCAAAACTTCAGGTTTTAGCATGGACCATGCCCCTGTAGCACCTGTACCGTCCTGGGATTTCTCTACAGTGGACATTTTCTCCATTGTTTTCTTTTCTTGAAGAACTACAGATGACTACAATTAACCAAGCCGCCATGTTCCCTCTCTTTTCTCTCTCTTGCTCAAGTGGTGTAAAACTGTTGTTCTGCAGTTGATGCTTATCTAAAGTTAGAAAATGTAATTTACTGTGTTTTTATCATTTCAATGTGTAAACTGTATTTAAGAATTATTGTAAGACAAACAGTTTTCTAACTAGACCAATCAAAACCAGTCATCATCACTACTGAACCCTTCAAGAGTCAGGATCATCCTAGATGATCCCAGTGATGTCATTTTAAATAAAATTAAACTAAATTTAACTGCTGTCTGTGTTCTTTTAATGTAGGAAAACATATCAGCTTTTTATGGAGACTATTTTTAAGTTTAACTTAATTCTGATTACAGGATCTCAATGTTGAGTTGAATTAAATGGTCAGTAGGTTTGATTTTACTAAATATTTTAAGTAGAAACAATTTAGATTTCATTGAATTCAACTCAAATGATTACTTCCAGTCTATTTGACATTTAAGTTGATTTTACTTAAACTTTACTCATTTGATTTTCTCTAGTTTGCATTACTTAAATATTTTAAGGCAATCACTTGCCTCAAACTCTTTAAGTACAATAAACTTATCATCCGGGTTTACAGTGCACCAAAAAAAAAAAGCGCTCTTAACACCGAAGCCCTGACCCTACTAAACTAATAACTCACATGAGGGTCGATGTCCCGAGGTGTTATACATATACATATACACACATACATATATACATACACATCCATACAGCTGTTAACTAGTCATAACTGTTCTGTACATGTTACCGGTATGTATTCATTTATTAATTCATTTTCTCCTTTGCAGGTTTTACCCCTTTAGGACGCTACCTAAGGGGGTAAGGGGGTAAAATAAATCACTTGTGCACTTGAAATGGGAATCTCGCCTTCTCGTGTCCATGCCCACACCCATAGTGCCAACTCTGCCGTACGCAAATCTGGGTTACTCTCTTTTTGGGGGTTACATTGTTACAGATACATACTCCGACCGAACGCAAAGCACTTATGAAGGTCACTTTGGAAAAGGTGGAGCATCCGTTAAATACCATACATGTAAACGTAAATAGCAGTTAGTGTTCTCCTCCAAGCGTGTTGAGCTCTTCAATGACGTTGGGTTGGTAGGAGTTTGAAAAGATGTCGTGGTGATTGAGGTGAATCCAATGTCCTTCCAGGTTTTGGGAATTAGCCACGTACCAAGCTGCCAATAGCAGAAGCCATCAAGTCTCAAGTTTGTCTCATAGCTCCAGCGCCAAACTTTGGATTAAAGACTTTCCAAGCCAGTCAAGTCTTGACTATAATTTTCAAGAACTGGTCAAATTCTGATCTGGTTCCCTCGAGTAAACATCAGAGATGAGCGTACCCTGAACTATCACAGTATCTAGCGAGTGCAAACTACCCTTGAGCTCAAACACTGCCAGAAACGAGGGCCAGTGCTGATACCTGAAGAAAAAAGAGTTAGGGTACAGAGTAAGAATACAGGGTTACAGTGTAGGTGCCATACTTAGTAATACCCAGCAAGCGTTCATACCTAGAACCTAGAGATCAGCATCATGAGTCCAATTAAGTTCAATAAGACAGTAGACTGAAGACGATGGCCTTCGGTCTACATTTGAAGACTGCGAGACAGTCCATCTGGGTTCCAGAGAAGAGTCTTGTTGTTTGTCGTCCATGCATCTTGAGCAATGGTGGGTCAAGCTGAGCTGTACTTGAAGCTTGAAGAGCTTGAGGTACGGATGGACTCTTGACCACCGTTGTAAGGAGTTAGGGGCTGGTCCATTCTCGGCTTTGTAGGTATCAGACTTTTAGCTACAGGAAGCCAGTGAAGTCAGAGCAGCAGTGGAGTGACGTAAGTGAAGTAGGGAAGATTGAAGACGAGCCGTGCTGCTGCATTCTGGATCAGTTGTAAGGGCCTGATGGTCTGCAGAGGAAGACCAGCCAGGAGTACGAGTTGCAGTAGTCCAGCCCTGAAAAGACAAGAGGCTGGACGAGCACCTGGGTGGCCTCCTGAGAGAGAGAGGAATGGTCAGATATGGTGATTCTGTTACTGTAAAAGCTTCCTGTCTGGAAGAAAAGAGGTTTTTAAATATAATAATGTCCCGAAGATGCTGAAACCTTTAAGACCTGTAGATAAAGTAGAACCTATAGCAGCTTGGCTCCAGCATTAGAGCTACTTAAGCTTAACCATGCTCCATATACAGAGGCCGATTAGCTTAGCTGAAAGGGCTGAATGAGTGCTGTAGGAATGTTTCGGTACTGTTAATTAGCCTAACAGTGGGGATACAACCGCACGTACAATCTAGGGCGGTGATACAGTCAGCGCTCCGAGGCTGGCAGGCTGAATATAATACAAGTCAAATAAAGAGCCGGAGACAGAGAAACAGAGGGGGAAACAGAGAGAACATGTTTAAGCGAGAGAGCGGCGGCTTTTCGCCGTGAGTCAGTATGAAAAGAGTGGAAGTGGGGAAAATCCCATTACTGCTCACACCATGATTCAGTGTTTAAACTAAACAGCCCAAAGAATGCAGGAAGTCTGGCAGCGGAAAAAGAGACACGGCAAAACGTGTGTTTGAGCTTCGCCAATAATCACAGACATGCTCGAACATATGCTAAAAAATATTATATATATATATATATATATATATATATATATATATATATATATATATATATATATATATATATATATATAATTGCATATATATGCAATTTTCATGCAATTCACAAACAGTATCGTCCATTTCACAATTAATGTAAGTGTATCAGATGATTTTTAAAGAATAAAAATGTTTGTATTAAAGCCTATTTTTGTATAGAGGCTTATTTTGCATATAGTTCTATTATCAGTAATTCTCAGTCCTCTGTCTAAATCTCCTGGTACGGCCGCCAATCCAAGTTAAGGATGTTATTGGACTAATTGGTTGTTAGGACACTCTTGCTCAATTGTGATGCACAGCTGAAAAACATTCTACTAATAAGTGAGTATAAAAGGGAACAACATTCTAGGTTAGTTTAGTATCTGAAGATCAGCAGTTGATGGCTTGCTGACCGGCTCAAAATGATCGTGGCTGTCCAACGGAAAATAAGCATCTCCAAAATGGCAACTTGGCCAAACCTCTAATTTTAATGTAAGTCAATAGAACAAATTTTTTTTCCAAGCTATTCTGGAATGTTTCTATCAGTCCATTCTGAATGAAATGTAAATGCAATGTAAACGAAGATTGTTGGGTTTAAATGGTGTAGATAAAAATTGACCAAAGTGGAGATACATATATTTCTTTTCTGTTACATCCATAACTCTTAAAACATTATGGTCTGATACTTAATGATAAGTAAAGTTTATACTTTACTTATCATTAAGTAAATTTATAATACCCTTATACCCTTATAAATAGAAGCATATCATATTGCATCTGCAAGAAAATAACTAATGAGTTGAATGTATTCATTCTTAATCAGTACATACATTTTCTTAAATGATTGCAGAGTGAACTACATCTATAAGATCCTTATTAATGAATTTGTAAGAACACTGTCTGAAGCTTAGCAATCCTGCAATTTATGAAACATGGTTGTTTACCAACACATTTGGTCATTAATTAGAATAATTAGAACCTGATCATGTTTTGTTACTATTCAAGTATCAAGTATCCTAATAACCAAAATGATTACAAATTAATGATGTTACTTTTACTCATTACTAATCAAATGCTTTATAACTAATTTGCAGAAAACTATGCCTTTGCTTAGTACTGTAGCTATTTACATGTAGCTACACAATTATATTAAAACAGCACATTTAGTAATGAATTACATGTATGTTCAGTTTATTTTCACAGTACTGTCACTGTTTTACTGGGTAACTAGTAGTAATGTCAATCAAGTCTTGAATTTCTATGGTCTATGAATTTCTATGAATTTCTAAGCATCAAGGCTAAGTCTCAGATCTCTGGGGTTGGAGTCCATGTTGAGACTCTGGGGTTGAAGTTAAGGCCTTGAGTCTCTGGGGTGCAGGTGCAAGTCAGGTCTCAAATCAAGTCTTGAATTTCTATGGTTTGCATCCCGGTTAAGTCTCAAGGTTTAGGTTAAGGTTCAAGTCCAAGTTGAATCTCTGGGGTGCAGATGGGAGTCAAGTATTGAGTCTTTGGGATGCAAGTCTGTGTCAAGTCTTGAGTCAGTGGGGTTTTAATCAGAGACCAATCAAGTCCTAAGTCTCTGAGGTGGAAGTTTGAGTCGGGTCTCACGGGTTGCAGTCCAGGCCAAAAGTTGTAAGTCCAGGGTTTGGGTTGAGTTTTGAGTTACTGTGGTTGAAGTCCCTGTCGAGTCTTGGGTCTTTGGGGTTCTGATCTGAGTCAAGTCTCATATTCCTTGGTCTGGATTTTGTACATGAAGTATGCCAGCTAGCCTGCGTATTACTGAGAAAGCTGACATTTTAGAACATTTAAATGAGTTTGATCTGTAACGTTTTTGTAAATTTCAACCTAATTAGCTATCTTGTGAGTCAAGTTTTTCAAAAATGAAACAGTCATTTGAAGCCATATCAAACCTGTTGCCACTGCAAGTTGATGCCACAACGATAATGACTGAGCCTAGATGAATTGCACAGTTAGTAATGAATTACATGCAGTAATTAGCTAGTGCTAACGTTATTAACATGTATGCTAGTGACTTGAGCTAGAGAATGCTAGAGAACTTCAAACTGGCTTAAAAGAAATTATCTTCATCTTTCAAAATAAGACATTCATGTTACTTTGTATTTGTATCTAATGATATATGCAGTTCTAATAATATAAGATGAAAATACACTTAATGCTAAGACCTTAGGTACCCAGCTGGGCGCTATAGTATAGTACTGGATGCTAGAACTGTATAGTATAGTCAGCATACTGCTAGCAAACTTTAAGACAGGGATGCTATTTGTTTTCCATTTGTTCTCAGGGAGCCCTTAGTCTTGGACACCACTCAGCCCAGACAATGCTCGAACAGAATACCCAGCTGTAAACTCTGTGGGTTCACATTCGGCAGTGCTAGAAAGCTTCCTTGAACTTCAATCTCAAAGTCGGCCCACTCCATCTCTTGCGGTTTCAGGGGCCGACTGTTTCATCTACATGATACGAGGAACACTTCAGAGGAGACTTGTTTGGAACAAGTGGCTTGGAGGAAATTGACCAGTCCCACAAAGTCGCTAGGAAAAAAATGGCAGGAGAAAAATGGTGTCTGAAGACAGCATCTTAATAGAATCTGTACTGGGGCAAAATTGAGAGTGAGGGCAACTGTGTCTGTATAAAATGAGGAGATCAGTTGCTAGCATACATACTGGAGATTTCAGCATTAGTTAGCCTGTTAAGCTTACCTTCATTTGTTCTGTACAAAGTGATAATCCTGATCCTGAAAATATCAGTTATTGTTCTAGTTTATGTTATTTTGCACATCATGATGGTGGAAATTTGTGTAGTAATTTCATCCTCACCTGAAAATAGCCAATGTTGCACCTCTGTATTTTACAGGTTTATGTTAGGAAACAACATGCATCAAAGGTTCCAGTTTAATCTGAAATCTCTGGGGTTTGAGTCCATGTTGAGACCCTGGGGTTTTAGTTAAGGCCTTGAGTCTCTGGGGTGTAGGTGCAAGTCAGGTCTAATTTTTTTGGGACTTGAGTCTGAGTCAAGCTTTGAATTTCTAGGGGTTGCATCCCAGTTAAGTCTCAAATCTCTGGGATTGGAGTCAATGTTGAGACTCTGGGGTTGAAGTCAAGGCTTTGAGTCTCTAGGGTGCAGGTGCAAGTCAGGTCTCAAATCTTTGAGATGTGAGCCTGAGTCAAGCCTTGAATTTCTAGGGTTTGCATCTCAGTTAAGTCTTGAATCTCTGGGGTTCGAGTCCAATTTGAGATTCTGGGGTTGAAGTTAAGGCCTTGAGTATCTGGGGTGTAGGTACAAGTCAGGTCTCAAATTTTTGGGATGTGAGTCTGAGTCAAGCATTGAATTTCTAGAGTTTGCATCCCAGTTAGGTCTCAAATCTCTGGGGTTGGAGTCTATGTTGAGACTCTGGGGTTTAAGTCAAGGCTTTGAGTCTCTGGGGTGCATGTGCAAGTCAGATCTTAAATCTATGGGATGTGAGTCTTGAGTCAAGCCTTGAATTTCTAGGGTTTGCATCCCAGTTAAGTCTTGAATCTCTGGGGTTGGAGTCCAATTTGAGATTCTGGGATTTAAGTTAAGACCTTAAGTCTCTGCGGAGCAGGTGCAAGTCAGGTGTCAAATTTTTGGAATGCGAGTCTGAGTCAAACCTTGAATTTCTAGGGTTCACATCCCAACTAAGTCTTGAATCTCTGGGGTTTGAGTCCATGTTGAGACTCTGAGGTTTAAGTTAAGGCCTTCAGTCTCTGGGGTGCAGGTGCAAGTCAGGTCTTAAATCTTTGGGATGTGAGTCTCAGTCATCCCAGTTAAGTCTCAAATCTCTGGGATTCAAGTCCAAGTTGAATCTCTGGGGTGCAGATATGAATCAAGTCTCAATTCTTTGGGATGCAAGTTTGTGTCAAGTCTTGGTCAATGGGGTTTGAATCAGAGACCAAGTCAAGTCTTAGGTCTCTGAGGTGGAAGTTGGGTCGGGTCTCAGGGATTTCAGTCTGAGCCAAGTCATGAGTTTGAGTTGAGTCTTGAGTTACTGTGGTTTAAGTCCGGTCCGAGTCAAGTTCTTTAGTCTGGAGTTTGTATATGAAGTAGGACAGTGTACTACCTAGACCAACTTTCTTGTAAATTCCTTCTTAATCAGCTTTTTTGTGAGTCAAGTTTTTCGAAATTGAAACCATTAAAGGGTAATTTGAGGCCATATCAAACCTGTTGCCAGTGAAGGTTGTGGAGAACAGCGGTAATGAATATGCCTCGACGTATTACAATTGATTTTTACTGGGTTTTTAATAATTTACAGCATTAGGTTTAGTGGCTGTATTTTATTCTCAACTCAATTTATTACAATGACACTGTTTTCCTTGGTGCCATCCTTAAACTGCAGCCACAAGTCGCTTAATTCTTTAGCAAATGGCTGGTCATCTGTCATGCGGTCACTTGCCATCATCTGGGCACAGGGTAAATCTGAAGGGATCTTGATAACTCCAGCTACAACTGCAAGTAAAGAGAATTGAAAAATCAACTCAAGCTCATATACTGTTGGCCTTTTAAGGTGTTTTTGCAACTGCCAACTTTCGTTGTAACCCATGACGTCTCAATATACTGCCTGCTCATTTTAGACATCCTGAGGTGTCCATTGGTACCCGGGCAGGTATCTTGATCCATAAATCATTCTGAACGTTCAGTCTATTTTTGGCACCATCACACTTATTACTGATGGCAGAGGAACAGCTTGTTCGAGTCCCTGTTCCTGGAGACTTTCTCTCCCCGTTTTAATCCAGCACGTCTGCTGCAACTTATCAAAGTCTTCAGGAGCCTCTGGATATTACAGGCAGGTGTGCTGGGTTAGTTTTGGAACTAAACTCCTGCTCCGCTCCACATATTCTTTTTCTGTTCTACAGGCTGTTTCCCCAAATCTCAACGTTCGCCTTGTTCAAATGAATCCGAACGCCAAGAACAGCTGAAGCTCGCGGCTTCGACAGGCTTTCGACCCGTCAACGTGCTCAATATAGCATTCCTTTATATTAGTATTAGTATTATAATTAGTTTATACCAATGATTCACGTGTAGTCTCCAGGAATTCATTGAACTGCCATGTCTCCACTTGCCTTGCGAGCTGCTTCATCAGGAAAGAATGAGCAAGGCCCTTTACCCACGGAAAAAAGAATGCTAAGTATTCCAGTCTAATCTAGATTTGGCCGACCGATCGAAGCCCTGGAAAAGGACTGTGGCAGGGATTTGGCACGGCAAGCTCAGCCTATGCATTGAGGGTTAAATATCTCAATTGATTTGGACGTTTCTTTCTTCCAAAAACATGTCTGCAAATCTGTTTGCAGACGTGAGTTTGGTATTTCTGGGCTTGGAAAGTGCAGCTGCAGTCTAAGAGATGGCTGTGTTTTTTAAATACCTTAAAAATGTGATATTCTTGCCATGTTTTTGTCAGTTATTGGCATTGAAAGGAATTAATTAACTCAAAAGTGTAAAACCTTAGCTATTTGTATAGAGTGGAAATGTACTAAATGACTACATAATGCATAGACTGTGTATTCTGTTAATATGTAATTACTATATACCTGTTATGTAATAAATAGATAACTACTAAAAGTTGGGAAATCATGTTACAATTGTATAGTAAAAGTATAGTAATGATCAACTGAGGGTCATGTGCTCTTATGGCTAAAACTACTGCTGCTGACCTGTTTCTCCTGACTAGCTGTACTAGTCCCTTAGCATACTGCTTGATGACATCTCATCAACAAAGGTCAACATGCTGTTCAATACACTGTAAAATATAGGCTTGTTAATTTGTTATAATTTACTTAGATGAGTGGAACCTCCATCATTTAGATAGAGTGAAAATCAAATGTACATGTTATTTATTTAATTAACTAGATACTTGAACAACTTTGTACTATATTATTATGTAATTACTATGTAACTCTTTTGTAATTAGTATGTAACAAAAAGTTGTGAAAAGGCAATGTAATGCCCAAGGGAGGATCATTATTGCTAAAACTATTACTGAAATCCCACCCAGTACAGGTGTTGACCTGTTTCTACTAGTCCCTTAGCATACAATATTATTATAGCAATGGTCAGGAAACAAGGGTCAACAGGCTGATGAATTACTATATCAGTGCTGTCAGGTAACTTTACTGGAGAGGCTGAAAACCGTCTTCGCTTTCAATGTAATTCCAAAACCATTCACTTTCAATGTAAGTCCAAAACCATTCACTTTCAATGTAAGTCGATGAACCCAAGAAATAATTCCATATTTCCAAGCTATTTTGGAGCATTTCTATTGGGTCATTTATCATGACATTTTCACAGAATTTAAAGGGTAGCTTTCATGTTCATATGATGATGCAATGATATATATATATATATATATATATATATATATATATATATATATATATATATATAAATATATATATATATATATATATATATATATATATATATATATATATATATATATATGCTGTGGTACGCTGCCAGATGCTGTAGTGCAGGGGTGTTTAAATAGAGTTCAGTAAGGTCCAGTTAGAGGACATTCCCTCAGGCCAAGGTACGTACCATCATCATTTCTAACATCATGTGTTATGATTTATTCTCACACACATATGAAATATCTGGGTGGTTCTGTGTAGAGTGTGCATGTTCTCCCCGTGCTTGAGTGGGCTTCCTCCGGGTACTCCGGTTTCCTCCCACAATCCAAACACATGCAGTTAGGTTGATCAGTCACTCTAAATTGCCAGTAGGTGTGAGTGTGTGTGTGAAGTCAAATGCACATGTAACTGATTTAATTAACTAGATAACTGAACAATTTTGTACTACATTAATGTGTAACTACTGTATAACTGTTATGTAATTAATATGTAATTGTTACAAAGCTGTTACAGTAGTATATGTTGGCCATGCGATGGACTGGTGACCGGCCCATGTTGTACCCCGCCTTCGCCCAATGAGGCTGGGATTGACTCTAGCCCCCCCATGACCCCAACTATTGGGTTAAAGAGGAAGATAATGGATGGATAGATATGAAATATACCCATATACCGTAAAGACAAGACAAATTCTTGAATTTTAAAATAAACTTAAACTTAGAAATAAACACTGACAGAATTAAATAGTTCTCAACAATTTATCACTTTGGGTCCGCAATGGATAATGCCCGGGTCTGGACCCGCCAGTTAGTGACCTCCGCTCTATAGTGGGTACCTCAGGGCCTCAGAACTTAGCTGATTAGCTAGTTATTGCAGTTGACCACAGAAATGATGAGTAAACCAAACAAAGCAAACAAAAAATGATAAACAGAAATGATGAGTAAACAAAACAAACAATGAGTAAATATAACAACAAACAAAAAATGATGAGTAAACATAATTTAACACACTGTAAAGGATAGGCTTGTTCAATTTTGCTAATAAACTTGGAAGTCAAATGCACATGTAGTTGATTTAATTAACTAGATAATTGAACAACTCTGTACTATATTAATGTGTAACTGCTGTATAACTGTTAAGTAATTGTTACAAAGCTGTTATAGTGGTATAGTAAAAAAACAATAATGATCAATAGGTGCAAATAGGTCAACATCTAGACAAAAAAATCTAGACTAATAAATTAGCATATACATGGTGTGGTATGCTGCCAGATGCTATAGTGGGTACTTCATGGTCTGAGAACATCAAACATTGTTCAATTGTTAAAATAACTCAGAAATATACAACCTCAGCCCTTTACGTAGTTTGAAAATCAAATGGAAATGGAATTATTTTTTAATTATGTAACACATTACTGCAAAATTACTATGTACCTGTAATGTAATTAATATGTAACTACTAAAAAGTTGTTTAATCACTAAAATTGAATAGTAAAAACACAATAATGCTCAACTGAGGTTCCTGTGCTCTTACTTCTAAAATCCCACCAAATACAGGTGCTGCACTGCTTCTCCTGACTAGCTGTGCTAGGCCCTTAGCAGAATGCTGGATTATAGCAATGGTCAGTAAACAAAGGCCAACCTGCTGCACAATTTGGGCTGATGGATTACTGTATACAAGCTGCGGTATGCTGCCAGATGCTATAGTAGGTACCTAACATTGTTTAATTGTTATTATAACTCAGAGGTGTAGAACAAAATTCAAATCTAAATGGAATTCACTTAAATAAATTCTTAATTTAATGATTATATATTACTTTACTGTGTTATTACTATGTAACAGTTATTTAATTAATATGTAACTACTAAAAATCATGTGGTATAGTTAACAATAATGGTCAACTGAGTGTTATATGCCCTTATATATGGCCAGTATATGTTCTGACCTGTTTCTACTACACTGCTTGACTATAGTAATGGTCAGTAAACAATGTTAATAGTGCTATAGTGGGTACTTCAGCTCAAAGGCCAACAAACTGCAAAGGTAAGGCTTGCTAATTAGCCTATACACTATTGCAAGTTAGTTGTTACAGTGGGTCCATTGACCACTGTAATGGTAATGGTAAGTGGAATTGTCCTGTGAAAGGTAGGTCATGTAGCTAATACCCATCACAGTGTACTGAACTGAAGTGCTCTCAATGCTGTAAAAGGTTGATAATACAGGGCTAATTTTCTGAAGCCTTAGCTAGAATGGAGTAGGCTAGTTGGTGCTTGCCATCCCCATTATATTGAGTCTTAACCCTTTGATGCACAAGCTAAGCAAACCCCTTCCTAAGCACAACATGGGTCAAACTTGAATTGTATTCATTCCCCATGTTAGTGTATGTATTGCTGAGTATCTCTTTTGTAAATGTATTGAAATCTATTGAGTTTATTTCATTATTTAATGCTCCAAGCGTTCATTAAAAATCTTGTTTTTGATCATAAATCAGAATGACCATTTTTGTATTTCCTATTTATTTACTTCATGAAAATTGATGTTCAAAAACAAGTAAATTGAGGAATTCCTGGAAACTTGAATGATGGAATTATTGCAAAGATATAGAAAACTAAATCTGAGTGGGGTTATGTTTGAGCCAGGTTGGGTATCAAAGGGTGGTTCAAATGGTTCTTGGCCTGCAAGAGCCTGTAGTTCTGAAGAACCTTTACATTTAAGAAGGTTCCTCACACAGTTCATTGAGGAACAATCTAAGGAAAGGTACTTCAGAGACCTGGACGTGGTACTTTGGGGTAGTTTACATGCTACATATAGCCAATCTTCACAGATGGGTCTACAGTCAGCGTGAAGGACTGGAACGAAGAACGAGGGAGAGGGGAATGCATGTAGTATGCTCAGCTATTCCTATAGGCAATCAATTGTGCAAATTCTTGTGTTTCCACTGTACCACTGAATCTCCCTCCTACCTTTCATAAGCGGCCCCCGTAACCTCCCCCGCCTCGGAGCCGTGCCGGAGCAGGCAGACGGCGTTGATGACGATGATAGCGATGATGCATTATCAGAGCTTTATTTCCCCTCAAATGACCCGCTCCTCAACTCTCACTGCATCTCTCCCTTTAAATCTGATAAGCCCTTCCCCTGAATGCCAAGCGGCGGACGAGAGACAGGGAGACGGAACGCGAGAGAGAGAGAGAGAGAGAGAGAGAGAGAGAGACAGAGACAGATCACACATCAATAACTTTTAAGGCGGCAGGAAGGAGCCCGTTTAAGACGTGTCGTTGAGGAGAAAGATAAAAGTGAGTATGATGGTCCGGAGGGACCGCAGCCGAGTTGTGAGATAAGGCAGAGCTTATTGAAGGAGAGCCCATAAACTATACTGTCAGAAGCTCCTCTGGAAGAGCCTCTCCGCTGCCAACACAAGCTCCTTCTTAGAGCTGCTGGTAATGAACGGCAGCTGATTGCTTGCTAGTTAGCATCATCAGCTACATTCTTCAGAGGGTTCTTTAGAACATATCGTCTCTGTCCAAAGAAAAAGATGTATGTCCATTTTTTGTTGATTTTTAGTTTACTGTATGGTTTAAACATGACAACTGTGGTTTACACTGTCCAAGAATGTCAGAATAAATGGACCAATAGAAGTGCTTCAAAATCACTTGGAAAGAATTCTGGTTCCATTGAGTTCCATTGAATGTTAAGACAGTTTTTGGCCTCTCCTGTAAAGTTGACATTTTGGAAATGTAAAGAATCAAGATATATAGAATCATTCTATATAAAACACTACTCTGCATATTCTCCATCATTCTGAAGAACATATAGAAAATATAGAGCATATAGATCCGTAGAACAATGGAACCATTTTCAGAGTGATAACTTTTAACATTTGAACCCCATATTCGTATATAGCTATAAATGTGATTATAACTGTATGTAGTTTGGTAATGAACATAAGGGCAGTGATACAAAAAAAAATGATGTTCAAAAACAAGTAAATTGAGGAATTCCTGGAAGCTTGAATGATGGAATTATGGCAAAGATATAGAAAACAAAATCTGAGTGGGGTTATGTTTGACCCAGATTTGAAAATGACAGCTGTCGTTTACACTGTCCAAAAATGTCAAAATGAATGGACCAATAGAAATGCTCCAAAATCACTTGGAAAGAATTCTGGTTCCATTGAGTTACATTGAAAGTCAAGGCAGTTTCTGGCCTCTCCTGACATTTTGAAGATATAAAGAATCATGATACACAGAATCATTCTATATAGAACACTATTCTAAATAAAACATATAGAACAATAGATCCATAGAACAATGGAACTGTTTTCAGAGTGATAACTTTTAACATTTGAACCACATATTCATATGTAGCTATAAATGTGATTATAACTGTATGTAGTTTGGTAATAATGTATTGTAGGCATATTAATTTGCAATAAAGTTTCATAAGACTGTAATTAGAGATTATAATTTATTTATAGATGGTCTATAAACAGGCTGTAACACAACTTTCACTGTTTATTTTTATGTCATATATACCAGTTATGAAGCTCACTAGCAAGAAAAAAAAACTACAAAGAATTTGAAATTCCTTCACCAAGTGCTTAAGGTAAACGGCCTGATATTTCAGGTTATTCACATTTGAATGGTAAATTACAGTAATGTCCACACTTTTTTTAAATTAATGTATTTGTAATTTACTCATTCTTATAATAGCTCACATTATAGAGAGGGTATAATAAAATATTTATTATATAATAGCATCAAATATCAAATGCTTTACTTGAAATTGCTCAGCGATGCCATCATTCATGATGTTAAGAACATGTTTTGTAACTGTTTGTATGTATTTTATTAATTAAAAACATTCTGTAGGCCTTATCCATTTCATCATAATGAATAATGACACCTACAACATATATGTAATAAAGTGTTAGTGCATGTTTATTAAGCATTATAAGAGGTTATGAATATACTTACAAAACACATCAGGTACATGTCTACATGGGAATGTGTTCTCTGGATTGATGAATCTGGGTTTGGTGGATGAATCCAGTAGACACTGTGGAAGTGCCAACAGTAAAGTTTGGTGGAGGGGGTATAATGGTCTGGGGGTTCTTTAGGATTTGGGTTCTTAGTTGCAGTGAAGGGTGATGTCAGTGCTGCAGCACACAGAGTTTACACAGTTATATGCTATATGAACTGTTTCCTGTTCCAGCATGACTGACTGTGTTCCTGTACTCAAAGCCAGCTCCAAAGCTATTTTGAGTACATGGGCAAGGTTCCCATAAACACACAACAAAGTCTTATGGAACTCTTTGCCAGAAGAGTTGCGGGGGCCAACTCCACTTTAATGCCCATGATTCTGGAACAGAATGTCCAACAAGGTCATATAGTTGTGATGGCCAGGTGTCCACATATTTTTGGCCACATATTATAGCATATTACACTCAAACAACTGTTGAAAAAGCCTGGAGATGCTACATCTGGTTAAACGGGCTGCTGTGTTGAAATGAGTGCTCAGACTAGCAGCTCATAGGAAACTCTGCCCGGGAATCATAATTGGAAGGATGATACATTGGATTGTTCAATTGGACATTGGATTGGACATCTGAAGCTTCCCAGTTCCCACTTAATCATGAAGGCAGCCTTGCAACGGATCACCACATGGCATACGTTACATAAATCACAATCTCTGCAAACTGTGAACTGATAACTTTGCATGCGTCGCAGACTTTGAATCTTGCATCGTCCGATTCCTTCATATTGCTGTAGTGTCCAGAGGACGCAGTCGCCTGGAAACACAGGCTATTTGGAGCCTCTGCTGGCTCCGCAGGCAGGAGGCTGAGCCTCGGCTTAAAGAGGGGGAGAAAAGAAGCGAAACTGCAGAGCTACAACTCTTTCAGCAGAGGTTAACGAGAGTCAAAGAGGCCAAACGTGGGAGGGGATGAGTGGAGAGAGCGAGGGATGGAAAGTGGGGGGCGAGAGAGAGAGTCAGCGGGGGGGGCCCTGTGTCCTGAACATGACCTCCTTTGTCCAAAGCTCGTACAGAAATGAGTCCTCCTATGTGAGCTGTGGCTGATATAACCCTTATAATTTCAGAGCTGTTACCATCAATTCGGCGCACAATTGTTAGCATATCTTTGTTACATAAGTTTTAAATAAATCTTTATGTAAAACTAGCTTTATGTAAAGATCTTACATAAAGATTTAATTTATGTTCATCAGATTCCAGTATGCATGTCAGGAAGTAAAGCAACAGCCTCCGACAATGGCTATAATATCAAATTCATCAGTATCTGCATCTACACAAAGTGAAAGAAATAGCAACCTAGAATCCGTCTAGTCTCAAATCCATCACATTATACTGCTGAAGGTTGATAATAGTATATCGTTCCCTCACCATCCTCAGAAGACACCTCCTGCACCAGGTTTTGACTGAGTTCTCTTTGAATTCTCCATCAAAAATCCCATCCATCCCATCAGAGAAGGGGTCCAAAACACAACCCATGTTACAAAACCGTTAATCAAGTTCTTCAGAAGTTCTTCACCTTAGTTCTATGTAAGTAGGAGGCAGCAGTTTGGATGCAGGTTGGAACTAAGAGCTCAGGTAGAAGGGTAACACTAACTAACTTTGGCTGTCCTCTAAGATATTTCTAAGAAGGTCAGATGTAAGATGACCTTAAAGAAGAAGAAGGAGAAACATAATAGAAGAAGCATTATTAAAAGATATTAAACAAAGACAAGGGTGTTGTCATTAAACTCAAAGGATTGCTCTAGCGAAGCATCAAAAGGCCTTTCAGTGCTAATGTTCAGACTGCTAAATGTGATTGAGTGAGTGAGATTGATTATCAAGCCAGGCCCCAAAAAAAGAAAATTGCACTAGAGCACTGAACATCAGAGATGTGAGGTAATGTTTCCTGAAGTTTCCTAAAAGTTGTTATTGTGAATACTTTCAGAAAATCCCAAACCAACTTATATGACTGAACTTTGGAGGAACCCTAATTGAGTCTCCTGGAAAGAATGTAAACTGAAATGAAGGTAAAGAGAGTGGACACAATAAATACTAATAATTATAATATTCATATATTTAAAATATTTATTGAGGCTCCTGTATCATTTTCAAGTCAAGAACACAGCCTGTAATTGGTCAACAAGTCAGGAACTCAGTTTCTGATTGGTCAGCAAGTCAGGATCACAGCTTGTAATTGGTCAACAAGTCAGGAACACACCCTGTAACTGGTCAACAAGTCAGGAACACAGCCTGTAACTGGTCAACAAGTCAGGAACACAGCCTGTGATTGGTTGACAAGTCAGGAACACAGCCTCTGACTGGTCAACAAGTCAGGATCACAGCCTCTGACTGGTCAACAAGTCAGGAACACAGCCTCTGACTGGTCAGCAAGTCAGGATCACAGCTTGTGATTAGTCAGCAAGTCAGGAACACAGCCTGTAATTGGTCAACAAGTCAGGAACACAGCCTATAATTGGTCAGCAAGTCAAGAACACAGCCTGTAATTGGTCAACAAGTCAGGAACACAGCCTGTAATTGGTCAACAAGTCAGGAACACACCTTGTAACTGGTCAACAAGTCAGAAACACAGTCTGTAATTGGTCAATAAGTCAGGAACACAGTCTGTAATTGGTTGACAAGTCAGGATCAGAGCCTATGATTGGTTGACAAGTCAGGATCAAAGCCTGTGATTGATTGACAAGTCAGGAACGCAGCCTCTGACTGGTCAACAAGTCAGGAACACATCCTGTAATTGGTCAACAAGTTAGGAACACAGTCTGTAAATGGTCCACAAGTTAGGAACACATCCTGTAATTGGTCCACAAGTCAGGAACACAGCCTGCAATAGGTTGACAAGTCAGGAACACAGCCTGCAATAGGTTGACAAGTCAGGAATATAGCTTCTGACTGGATGGCAAGTCAGGAATACAGCTTCTGACTGGATGGCAAGTCAGGAATACAGCTTCTGACTGGATGGCGAGTCAGGAATACAGCTTCTGACTGGATGGCAAGTCAGGAATACAGCTTCTGACTGGATGGCGAGTCAGGAACACAGCTTCTGACTGGATGGCAAGTCAGGAATACAGCTTCTGACTGGATGGCTAGTCAGGAATAAAGCCATTAATTGGTCAACAACTCAGGAATACAGTCTCTGATTGGTCGACATGTCAGGAACACAGATTTTAATCAGTCAGCAAGTCAAGATCTTATAGACAGTGCAGTTCAAGTCTGGATTACAGATCTTATAAAAGGAAAATAATCACACAAAAGCCCAAACAATAACACAATGCTACCCATCCAGGAAAAATAAAAGTAAGCATATAGCCTTCCCAAGTTATTTATTCTTTTATGTAGTTTGATGTCACATGTCACATTGTCAACCTGAAAGGGTCATGACTTTTGCACAGCGCACATTTTAGTTTTTATACCAAAGTTAATACAGGAGCTTATCTATTGCATTAAAAAGAAGTGTGCTAAACTTCCAAGCGACATTTCCACCAGCAGCAATAGAAGCAGCATTTTTAGTCCTGACGTGTGGCCTGGGTTATCATTAATTAATGCATCTTAACTTCTGCTAAAGCGGAAGTCTAATGTGAAGTGTATGCGAGATCAGACATTGTTGCTGTTTGCTTATCTTAGCAGCTTTCTGCAGCTGCCCTTATGCTGACAGATCCTGCTGGCTCCCCTGAGGACCTCATGAATAATCGCACACCTATTAATCCCATCTAAATACATGAGCGCAAGCATGTACGTTTGGATTCCTGCTATGCAAATGAGGAAGGACAGGATGGTAAATAATGTAGGAGGATAGGGAGAAAGTGAGCCAGTAGGAACAGCAGCAAAGAAACCAGAGGCTAGCTTTTAAATACTTAGCATGGAGCTAATAACTTTCCTCTGAGATGTTGGTATGCTCGTGGACCATCATGACCAAGCTGGGTGACCAGCTAAACCCGCACTATACCAGTTTAACCAGCATGGAAAGCAGCTTGGTGTGTCTAGTTAGCTTTAATATTTTTAATAAAACAAAAAAAAATCTATGACTAAACCAATGGACCAATGTTATCCTTGGCTAGTTATATGGTCAGTTATCTAAAAAATAAGAAACCAGCCAAATCAACCAGGGGGCAGGCTAGGATTCAGCTAGTTAGCAGTCTGTTCTTCCTTATATGTGTTCAGGTCAATTTTAGAAATGGTAGAATCTCAGGAAACAAGTTAGTTAGTATTAAAATACTGAACTTATGTTTGTGTTAGATTTGCACTGAGGGCAGTAATAGTAAAATCAAGGGAAACCAATGGAATGGCATTGCATCAGCCAGTGGCCTGGTATCCATATGTGCAAGTCTTAGCTAGTTAACATGAATCTAGCTAGCTAGTTAAAAAGAAATTAACATAAAAACACTAAGAAACTATCCTTGAATGCTTTGACTAGATGCAATAAAGACCATGGTCTCGTCTAATTTGAATCATTTGAATCCTTTAAATTCTTTCAAGAAACACTATCTCACATTGTCTGTCCTCTAAACTATTTCTGAGACGGTTAGATGTAAGATCATGTGCATAAAGGAGGAAAATAAAATTAACTGGGCTCAAATATCTTATTAAAAGATATTAAACGAGAACAAGGTTAACCCAAAACACAGCTCTAGAGCTCTATTGCTAATATTCAGACTGCTAAATATGATTGAGTGAGTGAGCGAGTGAGTAAAAAGCCATATCCATGGTATGCTTTGCATCTAAATTATTTAAATATATAAATGATTGAATATATTTGACTATGTAATTAAGACAGCGGTCTAAGCTAATTTAAATTCATTAAATTCAGGGCAGTAAAAGAAACCAAAGCAATGCTATCTTCCTACTGGCTTAAAAAAACAACAGCACAGACCAGCATGTATTTCATGGTTTAGATGGTTTCGCCCAAAGATAAAGCTAGGATAGGCTTCCACACCCTATCCAAGCCTACCCTTCAGTTAGTTATCATGAACCTAACAGTCTGATCTCCTTATATGTGGACAGGTGATGATAAACTATAGTAAACTAGCCTTGCTGTGCGTCGGCTGGTCATCATTTGTGGCCATATATTATTTGTGGCAAAAAACAATGAAACTTATATAAAGTCTATATAAATTTAAATAAGAGTAGGAACAGGCGAGGCTGGCCTTGGTTAGTTAACATGGAGCTAGCATTTCAGCACTTCTCCTTATATGTGGATAGACTAAAAATAAAGAGACCGAAGAAATCCAGCAAGGACAGAATTCAGCTAGGTAGCATGGAGCTAACAGTCTGGAATATTAATATGAGTACCAATGAGAAGAAGCAAAGGAAACTAGCTAGGGGAGGGGCTAGTTAGCAATAAGATAGCAGCCTGACATTCTTGTTCAGAGTAGAGAAATCAAGGCCAAACCAGAGAACAAGTGCTTTCGCTGGTCTGAAATCTCTTCATGCGTACAAGTAAGACAGGAAGCTAGAAGTCTGATATCTTTATATGAGGAGACACAGTGAAAAAGAGAAGACAACTAAATAGAGGGAAATCAGCCAGGAGACAAAAATCAGACAGTTAGCATGGAGCTGGCAGTCCAATCTCCTTATATGTGGAAAGGGTAAAGACACCAGTGGAGACTAGCCAGGGTGGGGAGGCTATTCTTTGGCTGGTTAGCATTAATATATCCAGGGAAGAGGCTTTGCTTCAGTTAGTTAGCATCAAACTACAACTGTGTATGAATAATAAATAAAAGACATGGTAACCAAAGGAGAGGCCTTTGCAACATTAAGCTAGCAGTACGGCATCCTTATGTGTGGAGACAAATGAAGATCTAATCTTACGTGTGGTGAGAAGAATAAAAGTGTGGAAAGCAAATAAGAGGACAGAAGCTGGGCTGCAGCTAGTTAGCATGGGACTAGCGGCTCGGTCTCCTTATATGCCAGTCCAGCCCTCAAGGAAACGGTGTCATTGTAGCAGGAACGCTGAATTTCATTTAAGTTGCATGAGAGGAAGAAGATAAGAGCACGATGTGTCAATCTGATTACGCCTGGCCTCATCTTTCATAAGACAAAAGGCTTATTTAGAAGTGGGAGTATGTGGGCCTCTTGAGACGTCCGGTGCCGTAAAGCCAGTGAATACGTTAGCATATCTTGGCCTGCTTTCACACGACCAATCAGAAGAGGGGAAAAAAGACAGATCTCAGAGGGAGATTGGAAGGTAAATTCCTGGCTTCCTTTGTAACATTAGCATAAAGGCTGCTTCATAGTGCCTGAGGGGAACCATCAGGAATCTTCTCTGCTATCAGAGGAGGAGCCTTTTCCATAAGCATTGTGGTTCCACTCGTTTATCTTCCAATTCTGGTTGAAAATTGTATCCTCTCTTATTGGCCTTACACAGATGACTAGATCTTCGGGAAGTTCTAGACACATCACAGGATCACTGACTTGATAATTCAAGCTGTAGTCTGAGCAGCTGTGAATACAAATTGTCGACTGCTCTGCATATTACTTACCATACAGCACTGGGATTTCAGCCTGACTGACCAGAGACCTGTATGTAAATGCATGCAGCAAAGCTGTGGACGTGAGTTAGTTGCTCAAGTCACGTTGTCATGTTGGCTGACTCCCGACTCAGTTCTGTCCTTCACATTGAAGGTTTCTCATATAAGTCCTAGTTGCCCCAGAGACTCGACACTAAATCAAAGCCCAGGGACATGTGATTTGCCTAGAAATCACTCTCTAGTGATTTAACACTGACTCACCCACCAGGGACTCAAGACTCAAAATCTTCATATTTGACATACTGACATCCCAGAGACTCAGGCCTTGACTCAAACTCAAACCGTGACTCAAGACTTGATTCAGACCCTAGAAATGTTACATTAGACTTGGACTCAGACCCTACACTTTTGACAACTGACTTTGACTTAAACTCTAGAGATTTGAGAAGCTAATCAAGATTTGGAACTTGACTCAGGTTTACACCCCAGAGGCTTGACTTAGACCTGAGCCCCTGGGATTGGTGTCCTAACTTTGGCTTGAACCCCAGACACTTGAGACATTACCTAGACTAAAGCCTCAGAGATTGAAGATTTGACTTTGACTCTAATCCCAGAGACATGTGATTTGACTTGAACTCACACCATAGAGAACTGAGACAAGACTTAGTCCTAAACCCTAGAGATTTAACAGCTGACTCAACTGACTTTAGTTCGAACTCTAGAGATTTGAGATGCTACTCAGACTAAAAACACTAAAGATTTGGGGACTCATCCTTGAGGCTTGACATTTATGTCCCAATTTCAACTTGAGATTCAAATCAGGTTAAATCCTCAGAGAGTGGAGACTTGAGTCTGACTCAAATCACACCCGAGAGATATTAAGACTCAATTCTGTTTCAAATCAAAGAGATTTGCGACTCAACTCAAACATTACAGATTTGAGACTTAAAGCACTAGAGATTTGAGATGCTACTCAGATCTAAAACTCCAGAGATTTAAGATGCTACTTAGACTTAAAACCCTAGAGATTTGAGAAGGTAATCAGACCTAAAACTCTAGATATTTAAGATGCTACTTAGACTTAAATCCCTAGAAATTTGGGACTCCACTCCACTTTGAGACTCAACTCATACTTGAACCCCTGACATTCATAATTCTTGTCCCAACTTTGACTTGAACCCCAGATATTTGAGATTCAACTCAGACTAAAGCCTCAGAGATGGACTCAACTCTGACTCTAAACCCAGAAACCTTAAACCTGATTTAGAACTGAACCCCAAAGACTATAGACCCAAGTCAGATTTGAACCCCAGATATTTATGACTCAACTCCGACTAAAGCTTTAGAGATTGACTTGACTCTGACTCTAAACCCAGAGACTCTAAACTTGATTTAGAACTGGACCCCAGAGACTATAGACCCAACTCAGACTAAAGCCTCAGACATTGGAGATTTGACTCTGACTCTAACCCCAGACACTCTAAACCTGATTTACAACTGAACCCCATAGACTATAGACCCAAGTCAGATTTGAACCCCAGATATTTGAGACTCAACTCAGACTAAAGCCTCAGAAATTGACTCGACTCTGACTCTAACTCTGGAGACTCTAAACTTGATTTATAACTGAACCACAAAGACTATAGACCCAACTCAGATTTAAAGCCCAGTGACTTGAGACTCAACTCAGACTAAAGCCTCAGACATTGGAGACTTGACTCTGACTCTAATCCTAGAGACTCTAAGCTTGATTTAGAACTGAACCACAAAGACTATAGACCCATGTCAGATTTGAAACCCAGATATTTGACTCAACTCTGATTAAAGCCTCAGACATTGGAGACATGACTCTGACTCTAAATCCAGAGACTCTAAACTTCATTTAGAACCGAACCATAAAGACTATAGACACAAGTCAGATTTGAACCCCAGATATTAGAGACTCAACATTGGAGACTTGACTCTTTTGACTCAAAAGTCAAATCACTTTTGAGTCAAAAGTGATTTGACTCAAACTCCTTCCCTAGACTTGATTTGAGACTAAACTTGGACTTACCCCACAGAGACTAGAGACTTGACTTAGAATCGAACCCCAGAATCGAACCACACCCTACTCAGATTTAAAGCCCAGTGTCTTCAGACTCAGCTCAGACTGGCACGAGACTGGCATGTGGTTAAATACTTATCAGGCTGCGATGCAGATAATGGTTACGTAAAACAGGCAGGTGTAAACGGGATCTGAAACTCACAGGTGGGCCAATTCGCCTCAAGCTGAACTGCTCTATTGACTTCACACACATACACACATCTCATCCCTGCCGTGGCTGAAAGATGGAGAGGCGGAAACTCTTTCAACCTGCGACAGATTTAGGAGCAGAGAGGCAAAAAAGCAGCAGACCATGTTGAATAAACAGAACAGATTCCACGGGTGGCCCTGAGAAGACCGGCATGCTTTCATGTGTGTTTACGGTAGCAGGCCTATCGTTTACTCGCCCAAAGAGCCACTTCAGCTCTGGAGAGAAAGAAAGAAAGAGAGAGAGAGGGAGGGGGGGGGGGGGGGGGGGAGAAAGTGAGAGGTGAACAGGGTGAGAAAAAGAAAGATAGAGAAAGGAGAGAAGATAAAGGGAGAGTGAGAGGCAAGGAGATAAAGAGAGAGAGAGAGAGAGAGAAAGAGAGTAGGAGGAAGAGAAAGAGGCAGAACAAGAAAGGAAGAGAGAGAGAGGTCTGTTTGAACATCAAAGCCCAGATTAATCATTGACTGCACTCGTCTCCTACTTAAAACAATCATCTTCTTCATGATCAAACAGTTACAGCCATAAACAAGCTGAGCCGAGCAGTCGGTCCCGCTGTACACCCGAACCAAAGTCCAGGAATCTGACCACTATTAGCAAATAAAGAGTTATAACTACACACCATGTCACACCATGCCAACAGAGGGACCCCTCACCCGAATACTAGCTTCTTCTATCACCTGAGTCTCATTAGTAAACCCTCTGTTGGTGTATTTAAGGCAGTTGGAGTTTGTTCGTTTCTCTTGGCGAAGTCTTGCTTGTATTGTGATTACTTGGCATTTCTGAGCCGTGTTGTTGTGATAGCTTCTCTGGTTTATAGACTCTGCTTTTGCTCCTTTCCAATTTTGAAGGCCTCAGTGAGTTCTCATTGTTCTCAGTCGCTGGAAATAAACTTGTGCTTGACTCCTAACCAGTGTGAAGCTGTTCGTGAAACTCCACCACAAGATAAAGACCTATAAAACCCTACCAGACCCAAATATGTTCAGTGGACCTTGTGTGTTTTGTGTTTTGTAGACCTTCTTAGACATCTTGTGGTCAGCGGTTGGTTTCTGGTTTATTCTTGGTTCAACTGACACGTCTGAAAACCTCAACGACACCCCTGCTTCACAGTAATGTCAGTGTTGTGGTGGTGCCAAGGACAGTCCAATAGTCTGGTTGTATGTTTTCTGTACAGAGCATTTGTATAAATCTCAGGTTATTGAACTTGGACACCACATAGAGTCAAGACTCAACTTAGCCTCAAACCCCTGAGACTCGAAAACTGACTCAGCCTGGAACCCCAGGGCTGGTCTCACTGTTCTGAGACCACCAGCATATTCTTTGTTTGATGTATCTGTATCTCCTTTTCTCAGTGAGGAGCTTCTTCAGTGAGAGCAGTCACACATCCTTTCAGACCCACAGTGTTGAGGGGTGTTCTGGCTGTTGAAGGATGGACAAAAACACCTGTGGGTGTTCTCAGATCTGAAGCAAGCGTGGAGCTTGATGTTCTCCTGAAACTCAAAGACGAAGGTGCTGTTTATCTGTTTGTTTCCAGGTCTTCCAGGTGGTTGTTAGGAGTTCCACACATGGCAAACAAATATGAACTAATTAGTAGTTTTTTTTTTGGTGGAGGCCTTGTTAACCATGCTAACCCTTACAGAAAATAAGTATACTTAAAGTTAATTTTATTAAGTAAACCTAAGTATACTTTATGTAGTTAGTAAACTAATGTCATTGTATTAGTAGTACACTTGCATATGTACTATTTTAATAATTCTTAGGACTAAATTTTTAAATTTAACTGTAAGAGTAGTAAACCAAGTACACAACTAGTTTACATTGTTTGTACTGAAACTACACTAAAAGTAAACTTAAGGGTTTACTGTTAAGTAAACGTAATACTTACAATGTATTGTTTATATTATTGTTGCACCTATAGTATGACTAGGTTTAAGGGTTTTCTTTTTACTCAAAATAGAACTTTAAACAACTTTTATTAACGTTTACTTACTCTACAGTGGACACACATAAACTAAACCAGACACACTCAGATTAAGAAACATATTTGTATCTTTATAAATCTTTATAAATCAAATTTTAATTAAATATTGTACTGGATGTGTTTTTGTGCAGAGCAAGAATACTTACTTCTACTATCTCAATCAAGAGATTACGTACAAGTAAAGGCCAAATATACTTACACTGTTCTATTCTTGTCAGTATAACCCCAGTATAACTGTGTTTAGTATATCACTGAGAAGTACATAAAAAGTGAACTGAAAGCATACTCACTTCCTTTCAGTTTAAAAGAAGTAAACTAATTGTACACTTGAATAACCTTCTTTTTTGTAAGGGAACTTATGATACATCCACCATTTGATTTAGCTCTGCCTTAATGAGTTTTTCCCTAATGTCCTAGTTAAAATATGCAACACTTTGATAGTGCCAGTGATCTTGTTGCGCTAGCTAAGCATTGTTTGCAACGTCTAAGTGAATCATTGTTTTGTCTGGTCCTAGCTTTATGTTTAGAATGAACGTCTGAGTGAGGGCATGTTTGCTCTGTTTTGCTGCTGCTAGCTGTGCAGCTACTCAAGACGCATGCAAGAAAGTAACAGCAGCCATGTAGAACAGAATGACTCGTTTGCTACATTAAATAAAAAAAAAATTCCGTTGGTTCAAACTCTCGTCCTTCCAGGGGACTATCCAAGAAACTCACTTGACCCTTAAGCCAAGTCTTGTATTACTGAAAAAAACTGCCCAGATGTGTTTCTAGAGATAACACCATCCATTACATTTGGGATAAGTTGGTGTGATCCAGGTGGTATCACAGTTTACCTGTGCACAGGTAGGTGAATGTAGAGTTACAGTTTACCTGTACACAGGTAGGTGAATGTAGAGTTACAGTTTACCTGTACACAGGTAGGTGAAGGTAGTGTTACAGTTTACCTGTACTCAGGTAGGTGAAGGTAGTGTTACAGTTTACCTGTACACAGGTAGGTGAAGGTAGTGTTACAGTTTACCTGTACACAGGTAGGTGAAGGTAGTGTTACAGTTTACCTGTACACAGGTAGGTGAAGGTAGTATTATAGTTTATCTGTACACAGGTAGGTGAAGGTAGTGTTACAGTTTATCTGTACACAGGTAGGTGAAGGTAGTGTTACAGTTTACCTGTACACAGGTAGGTGAAGGTAGTGTTACAGTTTACCTGTACACAGGTAGGTGAAGGTGGTGTTACAGTTTACCTGTACACAGGTAGGTGAAGGTAGTGTTACAGTTTACCTGTACACAGGTAGGTGAAGGTAGTGTCACAGTTTACCTGTACACAGGTAGGTGAAGGTGGTATTACAGTTTACCTGTACACAGGTAGGTGAAGGTGGTATTACAGTTTACCTGTACACAGGTAGGTGAAGGTGGTATAACAGTTTACCTGTACACAGGTAGGTGAAGGTGGTATAACAGTTTACCTGTACACAGGTAGGTGAAGGTGGTATTACAGTTTACCTGTACACAGGTAGGTGAAGGTGGTATAACAGTTTACCTGTACACAGGTAGGTGAAGGTGGTATTACAGTTTACCTGTACACAGGTAGGTGAAGGTGGTATTACAGTTTATCTGTACACAGGTAGGTGAAGGTGGTGTTACAGTTTACCTGTACACAGGTAGGTAAAGGTAGTGTTACAGTTTATCTGGACACAGGTAGGTGAAGGTGGTATTACAGTTTACCTGTACACAGGTAGGTGAAGGTGGTATTACAGTTTACCTGTACACAGGTAGGTGAAGGTAGTGTCACAGTTTACCTGTACACAGGTAGGTGAAGGTGGTATAACAGTTTACCTGTACACAGGTAGGTGAAGGTGGTATTACAGTTTACCTGTACACAGGTAGGTGAAGGTGGTATAACAGTTTACCTGTACACAGGTAGGTGAAGGTGGTATTACAGTTTACCTGTACACAGGTAGGTGAAGGTGGTATTACAGTTTATCTGTACACAGGTAGGTGAAGGTGGTGTTACAGTTTACCTGTACACAGGTAGGTAAAGGTAGTGTTACAGTTTATCTGGACACAGGTAGGTGAAGGTAGTGTCACAGTTTACCTGTACACAGGTAGGTGAAGGTAGTGTTACAGTTTATCTGTATACAGGTAGGTAAAGGTAGTGTTATAGTTTACCTGTACACAGGTAGGTGAAGGTAGTGTCACAGTTTACCTGTACACAGGTAGGTGAAGGTAGTGTCACAGTTTACCTGTACACAGGTAGGTGAAGGTAGTGTTACAGGTTACATGTAATGGTATAGTGTAAGATGAGAAATCGAACCCCTGTCAACAGCATGGAGGGCAGCAGTGTTACCAACCACCATCCAACATCGGTACCTGCTCATGTGTCTGAATGCAATCAAATCCTCACAGCAAGGCCCTTCCAGTAAAGTAGAGGCTGCTACTGCGGGGATAAGTCCAAGAAAACTGCACATCCCAAGATGAGCTACACGCTCTAAACAAGGGAGGCGTTTCTAATAAAGTGGCCGGCGAGTATATTAATTCAAAAGTTGTTTAATCCAATCAAATTTGATCAGGACCCCTGGCTTTATCATCCTGTTTGAATAATAGTCTGTGACATTTCATGCATAAATACAGTTCTGCACATAAATCAGGACCATTAGAGCCCCCTCTCGCTGAACTAATGCAGGCTACTAATTCAATTTTATCCCTTTTAACACAGAGCGAATGAAAATGCGCTTTTAATGGGGCTCATTACTTAACCAGGAGACGCAGAACAGAGCGCGCCTGTGACTTTCCATTCCATAATTTGCTTTGGAAGCTAATCCGCTCGCTGGCTGATATGATTAGGAGTTAAGTTGAAAGATGACTAAGATAGCTGCTGAGAAAGTAAACATTTCCTATGTGTTCTTATGCATGAGGATAATTTGGCTAACCCCACCACACATTAGGAGGCAACATGGTGTTGATTGAACGCGGCAAGGATTTGCATGTGATTAGAGGAAAACAAAGACGGTGATCTCAGTGGAACAAACTAGCACACGATGCAGTCATCCAAAGTTTTTAAAACAAGTGTTGGGACCTACTTTTGGTTGGGTTGGCTTTGAGCTCCATCAGATTGGAAATGGAACAAGGACAGTAGGATGAAGTGCAGAATGTTCTGGTTGGAAATGACCTCCTGCCTTAAGTATAGAAGTTCAAGTATCTTGGGGTCTTGTTCACGAGTGAGTGAAGGATGGAGTGGGAGCTTGACAGGTGGATTAGCACAGCGTCTGCAGTGATGTGGGCTCTGTACCGGTCTGTCCTGGTGAAGAGAGAGCTGAGCCAAAAGTCAAAGCTCTCGATTTACTGGTCAGTCTACATTCCTACTCTCACCTGTGGTCACGAGCTCACCCTCAAAGATAGGGGGAGAAGATCGAGCATACAGGGGGGGGCTCAGAGTCAAGCCACTACTTCTCCATTTCGAGAGGTGACTTGGGCATCTGGTTAGGATGCCTCCCGGACGCCTCCCTGTGGAGGTGTTCCGGACATGTCCGACTGGGAGAAGACCCCAGGGAAGACATAAAACACGCTGGAGGGATTACATCTCTCGGCTGGCCTGGGAATGCCTCGGTATCCCCCTGGAGGAGCTGGAGGAAGTGGCCGGGGAGAGGGAAGTCTGGGTTTCTCTGCTCAGACTGCTACCCCCATGACCCAGATCCCTAGAAAAGCAGTAGATAATGGAAAGATGGATGGATGGATGGATGATGTTCAGGTCTAATTTATGATAATTGTTTTTAGAAATTGCAAACACTTTCATGGTACCTTCGTGCTGGCGAACCCCAAGGTTTTTCAACCGATTAGGGATTTCTTCAAAGTTTTAAATAGCGTTTGGTTGCTATGGACTGAATCTCCGTAGTAAAGATCCTTCAGTTCAGACTTTTTCGAGTCTACAGGTTGATCTTCAGCCCAGGTTGTCCAAGCACTACAGGAGTGAAGCAATGTGGCTTCCTAGTGGTTCCTAGATAATTGTTCCTTCTAGAGATGGAAGAGGAATATATATAGGAATATATAGCCATACTAACTGCACAGAATGAATGACCACAGGAACGAAACCTATAGACGAGCAATTTCACTCCAGGACTTTTATTTTTATCTGGAACTTGCCTGATAAGTGGTAAAAAACTGGGCTGTATCTGACTTGTGATCAAAATGTTGTTTTTATCTATATGCTCTGTAGATACCAGCTAGTGAAGTACGCTGTACTGCCATAGCATTTGCTGGGCGTCAGTGAAACCATGCCAACCAAAGCTAGAGTTCAGAAACGGTGTCGGTGTGAACGCAGGGTCAAGAAACTGGTAGGTCAACACAACCTCTGCAGTGCACTTATATAAATATTGTGTTCCTGCAAATGCAGTGCACAGTTACTTTAGACTGTGGTATGTACAAAAATCAGAATTTGTGAATGCCATTGCAAAAGCTTCTGCTTGCATATCTTGAAGTAGCTTATGGTGGATTTTGTAGTGTGTTTAGGATCATTATCCTGTCATAGACAGCAACTTCCGTTCACATTCTCTTGCCTGACTGTGTGACATTATTTTCCAGATATTACTGATATTGTGAGGAATCTCGTCCTCCGTCTAGTCATGAAGTGTTCCCAGTGCCACGGATTTCCACATAAGCCCAACACAAAATAGAGGCAGGGCGTTCCTTTCATCAAGTACTGCTCATGGTGTGCTTTATTTCCTACTTATCTTGATCATGTTTTCATACTCTAGACCAGCGATTGTGGACAGCTTGTTAAAAATAATGCCCATCTGATTGTGTACTCATCTTATATCTTGAAAAAAAGAGACAGACAGAGGCGCACGTCAGATGTGCAGAGCATTCTCGTTGCCATGACAACCACCATTCGTTTGCTGGTTATCCTTCTATTTAAATTTGTGACGATGGCACAAACGCCTGTGTGTTATTTGTAATGCTGGCACAAAAGACAGTTTAGGTGAAAGCATCTTGTTTTGTAGCCTTATTTAATTTATGCAGTTTTGATATTTAAATGTATTGTAGTAACTTTTATACATGCAGTTGGCATGTTCCTTCTCAGTTTCCTAAATAATTGCCCTTAAATTCACTTTACATGTATGTTTAAATGTTTTTTTGAAGGCTATTTTTTTTAAATACATTGGTTTGGTTTGTATTCTAGAAAAGTGGGTTGCGACTTAATGACCATAAGAAAATGTGGGTCCCGGGCTGAGACAGGTTGACAACCTCTTCTCTAGACATTGAATTTTACTATAATGTCGAATATTGCATAGTATTATGATTCAACACCACTCCTGTGTCAGCTAAACCTCTTTCTTGCAGGCCATGAGATCAGTTCTATCTGGTCATGATCTTGCTTTGACTTCCACAGATCCACTTAACTGCCATTTCTTAATAACATTTCAAACCGTGGAAGTTCTGGCTTGATAACTTTTTATAGCTTTCCCTCTTCTTGTAGGCATCAAATAACTAATTTTTAGATTCATCACCATCAGCTTAGACGAGCCAATGGTTGTTGAGTGTTAGCACAGAGTTTGAAGAGTTCGAGAGAATGCTTTAGCTAACAATTCCTAATGACGATTCATGGCCTGCCTATTCGGTTCTAAAGAGTGGGTTAGGGCCCAAAAGTTAGTAAAGTTCTGAGCCTTTACTCCTGGAAGGGTGTCCAGATTTTTGCCCATACATTAATTACTTATTTTGTTAACCAAATCTAAAGTATCTTTATGTAAGCATTTGCAGAAACATAGGCCTTTACTTGTTTTTCAAATCATCACCGTCTAATACAAAGAAGTATCATCAAAATGGTAACTTCACAGGAAAGGTAAAAGTCTTCACTTTCAATGTAAGTCAGTGGAACCAGATTGTTGTCCCAAGCTATTTTTGGAGCATTTCTATTGGTCCAATCATCATGAAAGTTTCCAACAATGTGAACGACAGCTGTCGTGTTTGAATAAGGTAGAAAAATGAAAATTGACATAAATGATACATTTTAACAATATAATTTATCCAGGGGTGCTCAAACTTACTTGCCTACATACTAGACAGTTTTCTAGACATTTCATTGTCATTTAATATTCTTTATGTCTAAAAACATCATTCAATCATCCACCGCTGTGGTTTTCTGTGGTGTACCATGTTGTTTGCTAATGCTAAGCTAGCCAGTGCTTGTCCTATTGTATAGACTTTCTCGCTAATTGATTTATTCGTCTGATCTCTTCTGATTTATTTTGAGTTTCCAGCCTCATCATGGCCTGCAATACTGACCATGACCTTTCTTTGGCCTTCATGTTGAGCGACGCAGGAACAGACTCCAGATGCAAATGTCAGATCAACTCGGGGTTCTAGTTTGCTCTGTTCTGCACACATTCCTGCTGTAGCCAAATGTCCAGTTACTTTTAATGTCTGGAAATGGGGCCACTTTGTACCTAATAGGCTGTGATTGCTACACACTTCATCTGAAATTAAATGTACACTAGTTTAGTTTGTATGAACTGATTGGCTCTTGCATATTGCTGTTAATTTGAATTGATGCATATTTAGTTCATTTTTAATGGCTGCTCCCCAGCCAGGGTGTTGTTTGAGCTTCAAAACTATATTCCATAGACTATGACTAGGAAAACCATCACAGATCCTGAAAGTTGGTAATGGGGTTCCACAGGGCCCTATTCTTGGCCAATGCTTTTTACAGAATAATGAAGTTGAGGCTGGAAATCTCGCTGAAAACTGTGTTGTGCATCTGTAACACTAGCAATTGAACATACACAGAAATGGTTGAACCTACAAAAACTAGTATACGATCAAAAAAACATTTAGAAAATGAGAAAATGTAAGTTGTTTCCCAGAATTTGTGGAATTGAGTCTTAATAAAGTAACAATTAGACAGTTACACAACTCTACGGTTATTCACACAGCCGACGCTTGCCAACGGTGTAAGCTAGAACCCAGCACTGTGTGCTGCACTGCAAAATTGGCTTGTAATCTCTGTACATAAGAAGCAAGTCCCACTTATTAACTTTTATTCATAAAGCTCTGGTGAAGCAGCTACCACCCTACATTTCATCTCCTCTAAAAGTCAGAACAAATGAAATATGCATTAGGCATAAGGTTTGTCTGGTTCTCAATGTTCCATTCTCACCCACGGAAAGTGAAAAGAAAGTGTTTTCATGCTGTGGCCCCTTTTCGTGAAATCATTTGGATTTCATCTAAGTGCTAAAATGCAACAGCTTTTACATTTTAGTCCATTTAACCGACTTGTGTAACCTGATATACAAGAGCTGTGTCGTTAATTTGATTTCATTTCCACCTTCGTTCGTTTGCTTTATTGGGTTCATGTGCCATTGACAGTTAATTTACAGTTTCAGAGACGATCGCAATGTTAATTGCCATTCTTTTCTTTATTCGCATTTACTGCAGTTCGCTGTGTGGCTTCAATTTTACAACCGAAATGTATTTGCCCCCTTCTGATTTTTAAGATTATGGACCAGGAAGTGGTTTCAGATCCTCATACAAAACGTGACATAACACCATGAGGAGAACATGAGGACACCTGCCGTCATTTGCCATCATTAATGCTTTCTATTATGGTCTTTCATATCACTGTGGCAGTGATATGAAAGACCACTCTTCTTTACAGAATTGGTTTCAATCAAGAACTGCTTAGTCAGTATGATTGATGACTGGGAATTCTCCTGCAGGATGTTCTCGTAGATGTTCTTGTAATTGGCTCTGTCAATTATGGTAAGTCGCCCAGACCCTAAGGCAGCAAAGCATTCCCATACCATCACACTACCACCACCATGTTTCGCTTTTCGCCATGATGCTGATACTGTGGAATGCTGTCTTGCAGCAAGGTCCAACTTCGACGTCAACTTGTAAGTCCAGGGGCATTGACTGGACATGGAAAGATCCAGGGCTCACCTCTGTTCATGGTATATCATTTTAGGTTTTCCTGACCTATGATATTTTAATTAACCTGTAAAATGTTAAGTTATTAATTAAATACACTTTCCAAACGTAAGATTATCATAACAATGGATACTGTTCTATTATGGTATTGTCTCCCTTGAACAGACTGCACTATAGATCAAAGGCAAACCAGCAACCTTTATTGGCATGGGATGCCATCGCACCAGCTCTTGTAGACCGCCCTGTGTTGGATTGATTCCATTGCTGTCGCATTGATTGTTTGTTTTAGTTTGTATTACAGAGCAGTGGAGATTCTGTTGTGATATATGTAACCAGATATTCTCTCAAGTCGAAAAACTCAGTATGTGTGTAGGTTGATGTCATTTCACATTGGCGCCTATAGGACTGTTGTGGTGTTTCAATACTTCATTATGGATGGATCATCAGTTTTAGGGTTTAAGACACAGATGGTAAGTGATAGTGGAGAGCCTACTGGTACACAAGGCTGCTGCTGAAGTTTTATAGATAAGTTTTATATATAAACAGGTGTTTATGATACATTTTGTTGGAGAACAAATAGGTTCTTAGTAGTTCCAAGCACTCTGTTTCCAGCGTGACCTGATTTTAGTGGTGGTGTAGTGGTCAGCACAGTGGTGTAGTGGTTAGTACGGTAGTGTAGTGGTTAGTACGGTAGAGTAGTGGTTAGTATAGTGGTGTAGTGGTTAGTACGGTAGTTTAGTGGTTAGTACAGTGGTGTAGTGGTTAGTACGGTGGTGTAGTGGTTAGTACGGTGGTGTAGTGGTTAGTATGGTAGTGTAGTGGTTAGTACAGTGGTGTAGTGGTTAGTATGGTGGTTTAGTGGTTAGTACGGTGGTGTAGTGGTTAGCACGGTAGTGTAGTGTTCAGCACAGTGGTGTAGTGGTTAGTACGGTGGTGTAGTGGTTAGTACAGTGGTGTAGTGGTCAGTATGTTGGTGTAGTGGTTAGTACGGTGGTGTAGTGGTTAGTATGGTGGTGTAGTGGTTAGTACGGTGGTGTAGTGGTTAGTACGGTAGTGCAGTGGTCAGCACGGTGGTGTAGTGGTTAGTACGGTAGTGTAGTGGTTAGTACGGTAGAGTAGTGGTTAGTACGGTAGAGTAGTGGTTAGTACAGTGGTGTAGTGGTGAGTACAGTGGTGTAGTGGTTAGTATGGTGGTGTAGTGGTAAGTATGGCGGTGTAGTGGTTAGTACGGTGGTGTAGTGGTTAGTACGGTGGTGTAGTGGTTAGTATGGTGGTGTAGTGGTTAGTATGATAGAGTAGTGGTTAGTACAGTGGTGTAGTGGTTAGTATGGTGGTGTAGTGGTTAGTAAGGTGGTGTAGTGGTTAGTACAGTGGTGTGGTGGTTAGTATGGTGGTGTAGTGGTTAGTGCGGTGGTGTAGTGGTTAGTACGGTAGTGTAGTGGTTAGTACGGTAGAGTAGTGGTTAGTACAGTAGAGTAGTGGTTAGTACAGTGGTGTAGTGGTTAGTACGGTAGTGTAGTGGTTAGTACAGTGGTGTAGTGGTTAGTATGGTGGTGTAGTGGTGAGTATGGTAGTGTAGTGGTTTGTACGATAGTGTAGTGGTTAGAACAGTGGTTAGTGGTTAGTACGGTGGTGTCGTGGTTAGTACGGTGGTGTAGTGGTTAGTATGGTGGTGTAGTGGTTAGTACGGTGGTGTAGTGGTCAGTATGGTGGTGTAGTGGTTAGTACGGTGGTGTAGTGGTTAGTATGGTGGTGTAGTGGTTAGTATGGTGGTGTAGTGTTTAGTACGGTGGTGTAGTGGTTAGTATGGTGGTGTAGTGGTTAGTATGGTGGTGTAGTGGTTAGTACGGTGGTGTAGTGGTTAGTATGGTGGTGTAGTGGTTAGTATGGTGGTGTAGTGTTTAGTACGGTGGTGTAGTGGTTAGTATGGTGGTGTAGTGGTTAGTACGATGGTGTAGTGGTTAAGATGCCTCACAGTAAGATGATCTGGGTTGGATTCCTGGTCCGGGCTGTTCTGTGTGGAGTGTGTATGTTCTCTCCATGCTTGAGTGGGTTTCCTCCCACAGTCCAAACACATGCATGTGAGGTTGACCACTCACTCTAAACTGCCTATAGGTATTTGTCATAGAGTTATTTGTCGTCTTATATATATAAAACAATTAAAAACGAATGAAAGATGAAAAAACAATACTTATAAAAGGAAATGCTGTTGTTAAAGTCCTCACTCTCCACATCAACCATCTGTTCTGCTAACATCTGCTCTCTAATGTACTACTAACAAAACAAAAGCATCTATTTATAGCATCTGCTTTTTCTCTTCTGACAAAATACTAAACAGTCATTCAGCAAAAGTCTTCTGAATCCAAACTACAGATCCTTGGTCTAAAATAAACCTCTTAATCTGATTAAGTAGAGATCTGCTACCTGAGCCTGACAGGTTTCAACAAAATATCAGCTTTCCGTTCATGTGCTGGTATGCCTACCATCTCCCTCTTTCGTGCTCGTGCTCTGTCATTTCATTTGTCTCTCTCTTTTTCTTCTAATGTTATAATCTACAGCTGCGGAAGAGTGGATGAATGTGCCCCTGCATGAAACCTTAAGAAATATAAACGAGCCGGGGTGAAACGTGTAAGATGTTTGGGGCTAGTTAAAAGCTTTTCAGATCTACGGTCTTAGAAGCCCAGGCCAGGCCTTAGATGTCCATCCAGGTTCTTTTGCGACTTCCTTGCAGTGCTTTTGGAGGAACTTTGGTAGGCGACTTTCAGAAGTATTCACCACTGTTCTGAGCCGGTCTGTCATGATCAGCAACTTTTAGTTGATTATTGATCGTCATTTAAATAATGGGGATTAACAATTGAACAATTTGCCCATTGAATGCATCTATTGAAGTGCAAGCCAGAAGTGGCCTAATTAGATGATTAGACATTATACTTAATAATATATACTTAATTCATAGCTTATACTGGTTGTACAATCAAAGTGATACACTACAGTATTGTAGATACACAGCTACTACACCAACATTACTCTGTGTTGCCCTCTAAACAGGTCAGCGTCGGCTCAACGATACATTTTCCTGCTTTCTTTGATTACAGTTTATATGCTCAGCACACCCACTTACCTCCCTGCTTGTCGCACAAGTCTAACAAATGTGAAAAGGTATTGTAGTATTGATAATTGTGATTATGCCAAGTAACTGCGATTATGTAATAATTGTGAAAACTAGTTCTGAGTTGTCTCCATTTGGACTAAATGGCTCTCACTGTGGGTGGCTGTAGGTTCAGATACTTAGACATGGCTTTTATGTAAGTATGGTTTAGATTTAACAGAGCTAAGAGTAATTAGACCGCGGGGTGTCTAGTTTAATTGATTCCAGTTATCGACTACATTTGGTTGAATGGTTGAGGGTCAATACCACAGTCGAGTTACACTATTATGAACAGTTCCTACTTTGGAGGGGGAATGTTTTCATGGTACTCATCCATGTGGAAGACACTCCCAACCGATTGGGGTATGAATCTATGGTATGATATGCATTCTTGCATATCACGTACACCATACATGCTGATTGTCTCTACTTCTACTGGGGTGGATGGGATCTTCCAGCAAGACAATGCTTTGGTTGGAAGAGCTGACCAAGACTTCCAGGTACTACCCTGGACCTCTAACCTCCCAGACTGAGCATTGATTGAGCATCTGTGGGACCACCTGGATGGTGGTGTTGACTCTATGGATCCTCCTTTGCGCTCCCTCCAGCAGTTGTGGGATGCACTGCAGTCAGCATGGCTCCAGATACCTGTGATCTTAATTTTTGGTGATTTTTATTTTTTTGCATCATTTGAGCACAACAGCTGCCGTTCACATTTTTGCAAGAGTTTTGTGATGAATGGACCAATAGAAATGCCCCAAAATAGCTGGGAAAAAATTCTGGTTTCACTGACTTACATTGAAAGTAAAGGCAGTTTTTGGCCTCTGCTGTAAAGTTACTGTTTTGGAGATTTTTCTTTGGACAGAAATAGAACACAATATATTTTTATTAAATATTTTAGGACTAAGTCAGAAGATATGCTGTATAAAGAGCAACTACTCCTTCACAGAAATGCATAATAAACCTGTGGTTCACAATCCCGGTCCTGTGGGAAGCCTTTTTTTGCCTAGCTTAGACTTTTCCACCCTCAAAGCTAATTAACAAGCTCCTTTATAAGTCGAATCAGGTGTGTTTTAGCAGAAACGTCCCCAAAGGCCTCCACTGTACACAGCCTTCCTCCATGAACTGCATTCAGATCACCTCTCAGAGTAAGTGTTTCACCAAAATCAGACAGCTCTTAGGTGGACCAGCCTTTCAGGATAAAGAAATATTTTCACCGACCTTCAAACAGGACGAGCAGCTTTTCAGAGTTCTAATTGAGTAAGTGCACTTAAGTGCACGGTGACTTCGTCCTGGTGAACCTCGTTTGTGCTCTCGTACATCAGGATGATAGATATGGAGTTGAATTAAATCGTTTGATGACTGATAATCAGCCACTGCAGCACTGATACAGTGAGAAGAATTCACTCTTTGTTTTGTTTTTGCTTAACAATAACAAACATAAACCTAGATTAGTCACAGTCTGACTATCTAAACCTGAATTAGTCACAGTCTGATTCTCTAAACCTGGATTAGAAACGGTCTCAGTATGTCAACCTGGATTAGTCACAGTTTGAGGATCTCAACCTGGATTAGTTACAGTTTATCTCAACTTGGATTAATCACAGTCTGAACATGTAAATCTGGATTAATCACAGTCTGAGTATCTCAACCTGGATTAATCACAGTCTGAACATGTAAATCTGGATTCATCACAGTCTGAGTATCTCATCCTGGATTAATCACAGTCTGAACATGTAAATCTGGATTCATCACAGTCTGAGTATCTCATCCTGGACTAATCACAGTCTGAACATGTAAATCTGGATTAATCGCAGTATGAGTATCTCAACCTGGATTAATCACAGTCTGAACATGTAAATCTGGATTAATCGCAGTATGAGTATCTCAACCTGGATTAATCACAGTCTGAGTATCTCAACCTGGATTAATCACAGTCTGAACATGTAAATCTGGATTAATCGCAGTCTGAGTATCTCAACCTGGATTAATCACAATCTGAACATGTAAATCTGCATTAATCACAGTCTGAGGATCTTAACCTGGATTAATCACAGTCTGAACATGTAAATCTGGATTAATCACAGTCTGAGGATCTCAACCTGGATTAATCACAGTCTGAACATGTAAATCTGGACTAATCACAGTCTGAGCATCTCAACCTGGATTAATCACAGTCTGAACATGTAAATCTGGATTAATCACAGTCTGAGTATCTCAACCTGGATTAATCACAGTCTGAGTATCTCAACCTGGATTAATCACAGTCTGAACATGTAAATCTGGATTAATCACAGTCTGAGTATCTCAACCTGGATAAATCACAGTCCGAACATGTAAATCTGGATTAATCACAGTCTGAGTATCTCAACCTGTATTAATCACAGTCTGAACATGTAAATCTGGATTAATCACAGTCTGAGTATCTCAACCTGGATTAATCACAGTCTGAGTATCTCAACCTGGATTAATCACAGTCTGAACATGTAAATCTGGATTAATCACAGTCTGAACATGTAAATCTGGATTAATCACAGTCTGAGTATCTCAACCTGGATTAATCACAGTCTAAATATCTAAATCTATATTAATCACATTGTGAGTATCCCAACCTGGATTAGTCACAGTCTGAGTATCTAAACCTAGATTAATCACAGTCTAAATATCTGAATCTATATTGATCACAGTGTGAGTATCTCAACCTGAATTAGTCACAGTGTGAGTATCTCAACCTGGATTAGTCACAGTGTGAGTATCTCAACCTGGATTAGTCATAGTCTGAGTACCTAAACCTGGATTAGTTACAGTCTAAGCATCTCAACCGGAATTAGTCACAGTTTTAGTATCTCAACCTGGATTAATCACAGTCTGAACATGTAAATCTGGATTAATCAAGTCTGAGTATCTCAACCTGGATTAATGCCAGTCTGAACATGTAAATCTGGATTCATCACAGTCTGGTTATCTCAACCTGGATTAATCACAGTCTGAGTATCACAACCTGGATTAGTCACAGTCTGAGTATGTAAATCTGGATTCATCACCGTCTTAACATCTAAATCTGGATGAATTACAATCTGATAATTTAAACTCAGATGAATCACAATGTGATTATCTCAACCTGGATTAGAAACAGTCTTAATATCTCAACTTGCATTGGTCTTAGTCTAAGTATGTCAACCTGGATTAGTCACAATCTTTGTACCAAAATCTAAATTAATCACAGTCTCAGTATCTAAACATGGATAAACCACAGCCTGAGTAACTAAATCTGGATTAATCACAATCTGTGTATGTAAACCTGAATTTATCACATCCTCAGTATCTAACAATAGACTAATCACAGTCTGAGTATGTAAACCTGGATTAAGATTAATCTTAATATCTCAACCCAGATTAATTACAGTTTGAGTATCTAAACCCGGAATAACCACAGTCACGTCTGACCTTTGAAAGCGGAATGTAATCAATGCTTTTCCGGAGAGGTCATGCTGTGTTTGAAGGGTCGCTCTGCCGGAATCTGGACATGTGTTTGTGTGTGCGGTGTTTCCGCTGTGTGCAGAGGATTAGTTTAAACTCTCTAAGAGTCGACTGCTCTTTTGAACTCGACATCCTGCTGATAAAGGCTGCCATAATCCTCCAGAAGCGTCCGCTTAGCCTTTCGGCTGACACACGGACACGTTCCAGCACACACTCACACTAAAAAGAACCCCGAGCACTGTTCCAAGACGTCCCGAAAAGAATTTAGCCCTCAAACTCGAACCAAACATTAAATATTTTATCTCTTATAGTCCTTCCTTTATTGTCTTGCCTGGATCTGGGCCATGAAGACAGTACGCACAAATACACTTCAACTTTTTTAGCTTTTTCCACTTCCCCAAATAAAACAGCTCCACATATACATACAGGACAAAAGTATTCTATACTCAGTACTCTCTGGATCTTACAACAGAACATACACCATGCGGCCAAAAGTCTTCACTCACCCATCCCAATCATTGAGTTCAGGTGTTCCAATCACTTCCATGACCACAGGTGTATAAACCAAGTACCTAGTCATGCAGACTGCTTCTACACACATTAGTAAAGAGTGAGTCGCCCTCAGGAACTCAGTGAACTCCAACGTAGTACCGTGATAGGACGCCACCTGTGGAACAAGTCCAGTGGTGAAGTTTCCTCACTACTAAATATTCCGCAGTGGACTGTCAGTTGTGTTCTAACAAAGTGGAAGTGATTGGGAACGACAGCAGCTCAGCCACCGAGTGGTAACCACGTACAATGATGTGATGAGTGGGGTCATATAGTTTGCAGAGGTCTCCAACTTTCTGCAGAGTCACTCACTACAGACCTCCAAACTTCATGTGGTCTTCAGATCAGCTCAAGAACAGAGCGTAGAGAGCTTCATGGAATGGGTTTCAATGGCCGAGTAGCTGCATCCAAGCCTTACATCACCAAGCGCAATGCAAAGCGTCTGCTGGAGTGGTGTAAAGCACACCGCCACCGGACTCTAGACGCTTCTCCGTCTGGCAATCCGATGGACGATTCTGGGTTTGGCGGTTGCCAGAAGAACGGTACTTGTCTGACTGCATTGTGCTGAGTGTAAAGTTTGGTGGAGGGGGAATTATGTTTAACTCTTAACGCTTCAGCAGACCAAGAGACTTTGGACATGCTCCCAACTTTGTGGGGACAGTTTGGGGACAGCCCATTCCTGTTCCAACATGACTGCCCACCAGTGCACAAAGCAGCTCCATAAAGACATGGAGGAGCGAGTCTGGTGTGGAAGAACTTGACTGGCCCGCACAGAGTCCTGACCTTAACCTGATAGAACACCTTTGGGGATGAATTAAGGCGGAGACTGCGAGCCAGACCTTCTCGTCCAACATCCCTCACTAATGGTCTTCTGGAAGAACGGTCAAACATTCCCATAAACACTCTCCTAAACCGTGTGGAGAGCCTTCCCGGAAGAGTTGAAGCTGTTATAGCTGCGAAGGTTGGGCTGACATCGTATTAAACCCTATAGATTAAGAATGGGACGTCACTTGAGTTCATATGCATGTAAAGGCAGAGTAGCGAATGCTTTTGCCAATATAGTGGATCTATACAAACACTTATGAAGAAGCTTTCTTTCCTGGTATTTTTTGGAATGCTGTTCTACAGGTTAGGCCTACAAGTGGCTTCCCACCAATTGAGCTTTTAAAGATCCTGAGTAAACTGGCTTGGATGGGCTAGAACACGTGAACCAATCAGTAAGATATACCAGAACTGGGCCATTAAGAGCTTTAAATAAGCAAGACCTTGCAGTCACCTTGTATGGTGTAGCTGCAGTGTAGGGTCAGTCAAGCACCCAACCCAGGCTGCCCCATATAACGTCTTTCAAGTGGCTGCACTAGGCAGCCTTGTAGCATCGCTCAAGCATCCAGCCCAAAAAGCCTCTGAACCATGGGGGAAAGTCACTCTTGGCCACCTCCTCGATGGAAACAATGGCAAACAATATATATATATATATATATATATATATATATATATATATATATATATATATATATATATATATCACTCAAAATTGAGGTACAAAACTGAGGTACATTTTGTTTTCATGTCATTGATATAGGAAATCAATCATAAACAGAACATTAATTGGGTAAAAATCAACGGTTTGGTACTTTGTTAGTAGGAACTCGGTGGTTAGTTGAGCATAATCCATAAAGATGTTTATAGACAAAGACTTATTGGCAGATGACGGATCTGTGAAACATGGTGGCGGTAGCGTCTTAATGCTAAAGTAACTAAAAAGTACTTCTTGTTCATATACTGGAATGGAATGTTAATATATGGTCCATCTAATCCAGATATTCTGAGGACTCTCCACTTCTTACTCGCTTACTGACTGCAGTGTACTTCTTAAATAAGACATTAGTGAATCCATCATGAGTTACAATGTGGCAGGAACTGGTCCACCTATCAGCCCATCAGTCTCTCTAACACCCTTCCCCTCTCTGACATCATCCTGATGTATCCCTCCATATCGCCTGGTCTATTCCATCCATCATTCAGTAGACAAGAATAATGATTCACCCAGAAAACATGAAATATACATCTCTCATAACCCTAAAAACTACTATATATATATATATATATATATATATATATATATATATATATATATATATATATATATATATATATATATATATATATATACAAAATCACTCAAATTTGAGGTACAAAACTGAAGTAGATCTTGTGTTCATGTCATTAATATAGAAAATGAATCATAAACAGAACATTAATTGGGTAAAAATCAACGGTTTGGTACTTTGTTAGTAGGAACTCAGTGGTTAGTTGAGCATAATCCATAAAGACGTTTATAGACAAAGACTTATTAACAGATGACGGATCTGTGAAACATGGTGGCGGTAGCGTCTTAATGCTAAAGTAACTCTAAGTATTTTTTAATGGCCAAATAGTCATATGGAATGTTTATATATGGCTCATCTAATGCAGATGTAAATACTTTGAAGACTCTCCTATTCCTACTCACTTACTGTCTGCACTGTACTTACTGACATCAGTGAATCCACCATGAGTTACAATGTGGCAGGAACTGGTCCATCTATCAGCCCATCAGTCTCTCTAACACCCTTCCCCTCTCTGACATCATTCTGATGTATCCCTCCATATCGTCCCTCTATCGCCTGCTCTATTCCGTCCATCATTCAGTAGACAGGAATAATGATTCGCCCAGAAAGCATGAAAAATCCATCTTCCATCTCCTGCACTGTGTATATATAATCACTCAAAATTCTCAATTGAGGCAGATTGTATTTTTTTCCTCATGAAAAGCAGCCAAATACCAAATGTTAATTTTTTTATCCTCCTGGTCCCATTCAGTTCCCACAAAGCCCTTAGGTCCTAGTAGGCCTTCTTAGAAAGCCTAATATTTTCTGGGGGAAAAAATAAATGTAATTTTAATGGCACTAATGATACGTACATGCACTCTATAATTGTTGTACTAATCATCTTATTTTATTGTTATGTTCTGCTTGGAAATTCTGAAATACCCAGTGGTGAACAGAATGAGAGGTCTTTATGGATCTGGCTTTCTGCACAGGGACACAATCATGTTTGAACAAATTTGGAAGCATTATAACTGTGTAAAATGTCTTTGTGTGCCATATCATCCACATCACCCTTCACAGGAACTGAGGCATCCAAACCCTGAAAACACCCTCAGACTCGCCATTATCCCCAACTTTACTTTACTGTTGGCACCAGCAGGGTCTCCTGGATTACTCCACCAAACCCTCGATTTATCCATTAGCCTCTCATATAGTGAAGCTTGATTCACCACTGCAGAGACACATTTCTCCAGTGTCCAGTGGTGGAGCTTTATACCACTCCAGAGTCCAGTGGTAGACCTTTAGATCACTCTAGGGTCCAGTGGTGGAGCTTTTCACCACTCTAGGGTCCAATAATGGAGCTTTATATCACTCCAGAGTCCAGTGGTAAACCTTTACACCACTCTAGGGTCCAGTGGTGGAGCTTTTCACCACTCTAGGGTCCAATAATGGAGCTTTACATCACTCCAGAGTCCAGTGGTAGACCTTTACACCACTCTAGGGTCCAGTGGTGGAGCTTTTCAAAACTCTAGGGTCCAATAATGGAGCTTTTCACCACTCCAGAGTCCAATAATGGAGGTTTACATCAATCCAGAGTCCAGTGGTAGACCTTTACACCACTCCAGAGTCCAATAATGGAGCTTTTCACAACTCCAGAGTCCAATAATGAAGCTTTACACCACTCCAGAGTCCAGTGGTAGACCTTTACACCACTCTAGGGTCCAATGGTGGAGCTTTTCACCTCTCCAGCCGACGCTTGGCATTGCACATAGTGATCTTTGGTTGGTGTGCAGCTGCTCGAGCATGGTGACCAATTTCATGGAGCTCCTGACTCCTGACAGTTCTTGTGCCGATGTTGCTTCCAGAGGCAGTTTGGAAGTCTGTAGTGATGCAACAGAGGATTTTACACACTGCATACCTCAGCACTCGGCAGCCCTGCATGGTTGAGCTGTTGGTACTACTATGGCATTCCACTGAGCTCTTAGCTATGAGTGATTCTACTGCCAGTGTTTCTCTATGGAGGTTGTATGACTATGTGCTTGATTATATAATCTTGGAACCACTGAACTCAATTATGTCCACATACTTTTGGCCATATTATGCATTGTGATGCAGCCTGATGAACCCTGCCGTAGAGTAAAGTTTGGAATGCAGGTAATGGCTCTAAACTCCTACCCGACTGAATATCCGCTTTTATCCAGTTCCTGTCTTAATATAAGATCGCTTTCGCCGCCTCACTCGAGGACTGACTGTTATGCTGTCTCCTTTAGAACACACGGACACTTCTAATGAGACCCTTGCGCGCACACACACACACACACAGCTGTCATATTAACATGCTCTTCACCCTCTTAAACACTCCATCAAATGACTGGTACCAAAGTGCTCTCAGTGGACCACAGTGACCTGGCGTCATGCTTGTCAGAGAGAGAGAGAGAGAGAGAGAGAGAAAGAGAGAGAGAGAGAGAGAGAGAAAATTATTTGGAGGACTGTGTCAAATGTCCCCAGTCACTTCTTTCAAGTATGGTGTCTGTAGAACGGAGAGAATATGTCCAATTTTACGGAACCTCAGCCTGAGAATGGGATGCTGTAGCTCTTTGGTCTGGAACATCAAAAGTGACTGCCACAGGTTTGCAGGGGTCGGATTAGACGAGCCGACTGTGCTGTGTGGAGCTTTGTGGGAATTTGTTTGGACATATAAAGCTATGGCTGAACCGCTACCAGCATCTCTGGCCTTTTGCAAGTGAAATGAATGTGAAACAGGTCCAAACAACAAATTACCCAAACTTAATACTGGCATCCAATAAAGCGCACTGTTAATACATATTATGATATATATTATGACCAGCTAAGTATGTATTGGTGATATTGGTGATAAGTATATAGAGTGACCCCCGTGTGCAGCAAAAAAGTGGCTAGACGGACTGGGAGACTCAATAAGGTCCTGGTAGGTGGTCACAGGTATCTAGAGCCATGGTGTAAAGCTCTTCCACCGGACTCTGGAGGGTGTAAACCTCCACCATTGGACTCTAGAGTGGTGTAAAAACCTACCACTGGACTCTAGAGTGGTGTAAATATATACCACTGGACACTAGAGTGGTGTAAATATATACCATTGGACTCTAGAGTGGTGTAAAACTCGACCACTGGAGTCTGGAGGGTGTAAACCTCCACCAATGGACTCTGTAGTGGTGTCAAGCTCCACCACTGGACTCTAGAGTGGTGTCAAGCTCTACCACTGGACTCTAGAGTGGTGTAAAGCTCTTCCACCGGACTCTGGGGGGTGTAAACCTCCACCACTGGACTCTAGAGTGCTGTAAATCTCCACCACTGGACTATAGAGTGGTGTAAAGCTCTACCACTGGACTCTAGAGTGGTGTAAAGCTCGACCACTGGACTCTGGAGGGTGTAAACCTCCACCAATGGGCTCTGTAGTGGTGTCAAGCTCCATCACTGGACTCTGGAGAGGTGTAAAGCTCCATCACTGGACTCTGGAGAGGTGTAAAGCTCCATTACTGGAATCTGAAGTGGTGTAAAGCTCTACAATTGGACTCTAGAGTGGTGTAAAGATCTACCATCCCACAGCTGCTGAAGAACACATGGGGGAGGATCCATACAGCCAACACCACCATCCAGGTTGTACCACAGACGCCCCACAGATACGACCCTCGTGCAAGTGAAAAAACTCTACCGTTCCTTAGAGAATGTTATGTTTTGTAGTTATGTCTGAAGAATATATCATGTAAGTTGGTTTGTATAGTGGAGAGGGCAACTCTGCTGCCTTCCATGCTGTAGACTGGGGTTCGAATCCCAACCTGGGTAACCACCTCACACTGTACAAATAAGAGTCTTTGGGTAAGAGTCCTAACACTACCTTCATCTACCTGTGTACAGGTAAACTGTAACACTACCTTCACCTACCTGTGAACGTAACAAATTCTCAAAATGTGATGTTGGATAAAGCTCATGAAGACGAGGATGAAGTTGTGTTGAGAAATATCAACAGACCATCTAAAGTTGGAAGGTCTGAACCCTCCGAAACTTCTCTCGTCCTTATAATTAGATCTTTATCCCAGCTGTGCCGCTCGGTTATGATATCTGCAACTCCCAGTCCAGCTCCCGCCATTCAACCTGCCCTCCGCTTTATAAATATGAACCGGCGATCGAAAAAATCAATTCTCATTTAATCTTATGCCTTCAAATCTGCAAGGTCAGGCCGTCCTGAAGTGAGAGGCGGAAAAAGGAGAGCTAGACAGAATGACAAAAAGAGATAAACGTCTTTCTGCATTTGCCGCTTCAATAAGGGAAGAAAGCCGGCTACCCCGGCCACTTCATGCCCAATGAGTAATCCCCTCGAAAGGCCTGAGTTATATATCTTGTATCATATGTATCATGTATTTCTTTTATTTTACCTTGAAATCCACTTAGAACATTTATGTGTTTTTATGTACTGAGATTAATTTCTTTATGGCCACTTTCCAACTTTCTTTGTGTCCCTCAGAGTAGAACAGATGGGTTTTCTTACTATGCCATTAATATGCAAATGTTCTCTGCTGGGATTGGCTGTAATGTACAGAATAAATTGTTAAGGTCAAACCTCTCAGGGACTGAATAAGGAAAACAAAGAAAATAAACTTCAGCCACTTTCAAACATTCAGAAATGCAAGAAAATAATAAATAGAAATGATAATAATAAATAATAAAAATAAAAGTTTGAAGACACCTACTCAAGTTTTACTGTTGTAAATTAAGTTATGAAATAACTCAAGTTTGGGAGAAGGACCATGCCCAACTCCTCCATTCTACCATTACACACTCCATATAAACCACTCCTCTGCCCTCACCTTCTCGTGACATTACTCGGCTCCTCCCTCTTTTTCTGACCTTTCCCTTACCATTTGCTTGGCTAAACGGGGGAGGGGCCCAGCTTCTATCCCAGCATCTGAAGTTTCTCAGAGTTCCCCTCCCTTGCCTTAAGTGGTCCAAACTCGGAAATAGTAATAATATTAGTGAATAACTGTAAAGAGATTAAAAATATAAAACATCACAAGTTTTTAAGTCATATTACGTAAATCTAGCTTTTGTGTTGTTGGTTTTCATTTCTTTAAATTCACCCCTTTCCATGTAAACTTGAGGGTCCTAATCTTGGGTCACACTTAGGTAAGCATTACCCTCACCAATCACAATGGCATTTTTTTTTTTTTGATAGTCTGGACAGGAAAAACTCACATTAAATAATTTGGGGGGGACTCTGGATGACCAGTTATCGTTCTCAGCCCATATTACCAACCTGATTCGGACATGCAGGTACATTCTCATGACCCTTTCTCTCTCAGGAGGCCTCCCAGGTGCTCGTCCAGTCTCTGGTCATTTCAAGGCTCAACTACTGCAACTTGTACTCCTGGCTGGTCTTCCTCTGCAGACCATCAGGCCCTTCAGCTGATCCAGAATGCAGCAGCACGGCTCGTCTTCAATCTTCCCAAATTCACTCATGTCACTCCACTGCTGCGCTCCCTTCACTGGCTTCCTGTAGCTGCTTGCATTCAGTTTAAAGTTCTGATGCCTACAAAGCCAAGAATGGAGCAGCTCCTCCTGAACTTATGGCAATGGTCAAAAGTCGAACCGCACCTCGAGCCCTTCGCGCTTCAAGTACGGCTCGGCTTGACCCGCCATCACTCAAGATTCATGGAAGACACGCAACAAGACTCTTCTCTGTCCTGGAGCCCAGATGGTGGAACGAACTTCCACTGGCTGTCCGAACAGCGAACTCTCTCACGGTCTTCAAGCGCAGACTGAAGACCCCCGTCTCTTTGTGAAGCACTTATAAGCACTGATCTACTGAAGCACTGGTAGAAACCATAATTGCACTTGATCTTCTAGGATCACAGGATAAGTATTGCACTGATACTGTTCGTGGTCTTGTATGTAGTCTGGATGATCAAACATCTTGCATCACTCACAACTCGACAACGTCAAATCAGTGTTGGAAGGACTGGGTTAGTTAAACATGGCATGTAGATAAGTTGGTAATGTCTGGACACGTAATGTCTGATTTGCCTGTGTCAGCCTCTGGTCAATAACACAGGAATACAGCCTCTGACTGGTTGGTAAGTCAGGAAAACAGCTTTTGATTAGGTTAAGTTAGGTTAGATGTCAAGAACACGTTCTCTAATTGGTTGACAAATCATGAACCCAGCCCTTGATTGGTCGACAAGTCTGGAACACAGTCTCTGATCGGGCACCATGTCAGGAACACATCATCTATTTGGTTGACAAGTCAGGAACAAAGCCTCAAATTTGTCACCAAGTAAGGAATACAGAATCTGATTGATTGTTAACTCAAAAACCCAGTCTCTGATTGGTCAACAGTTGGAAACATAGCATCCGGTTGGTCAACAAGTCAGGAACAAGGCCTCTAATCCATCACCAAGTCAAAAATACACACTCTTATTGGTTGACAAGTCAGGAATCCAGCCTTTGATTGGTCAACAGTTGGGAACACAGCATCTGATTGGTTAAGCAGTCGGGAATAAAGCCTCTAATGTGTTGCCAAGTCAGGAATATAGACTCTTACTGGTTGACAAGTCAGGAATCCAGCCTTTGATTGCTCAACAGTTGGGAACACAGCATCTGACTGGTTAAGCAGTTGGGAATAAAGCCTGTAATGTGTTGCCAAGTCAGTAATACAGACCCTTATTGGTTGACAAGTCAGAAATCCAGCCTTTGAGTGCTCAACAGTTGGGAACACAGCATCTGATTGGTTAAGCAGTCGGGAATAAAGCCTCTAATGTGTCACCAAGTCAGGAATACAGACTCTTATTGGTTGACGGAAGTCAGGAACCCAGCCTCCGCTTGCCCAACAGTTGGGAACACAGTATCTAATTGGTCAACAAGTCAGGAACACACCATCTGCTTGATTAAAAGTTGGGAACACACCATCTAATTGATCAAAAGTTGGGAACAAAGCCTCTAAATTGTCACCGATTCAGGACTACCGCCTCCGATTCCTCAACCTAAAGTATTGGTGGGTGTCAAACGAAGACCATGCCACAACAACAGCTCTTTTCAACATAGAGAAACTGGTAAATAATCACAAAAGACATTCAGTCTTGGATTTAGTCCCCAAAAAGACCGGATTACAAAGCTTCTGTAGAGGATAAGGTCAACCTGGAGCTCTCACTGGAACAGAACAAAACAAGAGCTTGCAGATTTGCTGTTTTATTTATGTCATCTTTTGCTGTTTTGCCGTCTACCTGAGTGGGTTAACGCCCAACTGTACACTCTTCAAAGCCTGGCATCGCAGCTAAATAGCAACAGTTGTCTTTATTTCTGGACTCTTTTGATTATGCTTGGGGAATCATTACTATTAGAATTTGCACATTCGATTCATTCGCGTCAGCACTTTTAATGGCCAAACGCTCTCTTGTGGGGGGGGTTGGGGGGTTTGATGAGGCTACAGTAATGTACGAGGAAGCCATCTGGACGCATAAAGCCCGCCCGTAAGTCTAAAATATCGGGCCTGGAATGGATAGTGCCATTAAGAAGAGCGATGAACATGGTTTTATTGTAAATCAATCATGCGAGTTATTACCAGCAACTGCTTCATAAGGAACTATTATGAAGTAAAAGACGGCACCGCAGGAGAGCTCATGGAGCTCATAGTGAGTCAATCACCCGCGCTGTCAAAGGCTTTTTCTAATAACAAGGCCGTAATGTGGCCCACTTTGTAATGCTTTGTGTAGTCTAAAGAAAAAAAAAGAAAAGAAAACGGCACTCGGGCCTAAAAATACTCGCGTAGAGCGTGAAAAGCGATTTGCATGATCATAAGCGAAAACGCTGAAGACGACAGCAGGAATGCCGTCGGGAGGCGGCTAATGACATTTGGGAAATCCAATTTCCGAAACACCTCCCTTCCAGTCAACAAGCGGACTAAAAAAAAAAAAAAAAAGAGAGAGAGAGGCAGAGGGGGCACCTCGTGTTCGGAACGATAGGGCTTAAAACACTTCACTCCCAACGGAAGCCGAAGAATTTCTGCTGACTGACAAGAACATGCACTACTGGATGCAGGAGGTAGACGAGATCATCTAATGATAGACAGCATCTGGGTATTAATAGAACAATCTGTCGCTTCATTCACTCTGGGGGCCGGCTTTAGAGACTCCGGACTATTTCGAGCTATAGGGACAGCGTCTGGGATAGAAGGACGGGAATGACATTTTCATGGGTACCTGAAACAGTTATCCAGACTCTTATTATTCCTTAGAACTAAACAGAACTGTGTTAGTTACACTCACTCACTCTCTCACTCTTTATTCAACCAGCTCCACCTACCATATAGGAGCACTTTGTAGTTCTACACTTACACCCTGTAGTTCATCTGATTCTCTGTCTGCACTGTTACCCTGTTCTTCAATGGTCAGGACCCCCCACAGGACCACCACAAGGAGAACTGTGTCAGTTACACACTCACTCTCTCTCTCTCACTCTTCATTCAACCAGCTCCACCTACCATATAGGAGAACTTTGTAGTTCTACATGTACACCCTGTAGTTCATCTGATTCTCTGTCTGCACTGTTACCCTGTTCTTCAATGGTCAGGACCCCCACAGGACCACCAAAAGCCAGGTATTATTTGGGTGGTGGGTCATTCAGCACTCAGAGTGTTTAAAAACTGTCCACCCTATTACACACGCCTTGCCTACCTTGCTGGCCCACCTTGTAGATGTAGGTCAGAGACAGGGCACTGGATAGTTTAGACTACTCTCAGTCCAGCAGTGACACTGAGATGATCCACTCACACCAGCACAACACCCACTAACACACCCCAACACAGGACTAGAGGATGACCAACACATGAGCTCTCGTCTATGACTTCCCATCTACAAGGTGGACCAGCAAGGTTAGTGTCACTACAGTGCTAATTGTGATCCAACACCCACATTATATCTGCTCTCTGGTGGTCCTGACCACCAAAGAACATGCTTATTGGTGGGGTGCCAGCTTAGTGGATTTAGTCCATATACAGCATTGTTTGAAAACAACTGTCCATGTGTAGGTCCAGTTTGTAGTCTAAGTAAGACTTGCCCCCATTGCTTAGACACATAGTTTGCCCACCTAAAGAGCTGGTAGCCCACCACACTTCCTTGATGATAGCCATAGAAAGTAGATGCATAGACGCGAGATGTAAGCCAGAATGCACACAAGCATGGGGGAGGACTGGGCATCTAATTCATTAGATACAAGGTAAGTATCTGCCAGCCGTCTGGCTTTCACGCGCTTTCAATTTCCGAGTCCCACCCGATTCCTCCGAAACGGCCAAAGTGGTTTGTTTTCGTCTCCGTGAACGGGCACGGTTTGAAGAGCGAACCCAGAAACGGTTAGATCCGCATTGTGTTAGGATTATAATAACAGTGTTTATCAGGTTCAGCCTCCAGCGCGTCTGCGAAAAAGGCCACACCTGGTGATCATTAAGTCTGGAATCAGATCAATCAGCTGTGCTCTCGGTAGGAGTACAGCAAAAACAAATGGTTTGGATGCTGTTTTCAGAGAGCAATTGAAGCTCGCTTCGTTTCCTGGGAAGACAGCAGATGCGTTACTGCCGTATTTTCTAGTAGCTCTAGTTCTAGTGCGCACTTAAAGGACAAAAAGTTTGTGGACACTCGAGCATTACACATATATGAGCTTAATGGGCGTTAATATGGAGCTGCTCCACTGCTTTGGCAGCTATAACAGCCTCCACTCTTTTGGGAATGCTTTCCAGATTTTGGAGCGTATCTGTGGGAGTTCAGCCAAAAGATCATTGCTGAGGTCAGGTGGTCATGTTGGACTGGCTCCAAACTGACTTCCAGTTTCTCAAAGAAATCTCTGCAGCCACACCTCCAGGGTTAAGTCTGGTAAATGTTTTTGTTTCTGGTTTTCACCATCTTAATAACCCCAAACACTCTTAGTGATGTTGAGGTTCTAGACTCTGGGGTGGTCAGTCCATTCAGTGATGTTAAGGTTCTGCACTCTGGTGTGTTCAGCTCATTTGGTGATGTTGAGGTTCAGGACTCTTGAGTGGTTAGTCCATTCAGTGATGTTAAGGTTCTGGGCTCTGGGTTGGTCAGTCCATTGAGTGGTGTTGAGGTTCTGGACTCTGGGGTGGTCAGTCCATTTAGTAATGATGTTCTGTATTCTGGGGTGTTCAGTCCATTTGGTGATGTTGAGCTTCTGGACTATGGGGTGGTCGTTCTATTCAGTGAGATTGCCATTCTAGACTCTTGGGTGGTCAGTCCATTTGGTGATGTTGAGGTGCTGGACTCTGGGGTGTTCAGTCTATTCAGTGATGTTGAGGTTCTGGACTCTGGGGTGGTCGGTCTGTTCAGTGAGATTGCCGTTCTGGACTCTGGGGTGGTCGGTCTGTTCAGTGAGATTGAGGTTCTGGACTCTTGGGTGTTCAGTCCATTCAGTGATGTTGAGGTTCTGGACTCTTGGGTGTTCAGTTCATTTGGTTATGTTGAGGTTCTGGACTCTGGGGTGGTCAGTCCATTGTTCTGAGAACATCAGCAGCTTCTTTGTTTGCTGTGTCTGTATCTCTTTTTCTTTGTAAGGAGCTTCTTCAACAGCTTTTGTACCCCTCCTTTCAGACCCATAGCTCTGAGCTGTCTTCTCACAGTGGAAGGATGGACAGAGACACCTGTGGACACTCTCAGATCTGAAGGTGGAGCTTGTTGTTCTCCTCAGTCTGAAGGCTTTAGATGCTGTTTATCTGATGGGGACAGTGTACGTATATATGTATATATTGGACGGGACATTAGTTTGTGCAGCCTGTGCCCCCCAAAGAATCACTACTATAGTTCACCAACAAAGATTGCATTGCCAGGCATCGGAGCAGATGTGAATTAGTTTATCTGCAATGGTCCCAAGATGCCGCCGGACTGTCGCGCCAGCCTTTACACACAGAGAAAATAAAAATCTGTGACAGGACAGTGCTTCCTTTGTTCCCGAAGCCAGTTGATAAGGGTCATCTGACCAACAGCAGCGTGATGTTATCTTATCGAGCTGTGCAGCCATGGATAACGCTAATAAAACATGAATTGGCGCATGAATTGCACCAATAAATCGGTACAACGTTGTGAGAACCTTGAGATCGGGGACTTTATTGAGATGACTTATTGTTTGTCATCATTGTTTGCCGATGACGGAAGCGCATCGGCGGTGCCTTTCATGCGACGGAGAGCGGCGAATGAAGGCACAGTCTAAAGGGTAGCCAAATCAATTTATAATGGGATGGAGTGAAGCGAGTGGCCTCCTAGCATGACGGTCAACTTCTACATAGGTCAGTCTTATTGTGATGGACCTTCAGTTGGGAAGACGCCAATCATCACAGTGCAGAGTCTGGTATGCTCAGTTTGTGTACTCCAGTCCTTTATCAGTGGTCAAAGGATGCTGTCCACATGACCCTGGATAGTTTGGACGATTCTCAGTCCAGCAGTGACCATGAGGTGTTTACACACTCCAGCAGCAGCATTGCTGTGTCTGATCCACTCACACCAGCACAACACAGGACACCTACCATACAGTAAAAAAAGAGCTATCATCTCTGACTTTCCATCTACATCTGAGAATGATCCACCACCCACATGGTACCTGCCCTCTGGTGGTCCTGTGGCGGTCAACCCTTTTTAAATTAGTAGACTTGTTTGAAAATAACTGTCCATTTGTATTTTACCAAAAGTCCCAAGTCGCTAAGACCCAAGTTTGCCCACCTAATGAGCCCACCATCTTTGCTAATAGCCATACAAAGCAGATGCATATTAAGATGGCCAAGTCACCCACTCTATTGGGATTGGTCCATTTCCTGAGCGGTTCTACCACTACATGTCTATATACACATCGTTTGTCCCCTTCTACTGTGTTCTTTAATAGTCAGGACCACCACAGAGCAGGTACTATTTGGATGGTTGGTCATTCTCAGCACTGCAGTGACACTAACATGGTGGTATATTGGTGTGTGTTGTGCTGGTATGAGTGGATCAGACGCAGCAGTGCTGCTGCTGGAGTGCTTAAACACCTCAGTGTCACTGCTGGACTGAGAATCGTCCACCAACCAAAACTATCCAGACAACAGTGTCCTGTGGGCGGCGTCCTGTGTCCACTGATGAAGGACTAGAGACCCTATCACACCACCACCATGTCAGTGTGACTGCAATGCTGAGAATGACCCACCACCCTGTGGTGGTCCTGTGGGGGTCCTGATCATTAAAGAACAGAGTAATAAAGTATACAGAGAATCAGATGAACTACAGTCTGTAAGTGTAGCTCCTATATGGTCAGTGGAGCTGATACAGTGGACAATGTCAATATATACAAATACAAGGAGGTGGTTTAGCTTTTCCTCAACCTCCCCAGCACTATCTGATATTCGACCTGCTGTATCTTCTGATGAGTCAGCCTGCGGTGGTAATGTGCATTTCTGTTCTATTACCTTCTTCATATACTTTATTATTGGCTGTAACACTATCAGCGCGATACATCATAGAAATATTCCACCTAGTGAGTTGCACTGCATTAAATGGTTCATTAAGCTCAGTAAAAGCAATGTATATTTTTTTTTTTCCACACAAATCTCACTCAAGCCTCCGTACGATAAATCAAAAACGATATATATATACTGCGGACGCTTCTGAAACACGGCATACAAGTACGCGCGAAATTAGATATTAAGGCACTGAGCTGCGGTATTAAAGCTGCATAATGCCAAGATAAGATGAAAAGGGGAGATTAATGATGAATAATGAATAGGAGGAGCTGTATCAGGTCTTGTACGGGGGGCACTGAAGGCAATGGAAAAACTAATGAGAGGCGTTCATGCTGTTAGAAGGCTAATTTATATATATATATATATATATATATATATATATATATATATATATATGACGCAATAATATCTGTCTCAACTCTAATGAATCACCTAAACGTGGTCTCGATCTACTCATCAGTCTGTTGTTGGGTAGCGGCTCATCAGCGGCTACAGTTGTCCTACCAGGAGCCTGAAGTCAGGTGCCTCTAAACGTCTCATTTTAATGAGCTGCCTCGTCTTAATGAACCAGACACGATGAGCCAACAGCGCAGTAATGCTTAAACAAGACCCCAAAGAAAACGAGAGCCCTAGTTTATTGATTACGAGCTTTGGAATGAACCACGTCGGCTCCAGGTTGGCCGTCTTTGTAGCACCATTGCTAACAACCAGGAGATGTAAGACTTGGCACAGACTACCTTTGAGACCTCTAACCAAACCCGTGATTGGCAAATCTCTCTCCAGAAACGATGTGCACATGGTCAGCTCTGGCCAATGACCAGCTGGGTTGTTGCTATAAGCTGAGCTCTCAGCAGTTGGCGAACCCGGACGGAGCCTTCTTAGCTAATTTGCGGCTGTAACTCCGCGCAAGAGTTTTGAAACTAATGTGTTCTGTAGGGCCCGCAAGTCCAGCTAATAAGGGACAGAACAAGCTGGGGACCTGCTTTGAAGTTATCACTGTGACATGCAGCTAATGAAGTGCCTGTACTTTGTCATTATTGAGTGTAGCTAGTCGTTTTTCATGGACAAGTCAAACGCTGTGCAAATATTGGATGTCTGAACCCGGCGGTGCAGTAGCTCTAATTGCCAGTGGTTGTTTTTGAGGGTGGCGAGTAAAATGTGGGAACATTAGGTCAGAGCCATCGGAAATAGTGTTCCTTAACCCTGCATGTAGCTTGTTAAGGAAATGGTAATATATGTATGTATATATATATATATATATATATATATATATATATATATATATATATATATATATATATATATATATATATATATAGGCTAGCTAATTGACAAGAAATCTGAAAGGTGGGGAGTATTTTGTGGCTTGGTAACCATATTTTTCCACAGATTTCTATATCCGAGCTATCTACAAACACTATGTAAGCTAACTCTGTAAGCTAAGAGGTAAAGTGGAAAATAGCTTTTGTGTAGTATCTGTCATACATGTCTGATAAAACAAATGTTTTACTTGATCATGTTAGGGGTAATAACTTGTGGTTTGATAAATATTACTAGCTAGTTAACAAGCTAAACCCATTTATTTGGACTAGCTGGCTACACTAGCTGTGCACTTCTAATTTGACACGTTAGCCAGCTAATGGACAAGAAATCTGAATGCTGTGTCCTATTTTGTGGCTTGGTAAACATATCAGTCCAACTAAACTGATTTCTGTAGTTGAACTATCTACAGACACTATGTAAGCTAACTCTTTAAGCTAAGAGGTAAAATGGGAAATGGCTTTTGTGTAGTATTTGTCATACATGTCTGTTAAACCAAATATTTTACTTGATTGTGCTAGCTGGCTTGGTAGCATGTGAAGTGTTATAACTTGTGATTTGATAACATTGCTAACTGGCTAAACCCATTCCCCTAGTCTAGCCAGCAACACTAGCTGTGCAATGGAATGCAACACCTGTTAGCCAGCTAATGGACAAGAAATCTGAATGCTGTGTCCTGTTTTATGGCTTGGTAAACATATCAATCCAGCTAAACCGATTTTGAGTGTCTAGCTGGCTACAGACTGATTTACTGATTTACTGATCACTACATTCTATGTATATCACTATACAGGGGAGCAGTGAAGGAGGAAATAGAGAGAATTGGGATGACACTTACTTACACAAATCATCTCCACCTTTCGCCGTATAAACAATCCAGGACAATGGAGGCTACTGGCATCATCAGATTACATCACTATAATGTTATTTTCGAGGTTCTAATGTTTTTTGTCTCTTAAATATTTGATTCTGTAGTTCTGTATAAATAAAACTACTGAGTGGAGTATCATTCAACCTTATTTCATAAGCACAAGAATTATTTAGTATTAATTTTTATTTACTTGAGCTACATATGCGGTTATATTAACATTTATATTCTTACCTCTGTTAGTCATGATGTCCGGAATACTGGTCATCCTTTTGGTATTTGAGCTTTTAGCCGTCAAACAGAGGCGAAGGCATGCTGAGGTAAATAGTGAACATCGATTGTCCACTATTGTTACGGTGCATTGTGGGTAACAATATAGTGACTATATAGGGAATCTAATAGTCCACTGAGAATTTGGACAACACTACAAAGTGGCCGACACCCTGAATAAGTAAATAGAATAAATAGAGTGCGATTTTAGACACACCCTATGTAAGCTAACTCTTTGGCAAATATAAAATGGAATGGAAAACATGTCTGTTGATATCACTGCTTACTGGTTTGTTAGCAAGCTATGGGTAATACAGGGGATTGTACCTGTGTTTCCATGACTGGACGTCCACTCCTCAACATGAGATATTAAGGAGACTCATAAAGGGGTTCCTAAGGTCATGGTTAGGGCCCTGGGGTCATCAGAGTTCAACTGACAGATAGCAACAAAGAGAATTATTGTAAAATAAATATAATTGCCCTCAGCTAGGCTAGCATGAGTGATCTAATTACCTATGTCAGAGCTTAGAACACATACACAAAGACCTGTAAGATATGGGGCAGATTCCTAAACCTGCTTATGTGCAAATAACCAGTTCTAGGACTATAGAAACATAGAGATGGTCACCTACACTAATGGCAACAACAAAAAGAAGGGCAATGTAATCCAAACAAAGCAATTATACATGTATATATGTTACGCTATGATGTCTTAAAGAAGTCACCCTACATCATTAAGCATGACCCTTTCATAGCCCTTCATACAGTATCACAGGTTGAGGTTTGATGGATTATATAAAGAGCTATGGAAATAAATAACCCTTGGCTTTATACAAAATCATGGTAACATAGTGCCCAGGAGAAATAGAATCTTGGGAATGTAGGATCCTTGGAAAGTAGGACACTTGTAACATACATCTCTGAAAATATAGGACTCTGGGAACATATGACCCTGGGAATATACCATAGGACCTTGGTAGAATCCTAGGAACATAGGATCTGGGAAACAGTAGGTACGGGGGTACATAGGACCTCAGGAATGTTGCATCCTGGAAATATACTACCTTTGGGAACATGTGCACTATTCCTGGAGTGGTAGTCTATCAAGATACAGTAGCTTACTTGGCCACAGTTCCACAATCTTCCAAATTCCTACAAACCCCCTGCTGAGCACTGTCAGGTCTTGTTTGATGACGTCGATTCCTTAGTGAAGCCCAAAACTTTTCCTAAACCTTCCAATCGAAGTCCCGAAACTTCTTCTGAGCTGGATCGCTGGTGTTTTGCTGCCGCGCCACTTGACGGATTGATCCTGCTGAGGAGACAGCATGGAGTCAGCGGCCAGCCAGTGAGACGGAGAGAAAGCTCCAGCAGCCACATAGAGGAAGACAGCGGTCTGTCCACAAGCCTTTAAAGGGACCATTTAACACAGGCAGACACACACACTCAGATGAGCCGAGACAGACCAGCAGGCACACGTTCAACTGGCTTCCACTTCAGAGAACTGTTAATGTCGATCTTAAACTCTGTATAATTTTGTTATTTTCTTCAGCAGCCAGTGCCCAGTGCAGTTGGACACTTGAGTCCCAAGCTTGGGCATTTATTAGATTAGAGTCTGAGAGGCAGATACTGTATGCAAGAGGCTGAGAAGCCTAGCCAGATTTTTTGGAAGTTTGAAGTAGCCGTTCCAAAGCTTGGAAGGAGAGTTTTAGAGCTGTTAAACTTTATAGAGCCAGCTGCTGAATTCACTGGGAATAAGTTGATATCCTTGTATTTCCAAAGAGGTGTTGAAATATTGAGGTGGACATTTTGACCTTTGAAGGATGAATGTGAAAAATAAAGTAAGAATTCAAAATCACAAAGATCACAGGTATGAGAAATGCATCGGCTTGTAGCCACGTGCCCCTGGCAGAGGACACACCTTGGGACCACCTTGGGATGTGCTGGACGTGCAGTAAGAAAATATTTACTAATGTTAAAAAATGTTGTTGCTGTTACCCTAAAGCTGTTGTGGTGTTTTGCACTGGACTGTGGGACTGGTTTTGTGGGTTAGTGGGACAGTCTTGGTGCCTACTGTCAAGCCGAGCTGTGTGGCTAGAGGTGACCTCCCTGCTCTGTCAGGGGCTGCCATGTTCAATAAAAGAGCATAAGCTTAAATCTCTACGTTTCTCATGTTTTCCAAGACATCCCAATGCGGTCAGACAAGGGATAGGACCCCTCAGCGAACTGGATAGAAATTACACTACCACACACGCAGAAGAAAAGTGGCAAAGAAGAGGACTGAGTTTGGCTGAGGACTGGCAAAGGAGAGGTAGGACTGTGTGATGGGTCAGGACAGCGTAACGAGGACTGCCAAAGAAGAGGTAACGTTGCACAATGGGTCAAGACAGTGTAACGAGGACTGCCAAAGAAGAGGTAACATTGCTCGATGGGTCAAGACAGCGCTACGAAGACTGCCAAAGGAGAGGTAACGCTGCAAGATGGGTCAAGACAGTGTAACGAGGACTGCCAAAGAAGAGGTAACACTGCAGGATGGGTCAAGACAGTGTAACGAGGACTGCCAAAGAAGAGGTAACATTGCACGATGGGTCAGGACAGCGCTACGAGGACTGCCAAAGAAGAGGTAACGTTGCACAATGGGTCAAGACAGTGTAACGAGGACTGCCAAAGAAGAGGTAACATTGCTCGATGGGTCAAGACAGTGTAACGAGGACTGCCAAAGAAGAGGTAACATTGCTCGATGGGTCAGGACAGCGCTACGAGGACTGCCAAAGAAGAGGTAACGCTGCACGATGGGTCAGGACAGCGCTACGAGGACTGCCAAAGAAGAGGTAACGTTGCACAATGGGTCAAGACAGTGTAACGAGGACTGCCAAAGAAGAGGTAACATTGCTCGATGGGTCAAGACAGTGTAACGAGGACTGCCAAAGAAGAGGTAACGCTGCACGATGGGTCAGGACAGCGCTACGAGGACTGCCAAAGAAGAGGTAACATTGCACAATGGGTCAAGACAGTGTAACGAGGACTGCCAAAGAAGAGGTAACATTGCTCGATGGGTCAAGACAGCGCTACGAGGACTGCCAAAGGAGAGGTAACGCTGCAAGATGGGTCAAGACAGTGTAACGAGGACTGCCAAAGAAGAGGTAACACTGCAGGATGGGTCAAGACAGTGTAACGAGGACTGCCAAAGAAGAGGTAACATTGCTCGATGGGTCAAGACAGTGTAACGAGGACTGCCAAAGAAGAGGTAACATTGCTCGATGGGTCAAGACAGCGCTACGAAGACTGCCAAAGAAGAGGTAACGCTGCACGATGGGTCAGGACAGCGCTACGAAGACTGCCAAAGAAGAGGTAACATTGCACGATGGGTCAGGACAGCGCTACGAGGACTGCCAAAGAAGAGGTAACGTTGCACAATGGATCAAGACAGTGTAACGAGGACTGCCAAAGAAGAGGTAACATTGCTCGATGGGTCAAGACAGTGTAACGAGGACTGCCAAATAAGAGGTAACATTGCTCGATGGGTCAGGACAGCGCTACGAGGACTGCCAAAGAAGAGGTAACGCTGCACGATGGGTCAGGACAGCGCTACGAGGACTGCCAAAGAAGAGGTAACGTTGCACAATGGGTCAAGACAGTGTAACGAGGACTGCCAAAGAAGAGGTAACATTGCTCGATGGGTCAAGACAGTGTAACGAGGACTGCCAAAGAAGAGGTAACGCTGCACGATGGGTCAGGACAGCGCTACGAGGACTGCCAAAGAAGAGGTAACGTTGCACAATGGGTCAAGACAGTGTAACGAGGACTGCCAAAGAAGAGGTAACATTGCTCGATGGGTCAAGACAGCGCTACGAAGACTGCCAAAGGAGAGGTAACGCTGCAAGATGGGTCAAGACAGTGTAACGAGGACTGCCAAAGAAGAGGTAACACTGCAGGATGGGTCAAGACAGTGTAACGAGGACTGCCAAAGAAGAGGTAACTTTGCTCGATGGGTCAAGACAGTGTAACGAGGACTGCCAAAGAAGAGGTAACATTGCTCGATGGGTCAAGACAGCGCTACGAAGACTGCCAAAGAAGAGGTAACGCTGCACGATGGGTCAGGACAGCGCTACGAGGACTGCCAAAGAAGAGGTAACGTTGCACAATGGGTCAAGACAGTGTAACGAGGACTGCCAAAGAAGAGGTAACATTGCTCGATGGGTCAAGACAGCGCTACGAAGACTGCCAAAGGAGAGGTAACGCTGCAAGATGGGTCAAGACAGTGTAACGAGGACTGCCAAAGAAGAGGTAACACTGCAGGATGGGTCAAGACAGAGTAACGAGGACTGCCAAAGGAGAAGTAATGCTGCACGATGGGTCAGGACATCCCTACGAGGACTGCCAAAGAAGAGGTAACATTGCAGGATGGGTCAAGACAGTGTAACGAGGACTGCCAAAGAAGAGCTAATGCTGCACGATGGGTCAAGACAGCATAGTGAGACATAACCATGGAGTCCAGCCGGAGGATGGTGAAAGGGACGAGAGCAGCCTGGTGTTTTTGCTGCAGTCTTCCTCTTCCAGTGACACTTGGAGCAGTGAAGCCTTGTCGTTGTGTGGAAGTGTGGACCCTTGACTGGCAGTGACCTTTCTGTCTGGTGTCACTGGTCGTGGCCCTCCAGCAATGTTGTAAGCTGATGGTTCACCAGGCATATCCTGCATGCAGCAAGGCAGCCAGAGGAACCAGCCGGCCTTCAATCCTCACAGTTAAGGCTAGGAGTGCCGCCACGCTGGGGAGGAGGACGCAGCACTCCAGAATACATTCCCAAGGGAGGACAGGCAGCAAACCAAACCAAACCGTGTCCCTTCTACAATATGAATTAGTGGAATGTGTTTCATTGGTCATCTTCATTTGTACATACAGCTATATTACTATTCTCCCGCTGAACGCTCAGCATTGTCCTTTGTGTAGAGGAAGCGTTCGGCTGAACCTGAGGGAAAATGCTAGAAGAAAGAAAAATGTAACAGCTTGTGTTTTTGGCCTCCTCCTTCTCCTCCTCCTCATTTTGTGTAGGAAGCTGCTGAGCTGTCAGGCTGCGTGTTAAACTGTTATCAGCTACCTGGCACGCTTACAAAGATGACCTTCACACACATACACACACATACACACACACACAAGCATCAAAGGCAGCGGAGCAGATAAGAATTAGACCGGGGTGGGGTACAGGCGCGAAAGAGCTGTGGGCAGTTAGAGGGACGAACCCCCACCCCTTCCCCCTCCAGCACCGCTAATATGAAATATTCACATACGCCAAGCGCGCAGCACTCCGTGACCCGAATCAGACGGAGAAGGACGACCTTAAAATGGTCAGGGGTATTCCACCCAAATTACAAAATTCACTCCTGAGCTGTTGCGTATCTCTGTTTTCAGTCATGTTCTAATCAGTTCGGTCCCTTTCAATGGGCTCTTTCGAATGTTTGTGAAATATTAGTTTGAAATTTAAAGAATGATTAAAGAAACAAAAAAGAGGTCACTTCTTTCTGTCAGCATTCCTTAATCCATTTAGTTCATTTAATTTAATTCATATTAATGCATACATATTTCCAGCTCTTTCTCCAGATCAGCCATGTTAGCCTCGTAGCTCCAGTGTACACCTTAAGGGAAGAACTTCAGACACTCTTGGCTCATTAACAACTAAATGAAGTGGGTTGAAGGGTTTTTTTTTGGTGGGAATCATTCCAGGGCTGAAATTTCAGGCTTTGGTTGACTTGCTCACTGACTCTGATAAGGTGAGGAGGTGTCCCAGGCCTAAAACTAGCATCAAGTTCTGGCCTCATCAGTTCACTGAACTTTATATCCTACACTACAGGATTCAGCCACACGGCTATTGCTGTGGTGTCAACCAATTTCTGACTAGCCTAGTCATTCATCTACAGGCTGATAAATACAAGCAAGTCAGCAGCAGCCCAACTCCAACATTGGGTGGGTTGAAAAGAAACAGCAAGAAAACACTGATCCTATCTTTATTGAGCAAGAATGGATGCCAGAGACCCTTACAGCTAGAAAGAAGAGCTAAAATATTCAGCTAGCCAGCTTTGTCATCTGACAAGTCTTTTCCGTAGGTTGAGGAATCCTCTTTCTTCCAATCTACAGATGATTTTAAGTCCATTATTTAACATTTCAGAAGTGTTTCCCACCTTCAACATAGATAACCAGAAGGTCTAACAAGTCTGTAAACCAGAAAATCTCACTCGCAAGCCTTTCTAGGTTCTGCTAATAGGTGTGCTAACAATAGATGTAGACAGAACACACTGTTTGCTTCATCTGAGGAACAAGAAATGCATTTCATAGAGAAGTATCTTCCAATTCAAGGGCTTAAATGGTAGTTAAAGCGATGTTAAACGCTGAACTGGCACCATTAGCACCCAGAGTTTTGTCTTTTGTATGCTTTTGTCCATTGGCCAGCAGTGAAAGGGTTTACAGGTATCAGTACCTGCTCAAGATTGGTGTAAACAGGACTTAATGCTGAAACCCATGCTAGGTTTATGGTGGTTTGGAGCTGAGTTGGTCACCATGCATGGCCATACTGGGTGGCGGAGTACACCATGGACAGGTCACCAGGCCAATCGCATGGCCAACACATACCTATGGGACATTTAGAGTGAGCGATCAACCTAACACGCATGTTATACATGTTTATGTATATAAACCAAACACTACCATATCTTCAGTTAATATATATTGTATATTGATGTCTCAACCACTGATTTTAGAATTAGTACCTTGCAATATACCTTTAGTTGAAAAGCTAAAGTTCATCTGGGAAGAATATAAGCTTTGTTGGATTTTATACATAATTCATTTTACGTGAGTCTGTGTTTCATGTTGTGTTTAGCTAGCTAATGAGCAAGTCAGCTAATTAGTCAATGTAGAGCCTTTAGGAAGACCATTAAATCACTACTTGTGGTTATTACGATGCTTCCAGGTGAAAGATAACTAAACTAAAACTAGAACCTCATGTTCTGGATCTGTTTCTTGAGCTTTGAGAATGGCAGAACTAACACCGTTGCATATCAAAATGAAGGCGATAACAAGGTGATCAGAAATTAAGCTTTTTATGGAAGTCTAGATTACTAGGCTGTACTGTCTACTATTTCGTGTTGACATTAGAGTTGTGTTTAAAAAATCGATTTTTCGATTAAAATCGTTCTTCATTTAAATAATCCGATATCAATTCGTATACCAGGACGGTATATAAACACTAATGTTTTTAGTAATGGTAGGTTGAGCGTTCCTTGTACATTTACCACATTAATTCTCTGAAAATCTCTTTTCATATTCAAACAATACATTTTATTGTAACTGAAATATCCCTAAATGAATCCATATTGAATTGAATCGAATTGAATCGGAAATCAAATTGAATTGGGACCTGAATCGGGATCGAATCAATCCGGGAAATCAGTGGCCAGCCCTAGTAGGCATTGACCGTTAAATAGATCAAATTCCCAAAAAGGTATCTCACAAACATGGGGCACCCCAGATAGCTGGCATGTCATCGCTGTCCAAAGAAAATAAGTATCTCCATAGTAACTTTACAGGAGAGGACAAAACCAGGCATTACTGTCAATGCAAGTCAATGGAATCAGAAGTGATTTTGAATCAAGTGTTTTGAGGCATTTCTACTGGGCCATTCATCATGAAGTTTTCTCACAATGCAAATGTGGATACAATGACGATTTATTAGTCCACTGACTTGTGACACTGTCACTACATTGTGTGCAATTTTCATAATGAACGGACCAATAGAAATGCTCCAAAATAGCTTAGAAAAAAATCTGGTTCCATTGACTTGCATTGGAAGTAAAGGAGGTTTTTGTCCTCTCCTGTAAAAATGGCCATTTTCGACTTGTTTTTCTTTGGACGGTCTCCATTTTTCTTTATTTTCTATTTTTCTATGCATATATATTTTGCTTATGTTCTCAGTCAGTGACGTATCTAGAACGTGACCTGTTTTCTCCCACAATAGGTCCCACTGGACATCCAAACATGATCGGTTGACTCTGACGCTGTCAGTTCATAATCCCCTTCATACTTATGTGGAAGTCCTAACCAATAGGAGTGCTTGCTTAGCGGAATCTACCTAGATACCACAAAGAACACAGTCCTGATTGGCCAGTTTTCCTTAATATGATTTCACTGCCAATCAAAACTGATGGCTTATTTCAATATGGTCCGCGTACAAACCCAACATGGCTGGTTACTCTAACTAAGAAAAACATTGCGTGGACGGCCCTAAGGGGGCTTTTATTAAGCTGTTCAGATCTTGAGTTGTGAAAGTGTGTACCGCAGCTCCGGTGGGAGGAGATGTAAGGCTGGATCAGTGTTTCGGAATCAGGCAGAAGGAGCTATAAAGTGTGGCGTGTGCTCGCCCGGCCAAAGGCCATTTAGAGAGCTCGCTAAGGAGAGCAGAGGATTGTTAGGATAATTAACAGAGAGCTACATCAACAGCAGGGATGATGAGAGAGTGTGTGTGTGCATGCGGTCCGGGTTAATTAACATGGATGCGTCTCAGTGGAACGTTCTCGTGCGTTCGCGGACGGGGTTAATTAACAGATGCCAGAAAGAAAGGCTAATGTGTGTGAACTCCGTTCCAATCCAATCCAAACTTTCGTTCGGAATGACTGCTCTTTTACTGTAACAGCAGCAAACAGAGGGCCTCTTTTCTCACCACACCGTACGCCTATCAGTGGGCATACCCAGCCGCCTGTGGGTAAACTCCACTCAGGATTGGTGGAGAGAATTCCCAGTGGTCCAGTAACAATAGAGTGTGTAGGGTGAGTATATGTGTAGTAATTTAGGTTGAACCAGCTTCTACTGTTCATTCGGCCCAGATTGCTGAATGATGGAACAGTGGCATTCAGATGCTTGTCCACTATTTAAGGTGGAACGGAAGTTTGAACAAGAAGCTGACGTCGAATTAAGAACAAGACTTCGCTCACATTACGGAACACCATTAGCACAAACAAGCAGATGTCTTCGCCTTGCCTCAGCGACACGGCATGTACTTGTTATTGTCCATGCATGTAAGAGTTCCACAATAAAGTAACACAGAAAAGTAATTAGCTAATATAGCAATATACACCTGTTCCCATTGGTGTAGGACCCGGGGGGGTCACTCTCTGTGCTTGTTGTTAGTAACAGGCTCTGGTTGCTAGGTGGTCTTTCACTTTGTTAAGGTTTGTGTTGAGATACCTGTTCAGTAATATCCTACAGTCAGCAGCTTCACTGACCCGAGCTCTCGACTCACCAGCTTTAAACGTGAGGTCAGTGATGAGAGCAATAAATAGCAATGCTGACTATATATACTGCAATAAAACGACTTTAATATAATGTGTTGTTATGGTAACAGACTAGAAGAGTTTGGGTTAGATAGCGTTCATATAACTTTAGTCAGAAAGTTCTCTGAAACGTAAAGTTACATTACTCTCTGACCACGCTGCTACTACACTACATACGTAAAAAATAAAATAATATATAATAAATAAAATTAATTCATTAATGAATAAATAAAAGGACTACATTGTTAGATGTGCTGTCAGTGGTGCAGTATGTAATGTTCCAGAAGGTGCTGTTTGGGATGAAGGAACAGTGTTGGTGATGATGCTAAAGGAATAAAGGATGAAGGAACAGTGTTGGTGAGGATGATAAAGGAATAAAGGATGAAGGAACAGTGTTGGTGAGGATGATAAAGGAATGAAGGGATGAAGGAACAGTGTTGGTAATGATAAAGGAATGAAGGGATGAAGGAACAGTGTTGGTGAGGATGATAAAGGAATAAAGGATGAAGGAACAGTGTTGGTGAGGATGATAAAGGAATGAAGGGATGAAGGAACAGTGTTGGTAATGATAAAGGAATGAAGGGATGAAGGAACAGTGTTGGTGGTGATGATAAAAGATTGAAGGGATGAAGGAACAGTGTTGGTGATGATAAAGGAATGAAGGGACGAAGGAACAGTGTTGGTGATGATGATAAAGGAATGAAGGATGAAGGAACAGTGTTGGTGATGATGATAAAGGAATGAAGGGATGAAGGAACAGTGTTGGTAATGATGATAAAGGAATGAAGGGAAGAAGGAACAGTGTTGGTGATGGTGATAAAGGAATGAAGGGATGAAGGAACAGTGTTGGTGATGATAAAGGAATGAAGGGATGAAGGAACAGTGTTGGTGATGATGATAAAGGAATGAAGGATGAAGGAACAGTGGTGGTGATGATAAAGGAATGAAGGGATGAAGGAACAGTGTTGGTGATGATAAAGGAATGAAGGGATGAAGGAACAGTGTTGGTGGTGATGATAAAGGAATGAAGGGATGAAGGAACAGTGTTGGTGAGGATGATAAAGGAACGAAGGGATGAAGGAACAGTGTTGGTGAGGATGATAAAGGAATGAAGGGATGAAGGAACAGTGTTGGTGAGGATGATAAAGGAACGAAGGGATGAAGGAACAGTGTTGGTGATGATAAAGGAACGAAGGGATGAAGGAACAGTGTTGGTGATGATAAAGGAACGAAGGGATGAAGGAACAGTGTTGGTGAGGATGATAAAGGAACGAAGGGATGAAGGAACAGTGTTGGTGAGGATGATAAAGGAACGAAGGGATGAAGGAACAGTGTTGGTGATGATACAGAAATGAAGGAGTGAACTTTCTCTGACTCTTTAGCTGATTTGTGTGGGCAGAGCCAGAGAGAGACATCAGCCTTCAGTGATTGGTCGGGGAAATGATGACATAAGCGTTACCCAAGATTAGACTGGCCCAGTTTATAGGGGGCTGTTTCTTTGTTTCACGGCTGCTGAATTGTTCGAGCGGGCGAGAGAAGATAAGCCCCCCTCAGTGGATGAACGCTGGCCCGCCGGGGCTCTCCCGGCTTTGTGGGCCTCGGCTGCTTAAACCGGCGTTCCAGGTGTGAAGGTGAAATGGAAGGGAATTACACGCGCGTGCACATTTCTGTGTGTTTAATGTGCAAAAAAACGAGAGGGGCTCAGGCATGAAGGTGAGAGCCTCGCACGCTCACCAAGCCCAACCCCCCCCCACCCCCGCCCCCCGAGCGTATTTACAGCAGAGAAAATGTTGATTATACAACAGCTGCTGCTACTCGCACACAGCTCGCGGCTGAGGAAGAAGCGTGCATTGTTCGGCTGTGGAAAGAGAGAAAGAGCAGCTTTGTAGTGTGGAACGCCCCCCCCCGCCAACCGCCCCCCGCTCCGGTGCACTGCCGAAGCCGACAGGATAATTGCTGTACCGAAGCCACTTCCATTGCTCGCTCTTGAGTGGCTTGTTTTGGCAAGTTGCTGAACTCGAACTCTCGACGGGGCACCAGAAGCTTCCGTCCAAGAATTCATAACACCAGACTTAATGTACGCATTAACTGAATGTATTATTCATAGCAAACTCTACGATTGGCTGGTTTACAGCGAGACAACCAATGATCACACAGAAGCAACAAAGAGATAGGCCGTGTCTGAAATCACACCCTATTTACCGCTTAGGGTTCTATTTAGTGCTGTCCGAGTTCTCAGTGGACAATTAGATTCCTTATATAGTTCACTATAGTGTTACCCACAATGCACCATAAAAATAGTGGACAACTGTACCCTACTTACTAGTTAACATAATGCATAGCAGTTTCTTCAGAAAGATGGAGGTCCGAAGTCCCTCTACTGTCTCCCTCACTGCTCCCCTACATAGTGTTCTACGTGGAACAGTCTATGTAGTGAACAGGGATCGAGTTAATGAGTGGACCATTTCAGACACACCAACAGTTACCCAAACCAGCTACTCACGTTCATCTCCACATCAACAGAAGTTAAAGTTCTCAAAGTTGTCAAACTTTGTTTCAGATGATCTGCTTCAACCAGCTCACAGTGATCAGCTCACACAGCATGGCTGCTACTTACAAGTTGGGTTAGCTGTGATGCTAATAAAGGTGGAGCTGCTTGTCTCTTCTGGGATCTTGGTAAAGATGTGGGAGCTCAAGTTTTAAGTTTTGAGAATTTTCAGTTCCACCTTAACTGTGCTGCGCCTTTTACGATGGAATGGGACATTTGATTGAGAAGCTGGGGAACCCAAGAAACCCTCACAGTCCTCACCACCACCTACCTATCTCCTGTTCTTCAGTCCTGTATCAGTACTACCACAGTTATAGGAGGGGACAGAACTCAAGTTCTCAGACTTGTCTTCTCTCCAGTCTACCAGCATACTACCACTGGTCACCGAACAGATTATAAGAGAAGAATTGAGGGATATAAGAGATGATTGAGGATTCAGGATTGGTGGAACCTTCATCAGCAACCTTAATATGTGGATGGTATTGCACTCATAGCAAAGAATCTTTATAAAGGCCCCAATAGGAAAGGGTAAAGACGGCACTTCAGCTCCATATGAATAAGACTAAGTTCACAACAACAGGTAAGAACTTTACCATTGATGGCCAACATGGTGGACAGCTACTCTGATCAATTCTCAACAACAAAGGATCCAGTACTCAAAGAGTACAGCACAGATTGGCAGAGCAAGGATGGAGGAGTTTGCAGAGTTCTTCAAATACAATGATTTTCCTCTATATAGAAACATCTGAATTGCCAAAGCTCTGGTGGCACAGGAGAAGTGTGGATGCCTGAGGACAACTTCTCAGAAGAACCAATTCATTGGACAAGGCCCTTAAGCGTGAAGGAAGAGGGTGACCAGCACAAGATGGATTGATACAATCAGATGAATCATGAACCAGCCATTCAGAAGCCTGAAGACTCAAACAGAACACAGGGAATTCTGGAGAAACATGATCCATATGGTCACCAAGAGGCACAAGCAACATGATGGCACTTGATAATAATGATCTAGCTATTTGTAACTAGAGTTATAAAGTGAAGAATTGAAGTGGGACCTCACAACTACATATCATGTAGTACTTTGGCACTCCACCTTGACTGCATCACAGTATCACCCACCTGATGTAGCACCTGTACAGCTTCTAAAGCTCTTACCTTCAGACTCAGCTTTAGTTTATAAACTTTAAGTACTGTTAGACCAGAGGAGGATGGGTCTCCCCTTGTGAGTCTGGTTCCTCCCAAGGTTTCTTCCTCCAGTTGAGGGAGTTGTTGTTGCCACTGTTGCCTCTGGCTTGCTCACAAGGGATAAAGTGTGTGATTTCATGTTCTTCATGCTTTAAAATTCCTGTAAAGCTGCTTTGTGACAACATTGTTGTAAAAAGCGCTATACAAATAAACTTGACTTGACTACTTTCTGTTCAGGTCCTTAGAGCTCTGCAATTATGTGATGAAAACATTGTTCGGTTCAATGGTCCAACCATTACGGTGACCACACAGAGTCCATACAGAGTCCCTGGGGCACACAAGAGCATGCTCCCACTTTGAGGGCATCCTGGCGTTTGAGATTGTCTACTGTAAGCACAACTTCCATGGGCGATCCATGTGCAAGGCTTTATTAATACAAAAACAAGGATACATATCAACAAAGAAAGTCCACTGCTCACTGCAGCGAGGTTTCCAGTTGACGAGGGGCGAGCAGTCAGTTCGAGGAGGAGGAGGTAAGATGGAGTAGATGACTGTCTCCTGGTTGGGCTATGGGGGAACAGAGCATTACCTCGTGTTCTGTGGAAACAGATCTCCTGTGTAGAACAGAAGATGGTTAGTCCTTGCGTGGTCTGGAGCTCGCCCAGGGTTACACCCTCTCTATACCCCAAGAGGGTGGGATTCACAGTTCTGTGCGCTGAATACAACAGTCTTTAAAGGGACCGGTTGGAGCCAGGGAGTAACCCCGCTTCGGAGAGCGAGTCAGGAAGTCCGCGGAGGTGCCAGGGAAGACAGCTCAGACAGATGGAGGTGAGTGCTCGGGCAGGTCGATGGGTCTGCAGGTCTCTTGGGTTCCAGAGAGATAGCCAGGACCCCACTGTAGAGATGCTTAGTCCGGTTGGACCTACAGAGAGACTACGGACAGGTAAGCACTGACTGATTGTCAGGTGTGAGTATTGTGTTGCCATGGAGATGCGTGTGTGAGAGCTGTGTGTGTGTGTGTCCAGAGCTTCCTAGAACTCCGGAGACTGCGATCTCACGAAGCGCTGGGAGGAGGTTCTTACAACATTGTCTTCTATGGGGTGCTGAAACAATAAGAGACAGAGTGCTGCAACCTCTTTAACCAACTCCTCACTGTACTGAGGGCAGGAACAACAGCAGAACCAATCCCTCAACGGCTCTCCACTTTGGCCAGCTCTCCACTTTGGTCCTCATGGCCAGTTGCCTCGTTCACCATCCTCCAGCCAGGCTTTGCTGCTGAGCCACTTTACTATGGTGTTCATTTCTTGCAGTCCTCACTCTTTGCCACTGCATGCATTTGATTTTCCCTCCAGTCCACTGATTAGGCCTTTGGGCAAACAGGCCTGTGGAGGGTGAAGGGTCGCATGCTTTACAGTCTTTATATTGAAGGCTTTATATTGAAGGCTGTAGCACTTGTTGAGTTTATGGGAATCCAGTATTCTGCTTGATTGCCAGAATACAGTGGTGCTTGAAAGTTTGTGAACATAAAAATAGATAAAGAGAGGCCAATGAGACATTTACGGCCATTCGTTTACATTAAATTACTTATCTTTAGGTGGCAAAAGTATGTGAACCCCTGGGATTAGCTGTGAACTTACCGTCAGGTATTCACAGTCAATAGGATGACGATCAGGTGTGAGCTTTTGTGATTGACTTTGAATGAAAGGGTTGATTTTGGGGCATTTGTGTTGGTCCATTCATCATGACCCATTTTTCTGTGGACGGTGATGATTTTAGACTTGCAATGACTTAAATGAGTGTATGTGTATAACAACTGTGCTAATGCGCTTACAGGCTCTCGGGGTGAAAGGAGACATAAACAAATGTATAAATAAATAGTGCTTATCCAAGCTCTCCACAGACGAGAATCATATTCCCTTTGACGTTAGAACTGAAACTAGATCAGCATTGTTATGCATTAAAGTTCACTATGCAACTCCCAGTGCTAAGTGTTGATTAGAGTGACTAAGGGCTGCTACTGTTTAAAGGCTTTGAACAAGATGAGTAAACAGCGTACGGCGGTACAAGCCAGCAGACACCCAAGCTTGCGTACACTGAGCTAGCGAAAGCTACGTGTCTGAGAAGTCCATTCCCACAATTTGTCCCTCACACCAACTGTTGGCGATCAACTGAGACGCGTCTGACGTCCAACGTCTGCTTCTTTAGCTTTGCACTGGAGCTGCAGGGCTAACGAGTCATGCTACTTAGCTAATTAGAATCATGCAAAATTCTAGGCATGTGAACTCCATTTCTAGATAACAGTTTGTCATGCGGTGTCAGAAGCCACATAAGCAAGTCTATTAGAGATATTCTGAAAAATTCAACACGGTTTGCGACGAGATGATTCAGGCCTGCAGATTGCACTATGCTAATTAGTTAATTAGCCGGAGAAGGCCGAGGACAGTTGTAACAGCAGGATAGTTGTAACGTATTAAATATGTTTGTAGCCTTGCAAGCTTCAAGTGCCACATTCATACAGCAAATGCGTATCACCCTCTTTGAGTGCATGCATATCCACTGCGCGTACGTTATCTTGGGTTTAGATGCATCCATGGGTGCTAATGTGGGTTAGACTTTGAGGTGCCACATTTCTTTTTGGATTCATGTGCTATTCCCTTGACAAACATTGAATCTGTGGAGTGGACTTGGATGTAAGAATAAGACTCTGGGGGGAATATATTTGAATTATTGATGTTTATAGTAAACGGGCAGCTGAAAGTTGAATTAAAACCTACATAGTGACCAGTAACTGTGATGACAGATGACATGACTGGCTACATTACATTACTGGTAGCGGTGAAATGACACTGTTATCTTCAGCAAAGCAATGGATCAAGTTGTAGGCTGGCCTTGCATACCTTACATATTACTACAGCTTCTCCCTGTTGTGATATCAGCATATCATAGCTGTTCCAGGAAGTATCTCCGTTCTTAGTGTTCTACATAGTTTGAACTTGAAATTTCATGATGATTGGAGCAAGAAGAATGCTTCAAAACTGCTTTGAAATATATTTCCAATAACTTTCCAATAACTTCTATTGTTACTTTTTGGGATATACTTGTGTTTCTTTGGACAGCAATGAAATTGCTGTAATGAATCTGAAAACTGGAATTCCCACTCCAACACGCTTGACTACAATGAATATAAAGCATGCAAAAAAAACAACAGACTTAAAAACCTGAAAGTATTCACTGAAGCCAAAGAAGCCAATGATAATGATGAAACTCATCCAGTCTTTCACTTATCTTCTTTTCTTCTCTAGTTGAGGGGTTTACCAAAGCCTATCCCAACACTTATTGGGTTGAAGGCAGAAAAACACCCAGGACATGGTGCCAATTATGTTTGTTTAGGCTTTAGATGGGTACAAATGGTTTTATGACATTTCATTCTAAATCCTTAGGCATTGATATAAAGTTGGGTTTCTTTGCAGCTGTAACAGCTTCCACTCTTCTGGAAACCTTCCTACAGGATTCTGGAGAGTCTGGAGAGGGAATATTTGCACATTTGTGAGGTCAGACATTGATGTTAGACAAGAAGCTTGCATTTTCCATTGTGGTTCATCCCAAAAGTGTTGGATGGGGTTGAGGTCAGGATTCTTTGTGGGCCAGTCAAGTTCTACCACACCAAAAACTCAGCAAACCAGCCTTTCTTGACCTTGCTTTGTGTACAGAGAAGCTGGAAGAGAACAAAAGCTTTCTCAAACTGTTTCCACAAACCTAGGATACGTTTGTCCAAAATGTCTCGCTGAAGCATTGAGATCAATGGAACCTCATAGCATCATCCATCCCTCTTCCACTAAACTTTACAGTCAGCACAGTGTAGTCAGGCAGGTAACGTTCTCCTAGTATTCTCCAAACCCAGACTCGTCCGTCAGCATGCTTGGTCACTCCACAGAACATGTTCTCACTGCTCCAGAGCTCTGTGATGATGCTGTACACCACTCCATTTGGTGAGGTGGAAACCCATGTGCCATGAAGCTCCTGGTACACCATTTTTCACTGATGTTGATGCCAGAGGAGATTTAGAGCTCTGCAAAAACAAGGGTGGCACAGTGAGTAGTGGTGCAACCGCAGAGCAAGAAGGGTCTAGGTTCACTTCCCCCGGCTTGGTACTCAGAGACCTTCCAGTGTGAAGTTTGAATGTTCTCCCTTTGTCTGTGTGGGTTAGGGTGTTTCCTGCTTCCCATCCAATGAGTGTTAGGACAAGAACGAGCATTCCCCTTGCAGCCCATTATCACCAGTAAGACAATGCAACACAACACACGGCTAGAAATGTCCCACATTGGTTGAAAGACCATCACCAAGACTTCCAGGTACTACCCTTGATCCCTAATTCCTCAGACTTGAGCATCTGTGGGACCAGTTGGATGTTGGCTCTATGGATCCACCTCCATGCTCCCTCCAGCAGCTGGGGGATGCACTGCAGTCAGCATGACTCCAGATATCTGTGACCACCTACCGGGACCTTATTGAGTCACTCGCAGTCCATCTAGCTGCTGTCCCCGCTGCACATGGACTCAACTGTGTGTATGTTCCACAATAGAATACCACATTTTCTAATATATGTACTAAAGCATTATAAAATATGTAGCCTAAATCATTATTAATCATATATATATATAATTAATAACTGGAGTCAGTGACTAAAGCTCAGAGCTTCCCGTGTACGGAAATGAAAAACAAGTATCTGCAGCTCTGTGCTGTTTGCCCAGGGGCTTTGATTTAACTAGTCAGGTTGCTGATGTTTTGCCAAATCGATGTGCCAAAATCAAATTGTATATCACTCGTCTTCCATTATTAACAGCAGCTCCGGCTGCAAGAGCGATATTAGCATCTGTAAAGAGACAGTACCGAGAAAAAACAGCTCTGGAGTGAAATTCTCTTGTGGGACTGAATGAAACACTTGAACTCAATAACTAAGAGGTGCGTCCCAATACTTTTGTCCCTACGGTGTACAAGATCTCATGTCCCAGTTGCATCTTTTCACCCCAACGGGATCTTCAGATTGAAGCGCCGGTACTTGAGGCAATGGCGGATAGCAATGGATTGATTGGTTGGAATACAGTCACAGGTTGCACCACTGAGTTAGTGCCCACTACGTCTATGAGGAATATCTTCAAACTAGAGGTGGGCGATACCGGGAATTTTGGTATCAATCCGATACCAAGTAAACACAGGGCCAGTATCAATACTGATAATGATACCGATACTTTTTAATATTTAAGCTTCATAGATCCAAAGGATTCGCAAAACATTGTATATGACAACAAAATACTATAACAATCAACATTTTTGTTTAGAATCAATGCAACAGTAACGAAACAAAGTTTGCCTCAACATTAGGAAAATAAATCACTTTTTGAGGTAAAAACCTAAAACAAAATCTCCAGAGGTCGAGGGCTGACAAACCACAATACAACAAAAGTAACACACCACAACAAATACTGTAAACAAACTGTTTCAAACGTATTCTGTCTAACAGTACAATAAAATAATAAAAAATAAGGAATTTCTTCCAATTCAGTGCACGTCTGGCTTTAAACAAAATAAAAACAATAAGTGAAAATTAAATAAAGAGTATCTTCTGAGGTTAGACAGCTGAAAAAACACAATAGAGAAAAATGAACACACCACTTTTTTCAAGTCAAATAATAAATAGAGATTTCTAAACTCCAGGAATGTCTCTCTTGACATGAGCTTGAGTATCGATCTTTTTATCGACTAGTATTAATCAATATCAATACCAGCGTTGGTATCGATATTATCCATATGTGGATCTATTCGCCCACCTCTACTTTAAACCTACTTCACGTAAACTCATCAAATTTGAATAATAAATATATCCCAAATGTCATATATAGGTTTGAGTCATTGAATGGCTTGGGGGGACGGGGACGGGGGTCCTGCTGCCAGGAGAGATCTTTGAAGGTCTTTGTTTATGATGATATTATTATGTAAAGAGGTCCCAACACTTTCTTGGCTAAGGATTGTTACGGGAAGACCCGTCAGTGTTTAGTTCTTATAAATCTGGGCCCCTGTCTTCTTCCAGCCTAGCATTCCTTCTTTCATTCTCTCTCTCTCTCTCTCTCTCACTCTCACTCTCGCTCGCTCTCCCTGGGAGAGTAAGTCATTAATGGCTGAGAATCGAAGGAGAGACACGAGCCACACATACCCGCAGTGGTTTCTGTCTTCATATCGTTGAAGGAGGCCCTGCAGGTCCCTCTCTCTCTCTCTCTCTCTCTCTCTCTCCGTTCCCGTTTTTCAAGCTAAATTGCTTTTGCCCAGGAAGGAGTGCCCACTTTCCTTCTCCTAGCGACTCCATTTCTTCAACTCCTCGTCTTTCTCTCTGCCCCCCCAACACAACCCCCTCACCACCCACATCCTCCACAACCCCCCCACCCACCCACCCACCACCCCAGCAACACTCTACTTCCTTAACTAACTGAAGCTCAGATGAGTGATGAGAACCGTGCGATGGCAGGAATGACGTTCCCTAATAGCGCTCATGTCTCGGTTCTAAAGCGCCGCCGCGGAGAACTCGGAGAATTTGTTCTGTTAATTAGATGTCACTGGGGAGGGAAGATAAACCATTCGCCGTAGTAACAGGGCTGTGGTGGGCTTATTACGGGAAGATCTGCTTTTATGACTCTGTCGGTGTTTAGTTCTCATAAATCTGGGCTCCTTTCTTCGTCTCACGTCTCACCTCGTCTCGACTCGACTCTCCTCTTATCTTGTTTTCCTTTGTTCGTATTGATTTCTCGTCTTTCTTTTCCTCTTCTCCGTTCTCCTTTCGTGCTGTTTTCTTCTCCTTGTCTCGTCTGTTCTCTTTTCTTCTCTTCTCGTGTCTTCTCATTTCTTGTTGCAGTACTTCTCTTTTAATCACGACGAGCTCTTGTCTTCGTGGGTTTCTCTTCCTCTCTCTTTTCATCTCTTCATCTTTCCTCCACTGTTCTGTTTCCTCTTTGGGACGTATTTTTCTTCCCTCTTGTTTCTTCTCTCCTCTTTTCTCATCTGATTATCTCATTTCTCATTTCTTGTTCTATCTCATGTACACTTATTTCTTTGTCTCATCTTTTTCTTCTGATTCTTCTTTTATCTGTTTTTCCTTTTTCTTCTCTGCAGTCTCTCCTCTTGTCTTCTGTTCCCTTTCCTTTCTCGTTCTTATCATGTTTTTTTTCTTTAAAATTTATCTTTTGGACACTCTTCTAATATCCTCTCATGTCTACTTTTCTCTTCTTCTCTTTTCTTTTCTTTTCTTGCATCTCCTTTGCTCCAAACATCTAATTTTTTCTTTTTCTCTTTGTTTTTTGAAACTTTTCTAAAACTTTCTCTTCTATTATTGTCTCTCATTTCCTTTTATGTTTGTATGTTCATTCTCTCATTTATTTTAATTTTTTTCTCCCTTTTTTCTTCTTCTCGTGTAATTCCTTCCTTTCTTTCCCCCTCAAACTTCTTCTTTCTTTAAATCTCTGTTCATCTCTTTGTCTCATTCTCTTCTTGTGTCTTCTGTTTTCTTGTCTCATATGTCTCCACCATTTCTCATTTCTGATCTTTCTTATATTTCTTTTTCTTTTTATTATTTAGTCTCTTCCTTTTTTCTCTTTTCCTACTTTTGTCTTATTTTCTCTGTCTCTCATCTCTTATTGGTTTCTCTTTTCATCTCTTTCTCTTCTGGTCCCAATTTTCTCTCCACTTCAATCCTGGTTCTTCTGTTCTCCTCTAGTCTTTCTCTTTCCTTCCTTCTCTTCTTTTTCCTTCTAATCCAATTTCCTCTCTGTATCTCCTGTCCTCTAATCTTGTCTCATCTATCTCTACTTCTCTCCTCTCATCATTTCTCTTCTTTTCTCACCACTTCTGTTTCTTTTTGAGATACAGATATAATAAAAACTCTTAAAAGTAAATCTTTTTTGAGATGCTGGGTTGTGACTCTCTGTTCTGCATACTCGGTTCTTTGGGGAACCAGAAGTGTCTACTTTCTTAAGCATGTATCTAGAACATTTTTCTGTCTTACAGTCTTTCTTTTAAACTGTTTCAATGTCCCTGCACTCCAGAACCATTTGCTAATAAGCTGATGAGTAACCAGTTCAGGGCTACACTAGAAGCAGGGCACAAAACCCCCTTCCTACAGTCATCTATCTCTATGACTATCCTCCTTCCTCTCCTCCTAAAGGACTGTAGGTGAATGTGATGGAGTGACGGCTCAAGGCTCTTCCTAATGCTCAATTATAGAGTGGAGATAGTTACTGGTGAGGTCATTATCTAAGCACAGCTGTGGGGATGTCATATAACACACCTGCACATACACAGCAGGGGCATAAATCACTAGGACGTTAACTAAGTTACTTACTTACCATGATATATATATATATATATATAAATATATACACACACACTATATTGCCAAAAGTATTCGCTCGTCTTCCTTCACACGCATATGAACTTAAGTGCCCCATTCTTAATCCATAGGGTTTAATATGATGTCAACAGCTTCAGCTCTTCTGGGTACTCTTCTCCACACGGTTTAGGAGAGTGTTTATGGGAATGTTTGACCGACAGTTCTTCTAGAAGAACATTGGTGAGGTCAGACACTGATGTTGGACGAGAAGGTCTGGCTCACAGTCTCTGCTCTAATTCATCCCAAAGGTGTTCTATCAGGTTGAGGTCAGGACTCTGTGCAGGCCAGTCAAGTTCTTCCACACCATACTCGCTCCTCCATGTCTTTATGGAGCTGCTGTGTGCACTGGTGGGCAGTCATGCTGGAACAAAGTTGGGAACAGGTTATAACACCACTGACAGTCAACTGTGGAATATTTAGTAGTGAGGAAACTTCACGACTGGACTTGTTCCACAGGTGGCGTCCTATCACGGTACTACGCTGGAGTTCACTGAGCTCCTGAGAGTGACCCATTCTTTACTAATGTGTGTAGAAGCAGTCTGCATGACTAGGTGTGGGTTTTATACACCTGTGGCCATGAAAGTGATTGGAACACCTGAATTCAATGATCTGGATGGGTGAGTTAAGACTTATAGAGCTACATGGGTTATGTACATATCAGTCTCTGACTTTACATCTACAAGGTGGATCAACAAGGTAGGCTCGTCACATCAGCACGACACACTCTAACACACCAGAATGACCCACCACCCACATAATACCTGCTCTGTGGTGGTCCTGTGGGGTCCTGACCACTGAAGAACAGGGTAACAGAGTATACAGAGAATCAGATGAACCACAGTCTGTAATTAAAGTAGTACAAAGTGCTCCTATATGGTGTGTATACATACAAGGAGGTGGTTTTGTGGTTTTATAGAATTTGCGGATATTTTCTGGGACATAATACTTCCAGGCTGTCCCCACCTCCCCCATGCTGTAGCCAAGCCCCCTCTATAATAAGATTCCGGCTCTGACACAGAGCCTGAGACGTGCACCCACACACAGCAGGACTTGATCATCCTCTGAGCCACACATATATAACGGAAGCCTTCCTGACAGCCCCGTCTGCCCTCTGCCCTGTCCTCTCTCCGGCCGAGGTGACAGACACCTCACGCTTACTCTCCACAGGACAGATCAGTCACCGTCATCAACAGGGCAGTGAGGTCAGTCTGTGCGTGTGAGCTAGGTTTTGTATATTTTCAGAAAACAGGGTTAACTTGAGGACCTCCACAGGACCACCACAGAGCAATAGTGTGGTGGACCATTCTCGTTCACACCAATGCTTTCTACATATATATATATATATATATAGTACTGTAGGCACTGGGGCACATATGTGACCTCATCTCCTGACATGACATTAAAACAAACTGTGTGTCAGATGGGGGTAGAGGGGCAGTCTGGGTGGTCTTAACCATCAGTCCAGCCTGTGTTATCCTCTTTACCTTCACACACATACAAATGAATGCCGTGACAGACCCACCTGGCAGGCGGTGTGTGTATGTGATGAAGCGGTCTGGCCCACGTCTCAGCCGTCAGCAGAAGTTTGTTTGGAGGGCACAGTGACTCATGGTCTTTAACACACACACACACACACGTTGTGTAAGGTCCCAGGGTGAAGAGGCTTGAAGCTGGCTGGGTGTCTGAGAGCTTGCGTTAGCTTTGCCTGGGGAAAAAAACTCTAAACCAACAAACTTCCTGCTCTCTCTGCAAGCTCTCGCAGGCCGAGCCTCCACTGTCTGAACTGCCAGCTAATTGGTCCAGGTAGAACGTTAAAAAACCAGTCGTACAAAGGAAAAATAAAGCATTTGTTTTCCCCAAGTGAAACAGGCTGGTAGCAATGTTTTCTGCTTCCGCTTGACAGGCAGAGTGAGTGTTTGGTCTGGAACTGCAGGAGTGAAGGCCAACTTGGCTTAGCAGTGCCGGAGCACAAAATAAACTTTTATTTATAGACAGTCATTCAACTACACTCAGCCTAAGATGAATTATACGGTCATAGAGTGCATTCATCACAATACATACTGAGTGGTATACGTCCCCTGCAGTAATTCAGATATGCTTAAAATGCACCCCTATATACTAAAATAAAAAATTATACTGAAATGTATCCTTTAATTTGTTGTACCACCATGCCAGGTCCTTACTATGCCACCATATCGTTGCTTATATCAGCACTTCACCGCACCGCCATACCAGATACCATACCTGTGCGTCATTTCACTGACCACCATACCAGCACCTCACCATAAAACCATACCAGCACTTCAATGTACAACCACGCCAGAACTTTACTGTACAACCATACAACCAACACTTTAACATACAACCATACCAACACTTTACCATACAACCATACCAACACTTCAACATACAACCATACCAACACTTTACCATACAACAATACCAGCACTTCACCATACAACCATACCAACACTTTACCATAAAACAATACCAGCACCTCACCATACAACCATATCAACACTTTACCATACAACAATACCAGCACTTCACCATACAACCATACCAACACTTTACCATACAACAATACCAGCACTTCACCATACAACCATACCAACACTTCAACATACAACCATACCAACACTTTACCATACAACAATACCAGCACTTCACCATACAACCATACCAACACTTTACCATAAAACAATACCAGCACCTCACCATACAACCATATCAACACTTTACCATACAACAATACCAGCACTTCACCATACAACCATACCAACACTTTACCATACAACAATACCAGCACTTCACCATACAACCATACAAACACTTTACCATACAACAATACCAGCACTTCACCGTTTAACCATGAAAACACTTTACCATAAAACAATATCAGCACTTCACCATAAAACAATACCAGCACTTCACCATACAACCATACCAACACTTCACCATACAACCATACCAACACTTTACCATACAACAATACCAGCACTTCACCATACAACAATACCAACACTTTACCATACAACAATACCAGCACTTCACCGTTTAACCATACTAACACTTTACCATAAAACAATACCAGCACTTCACCATAAAACAATACCAGCACTTCACCATACAACCATACCAACACTTTACCATAAAACAATACCAGCACTTCACCATACAACCATACAAACACTTTACCATATAACCATACCAACACTTCACCATACAACCATACCAACACTTTACCATACAACAATACCAGCACTTCACCATACAAACATACCAACACTTTAGCATAAAACAATACCAGCACTTCACCATACAACCATACCAACCCTTCACCATACAACCATACCAACACTTTACCATACAACCATACCAACACTTCAACATACAACCATACCAACACTTTACCATACAACAATACCAGCACTTCACCATACAACCATACCAACACCTTACCATAAAACAATACCAGCACCTCACCATACAACCATATCAACAATTTACCATACAACAATACCAGCACTTCACCATACAACGATACCAACACTTTACCATACAACAATACCAGCACTTCACCATACAACCATACAAACACTTTACCATACAACAATACCAGCATTTCACCATACAACCATACCAACAAATTACCATAAAACAATACCAGCACTTCACCATACAACCATACCAACACTTCACCATACAACCATACCAACACTGTACCATACTATACCAGCACTTCACCATACAACCATACCAACACTTTACCATACAACAATACCAGCACTTCACCGTTTAACCATAACAACACTTTACCATAAAACAATATCAGCACTTCACCATAAAACAATACCAGCACTTCACCATACAACCATACCAACACTTCACCATACAACCATACCAACACTTTACCATACAATACCAGCACTTCACCATACAACCATACCAACACTTTACCATACAACAATACCAGCACTTCACCATACAACCATACCAACACTTTACCATAAAACAATACCAGCACTTCACCATACAACCATACCAACCCTTTACCATACAACCATACCAACACTTCACCATACAACCATACCAACACTTTACCATACAACAATACCAGCACTTCACCATACAACCATACCAACACTTTACCATACAACCATACCAATACTTCACCATACAACCATACCAACATTTTACCATACAACAATACCAGCACTTCACCATTTAACCATACTAACACTTTACCATAAAACAATACCAGCACTTCACCATAAAACAATACCAGCACTTCACCATACAACCATACCAACACTTTACCATAAAACAATACCAGCACTTCACCATACAACCATACAAACACTTTACCATACAACCATACCAACACTTCACCATACAACCATACCAACACTTTACCATACAACAATACCAGCACTTCACCATACAAACATACCAACACTTTACCATAAAACAATACCAGCACTTCACCATACAACCATACCAACCCTTCACCATACAACCAATACAACACTTACCATACAACCATACCAACACTTCAACATACAACCATACCAACACTTTACCATACAAAATACCAGCACTTCACCATACAACCATACCAACACTTTACCATACAACCATACCAATACTTCACCATACAACCATACCAACACTTTACCATACAACAATACCAGCACTTCACCGTTTAACCATACTAACACTTTACCATAAAAAAATACAGCACTTCACCATAAAAACAATACCAGCACTTCACCATACAACTATACAACACTTTACCATAAAACAATACAGCACTTCACCATACAACCATACAAACACTTTACCATACAACCATACCAACACTTCACCATACAACCATACCAACACTTTACCATACAACAATACCAGCACTTCACCATACAAACATACCAACACTTTACCATAAAACAATACCAGCACTTCACCATACAACCATACCAACACTTCAACATACAACCATACCAACACTTTACCATACAACAATACCAGCACTTCACCATACAACCATACCAACACTTTACCATAAAACAATACCAGCACCTCACCATACAACCATATCAACACTTTACCATACAACCATACCAACACTTTACCATACAACAATACCAGCACTTCACCATACAACCATACAAACACTTTACCATACAACAATACCAGCACTTCACCGTTTAACCATAAAAACACTTTACCATAAAACAATATCAGCACTTCACCATAAAACAATACCAGCACTTCACCATACAACCATACCAACACTTCACCATACAACCATACCAACACTTTACCATACAAACAATACTCAGCACTTCACCATACAACAATACCAACACTTTACCATACAACAATACCAGCACTTCACGTTTAACCATACTAACACTTTACCATAAAACAATACCCAGCACTTCACCATAAAACAATACCAGCACTTCACCATACAACCATACCAACACTTTACCATAAAACAATACCAGCACTTCACCATACAACCATACAAACACTTTACCATATAACCATACCAACACTTCACCATACAACCATACCAACACTTTACCATACAACATTACCAGCACTTCAACCATACAAAACATACCAACACTTTAGCATTAAAAACAATACCAGCACTTCACCATACAACCATACCAACCCTTCACCATACAACCATACCAACACTTTACCATACAACCATACCAACACTTCAACATACAACCATACCAACACTTTACCATACAACAATACCAGCACTTCACCATACAACCATACCAACACCTTACCATAAAACAATACCTAGCACCTCACCATACAACCATATCAACAATTTACCATACAACAATACCAGCACTTCACCATAAACGATACCAACACTTTACCATACAACAATACCAGCACTTCACCATACAACCATACAAACACTTTACCATACAACAATACCAGCATTTCACCATACAACCATACCAACAAAATTACCATAAAACAATACCAGCACTTCACCATACAACCATACCAACACTTCACCATACAACCATACCAACACTGTACCATACTATACCAGCACTTCACCATACAACCATACCACTTTCACATAAAACAATACCAGCACTTCACCGTTTAACCATAACAACACTTTACCATAAAACAATATCAGCACTTCACCATAAAACAATACCAGCACTTCACCATACAACCATACCAACACTTCACCATACAACCATACCAACACTTTACCATACAATACCAGCACTTCACCATACAACCATACCAACACTTTACCATACAACAATACCAGCACTTCACCATACAACCATACCAACACTTTACCATACAATACCAGCACTTCACCATACAACCATACCAACCTTTACCATACAACCATACCAACACTTCACCATACAACCATACCACACTTTACCATACAACATACCAGCACTTCACCATACAACCATACCAACACTTTACCATACAACCATACCACATTTCACCATACAACCATACCAACACTTTACCATACAACAATACCAGCACTTCACATTTAACCATTACTAACACTTTACATAAAACAATACCAGCACTTCACCATAAAACAATACCAGCACTTCACCATACAACATACCAACACTTTACCATAAAACAATACCAGCACTTCCACCATACAACCATACAAACACTTTACCATAAACCATACCAACACTTCACCATACAACCATACCAACACTTTACCATACAACAATCCCAGCACTTCACCATACAAACATACCAGCACTTTACATAAACAATACCCGCACTTCACCATACAACCATACAACCCTTACCATACAACATACCAACACTTTACCATACAACATACCAACCACTTCAACATACACCCATACCAACACTTTACCATACAAATACCAGCACTTCACATACACCCATACAACACTTTACATACAACATACCAATACTTCACCATACAACCATACCAACACTTTACCATACAACAATACCAGCACTTCACCGTTTAACCATACTAACACTTTACCATAAAACAATACCAGCACTTCACCCATAAAACAATACAGCACTTCACCATACAACTATACCAACACCTTTACCATAAAACAATACCAGCACTTCACCATACAACCATACAACACTTTAACCATACAACCATACCAACACTTCACCATACAACCTTACCAACACTTTACCATACAACAATACCAGATCCTTCACCATACAAAACATACCAAACACTTTACCATAAAACAATTACCAGCACTTCACCATACAAACATACAAACCCTTCACCATAAACCATACCAACACTTTACCATACAACCATACAACACTTCAACATAAAACCATACCAACACTTTACCATACAAAAATACCAGCACTTCACCATACAACCATACCAACACTTTACCATACAACAATACCAGCACTTCACCATACAACCATACCAACACTTTACCATACAACCATACCAATACTTCACCATACAACCATACCAACACTTTACCATACAACAATACCAGCACTTCACCGTTTAACCATACTAACACTTTACCATAAAAAATACCAGCACTTCACCATAAAACAATACCAGCACTTCAGCATACAACTATACCAACAATTTACCATAAAACAATACCAGCACTTCACCATACATCCATACAAAACACTTTACCATACAACCATACCAACACTTCACCATACAACCATACCAACACTTTACCATACAACAATACCAGCACTTCACCATACAAACATACCAACACTTTACCATAAAACAATACCAGCACTTCACCATACAACCATACCAACCCTTCACCATACAACCATACCAACACTTTACCATACAACCATACCAACACTTCAACATACAACCATACCAACACTTTACCATACAACCGTACCAACACTTCAACATACAACCATACCAACACTTTACCATACAAAAATACCAGCACTTCACCATACAACCATACCAACACTTTACCATAAAACAATACCAGCACTTCACCATAAAACAATACCAGCACTTCACCATACAACCATACCAACACTTTACCATACAACAATACCAGCACTTTACCATACAACCATACCAACACTTTACCATAAAACAATACCAGCACTTCACCATACAACCATACCAACACTTTACCATACAACCATACCAACACTTCACCATACAACCATACCAACACTTTACCATACAACAATACCAGCACTTCACCGTTTAACCATACCAACACTTTACCATAAAACAATACCAGCACTTCACCATAAAACAATACCAGCACTTCACCATACAACCATACCAACACTTTACCATAAAACAATACCAGCACTTCTCCATACAACCATACCAACACTTTACCATACAACCATACCAACACTTCACCATACAACCATACAAACACTTTACCATACAACAATACCAGCACTTCACCATACAACCATACCAACACTTTACCATAAAACAATACCAGCACTTCACCATACAACCATACCAACACTTTACCATAAAACAATACCAGCACTTCACCATAAAACAATACCAGCACTTTACCGTTTAACCATACCAGCACATCACCATAAAACAATACCAGCACTTTACCATAAAACAATACCAGCACTTTTCCGTTTAACCATACCAACACTTCACCATACAACCATACCAACACTTTACCATACAACAATACCAGCACTTCACGTTTAACCATACCAACACTTTACCATAAAACAATACCAGCACTTCACCATACAACCATACCAACACTTTACCATAAAACAATACCAGCACTTCACCATACAACCATACCAACACTTTACCATACAACAATACCAGCACTTCACCATACAACCATACCAACACTTTACCATAAAACAATACCAGCACTTCACCGTTTAACCATACCAACACTTTACCATAAAACAATACCAGCACTTCACCATAAAACAATACCAGCACTTTACCGTTTAACCATACCAGCACATCACCATAAAACAATACCAGCACTTTACCATAAAACAATACCAGCACTTTACCGTTTAACCATACCAACACTTCACCATACAACCATACCAACACTTTACCATACAACAATACCAGCACTTCACCGTTTAACCATACCAACACTTTACCATAAAACAATACCAGCACTTCACCATAAAACAATACCAGCACTTCACCATACAACCATACCAACACTTTACCATAAAACAATACCAGCACTTCACCATACAACCATACCAACACTTACCATACAACCATACCAACACTTCACCATACAACCATACAAACACTTTACCATACAACAATACCAGCACTTCACCATACAACCATACCAACACTTTACCATAAAACAATACCAGCACTTCACCATACAACCATACCAACACTTTACCATAAAACAATACCAGCACTTCACCGTTTAACCATACCAACACTTTACCATAAAACAATACCAGCACTTCACCATAAAACAATACCAGCACTTTACCGTTTAACCATACCAGCACATCACCATAAAACAATACCAGCACTTTACCATAAAACAATACCCGCACTTCACTATAAAACAATACCAGCACTTCACCATAAAACAATACCAGCACTTCACCATAAAACAATACCAGCACTTCAACGTACAACCATACCAGCACTTCACCATAAAACAATACCAGGACTTCACTATAAAACAATACCCGCACTTCACTATAAAACAATACCAGCACTTCACCATAAAACAATACCAGCACTTCACCATAAAACAATACCAGCACTTTACCGTTTAACCATACCAGCACATCACCATAAAACAATACCAGCACTTTACCATAAAACAATACCCGCACTTCACTATAAAACAATACCAGCACTTCACCATAAAACAATACCAGCACTTCACCATAAAACAATACCAGCACTTCAACGTACAACAATACCAGCACTTCAACGTACAACCATACCAGCACTTCACCATAAAACAATACCAGGACTTCACTATAAAACAATACCAGCACTTCACCATAAAACAATACCAGCACTTCACCGTACAACCATACAAGCAATTCACCATACCACCTTACCAGCACTTCACTGTACAACCATACTCGCACTTCACAGAACAATACCAGCACTTCACAGAACAACCATACCAGCACTTCACAGAACAACCATACCAGCACTTCACCATACAACCATACCAGCACTTCACAGAACAACCATACCAGCACTTCACAGAACAACCATACCAGCACTTCACTGTACAACCATACCAGCACTTCACAGAACAACCATACCAGCACTTCACAGAACAACCATACCAGCACTTCACTGTACCACCATACCAGCACTTCACTTTACCATGATATGAGCACTTCACCATAAAACCATACCAGCACTTCATCGTACAACCATACCAGCACTTCATCGTACAACCACACCAACACTTCACAGAACAACCATACCAGCAGTTTATTGTACAACCATACCAGCACTTCACAGAACAACCATACCAGCACTTCACAGAACAACCATACCAGCACTTCACTGTACCACCATACCAGCACTTCACTTTACCATGATATGAGCACTTCACCATAAAACCATACCAGCACTTCATCGTACAACCATACCAGCACTTCACTTTACCATGATATGAGCACTTCACCATAAAACCATACCAGCACTTCATCGTACAACCACACCAACACTTCACAGAACAACCATACCAGCAGTTTATTGTACAACCATACCAGCACTTCACCGTACAACCATACCAGCACTTCACCAAACCATGATACCAGCACTTCACCATACAACCATACCAGCACTTCACCAAACCATGATACCAGCACTTCACCATACAACCATACCAGCACTTCATTTTACTGTACCACCATACCAACACTTCACCATACAACCATACCAGCACTTCACTGCACAAACATACCAGCACTTCACTTTACCACCATACCAGCACTTCATTTTACTGTACCACCATACCAGCACTTTACCATAAAACCATACCAGCACTTCAGAGTACCACCATACCAACACTTTACCATAAAACAATACCAGCACTTCACCATAAAACAATACCAGCACTTCACCATACAACCATACCAACACTTTACCATAAAACAATACCAGCACTTCACCATACAACCATACCAACACTTTACCATACAACCATACCAACACTTCACCATACAACCATACAAACACTTTACCATACAACAATACCAGCACTTCACCATACAACCATACCAACACTTTACCATAAAACAATACCAGCACTTCACCGTTTAACCATACCAACACTTTACCATAAAACAATACCAGCACTTCACCATAAAACAATACCAGCACTTTACCGTTTAACCATACCAGCACATCACCATAAAACAATACCAGCACTTTACCATAAAACAATACCAGCACATCACCATAAAACAATACCAGCACTTTACCATAAAACAATACCCGCACTTCACTATAAAACAATACCAGCACTTCACCATAAAACAATACCAGCACTTCACCATAAAACAATACCAGCACTTCAACGTACAACCATACCAGCACTTCACCATAAAACAATACCAGCACTTCACCATAAAACAATACCAGGACTTCACTATAAAACAATACCAGCACTTCACCATACAACCATACCAACACTTCACCGTACAACCATACAAGCAATTCACCGTACCACCTTACCAGCACTTCACCGTACAACCATACCAGCACTTCACCATAAAACAATACCAGCACTTCACCGTTTAACCATACCAGCACTTCACCATCAAACAATACCAGCACTTCAACGTACAACCATACCAGCACTTCACTGTACAACCATACTCGCACTTCACAGAACAATACCAGCACTTCACAGAACAACCATACCAGCACTTCACAGAACAACCATACCAGCACTTCACAGAACAACCATACCAGCACTTTACAGAACAACCATACCAGCACTTCACTGTACAACCATACCAGCACTTCACAGAACAACCATACCAGCACTTCACAGAACAACCATACCAGCACTTCACTGTACCACCATACCAGCACTTCACTTTACCATGATATGAGCACTTCACCATAAAACCATACCAGCACTTCATCGTACAACCATACCAGCACTTCATCGTACAACCACACCAACACTTCACAGAACAACCATACCAGCAGTTTATTGTACAACCATACCAGCACTTCACCGTACAACCATACCAGCACTTCACCAAACCATGATACCAGCACTTCACCATACAACCATACCAGCACTTCATTTTACTGTACCACCATACCAACACTTCACCATACAACCATACCAGCACTTCACTGCACAAACATACCAGCACTTCACTTTACCACCATACCAGCACTTCATTTTACTGTACCACCATACCAGCACTTTACCATAAAACCATACCAGCACTTCAGAGTACCACCATACCAACACTTCACCATACAACCATACCAGCACTTCACTGCACCACCATACCAGCACCTCACTTTACCATGATACCAGCACTTTACCATAAAACCATACCAGCACTTCATCGTACAACCATACCAGCACTTCACAGAACAACCATACCAGCACTTCACAGAACAACCATACCACCACTTCACTGTACCATCATACCAGCACTTCACCATACAACTATACCAGCACTTCATCGTACAACCATACCAGCACTTCACAGAACAACCAAACCAGCACTTCACAGAACAACCATACCACCACTTCACTGTACCATCATACCAGCACTTCACTATACAACTATACCAGCACTTCATCGTACAACCATACCAGCACTTCATCGTACAACCATACCACCACTTCACCATACAACCATACCAGCACTTCATCGTACAACCATACCAGCACTTCACTGAACAACCATACCAGCACTTCACAGAACAACCATACCAGCACTTCACTGTACAACCATACCAGCACTTCACTGTACCATGATACCAGCACTTCACTGTACAACCATACCAGCACTTCACAGAACAACCATACCAGCACTTCACTGTACAACCATACCAGCACTTCACTGTACCATGATACCAGCACTTCACCATACAACCATACCCACACTTCATTTTACCACCATAACAGCACTTCACTTTATTGTACGTTACCAGATATTTACTATACTACCATACCAGCATTTTACCATGGAATTCTACCAGCCTTTCATCAGAACATTACACCAGTGCTTTACTTTACAATACCAGCACTTCATTGCACAACTGCACTTCACCGAATTTTACCTTGCCACCATACCAGCGTCCAGACTCTCCCTGGCTCCGCCTACTCTTCTCCACTACTCACACACCTGCAGCTGATCTATAACTTTTTAAAATTCCTTATATATCCCTTTGTTTGGCCCGTGTGCCTACAAAGTCTCTGTGTGACGAACCTGAGTACTAAACCTTTTCACTATTGTGTTTTTGACCTCTCGCTTGTCTTCCTTGATTGTTTATCATGGATTTGTTGTGCACTTGTTGCTCAACTGTGTTTTGACCCCTGCCTGTCTGGAATCTGATTATTGGACTGCCCTTAAACAAAGCCTCTCTGAACATGCAACCTGATTCAGCCCCAATGTTACATCAGACCTATAAATGAATAACCTTTAGATATTATTGCAAAAGGAAAAAAAAAGTTTGAATTCAATTAAAAACATTGTTGTGAATGAGTATAAGACCCAACAACAGGCGTAGACATTAGAATGAATTTGGCAATGAGACCGTATATCAGGGAGCCCATATCATGGACAACTGAATTGATGTACTAAACATAAAACCCTTATTATACAGAAAATGAATTTAAATAAAATGGTTCAGATTTGTGTATTCACATTAATGTTATAAGGAGTGTTTTAGTGTGAGAACGGAGCTCATTTACAAATGTAAAGTTTTAGATCACTACCAGACAAACGTTTTAGTACACTACCAGCCAAACGTTTTAGATACACTACCAGCCAAACGTTTTAGATACACTACCAGTCAAACGTTTTAGAAACACTACCAGCCAAACGTTTTAGATACACTACCAGTCAAACATTTTAGATACACTACCAGCCAAACGTTTTAGATACACTACCAGTCAAACGTTTTAGATACACTACCAGTCAAACGTTTTAGATACACTACCAGCCAAACGTTTTAGATACACTTCCAGTCAAACGTTTTAGATACACTACCAGCCAAACGTTTTAGATACACTACCAGTCAAACGTTTTAGAAACACTACCAGCCAAACGTTTTAGATACACTACCAGTCAAACATTTTAGATACACTACCAGCCAAATGTTTTAGATACACTACCAGTCAAACGTTTTAGTACACTACCAGTCAAACGTTTTAGAAACACTACCAGCCAAACGTTTTAGATACACTACCAGTCAAACATTTTAGTACACTACCAGACAAAAGTTTTAGTACACTACCAGACAAAAGTTTTAGTACACTACCAGCCAAACGTTTTAGATACACTACCAGCCAAACGTTTTAGATACACTACCAGTCAAATGTTTTAGATCAATACCAGTAAAACGTTTTAGTACACTACCAGTCAAACGTTTTAGATACACTACCAGCCAAATGTTTTAATACACTACCAGACAAACGTTTTAGAAACACTACCAGTCAAACGTTTTAGTACACTACCAGACAAAAGTTTTAGTACACTACCAGACAAACGTTTTAGTACACTACCAGACAAAAGTTTTAGTACACTACCAGTCAAACGTTTTAGATACACTACCAGTTAAACGTTTTAGTGCACTACCAGTCAAACGTTTTAGATACACTACCAGCCAAACGTTTTAGTACACTACCAGTCAAACGTTTTAGTACACTACCAGTCAAACATTTTAGATACACTACCAGACAAACGTTTTAGATACACTACCAGTCAAACGTTTTAGTAAACTACCAGTCAAACGTTTTAGTACACTACCAGACAAACGTTTTAGTACACTACCAGTCAAACGTTTTAGATACACTACCAGTTAAACGTTTTAGTACACTACCAGTCAAACGTTTTAGTACACTACCAGCCAAACATTTTAGTACACTACCAGTCAAACGTTTTAGATACACTACCAGCCAAACGTTTTAGATACACTACCAGTTAAACGTTTTAGATACACTACCAGTTAAACGTTTTAGTACACTACCAGTCAAACGTTTTAGATACACTACCAGCCAAACGTTTTAGTAAACTACCAGTCAAACGTTTTAGTACACTACCAGACAAACGTTTTAGTACACTACCAGTCAAACGTTTTAGATACACTACCAGTTAAACGTTTTAGTACACTACCAGTCAAACGTTTTAGATACACTACCAGCCAAACGTTTTAGTACACTACCAGTCAAACATTTTAGATACACTACCAGACAAACGTTTTAGATACACTACCAGCCAAACGTTTTAGTACACTACCAGACAAACGTTTTAGATACACTACCAGCCAAACGTTTTAGATCACTACCAGCGAAACGTTTTAGATACACTACCAGCCAAACGTTTTAGTACACTACCAGTCAAACGTTTTAGATACACTACCAGTCAAACGTTTTAGTACACTACCAGCCAAACGTTTTAGATACACTACCAGTCAAACGTTTTAGTACACTACCAGTCAAATGTTTTAGATACACTACCAGACAAACGTTTTAGATACACTAACAGTCAAACGTTTTAGATCACTACCAGTCAAACGTTTTAGTACACTACCAGACAAACGTTTTAGATACACTACCAGTCAAACGTTTTAGATACACTACCAGTCAAACATTTTAGATACACTACCAGTCAAACGTTTTAGTACACTACCAGTCAAACGTTTTAGATACACTACCAGCCAAACGTTTTAGATACACTACCAGTTAAACGTTTTAGATACACTACCAGTTAAACGTTTTAGTACACTACCAGTCAAACGTTTTAGTACACTACCAGCCAAACGTTTTAGTACACTACCAGTCAAACATTTTAGATACACTACCAGACAAACGTTTTAGATACACTACCAGCCAAACGTTTTAGTACACTACCAGACAAACGTTTTAGATACACTACCAGCCAAACGTTTTAGATCACTACCAGCCAAACGTTTTAGATACACTACCAGTCAAACGTTTTAGTACACTACCAGCCAAACGTTTTAGATACACTACCAGACAAACGTTTTAGATACACTAACAGTCAAACGTTTTAGATCACTACCAGTCAAACGTTTTAGTACACTACCAGTCAAACGTTTTAGATACACTACCAGACAAACGTTTTAGATACACTAACAGTCAAACGTTTTAGATCACTACCAGTCAAACGTTTTAGTACACTACCAGTCAAACGTTTTAGTAAACTACCAGACAAACGTTTTAGTACACTACCAGTCAAACGTTTTAGATACACTACCAGACAAGCGTTTTAGATACACTACCAGACAAACGTTTTAGATACACTACCAGTCAAACGTTTTAGATCACTACCAGTCAAACGTTTTAGATACACTACCAGCCAAACGTTTTAGTACACTACCAGTCAAACGTTTTAGTACACTACCAGACAAACGTTTTAGTACACTACCAGCCAAACGTTTTAGATACACTACCAGTCAAACGTTTTAGTACACTACCAGTCAAACGTTTTAGTACACTACCAGCCAAACGTTTTAGATACACTACCAGCCAAACGTTTTAGATACACTACCAGTCAAACGTTTTAGATACACTACCAGTTAAACGTTTTAGTACACTACCAGTCAAACGTTTTAGATACACTACCAGTCAAACGTTTTAGGTACACTACCAGTCAAACGTTTTAGTACACTACCCGTCAAACGTTTTAGATACACTACCAGCCAAACGTTTTAGTACACTACCAGCCAAACGTTTTAGATACACTACCAGTCAAACGTTTTAGATACACTACCAGTTAAACGTTTTAGTACACTACCAGCTAAATGTTTTAGTACACTACCAGTCAAACGTTTTAGATACACTACCAGTCAAACGATTTAGATACACTACCAGACAAACGTTTTAGATACACTACCAGCCAAACGTTTTAGATACACTACCAGTCAAACGTTTTAGATACACTACCAGACAAACGTTTTAGATACACTACCAGTCAAACGTTTTAGATACACTACCAGTCAAACGTTTTAGATACACTACCAGTCAAACATTTTAGATACACTACCAGCCAAACGTTTTAGTACACTACCAGTCAAACGTTTTAGATACACTACCAGACAAACGTTTTAGATACACTACCAGTCAAACGTTTTAGTACACTACCAGTCAAACGTTTTAGATACACTACCAGCCAAACGTTTTAGTGCACTACCAGTCAAACATTTAGATACACTACCAGTCAAACGTTGACATGAACTCTCTGGCCAGATCAGCTTGGCTCTCTTGCTGGCGCTGCCTGTGTCCCAGAAACAAGTTTTTCACAGGCGTCAGAAGAATCACAATCTCTGAAAGCAGCTCCAGCTGACCTTCGAATGTCTGACCTATATGTGGCGGCACTCTGTGAAGTGTTAAAGCTCTTCATGCTGCTTTCACTCTTCCTGAGTGGACAGTAGTCCAGTGTCACTGTATGTCCACTCTGCTGGGAGCAAAGAATCATTCGGCCTGTTGTGCTTTGTTTCAGATGGAGCTGCATCTCCAAAATCTTCTCTAACTTATCAGTTGAAAGCGAAGGTTTGGCTCTAAAAGTAAATTGAAGAAGCTAATATTTTCAAAGTAACAATAAGAATTTTTTTCTAATGTATATTCAGATATATGTAAATGATATATCTTTTGATTGGCTACCCTGGGATAAACCGTCCAAGCTGAAACACTCTTTATAACTTCAGCCTGAGTGGGTGGGCCAATAGTGATATAAATAAACACCACCCTTTTTTTTCTTTGACGACTTTATAAAAGCAATAGACTCACTAAACAGACTGAGGTTCCGGCCTAATTTCCATATCTTTGCTGTCCAATGAAAAACAAGTTCAAAATTACAACTTTACAGGAGAGGCCAAAAACAGTCTGTACTTTCAATATAAGTCAATGGAACCAGATTTTTTTCCAAGTTTGTTTGGAGCATTTCTATTGGTCCATTCATTATGAAATTTTTACACAATGTAAACGGCATCTACCGTGTTAAAATGAGGTAGAAAAATATAAATCGACAAAATATGCAACGTATGGACTGGGGAGTGATTTAAATGTTCATGTTTAAAAAATTGGTTTTCCAAGAATTGCAACCTTTCTGGTTGATGAAATGATCCTCCAGTGATCGTATATAATGTTCCGCTACAGTGTTGAAAAGCCAGGCCCTTAAGAAGAGTGCTCCCCATTTCTCGGGGTGTTTGCCGATTGGGAATAACTCTAATAATTCCATTTTAGATAAACGTGAACAGGACATGGGCTTCTGCATAATTGGAGGCGGCTACAACCTTTAAATCTGAGGGAATTAAAAGCTGAAATTAAATTGAAATGGATTAATTCCACTTGTCTGACCGGGTCTTGTCGACGTCTCAGGAGGGAAAAACGGAGCTGGAGCGTGAACTCCGAGGCCAAATTCCTCCGCTGCTGCAACTGCCTTGCAGCTGCATTTATTGCTAGGGTAACAGTATTACTCTCTGGATAAGTCAGTACCTCTAAACGCTAGTGCCAGGTGTTATAAAGGCCTTACGCTTGCGTTGTCTTCAAATACCCTTCAGAATTGTCTGCAATCGCCAAACAATTTGCAATTGACTACAGCAATAAGCTTCAATCCCAGCATATTTTTCTTCAGCCCCTGCTTTTTCACACCTGATTCCACTCAGCAGTGGCACCATGAAGCCCTTACGTGCTGAGTTCGGATGCAGAAAGCACAAAAATATGTGACGCGTGAGGTCACCACGATGAAGAACCACTGATTTAGAGCTGTGATATCAGTTTTGTGACTCTCCCTGTGTTGCTAATTAGCAGGAACATGTCTCTGAGCCTTCATAGAAGCCTGTCGTTTTCATAATTCTGGGCCTAATTAGTCCTGCTGATTTGGGTATGACAATTTTTTTAGTGTAAGAGATGCTGGTTGGGGGTTCCCATACCAGCAAATTAGCCAGTAAGTGTCCAAACAAATGCCTTCCCATCTGAAACAGTGTGACAAAATAGGGAAACACAATACTGCAGGATTGCAACACTGATTTTTATATTATTGGGCTGTTTCTTCAAAGAAATTAGTTCCAAACTGCCTCCAGAAGAAACATCAGCACAAGAACTAAAAGTCTGGAGCTTCATGGAAACCTAAGATCGATATGTACAATGCCAAGTGTCGGCTAGAGGGGTGTAAAGTGCCAACACTGGACTCTGGAGCAGTAGAAGCATGTTCTCTAGAGTGATGAACCACGCTTCACTATCTGGTAGTCTGATGGATGAATCTGGGTTTGGAAGATGCTAGCAGAATGCATAGTGTTCACAGTAAAGTTTGGAGGAGGGGGAATAATCATCAGTTGAGTTTTATAAGGACAGATGCTATTGTACCTGATAGATTAACTTCACTTTGTCTGATGGATGAATCTGAGTTTGGAGGATGAGTGCAGGGGATGCTACCAGAATGCATAGTTTCCACAGTAACGTTTGGAGGAGGGGGGATAATAGTTAGTTGGGTTTTATAAGGACAGACACTATTGTACCTGATAGACTAACTTCACTACTGTCTGAAGGATGAATCTGGGTTTGGTGAATAAGTCCAGGAGACAATATGGGAATGCACAGTGTCCACAGTAAAGTTTGGAGGAGGGGGGATAATGGTCAGTTGGGTTTTATAAGGACAGAAGCTATTGTACCAGATAGACTAACTTCTCTACTGTGTGCCAGAAGACGCTCTCCATGTTTTTTAGCGGGACGTTATCATGTTCTTGTTTACTAGACCAGCTGTCCTCATTAGTCTTCCGTTGCTAAAACCAACAGCTCCTGTTTTCGCATAATTAGTCCGCCACATCGGGCAGTAGAAATTAAAACCAGCGAAAGGAGAGAAGTTGCGGAAAGAGAGGAGGAATTACGACCCGCTCCCTCCATTAAGCCGGGTGTTGTTTAATGCCGGACGAAGCGTACACATACATCTCGCTGACAGTGTAATTGTTCCGAGGCGCTGGCGGCCAATTCCAATCGAGCCCCAACGAGAGTAATGCTTGCGTCGGCCCGAGACGGGATGGGGTGGGGTAGTGGTGCGGGGGGGGGGGGGGGGGGGGGGGGTGTGTCCTGGTATAAAAGAGGGTTTAATTTCAGATCTGTATCAGAGCTTTGTTGGACGTGAGGCGGTAATGACCTCTTCTCAAACTCACGGGGAAAATAAAGTGGAGGCAGCGTTTAAAGGAAGTTATCTAGATTGACCTCGCCCTTTAAAATGGGTGAAGGAAACGGTGGTAAATGGAGTCGTCTCAGCTGGCGGCTCGAGGACGAACACTCTATTTACTCCCGAAGACGAATGCGCGTCTCAAACGGCGTCTTTATTACATCATTCGTTTCGCTGAGTCATGAATAACATTTCTGTCTCATTAGCTTATTTCACTAACTGCACACATACACACACACACACACTGGGCCACTTTATTGGAAACCCCTCTCTTGTAGTTTCAGACTGCAGCCCATCTATCGAGGCACAGTTTGGAATAGTCTGCCTCGAGCCCAGGGGTGCCCAGTCCTGGAGATCCACCACCCTGGAGAATCAAGCTCCAACCTGAATCTAAAATACCTGCTCCCTGAGTCGAGGGGTGCTCATTCCTGGCCCTGGAGAGCTACCACCCTGGAGAATTTAGGTCCCACCTGAATCTGAAACACCTGATCCAGGTAATGAAGGCCTTCAGTGGCTTCTTAACATCAGAGACTGGATCTGAAATCCTCAGGGAGGGAGATCTCCCAGAATAGGACTGGGCACCTCAGTTCTAGTCCTTGATCAGTGCCATGAAATGTTTGGGTGGTGGTCCAGTCTCAAGCTAGCGGTGACACAAAAATCCAGTAACACTGTTGTTTGAAGCCACCACCAAGACCGTGCCACTGCTGTGCCTAGAATTGTCCACCACTCAGTTAATATTTGGACAAAAACGGATCATTCAATAGAAATGTATTTAGAATCATTTGCCATTTGTTTTTACACACCTAGAAATTTGACCTCTGCGTTTAACCCATCCGTACAATGAAACTACCCCACACACTGGTAAATACACACACTAGGGGGCAGTGAGCACACTTGCCCAGAGCGGTGGACAGCCCTAGCCACAGTACCTGGGGAGCAGTTGGGTGTTAGGTGCCTTGTTCAAGGTACTTTAATCATGTTCTCACACTCCAGGGGATCAAACCGACAACCTCCTGGTCACGAGTCGGGTCCAGCCTACAACTGCCCCTCAGTAATAATGATCAATAATTAATGTTGATTAAACAACAGAAGGGCTACAACCTGCCTAGGCTTCACACACTGACAAGTTCTTTCATAGCAGATTTGCTATGAACCCACAAACCCACAAAAAACTCAACCTAATAAGGAATTATGCTGTACTTGGATTTGAGTCACTACATTACGTTGAGGCCCTGGACCAGGTTGTTGACCACAAAGCCAATCAGAAGTATAAACGAATGAACAGAATTTAATTATATTCTCAAAATTGAGACATTTTGGGGGGGAAAAATCAATTTCTAAAGGCTTGCTCAGACTGCCAGCTCAAATCCGATTGTTGGCATATCCAGATTGTATCCAAATGCGTTTGGAGGGGGTGGAATAATCGTCAGTTGTGTTTTATAAGGACAGATGCTATTGTACCTGATAGACTATTTTCTACAGTCTGATGGATAAATCTAAGTTTGGAGGATGAGTCCAGAAGATGCTACCAGAATGCATTGTTACCACAGTAAAATTTGGAGGAGGGGGTTTTATAAGGACAGACGCTGTTGTACCAGATAGACTAACTTCACTACTGTCTGATGAATGAATCTGGGTTTGGTGGATAAGTCCAGGAGACACTTTGGGAATGCACAGTGTCCACAGTAAAGTTTGGAGGAGGGGGAATAATGGTCAGTTGGATTTTATAAGGACACATGCTGTTGTACCTGATAGACTAACTTCACTACTGTCTGATGGATGAATCTGGGTTTGGTGGATAAGTCCAGGAGACACTTTGGGAACCAACAAGAAATCCAAAATCCTTGCCACTCAGATCAGATTTCAAAGTATCTTTTGCATCACTCACAATGCTACAAGTAACACTAATGTCAACTCCAGAGTGATGCAAGCGCTGGGGTTCAAGAAGAGAGCCAAAGATTAATGCTCATGCCAGAAAACTTCAATGTCGCCTACATCGTTAACACAGCAACCCAAGCAGATAGGCTGCTGAAGTCTGGACAAACAAGTCCAATCTGACCACTAGCAGTGATGGGGTTGATGGTGGATTCAAAAGATTGGATTTGAGAAACAATTTGTCTGCACTCTGAAGAAGATCATCAATTGAACTAACTATCGCTTGCATCCCTATGGGATTCAGGTGGTTTGTTAGCGCTAAGCTAACGGCAATACATACAAACACAATGTTCAGTAATACTGTATCAATTATTAAACACACAGTATTGATTTTTAATCAGTATTTTACAAATAGTGGTTCATTTGGTGTTGCGACTGAGTGAAAGTTTAAAGTAGATGTTTCTTATATAGTGGCCAATGAGTGGAATTACAAGGTGGGTGTTTCTAATAAAGTGACCACTGAGTGGAAGTTTAAGGTAGATGTTTCGAATAAAGTGGCCACTAAGTGGAAGTTTAAGGTAGAGGTTTCAAATATAGTGGCCAGTGAGTGGAAGTACAAGGTGGGTGTTCCTAATAAAGTAGCCAATTCGTGGAAGTACAAGGTTGGTGTTTCTAATAAAGTGGCCAGATAGTGGAAGTATAAGGTGTTTTTTTTCCAATGACGTAGTCAGTTAGTAGAAGTGTAAGGTTGGTGTTTCTAATATATTGGCCAGTTAGTGGAAATACAAAGTGGGTGTTTCTAATAAAGTGGCCAGTTAGTGGAAGTACAAAGTAGCTGTTTCTAATGTAGTGGCCAGTTAGTGGAAGTACAAGGTTGGTGTTTGTAATAAAGTGGCCAGTTATTGGAAGTACAAGGTGGGTGTTTCTAATAAAATGGCCAGTGAGTAGAAATTTAAGGTAGGTGTTTCTAACTGTGAGAGGAGGTATAAGGTACGTGTTTCTAATAAAGTGGCCAGTTAGTGGAAGTACAAGGTTGGTGTTTGTAATAAAGTGGCCAGTTATTGGAAGTACAAGGTGGGTGTTTCTAATAAAATGGCCAGTGAGTAGAAATTTAAGGTAGGTGTTTCTAACTGTGAGAGGAGGTATAAGGTACGTGTTTCTAATAAAGTGGCCAGTTAGTGGAAGTACAAGGTTGGTGTTTCTAATAAAGTGGCCAGTTAGTGGAAGTACAAAGTGGCTGTTTCTAATATATTGGCCAGTAAGTGGAAGTACAAGGTTGGTGTTTGTAATAAAGTGGCCAGTTATTGGAAGTACAAGGTGGGTGTTTCTAATAAAATGGCCAGTGAGTAGAAATTTAAGGTAGGTGTTTCTAACTGTGAGAGGAAGTATAAGGTACGTGTTTCTAATAAAGTGGCCAGGGGGGTGGAAGTAGACAGTTGGTGTTTCTAATAAAGAGGTCAGTTAGTAGGAACACAAGGTTGGTGTTTCTAATTAGATGATCGGTTATTGGATGTACAAGGTGTGTGTTTCTAATAAAGTGGCCAGTGGAAGTGTAATAGAAAGGTTTCCTGAATGTGGAGGATGGTGAGATAAGACCATGTACTTAGTGATATGTCTGCATTGTGCTGAGAGTAAAGCTTTGCTTTGTTGGGAATATTTCAGCTTAAATACATGAACAGATGGATGAATGGAGCAAATGATGATCTCACTTGAAAGCTGCAGTCAAAGCTGTTTCACACACATGGCTGCTCTGCTGAAGAACTGAACTGGAGTCAGTGTAGTGGTGTCGGGGGTGTAGCTAAACACAGACACTGTCATCTGATTTACTGCAGAGTGGAGCGGCTTGCTTTACACCCATCACTGATCAGGGAGATCACACACACAGGCCCAAAAAACACACTCATTTGTTTTCTTGTCTCTATGGGGGGTTCTTCTATCAGACTACAGCGTTAGAGACCATGTTCATATAGAACACTATCACATACAGTACTGCTCTACTACACAGTATCTGAGCCAAATACAATATATATATATATATATATATATATATATTATAGTGTTACTATATCAGTATTATATTAACATTCTAGTGTTATACACTGTATTAACCTATTACACTCCAACCACTTTATGTACAATATGACTGTAAACGTAATAAATACATAATAACTGTACTACTACATACCAACTACTATTACTATTACTACTAATACTATTACTACCACCACTGGCACTACCACCACCACCACCTCTACTACTATTACTACCACCTCTACTACTACTACTACTACTACTGCTGCTGCTGCCACTAACACCACCACCACTACTACCACCACAACTACTACTACTACCACCACTACTACTATTACTACCACCTCTACTACTACCACCACAACTACCACTACTACTGCTGCTGCTGCCACTAACACCACCACCACCACTACTACATCTAGTACTACCACCACTACTACTGCTGCTGCTGCAGCCACTACCACCACTACTACTACCACCATAACTACTACTACAACTACCACTACTACTATTACTACCACCACTGCTACCACTACTACTGCTGCTGCTGCCACTACCACCACCACCACTGCTACTACCACACCCACCACTACTACTGCAACTACTACCACTACCACTACTACTGCTGCTGCTGCCACTACCACCACCACCACTGCTACTACCACACCCACCACTACTACTGCAACTACTACCACTACCACTACTACTGCTGCTGCTGCTGCCACTAACATCACCACCACTACTACCACGACAACTACTATTACTACCACCTCTACTACCACTACTACTGCTGCTGCTGCTACCACTAATACTACTACTGCTGCTGCTACCACTGCTACTACTACCACTAATACTACTACTACTGCTGCTGCTGCCACTACCACACCACAACTACTACTACTACTACTACTACCACCACTACTACTATTACCACCACCTCTATTACCACTAATACTACTACTACTATGGCTACTACTAACACTGCTTCTACTACTGCTGCTGCCTGTGCCACCACTACCACTTCTACTACTACCACCACTACTATAGCTGCTTCTGCTACCATTAATACTACTACTGCTACTACTGCTGCTGCTTCTACCACCATTACTACTACCACTACTACTGCTGCTGCTGCTACCATTAATATTACTATTACTGCTGCTGCTGCCACTACTACCACTACTACAACTACTACTACCACCAGTACTACTACTACTACTACTGCTGCTACCACTGCTACTACTAATACTAATACTATTACTACCATGGCTACTACTACCCCTACTACTACTACTGCTGCTGTCTCTACCACCCATACCACTTCTACTACTACCACCACCACTACTATAGCTGTTCTGCTACCATTAATACTACTGCTACTCCTGCCGCAGTTGCGACCACCATCACCACTACTACCACTACTACTACTGCTACTATTAGTACTACTACTACTGCTATTTCTACTACTTCTACTACTACTTCTCCTAAACTACTACTATTGTCTATTGTACAATATAACTGAAGCCAAAGGTATACGTAATAAATACACCATAACTGTACTACTGCATACCAACTACTATTACTACTAATACTATTACTTCCACTACTACTACCACTGTTGCTGCTACCACTAATACTACTGCTGCTGCTACTACTACTATCACTATTACTACTGTTGCTGCTACTATTAATACTACTACTGCTATTTCTATAACTACTACCACTATTGATGTTATTACTACCACTACTACCACTATTGATGTTATTACTGCCACTACTACCACTATTGATGTTATTACTGCCACTACTACCACTATTGCTGTTATTACTACCACTACTACCACTACTGCTGTTATCACTACCACTATTGCTACCACTACTACCACTATTGCTGTTATTGCTACCACTACTACCACTACTGCTGTTATTACTACCACTACTACCACTACTGCTGTTATTACTGTCACTACTACCACTACTGCTGTTATTACTACCACTATTGCTACCACTACTACCACTATTGCTGTTATTGCTACCACTACTACCACTACTGCTGTTATTACTACCACTATTGCTGTTATTACTACCACTACTACCACTACTGCTGTTATTACTACCACTATTGCTACCACTACTACCACTACTGCTGTTATTACTACCACTATTGCTACCACTATTGCTACCACTACTACCACTACTGCTGTTATTACTACCACTACTACCACTACTGCTGTTATTACTACCACTACTATCACCACTGCTGTTATTACTACAACTATTGCTACCACTACTACCACTATTGCTGTTATTACTACCACTACTATCACTACTGCTGTTATTACTACAACTATTGCTACCACTACTACCACTACTGCTGTTATTACTACCACTACTACCACTACTGCTGTTATTACTACCACTACTGCTGTTATTACTGCCACTACTACCACTACTGCTGTTATTACTAACACTATTGCTACCACTACTACCACTATTGCTGTTATTGCTACCACTACTACCACTACTGCTGTTATTACTACCACTATTGCTGTTATTACTACCACTACTACCACTACTGCTGTTATTACTCCCACTATTGCTGTTATTACTACCACTACTACCACTACTGCTGTTATTACTACCACTATTGCTGTTATTACTACCACTACTACCACTACTGCCGTTATTACTACCACTATTGCTACCACTACTACCACTATTGCTGTTATTGCTACCACTACTACCACTACTGCTGTTATTACTACCACTACTACCACTACTGCTGTTATTACTACCACTACTACCACTACTGCTGTTATTACTACCACTACTATCACTACTGCTGTTATTACTACAACTATTGCTACCACTACTACCACTATTGCTGTTATTACTACCACTACTACCACTATTGCTGTTATTACTACCACTATTGCTACCACTACTACCACTACTGCTGTTATTACTACCACTACTACCACTACTGCTGTTATTACTACCACTATTGCTACCACTACTACCACTATTGCTGTTATTGCTACCACTACTACCACTATTGCTGTTATTACTACCACTACTACCACTACTGCTGTTATTACTACCACTATTGCTACCACTACTACCACTATTGCTGTTATTACTACCACTACTACCACTATTGCTACCACTACTACCACTATTGCTGTTATTGCTACCACTACTACCACTATTGCTGTTATTACTACCACTACTGCTGTTATTACTACAACTATTGCTACCACTACTACCACTATTGATGTTATTACTACCACTACTACCACTACTGCTGTTATTACTACCACTATTGCTACCACTACTACCACTATTGCTGTTATTACTACCACTACTACCACTACTGCTGTTATTACTACCACTACTACCACTATTGCTGTTATTGCTACCACTACTACCACTACTGCTGTTATTACTACCACTACTACCACTACTGCTGTTATTACTACCACTACTACCACTACTGCTGTTATTACTACCACTACTACCACTACTGCTGTTATTACTACCACTATTGCTACCACTACTACCACTATTGCTGTTATTGCTACCACTACTACCACTACTGCTGTTATTACTACCACTATTGCTGTTATTACTACCACTACTACCACTACTGCTGTTATTACTCCCACTATTGCTGTTATTACTACCACTACTACCACTACTGCTGTTATTACTACCACTATTGCTGTTATTACTACCACTACTACCACTACTGCCGTTATTACTACCACTATTGCTACCACTACTACCACTATTGCTGTTATTGCTACCACTACTACCACTACTGCTGTTATTACTACCACTACTACCACTACTGCTGTTATTACTACCACTACTACCACTACTGCTGTTATTACTACAACTATTGCTACCACTACTACCACTATTGCTGTTATTACTACCACTACTACCACTATTGCTGTTATTACTACCACTATTGCTACCACTACTACCACTACTGCTGTTATTACTACCACTACTACCACTACTGCTGTTATTACTACCACTATTGCTACCACTACTACCACTATTGCTGTTATTGCTACCACTACTACCACTATTGCTGTTATTACTACCACTACTACCACTACTGCTGTTATTACTACCACTACTACCACTATTGCTACCACTACTACCACTATTGCTGTTATTGCTACCACTACTACCACTATTGCTGTTATTACTACCACTACTGCTGTTATTACTACAACTATTGCTACCACTACTACCACTATTGATGTTATTACTACCACTACTACCACTACTGCTGTTATTACTACCACTATTGCTACCACTACTACCACTATTGCTGTTATTACTACCACTACTACCACTATTGCTGTTATTGCTACCACTCCTGCTATGACCACTACTGCATATCATGGCCACATTCAGTCCACACAAAGAAAGCAAACCCCTCTCTCCCACATCAGTGATCACAGAGCTGGAGGCCTCAACTCAGAACTAATGTCTCTTGTCTCTTCTGCACAAACCTGCCTTGATTATTCAGGCCTGTCAAACGCCCACTTGGCGAACCGCACTGGGGTTTATTGACCAGTTCATTGGTTCAAGTGATTCTGAAGGCAAAGACTCTTAATGACAATCCAGATTCAGTTTTCTAAGCAATTCTGCACCCAACCTCGACTTGAAATCAAGTTCTGTCCTGTAGAAAGGAAAGCCATTTCTCACAAACATAATGCCATGGCCACTTTATTAGAAACACTGCTCAGGGTCTTTTATTGAAACACCAGAAGGAAAGCACATACAGACACACAGGTTCTGAGGGAAGGCTACCATTAGCTGTACACTTCACTCTCATGGTGACTACCCTGGTGGAAGTAGGTTAGCAGACCACTTTTAGCCCATTAATAGCAAAACTGGTGGTCAATTGGCATTTTGCTCTGCATTTACTGGACAGCCTGCCCATAGCTAAGGAGAATATTGGACAAAGTATAAATTTTCATCACTAAATTTAAAAGCTATACACCAGTGGTATTTAATTAGAGTTCAGTATGGTCCAGTTAGAGGAAATTTTCTCAGGCCAAGGTCCGGACCGTCATCATTTCTATTCCGGGTTATGATTTAGTGGCGTATCTTATATACTGAAGTAGCCTAGTATCAATATTTTATACCATCAGCAACTGAAAGTCAAAACAAATCACAAATACTGAAACATTGTTTGTGGTCAGGTACAATTGCTGATTAGCATTGATTGAGCTCAAATGCTTACTACTCACAGCTTATTACTAAGCACATAGTTCCCACTCACCACCATATCTAGTTATTCAACATACAAGCAGACTTTTAACTCTTAATGAAAAGGCCATATATTTCAGTTTTTGGATACCATTTACTTAAAAACTGTACAGTAGAATCACTTCATAATCCATATGTTCCCAGTGTTCTAGACTCTGAACTGATATCTTTAGACTTTATGGACTACCTATTAGTAATGGCTATTTTCTAAAGCTGTGGGCTGAGAGGGATAAAAACCAGTTTGGTTACTTTTGTATTGGCGGCTCCCCAGCTCTCCACTTGTAGCCTACTTGAAGAGTTAGGGTCTGGGTCCAGATCCGGACCATGGTCCGCCTATTAGTGACCTCTGCTATACACTGTTAAAATTTGTTTGAGGAGACACTAACTAACACTAACGCTAACTAAAGCCACTCCTCAACACAGAATAACACATTAACCAAATACACTTTCTAAGAAACGATGATATTGTAACCAAGTTTCCTTTCTTTTTCAGAAGGCGAGCACCTCCCGTAATCCTCCTAGTGTGGCCACAAGCTTCTGCAGGCCGGCACCACTCGATAGCATGTCAAGGTTCGACCATCCCCAGCGACCTACCAGCTCAAGCCAAGTCCTCAGGAACGCAGGGAACTTAAGTCTTGGAGGTACTCCAGTCTGGCATCCCTGCTGCTTTTCACCTACAGTCCACGGCCACCATTGAACCTCCCGATGAGACCAGGCTGGTCGAACAACCCGGCACTGCTAATGGTTGAATAGACAGCATGGTGGATTCTGTAATGCTGGGAAAACTGAGCGTCCACTGAGAAGTTTTGGGTTGGGTGATTACTTTCTCTTTAAACTGTTTGACCAGATCCTTTAGGCATGATGAGCGTATGTTGCAGGTACCAAACTGGCCCCAGTCCAGTGGTCAGTGGTCCTGTGATAAATGGGGTGGACCCAACTGTCTTTAGGGTATAAAACTCATTATAGTTTTACTATAAGCCTTCCAGTTTGGCCCGTTCTTCGGAGTGAACATCCTTGGGATTCAGCTGCAGGCTGTGATTTATTGGAGTGAAGACCGGCCTGTCCTACCGTCACCTACGATCCACTTCACTGCTCGCGGAGATTACGCACACACATGCTTTCACGCCACACCGCCACAAACTCACTCAAAGCCGTAGACTTGCGGAGAACGTTCTCCAGCATTTACGGAGGCCGTGGAATGACATTGCCTACTTCTATAGTCCACGTTGTTAATCTGCTTCTGTCAGAAGGCGGGTAAACACACCAAGCCAGCAGCCAAATACTAACACTGTTCTCAGACGGAGAGTAGTTTGTATGGGCGGATATCGCCGCCATTTGCAATTGGAATTCACTGTGATGAGCAATTTTGCCTTGGAAAACTTCCCAGATGGAAGAACGTGGCTTGTAAAATTTCACATCAAGTTAAAAGCCAGAACTATTTATCATTTTTGCTGAATTAAGACCGTCAGTCTGATAGCTCTCCTTATTCTGTTGGTTGGTTACTATTTGATCTCCTTAAAACATTCCATTTCCAACCCTCCATTATTCCCAACACCTGTTTCTTCTTTGTTTTGTTGCTTGGGGACTCGTTTGTAATTCCTAGTCATGTTACTTTGAACTCCCTTTACCTGTTGGTCAGTAGAACTCACGTATATGTTTACTAGTGAAAGTAGGAGCAATTCCACTTGACCGGACCTCACAGGACTGGGACTAAAGACCTATTAGTGAAGCTATTCTGGACTGATGGATGAAGGTCATGTGGTCTGATGGGTCCAGATTGATCTTATTCAAGAGTGATGGGAACATCAGTTTAAGAAGGGAAGCCTACGAAGCGATGCACCCATCATGCATAGTGTCCACTGTATAAGCCTCTGGGGGCAGTGTTAAGATCTGGGCGGGGTTCAGTTGGCCAGGTCGAGGCTCAGCGATGTTATGTGGTAGTGAAATAAGGTCAAATGACCACCTCAATGTTTTGAATGACCAGATTGTCCCATCAGTGGATTTCCCTGACGGCATGGCCATGTTCAAGGATGCTCAGATTGCAAAAGACAGCGTGAGGAATCGTCTTGACACATGAACTGGCCACCACAGAGTCCTGAGCTAAACCCCAGTGAAAGTCTTTAGGATGTAGGATGGAGTGATTCATGTCATCGGTAGAAGGGTAAAGGGAAATAAACGTTGCGACGTTGCGTAAGTTTGTTAAAACAATGCGACAACGAACGTTCACTGTAATTGATGCTTATGGTGGTCGAGCGAAATATTAGTGTGTGCAACTTCTTTCTGGCCAGGCTGTGTATCTTGGGTTATTAATTAATTGGGCTAATTTCAAGTTGATATTTTGATTGAGCTGCAATCATTAAATCAACGTCGTTGGGCCTCATTAAATGTTAATTACTGAAGTACACAATCAGTCAAAGGTCTGGAGACACCTACCCATGTTGGACTTGTTTGTTTTATTTAACTAGTAATAATAATATCAGTGATTAATTGCGAAGAGATCAAAACTATAAAATAAGATGTATGGAATTATTCTGGGAGCAGAATAAAACATCTGGTTGTGGTTTTAAGAATATTTAGAAATGAGCTCATTTGCTCTGATGCAGGTTTACATACTTTAAACATTCTGACCAGCAGCTTCATGAGGAGCCACATGAGCTGCTTCTCTAACAGGACTGAAGAAGATAGTGTAGATGCTGAGATCTTGTTCTGATAAACAGGTTTGGGGGGTTTTCAACACATCAGATCAAAACGTCTTTAGAATTATAGACATGTACGTTCAGTTATGTGTCTCCAAACTTTTGACTGCTGGGGTATGTGTTTAATGTGTTCGACTCAGGTGTCAGGTGTGTAGTTAGTAGGCGCTGGTCTAAGTAGCCCTATCTCACATAAGGCCAGTGTTACTAATTGGAGTAACTGCATATCATTATATAGTTACTGTGACTGTCTCGCTCTGTCCTGTTCCATCTGTCTTTGTCCTTCCTTTGTTTCCTTTGTTTCATCTTGTGCTTCTTGAGTCTCCGCCCCTCACCTGTGCCTTGTATGTCTTTAGTCTTGTCAGCTGTTTTGCCCTCGTTAATCTGTGTATTTACCCCGGATCGCCCCTGTGACTGTTTCCCTGTCACTGTCTGTGTCCCTGTTCCTGTTTCTTAAGGATTTTCTGTACCTGTCCCCATTAGCTTGTCTGTCCTCGTTCCTGTCACCAGTTCTGTTGGTGTTGGTCCAATCTTCTGTCTTGTCAAGTATCCAGTCCAGTGTACCAGTGTTCCATCCCTAGTCCAGTTTCCTGTCTCGTCCAGTGTCCATTCCCCTGTCCAGTCTTGTGTTTAGCCCCTTGTTTGGTCTTGTGTCCAGTCACCTGTTCTGTCTCACGTCTCATGTTACTTCTTGTCCTCAGTTCCCAGCCCTGCCCTGTGTCCAGTCTTGTCCCCAGTTCTCAGTCCAGTGCCTTGTCTAGTCTTGTTCCTGTTTTGTTTGTCCAGGGCACCCCCTTAAAATGGGCTCCTGGGGCATGTTTGGGGGGGGTTACTGTCACACTCTGCCCTCTTCTGTCTGTCTTCGTCCTTTTGTTTACATTTCCCTCATCCAAGCTGTGGGGTTCTGTTTGTTTTGCCATGTGCTCCTCCTGTCTCCGCCTTTCACCTGTACCTTGTTTGTCTTGAGTCTTGTCAGTTGTTGTCCCCTCATCAACCTGTGTATTTATTCCTCCTGCGTCCTCTTGTGTTTGTCCTTCATTTTCTGTCCCTGTTACGGATCTCTGTCCCGTTTTCTCCATTCCCGCTTAGTTTTGTTATTCATTTTCTTTTCTATTATCTGTAATATGGCCAATAAAAGGACTTTGCATGTGTCTCCGCCTCCTGCGTCTCATCTCCTCGCGTTACAGTGACTATAAGACAAATTTTTAGAGGTGAGCATAGCATCAGCGTAGCGCTTTAGCTTAAGGCTCAGCTTAATCAGCATACATATACAAAATCGATTTTTTAGATGCTACAGACGTGCATCATCAGCTCTACACAAACAACCCGCCACCGTCTCTCTACTGGGATCGTTTCGGTTTTATTTCCTTTTGCCAATCATTCCTCTGCCAGCTTTACGTTTAGCCAATTCCTGTGGAGCGGCTCTCCACTAACACCTGCTAGCACCTCCTGCCTGGGCTCCTGATGGACTCGCTGCCGTTTTTGTGGATGTACCACCTTCACAATGATCCTCTCTAAAGCACTGGGAGCGCTTCAAATAAACACTACAGGGATCTTTAGTCTGAATCCCTTTATCAAGGTTCCCCCCTCGTGTTTCAGAGCGTGTCGAATGGAGCGGAGCTGGAGCCGCTCGGCTGTGCTGTTTTTACAGGCTGGGGGCAAAAAAACAAAGAGCTGTTTTGTTAGATGAAGAGAAAGACTGATGCTGTGCAGACTGAGAGAGGGATATATTGGAATTCTGGCATGTTGTGATGTATTAAACACGTATGAAGATGATCGTCTCCTCGATGCTTCCTTCCATCTATCCATCACGTCCCTCAAAACATTTCTTCCATTATTGGCGGGGGCCCCCATGTTTGATGACTGATTATGGTTGGTATAGTATAAAGTAGGGGGTAATACTGCTGCCCTCCATGCTGTAGACTGGGGTTTGATTCCCTACCTGGGGAACCACCCCACACTATACCAATAATAGTCCTTGGGTGAGACTAGTACTTCACCTACCTGTGTACAGGTAAACCGTAAATCTCTCTGGATAAGAGTCATAAGGTTTGGTAGGTCTTCCACACATTACATGAGATTATGTACATCTCCTATTCTGTCTTGGGTATCAATCCACACTTTCCATTCAGTCTCTCTGGAAAATTGGACAAGTTTCCAGAGCTTGATCATGAACCTACACACACAACAACATGACCACCAAGAGGCATCAAACATGGATACTATGACCAGGGGTCGCAACACCTGCAACAAAATTAAAAAGACTTCTCATGTGGCAGCCTCACAGCAAGATGATCCAGGTTGGATTCCCGGTTCGGGTGATTCTGTGTGGAGTGTGCATGTTCTCTCCGTACTTGAGTGGGTTTCCTCCAGGTACTCCGGTTTCCTCCCAGCGTCCCAACACATGCATGTTAGATTGATTGCTCACTCTACATTGACCATAGGTGTGATGGTAAGCGTGAGGACTGGTGACCTGTTCGTGGTGTACCCCAACCTCCCAATGATAATGGATGGATGGATGGATGGATCAGATGGATGGGATTGTGCCAGATTTGAAAGCCTGCAGGATGTTCTATGGGATCTCCACTGTTCCTCAGATTCTGTTCCTCAGAGTACATACTCCAGTAGAAGTAAAGTATTAGCATTTGAAAAGACACTGATATGAAGTCGAATCGACCGAAATTGTACCCGAAGTGCCTGAATTGAGGAAATGGAACTAGTTTTCTCTGCAGTGAAAGGTGGAGGAAGAATAGCATGACATAAGTGCATATAATAACTGTTACCGTCACGGCTACACCAGCTCGGCACAATCCTTTTTTTGGAAGTCTGGTTGGGCGAAATGCTACACTGTATGTCCCATAGGAAGGTAATGCTGTGCTGTAATCACGTACCTTATACCTCGTAATGATACCCAGTGATAAACAAACTATATTGACTAGACTAGATAGTAGATTGTTCATTTAAGGTGGATTAAGGTTAATTTAAGGTACCTTCATCTGGAATTCAACGAGATGTTCGATGGCTACAGCTCCCCCAAAACATTGACACATGGGATGCACCCTATTTACCACTTAGTGTTCTATTCAGGGTCTGAATTCTCAGTGGACAGTTAGATTCCCTGTATAGTCACTATATTGTTACCCTCAGTGCATCGTACAAATAGTGGACAACCGCTGTTCACTATTTACAGTCGGACGCCCCACAATGCACAGCGGTTCCTTTGGAAAGATGGTGAACGAATCAGCCAGTGCGGCAAATTTCGGATTTAAATGTAAGTACAAAATATAATTTAATGACGATGCAATCACATAAACAGTCGATGATAATTTGTAAGAATTTGAAAAAGAATGCTCACACAATGTGAATATAACCACCAGTTTCATTGATTAAATGAAAACATGGAAGTAACTACAGAAATAGTTGTTAAGGCGTTGCTAGACCTTTGCTGTGGTATCCTAGGTGGTTGTTCAGGTGTTGCTAGACATTTGCTGTGGTATCCTAGGTGGTTGTTAAGGTGTTGCTAGACCTTTGCTGTGGTATCCTGGATGGTTGTTAAGGTGTTGCTAGACATTTGCTGTGGTATCCTAGGTGGTTGTTAAGGTGTTGCTAGACATTTGCTGTGGTATCTTAGGTGGTTCTTCATGTGTTGCCAGGCTACTGCTATAGTAACTCATGTGGTTGTTAATGTGTTGCTAGGCTATTGCTATGGTATCCCAGGTGGTTGTTCAAGTGTTGCTAGACCTTTGCTGTGGTATCCTAGGTGGTTGTTAAGGTGTTGCTAGACCTTTGCTGTGGTATCTTAGGTGGTTCTTCATGTGTTGCCAGGCTACGGCTATAGTAACTCATGTGGTTGTTAATGTGTTGCTAGGCTATTGCTATGGTATCCCAGGTGGTTGTTAAGATGTTGCTAGACCTTTGCTGTGGTATCCTGGGTGGTTGTTAAGGTGTTGCTAGACCTTTGCTATGGTATCCTAGGTGGTTGTTAAGGTGTTGCTAGACCTTTGCTGTGGTATCCTGGGTGGTTGTTAAGGTGTTGCTAGACATTTGCTGTGGTATCCTAGGTGGTTGTTAAGGTGTTGCTAGACCTTTGCTGTGGTATCTTAGGTGGTTCTTCATGTGTTGCCAGGCTACTGCTATAGTAACTCATGTGGTTGTTAATGTGTTGCTAGGCTATTGCTATATTATCTCAGGTGTTTGTTAAAGTGTTGCTAGACCTTTACTATGCTATCCTATGTGGTGCTTTATTTGTTGCTAGGCTATTGCTATGGTATCCTAGGTGGTTGTTCAGGTGTTGCTAGACCTTTATTATGGTATCCTAGGTGGTTGTTCAGGTGTTGGTAAGCTACAGCTGTAGTATCCCAGGTGGTAGTTAAGGTGTTGCTAGACCTTTACTATGGCATCATAGGTGGTTGCTAAGGTTTTGCTGCACCTTTGATATGGTATTCCAGCTAGTTGCTAATGTTTTGCTAGACTATTGCTATGGTATCCTATGTGGTTGTTAAGGTATTGCTAGACCTATACTATGGTATCGTAGGTGATTATTCATGTGTTGCTAGACTATTGCTATAGTATTCCAGGTAGTTGTTAAGATGTTGCTAGACCAATACTACGGTATCGTAGGTGGTTCTTTATGTGTTGCTAGACTATTGCTATAGTATTCCAGGTAGTTGTTAAGATGTTGCTATACCTATACTATGGTATCGTAGGTGGTTCTTTATGTGTTGCTAGACTATTGCTATAGTATTCCAGGTAGTTGTTAAGATGTTGCTAGACCTATACTATGGTATCGTAGGTGGTTCTTTATGTGTTGCTAGACTATTGCTATATTATTCCAGGTAGTTGTTAAGATGTTGCTAGACCTATACTATGGTATCGTAGGTGGTTCTTTATGTGTTGCTAGACTATTGCTATAGTATTCCAGGTAGTTGTTAAGATGTTGCTAGACCTATACTATGGTATCGTAGGTGATTATTCATGTGTTGCTAGACTATTGCTATAGTATTCCAGGTAGTTGTTAAGATGTTGCTAGACCTATACTATGGTATCGTAGGTGATTATTCATGTGTTGCTATGCTATTGCTATAGTATTCCAGGTAGTTGTTAAGATGTTGCTAGACCTATACTATGGTATCGTAGGTGGTTCTTTATGTGTTGCTAGAATATTGCTATAGTATTCCAGGTAGTTGTTAAGATGTTGCTAGACCTATACTATGGTATTGTAGGTGGTTCTTCATGTGTTGCTAGACTATTGCTATAGAATTCCAGGTAGTTGTTAAGATGTTGCTAGACCTATACTATGGTATTGTAGGTGGTTCTTCATGTGTTGCTAGACTATTGCTATAGTATTCCAGGTAGTTGTTAAGATGTTGCTAGACCTATACTATGGTATTGTAGGTGGTTCTTCATGTGTTGCTAGACTATTGCTATAGTATTCCAGGTAGTTGTTAAGATGTTGCTAGACCAATACTACGGTATCGTAGGTGGTTCTTTATGTGTTGCTAGACTATTGCTATAGTATTCCAGGTAGTTGTTAAGATGTTGCTAGACCTATACTATGGTATCGTAGGTGGTTCTTTATGTGTTGCTAGACTATTGCTATAGTATTCCAGGTAGTTGTTAAGATGTTGCTAGACCTATACTATGGTATCGTAGGTGGTTGTTCATATGTTGCTAGTATCCCACATGGAGCAATGAGGGGTTCATAATTAGTACTTTGAGATTAAATGATGATTTGAATAATAAAGAATCATAGTCACCAGAGACAGTAGCAGTGTTGCTCATTTCCATATAAAAATATGTGTAGAATTAACTGTGACTGCTTTATTAGGGCTCTGCTCTGAGCCAGTGCCCAGACTCCCCTGGCTCTGAACTGACCTTTCAGAAAGGTCTTTCCCAAAGCAGCCATGGGTTCAGCCCGCTGTTGAGACTGAGGAGGGTGTTGATTGATGGCGTGATTGGAGTGGAATTGATGGGTGTTGTGATTGGAGCAGTTCTGATTGATGTTGTGATTGAGGTGGTATTGATCGCTGTTGTTTAGTAAGGGGGAAAGACTGACTAGCCATATAAAGCCCAGTGGATGTGGAGAAAGAGCTCAGATCATGGAAAACTAAATATTCTTTGCTTTTGATATACTAGTGGAATACTAATAAAAACAATGCAAAGACATGATAATGTTTTATCCTATGAACTTTATACTAAAATTGATGGCCCCCCATCTTCACTGTGCTGCTCATAACTTACAGTTCTCAGCTGGATTTCTTTTCTACCTCAGAGTTTGTGATAGCAGAGCTCCTCACCAGTCGATTATGGACACTATCCCACTTCTGACACCAATGTGGCATCAGCATAGAAGAGGATGCAGGAAATATATATTTGATTCTTTCCTAGAGTAAAGTTCAAAATACGGTGTCTATCATGGTTTAAGGTAGTGGATGCTTATGTCGTCACTTTCAGTTTAGTACATTATTTGTACAACATTTTCTTGAAACTGAGGTTCGTTTATAAACATTGCCGTAGCATTCATTAAATAGTGACAACGATTTACATCACTACATCCAACGCTCAGCATAGGCTTGGTGGTGTAAGCCCTGCATGCAGCCACTCAGCCATGAAAACCCAGCTAGTGAAGCTCCCGGTACTCAGTGTTTGTGCTGATGTTGATGCCAGAGGGGGTTTGAAACTCTGCAGTTATTGAGTCAGCAGAGCGTTGGAGTCTCAGCACTCAGCGACCCAGCTCTCTAACTTTAAATGGTCTAACACCTCATATCTGAGCTGCTGTGGTTCCTAAGCACTTCCACGTTTCAGTAACACCACTCACAGCTAATCGTGGAACATCTAGAAGGGAAGAGATTTCATGAACTGACTTGTAATGGAGACATCCTATTACAGCTCTTCATTCCTTCAACTAATGTTAGTAAAGACTGTATATGAATATGATTGTATACACCTGTGGCAACAGGAATGATTAAAACAACTGAATTCAATGATTGAGGTGTATGTGCCCAATCAGAACACAGCTCATTTACATATGTCTGTCTTAAAGGCACAGAAACATAACTGTTTCTTGTTAAGGGATACACAGAGGATGGAAATGGTCATGTAGAAATATGACTGCTTTCGGTCTACTTGCATTTACCTCAATGTCAAAAAAGACAGTTTCTGTCTGTTTGTCCTGCAGTGGAGCGGCAGGACGTCCTCTTCTACTGTCAATCAAGCTGCCATCGGTATCCGGAACCAAGACACCGTTTAAGATAGAAAGTGGAGCATGAAGAGCAAGAAACACAAACATGCAGAGAGAGGGTAAAAAAAAATGAAAGAGAGATGAAAGAAAAGAAAAGAGAAAGAGATACGATGGAGCTCAGTGTTACTGTCTATATTACACATGGATTATAGTGTACATGAGTGTGTATATAGCTGTATACGACTGTGTATATGACTGTATATGACATTGTATAGTAATTTATATTACAGTATATGTTACTGTATAGTACTGTGCATATGCCTATATTACTGTGCACATTACTCTATATTACATTATATTATATATAAATGTATATTACAATATTTATGAATGTATATTACTGTGTATATAAGTATAATAATATATATCACTGTATATTACTGTGCACATTACTCTATATTGCATTATATTATATATAAATGTATATTACAATGTTTATGAAGGTATATTACTGTGTATATGAGTATAATAATATATATCACTGTATATTATGGCGCATACTTTGGTGCATATTGAACAATGCATATGACTGTACAAATGGTTGCTTTGGTGTTGCTAGGCTGTTGATATAGTATTCCAGGTGTTTGCTAGGCTATTGCTATAGAATTCCAGGTGGTTACTAAGGTGGTGCAATGTTGTTGCTCTGGTATCCCAGATAGTCAATATGCTATTGCTATATACAGTGTAATTATTATATATTACAGTGTATATTACTGTATATTACACTGTATATTAACATGTTTAATATACAGTTTATATTATGGTTTATAACAGTGTACAGTTCAGTGTGTGTTAATGTATATTACAGTGTTTATTAATGTATATGAATGGATATCACGGTGTCTATTAATAAATATTAGTGTATATTACAATATGATAATATATATTAATTAATATTACTGTGTATATTACTGTTTATTAAAGTGTTTATTAATAAAGAAATGCAGTGTATATAACAGTATGTTAATGTATATTAATGTACATTACAGTGTGCATTAATGAATATTACAGTGTATATTACAGTATGTTAATATATATTACAGTATGTTAATATATATTACAGTGTTTATTAATAAATATTACAATGTATATTACAGTATGTTAATTTATATTACAGTGTTTATCAATAAACATTACAGTGTATATTACAGTATGTTAATTTATATCAGTGTTTTATTAATGAATATTACAGTGTTTATTAATGTATATTACAGTGTTTATTAATAAATATTACAATGTTTATTAATAAATATTACAGTGTATATTACAGTATGTTAATATATATTACAGTATTTATTAATAAATATTACAGTGTATATTACATTATATTAATGTATATTACCGTGTTTATTAATGCATTATACAGTGTTTGTTAATACATATTACAGTGTTTATTACAGTATATTAATGTATATTACAGTGTTTATTAATAAATATTGCAGTGTATATTACAGTATGTTAATGTATATCTCATTGTTTATTAATGTATTATACAGTGTCTATTAATAAATATTACAGTGTTTATTACAGTATGTTAATATATATCTTAGTGTTTATTAATGTATATTGTAGTGTTTATTATAGTATGTTAATATATATCTCAGTGTTTTTTTATGTATTATACAGTGTTTGTTAATAAATATTACAGTGTTTAATACAGTATGTTAATGTATATTGCAGTGTTTATTAATTTATCATACAGTGTTTATTAATAAATATTACAGTGTTAATTACAGTATGTTAATATAAATCTCAGTGTTTATTAATGTATTATACAGTGTTTATTAATAAATATTACAGTGTATATTACAGTATGTTAATGTATATTACAGTGTTTATTAATATATTATACAGTGTTTATTAATGTATAGCACAGTGTTTATTAATGTATATCTCAGTGTTTATTAATGTATATCACAGTGTTTATTAATGTATATCTCAGTGTTTATTAATGTATATCTCAGTGTTTATTAATGTATATTACAGTGTTTATTAATAAATATTACAGTGTATATTACAGTATGTTAATGTATATTACAGTGTTTATTAATGTATATCACAGTGTTTATTAATGTATATCACAGTGTTTATTAATGTATATCTCAGTGTTTATTAATGTATATCTCAGTGTTTATTAATGTATATCGCAGTGTTTATTAATGTATATCGCAGTGTTTATTAATGTATATCACAGTGTTTATTAATGTATATCACAGTGTTTATTAATGTATATCACAGTGTTTATTAATGTATATCACAGTGTTTATTAATGTATTATACAGGTCTGTATGACTGACTGTGTTTCATAAGCTGAGAATGTCTCCATATTCACAAACTCCCATTCCAGACAGACCCTGATCTTATTTTCCATCACCTATTCTCCCACACACAGAGTGTGTGTGTGTGTGTGTGTGTGTGTGTGTGTATGTGTGTGTGTTTGTGTGTGTGTGTGTGTGTGTGTGTGTGTGTGTGTGTGTGTGTGTGTGTGTGTGTGTGTGTGTGTGTGTGTTGTGCTGTATAAAAGCTCTGAGCTGAACAGGCCTGAAATAAACATCTGAACAGCGCTTCATCAAAACAAATAAAACATCACACCTCTGTTTACAGAGAGAGACGGATATCAGACACAGAAGAGAGAGAAACAGACAAAAGAGTCAGAGATAAAAAGAGAGAGGTGTGAAAAGAGGAACAGAGACAGAGAGTGATCATAGAAAGACAAGCCAGGTTTCCATTCAAACGTTTCTCAAATGTTATTGGCTTTTTACCAACGGTGTGAATTAAGTGGTGTTTCTATTCACTGATGTATGTAGGCTGCCCTGATTAGGAGCCTGATGACACTGATGAAGAGGTTTAACCAGGCTCTGGTTTAAGCACAATTAGCTGTACAGCCATCGTCTAGGTGCTGATGACGTCCTCCCTCTATCAGGAAACGCAAACACAGCACACAGCTCTGGAGGCACATCCTGCAGAGTCAGGCTTTGGAGCGTCAGGTCGTGGGCGAAACTTTTGGTGTGACGACAGCACCACTGTGTACACTGTATGTCCAGCAATACGGTCAGCTGGGACTGGATCCTGTGCCTTACAGCTCGATACATCATCATCTATTCAAAGAACTCTTTCCCGTCAGCCTATTTCAGCTGTAACTGGTACTCCTCGTCCCTCTGTCTCTTATCACTGCATGTGGGTGTTCTTCTCATCTCTGGCTTTTCCACTCAGTTCACTTCAGTTCAGGGTTAAAAACTGATACTGAGAGAAAGAGGCAGAGAGAGAGAGAGAGAGAGAGAGAGAGAGGAAGACATGGAGAATAGAGAGAGAGTGAATAAGGCATATAAACAACAGAGACAGAAATGAATAAGATGGAGAAGAAAAGAGAACTAGAGAGAAAGACAGAGAGACATAGAGACAAAGAAAGAGAGAGTCATAGAGATAGAAATGAAAGAGGTAGAGAAAAGTGGAGAGATAGGCAGAAAGATAGACAGACATGGAGACAGAGAAAGAGAGAGAGACAGCAGAGACAAAAATGAAAGAGATAGGGGAAAACAGAGAACTAGGCAGAAAGATAGAGAGACATGGAGACAGAGAAAGACAGAGACGTAGAGACTGCAAAGACAGAAATGAAAGAGATAAAGAAAAGAGGCGAGATAGGCAGAAATATAGAGAGACATGGGGACAGAGAAAGACAGAGACGTAGAAATAACAGAGAGAAAGAAATGAAAGAGATAGCGAAGAACAGAAATAGGCAGAAAGATAAAGAGACAGAGAGAGACGTAGAGACATCAGAGACAGAAATGAAAGAGGTAGAGAAAAGTGGAGAGATAGGCAGAAAGATAGAGAGACATGGAGACAGAGAAAGAGAGAGACATAGACACTGCAGAGAGAGAGAAGGGAAGAGGGAGGGAGGGGGGACTGGAAGAGAAAAAGAGAGATACTGAGGGGGGACTGGTAGAGAGAGAGAGAGAGAGAGAGAGAGAGAGGGAGAGAGAGAGATATTGAGGAGGGACTGGTAGAGAGAGAGAGAGAGAGAGAGAGGGAGAGAGAGAGAGAAGGAGAAATATAGAGAAGGGAGAGAGAGAGATATTGAGGGGGGCTGGTAGAGAGAGAGAGAGAGAGAGAGAGAGAGAGAGAGAGAGAGAGAGGGAGAGAGAGAGAGAGAGAGAGAGAGAGAATGAGAAATATAGAGAAGGGAGAGAGAGAGAGATATTGAGGGGGGGCTGGTAGAGAGAGAGAGAGAGAGAGAGAGAGAGAGAGAGAGAGAGAGAGAGAGAGAGAGAGAGAGAGAGAGGGAGAGAGAGAGAGAGAATGAGAAATATAGAGAAGGGAGAGAGAGAGAGATATTGAGGGGGGGCTGGTAGAGAGAGAGGGAGAGAGAGAAGGGGAGAAATATAGAGAAGGTGGAGAGAGAGAGATATTGAGGGGAGCTGGTAGAGAGAGAGGGAGAGAGAGAGGGGGAGAAATATAGAGAAGGGAGAGAGAGAGAGATATTGAGGGGGGGCTGGTAGAGAGAGAGGGAGAGAGGGAGAGAGAGAGGGGGAGAAATATAGAGAAGGGAGAGAGATATTGAGGGGGATTGGTAGAGAGAGAGGGGGGGAGAAATATAGAGAAGGGAGAGAGAGATATTGAGGGGGGACTGGTAGAGAGAGAGGGAGAGAGAGAGAGAGAGAGAGAGAGAGAGAAGGAGAAATATAGAGAAGGGAGAGAGAGAGACAGAGGTAGAGAGAGAAGGAGAAATATAGAGAAGGGAGAGAGAGAGAGAGAGAGAGAGAAGGAAAAATATAGAGAAGGGAGAGAGAGAGAGAGAGAGAGAGAGAGAAGGAAAAATATAGAGAAGGGAGAGAGAGAGAGAGAGAGAGAGAAGGAAAAATATAGAGAAGGGAGAGAGAGAGAGAAGGAGAAATATAAAGAAAGGAGAGAGAGAGAGAGAGAGAGAGAGAGAGAGAGAGAGAGAGAGAGAGAGTGGAGAAATATAAAGAAAGGAGAGAGAGAGAGAGAAAGAGAGGTAGAGAGAGATTGAGACAGAGTTAGTTCTGAGTTAGTTCTACTGTGGTTAGGTGTTAAGCGGGTCGTCGTCGGGCAGCTGATCCTAGTTGACAGTGTTTTGCTGAACGGCGTGTGTTAATGATATCATCTGTTTCCGAGCGACTCGGTGGACGAGTGTAGTGCTTCCAGTGCGACGCTCTTCCACACAGGAGGAACAGGGCTGAGGTACAAGGTCACTCCCAGTCGTGCTCAAATGATGATATAATGCAAATAACAGAAAATCAATTCTCCAGGATGCTGGGAATGAGCGGAGGCCTTAGGTGTTACCACGGCAACAGCTTTGGGAACAAATGGGATGCAAATCTCGCAATTATTCAGCGATTCCACAATTAAAATTCCACAAATGAGCACACATACGCATTCTTCATTCATAGCTGTGGAGGAAGCATCTGTGCTGCTTTACTGCTGCTTTCATTGGCCAGCGTGTTTACTGCTGCTGTGTATGTACCGTACCAGTCGGGCTGAACCTGTAAGACCGTTGTTGTTGCTGCAGTGCTGGTGTTTGTGAACCCTTCAGAATGTTCTACATTTCTACAGAAGATTCTAAGGAACCTCCGAAAGTGAGCTGTTAAGGCTCATCGGGCTGGAAAACTCTAAAGAGTTTGGGCTCCACAATCAGATAGAGTGGGTACAAATGGAGGAAATTCAAGACCAATGTTAATCTTCCCAGTGGGGAGTGGTCCACCAACAAAGATCACTCCAAGGCATGTACAGGTCAATATATAGTCCAGGCAACAAGTGTCACCAGACAAGAAACACTGTGGTCGGCAGATGGTGCAGTGATGTAGGCTTTCATAGTCCTGCACCAGCAACAGGACATAAGTAAAGAACATCGTCTGCACTGTAGATAGATACAAATGGAGGAAATTCAGGACCACCGTTAATCTCCCCAGCAGTGGTCCACCATAGATCACTCCAAGACATGTACAGGTCAATATATAGTCCAGGCAATAAGAGTTGCTGGACATGATAAACTGTGGTTGGCAGTGCTGTAGGTTTTCGTAGTCTAGCACCAGGAACAAGACAAAGAAATAAAACATCATCTGCACTGTAAATGGATACAAATGGAGGAAATTCAGGACCACCGTTAATCTCCCCAGCAGTGGTCCACATATTGTCAATATATATATAAATCAAGACAACAAGTGTCACCAGACAAGAAAAACTGTGGTCGGCAGATGGAGCAGTGATGTAGGCTTTCATAGTCCTGCATCAGCAACAGGACATATAGAACATCATCTGCACTGTAAATGGATACAAATGGAGGAAATTCAAGACCAACGTTAATCTCCCCAGGAGTGCTCCACCTACAAAGATCAGAAGGAAGCCAGAAGGCTATTGGGAAAATGTTTTGTGGGAGGATGAGCCTTCAGGAGGTGCCATCTCAAAAAAGACCTGGATTTCAATGCCAACGTTCAGGGAAGCGGAGATACGGACCCCAGAATCTTGCAAATTTGTATCCAACTTTGGGGAAAGTCTGGAAGGTCTGGAAAGCCAGAGATTGCTTGTGGAAAATAAGAGTAACCTACTTCGGAGTTCGTTCTCCAACCATGACTTTTTATTGTGGTCTTCAGGGAACAGGTCATAATGACTTTCAATATCTGATCTGTGAAGCTCTGTAGAAATGTTAGAACGAAGCCTCCACAGTAGAGTATGAGGTGTCCTTTCCAGCAAGCCCTGGATTGTGTTGTTTAGGAACTTCAGGAAACCAGAGATTTAGATCCTACAACCACCAGACTCTTCACCTGGGTTTCTCTGATGGATCTGTCAGTGTGGTAATAGAACATGATCAGTGACTAGTTTAAAGCACCATTGCCAAGCCTTGAAGTCGAATCCTCTACATCCCTGATTGTCCAGTCATGTTGCAGCAATATCTTTGTCATGCCAAACAATAGTAGCAATCTGTGAAGCTACCCATGTAAGTGAGTGTACATCCAGGAGCATCTGATTTATTGATTAAGACCTTCATGTTTTATTCACTATGTGTGTATGGGGCGTCAGGGAGTCCGTGTAGAGCAAAACTTAGTTTGTGTGAGTGAGTGAGTGAGTGTGTGGGTTGGTGTTGCCATAAATGGCCTTGAACACATCTGTAAAGTGTGTTAACTGTCAGGGTCAGTTAGCCTCAAACGCTAACAGCTCAAGCGTCTTAGCTTTCGACCCAGGAAAAGCTTCATTAAAGATATACTCAGTGGCTCTAGCGTGACAGCGCTGACCCTCCAACTGCTACACAGAGCTCTCCTCTCAACATGACCCAGAAGGTCTTACAATAATTTCAAAAAAAGTAAACTCCAAAGCTTGTATATGCTGTCCACAATGAATAGTCCACAAAGAAACGTCTCATAATGGAATGATAAGTCTAGAAACGTATTAGTCTTGAAACACAAGCTTCTCCAGACACCCTTTGCTTAAGAACTACCTTCTCCTCCAGACACCCTTTGCTTGAGAACTACCTTCTCCTGCAGATGTCCTGCTACTCAAGAATTTCCTTCTCCTCCAAACATCCTTCTACTGAAGAATTACCTTTCATCTCCAGATGTCCTTCTAATGAAGAACTACCTTCTCCTCTAGACACCTCCTACTGAAGAACTACCTTCTCCTCTAGACGTCCTCCTACTCAAGAACTTATGTGATATACAATAATTTCAATAAAAGTAAACTCCAAAGCTTGTATAAGCTGTCCACAATGAATAGTCCACAAAGAAACGTTTCATAATGGAATGATAAGTCTAGAAACACATTAGTCTTGAAACACAAGCTTCTCCAGACACCCTTCGCTTAAGAACTACCTTCTCCTCCAGACACCCTTCTACTGAAGAATTACCTTTCATCTCCAGATGTCCTTCTACTGAAGAACTGCCTTCTCCTCTAGATGTCCTCCTACACAAGAACTTACGTGATATAAAATAATTTCAATAAAAGTAAACTCCAAAGCTTGTATATGCTGTCCACAATGAATAGTCCACAAAGAAACGTTTCATAATGGAATGATAAGTCTACAAACGTATTAGTCTTGAAACACAAGCTTCTCCAGACACCCTTCTACTGAAGAACTACCTTCTCCTCCAGATGTCCTTCTACTCAAGAATAACCTTCTTCTTGAGACGTCCTTCTACTGAAGAACTACCTTCTCTTCTAGACGTCCTCCTACTCAAGAACTACCTTCCTTTCCAGATGTCCTTCTACTCAAGAACTACCATCTCCTTCAGATGTCCTTCTACTCAAAAATTTCCTTATCCTCCAGACGTCCTCCTACTCAATAACTACCTTCTCCTCCAGATGTATTTCTACTCAAGAACTACCTTCTCCTCCAGATGTCCTTCTACCCAAGAATTTCCTTCTCCTCCAGACATCCTTCTACTCAAGAACTACCTTCTTCTCCAAATGTACTTATTTTCAAGAATTACCTTCTCCTCCAGACACGCTTGTACTCAAGAACTACCTTCTCTTCCAGACGTCCTTCTACTCAAGAATTTCCTTCTTTTCCAGACATCCTTCTACTCAAGAACTGCCTTCTCCTCCAGACATCTGTGTACTCAAAAATTTCCTTCTCCTCCAGACATCCTCCTACTCAAGAACTACCTTCTTCTCCAGACATACTCCTACTCAAGAACTACGTTATCCTCCAGACATCCTTATACTCAAAAACAACCTTTTCCTTCAGACATCCTTCTACTCAAGAACATCCTTCTACTTAAGCCTACCTTCTTTACCAGATGCCCACCTACTCAGGAACTACCTTCTCCTTCAGATGTTCTTCTACTCAGGAACCACCTTCTCCTTCAGATGTTCTTCTACTCAAGACCTACCTTCTCCTCCAGATGTTCTACTCAAGAATTTCCTTCTCCTCCAGACATCCTCCTACTCAAGAACTACCTTCTTCTCCAGACATCCTCCTACTCAAGAACTACGCTATCCTTCAGACATCCTTCTACTCAAGAACTACCTTCTTCTCCAGAGGTCCTTCTACTGAAGAGCTACCTTCTCCTCCAGACATCCTTCTACTTAAGCCTACCTTCTTTACCAGATGCCCACCTACTCAGATGTTCTTCTACTTAGGAACTACGTTCTCTTTCAGATGTTCTTCTACTCAAGACCTACCTTCTCCTCCAGATGTTCTACTCAAGACCTACCTTCTCCTCCAGATGTCCTTCTACTCAAGACCTGCCTTCTACTCAAGAACCACCTTCTTCTCCAGACATACTTCTCCTTCTGTATTAATCCCCAACAAACATTTAACGCAGTGCACATCCAGTGCAGTCAGCTTTTTCCACCATTTTGGAGATGCAGCTCCACTAAAGGAAGCAAAAACCAAACAGGCTGAATGTTTTTAGGTGCAAATAAGACGCGTTGACTGGATACACAGAACTCTCCTCTCAACATGACCCAGAAGGTCTTACGTGATAAACAACAATTTCAAAAAAAGTAAACTCCAAAGCTTGTATATGCTGTCCACAATGAATAGTCCACAAAGAAACGTCTCATAATGGAATGATAAGTCTAGAAACGTATTAGTCTTGAAACACAAGCTTCCCTAGACACCCTTGGCTTAAGAACTACCTTCTCCTCCAGACACCCTTTGCATAAGAACTACCTTCTCCTCCAGATGTCCTGCTCCTTGAGTAGAAGGACATCTGGTGAGGAAGGTTGTTCTTGAGAAGGAGGACGTCTAGAGGAGAAGGTAGTTCTTCAGTAGAAGGACGTCTCAAGAAGAAGGTTACTCTTGAGTAGAAGGACATCTGGAGAAGAAGGTAGTTCTTGAGTAGAAGGACATCTGGAGAAGAAGGTAGTTCTTGAGTAGAAGGACATCTGGAGAAGAAGGTAGTTCTTGAGTAGAAGGATGTCTGGAGGAGAAGGTAGTTTACGGCTAAGGCAGAGAGTTGAGGCTCCGGCGTACATGTTTGTGGTGCAGTGGAGAAAGCTGAGAGTGACCAAGCAAGTGCAACTGTTGTTGGGTAAGGCATTCGTTTACAGGGACAGCGGGCATAACACTACGGAGAGACCAGGCACCCCAGGAACTCTGTTTGGACTCTCAATCCAAAGGGCTCATATACTTTTTCTGGCAACTAATTAAACCTCTATCCAGTAGGTGGTGCTTCTTGCTCTCACCCATTGTCTTGAGGGTCTACTGAATACTTTTCTTTTATTCGCAGGTGTTCATCAAAGGATCTGCATGAATTAGGGTGTTTCATGCAAATGCTATGTTTATGAGGGTAAATTGGGGCATGTCAGTTGCAAATACTATGCAAATAAGTTACTCCTGCACAGATGCCTGTTTCCACACGCTAAAGCCGATTCACCCGAGAGTTGAAGACGCTGTTTGTCTTCACTAAAATGCTTCGTTCTCACTGCAGCATCTGTTTCCACTGATATGTAGAGAAAGTATGTGAGATGGAGGTGTTCTACATTGAATCCTCGCCCTAAATCAACTCTATTGAAGCCCTGTGCATCTATTACCTCCCCGCGCTAATCCCACTATGTAAATCCACACACAAAACCACTGCTCTTTGTCTCTAATCCCACCACACTCGCCGCCAGATTAGGGCTAGGAGGGAAACACACCACCCCAGGGGGAAACAACGGCTTGTTTCTCATGAAACATGGACGCACTTTCTCCTATTCAGCTGCTCACACAATGGTGCGCGCTCTGGGATCAGCGCCGAGGCTCTTGTGTTCATGCTTTTGGTTCTTCTGATTCTTTTAAGACAATAATCCAGCGCGGCTGAAGCGCGTACGAGCGTATATGAATTCTATAGCTGCTCACAAGCTTTCAAGCTCCAGGTTTTCAAATATAGTCCACACAGCGCAGCCTTCAGGCTTTATACTAGAGATGGTACCAAACCAGCATTTCAAACAAAGTGGACAGTTAATGGAAGTGCAAGGTGGGTGTTTCTAATAAAGTGGCCAGTTAGTGGAAGCAGAAGGTAGGTGTTTCTAATAAAGTGGCCAGTTAGTGGAAGTACAAGATGGGTGTTTCTAATAAAGTGACCAGTTAGTAGAAGCAGAAGGTTGGTGTTTCTAATAAAGTGGCCAGTTAGTGGAAGTACAAGGTTGGTGTTTCTTATAAAGTGGCCAGTTAGTAGAAGTACAAGGTGGGTGTTTCTAATAAAGTGGCCAGTTAGTGGAAGTATAAGGTAGGTGTTTCTAATAAATTGGCCAGTTAGTGGAAGTACAAGGTGGGTGTTTTTAATAAAGTGGCCAGTTAGTGGAAGTATAAGGTAGGTGTTTCTAATAAATTGGCCAGTTAGTGGAACCACAAGATAGGTGTTTCTAATAAAGTGGCCAGCTAGTGGAAGTACAAGGTGGTGTTTCTAATAAAGTGGCCAATAAAGTGGCCAGTTAGTGGAACCACAAGATGGGTGTTTCTAATAAAGTGGCCAGTTAGTGGAACCACAAGATGGGTGTTTCTAATAAAGTGGCCAGTTAGTGGAAGCAGAAGGTAGGTGTTTCTAATAAAGTGGCCAGTTAGTGGAAGTGCAAGGTGGGTGTTTCTAATAAAGTGGCCAGTTAGTGGAAGTGCAAGGTGGGTGTTTCTAATAAAGTGGCCAGTTAGTGGAAGCAGAAGGTAGGTGTTTCTAATAAAGTGGCCAGTTAGTGGAAGTGCAAGATGGGTGTTTCTAATAAAGTGGCCAGTTAGTAGAAGCACAAGGTTGGTGTTTCTAATAAAGTGGCCAGTTAGTAGAAGTACAAGGTGGGTGTCTCTAATAAAGTGGCCAGTTAGTAAAAGTACAAAGTGGGTGTTTCCAATAAAGTGACCAGTTAGTGGAAATACAAGGTGGGTGTTTCCAATAAAGTGGCCAGTTAGTGGAAACACAAGGTTGGTGTTTCTTATAAAGTGGCCAGCTAGTGGAAGTACAAGTTGGATGTTTCTAATAAAGTGGCCAGTTAGTGGAAGTACAAGGTGGGTGTTTCTAATAAAGTGGCCAGTTAGTGAAGTAGAAGGTGGCTGTTTCAAATAAAGTGGCCAGTTAGTGGAAGTACAAGGTGGGTGTTTCTAATAAAGTGGCCAGTAAGTGGAACCACAAGATGGGTGTTTCTAATAAAGTGGCCAGTTAGTGGAAGTACAAGGTGGGTGTTTCTAATAAAGTGGCCAGTTAGTGGAACCACAAGATGTGTGTTTCCAATAAAGTGGCCAGTTAGTGGAAGTACAAGGTGGGTGTTTCTAATAAAGTGGCCAGTAAGTGGAACCACAAGATGGGTGTTTCTAATAAAGTGGCCAGTTAGTGGAAGTACAAGGTGGGTGTTTCTAATAAAGTGGCCAGTTAGTGGAACCACAAGATGTGTGTTTCAAATAAAGTGGCCAGTTAGTGGAAGTACAAGGTGGGTGTTTCTAATAAAGTGGCCAGTTAGTGGAAACACAAGATGGGTGTTTCTAATAAAGTGGCCAGTTAGTGAAGTAGAAGGTGGGTGTTTCTTATAAAGTGACCAACTAGTGGAAGTACAAGGTGGGTGTTTCTAATAAAGTGGCCAGTTAGTGGAAGTACAAGGTGGGTGTTTCTAATAAAGTGGACAGTTAATGGAAGTGCAAGGTGGGTGTTTCTAATAAAGTGGCCAGTTAGTGGAAGCAGAAGGTAGGTGTTTCTAATAAAGTGGCCAGTTAGTGGAAGTACAAGATGGGTGTTTCTAATAAAGTGACCAGTTAGTAGAAGCAGAAGGTTGGTGTTTCTAATAAAGTGGCCAGTTAGTGGAAGTACAAGGTTGGTGTTTCTTATAAAGTGGCCAGTTAGTAGAAGTACAAGGTGGGTGTTTCTAATAAAGTGGCCAGTTAGTGGAAGTATAAGGTAGGTGTTTCTAATAAATTGGCCAGTTAGTGGAAGTACAAGGTGGGTGTTTTTAATAAAGTGGCCAGTTAGTGGAAGTATAAGGTAGGTGTTTCTAATAAATTGGCCAGTTAGTGGAACCACAAGATAGGTGTTTCTAATAAAGTGGCCAGCTAGTGGAAGTACAAGGTGGTGTTTCTAATAAAGTGGCCAATAAAGTGGCCAGTTAGTGGAACCACAAGATGGGTGTTTCTAATAAAGTGGCCAGTTAGTGGAACCACAAGATGGGTGTTTCTAATAAAGTGGCCAGTGAGTGGAAGCAGAAGGTAGGTGTTTCTAATAAAGTGGCCAGTTATTGGAAGTGCAAGGTGGGTGTTTCTAATAAAGTGGCCAGTTAGTGGAAGCAGAAGGTAGGTGTTTCTAATAAAGTGGCCAGTTAGTGGAAGTGCAAGATGGGTGTTTCTAATAAAGTGACCAGTTAGTAGAAGCACAAGGTTGGTGTCTCTAAGAAAGTGGCCAGTTAGTGGAACCACAAGGTTGGTGTTTCTTATAAAGTGGCCAGCTAGTGGAAATACAAGGTGGGTGTTTCCAATAAAGTGGCCAGTTAGTGGAACCACAAGGTTGGTGTTTCTTATAAAGTGGCCAGCTAGTGGAAGTACAAGTTGGATGTTTCTAATAAAGTGGCCAGTTAGTGGAACCACAAGATGGGTGTTTCTAATAAAGTGGCCAGTTAGTGAAGTAGAAGGTGGGTGTTTCTAATAAAGTGGCCAGTTAGTGGAAGTACAAGGTGGGTGTTTCTAATAAAGTGGCCAGTAAGTGGAACCACAAGATGGGTGTTTCTAATAAAGTGGCCAGTTAGTGGAAGTACAAGGTGGGTGTTTCTAATAAAGTGGCCAGTTAGTGGAACCACAAGATGTGTGTTTCCAATAAAGTGGCCAGTTAGTGGAAGTACAAGGTGGGTGTTTCTAATAAAGTGGCCAGTAAGTGGAACCACAAGATGGGTGTTTCTAATAAAGTGGCCAGTTAGTGGAAGTACAAGGTGGGTGTTTCTAATAAAGTGGCCAGTTAGTGGAGCCACAAGATGTGTGTTTCAAATAAAGTGGCCAGTTAGTGGAAGTACAAGGTGGGTGTTTCTAATAAAGTGGCCAGTTAGTGGAAACACAAGATGGGTGTTTCTAATAAAGTGGCCAGTTAGTGAAGTAGAAGGTGGGTGTTTCTAATAAAGTGGCCAGTTAGTGGAAGTACAAGGTGGGTGTTTCTAATAAAGTGGCCAGTTAGTGGAACCACAAGATGGGTGTTTCTAATAAAGTGGCCAGTTCATGGAAGTACAAGGTGGGTGTTTCTAATAAAGTGGCCAGTTAGTGGAACCACAAGATGTGTGTTTCCAATAAAGTGGCCAGTTAGTGGAAGTACAAGGTGGGTGTTTCTAATAAAGTGGCCAGTTAGTGGAACCACAAGATGGGTGTTTCTAATAAAGTGGCCAGTTAGTGAAGTAGAAGGTGGGTGTTTCTAATAAAGTGGCCAGTTAGTGGAAGTACAAGGTGGGTGTTTCTAATAAAGTGGCCAGTTAGTGGAACCACAAGATGGGTGTTTCTAATAAAGTGGCCAGTTAGTGGAAGTACAAGATGGGTGTTTCTAATAAAGTGGCCAGTTAGTGGAACCACAAGATGTGTGTTTCCAATAAAGTGGCCAGTTAGTGGAAGTACAAGGTGGGTGTTTTTAATAAAGTGGCCAGTTAGTGGAACCACAAGATGGGTGTTTCTAATAAAGTGGCCAGTTAGTGGAACCACAAGATAGGTGTTTCTAATAAAGTGGCCAGTTAGTGGAAGTACAAGGTGGGTGTTTCTAATAAAGTGGCCAACTAGTGGAAGCACAAGGTAGGTGTTTCTAACAAAGTCGCCAGTTAGTAGAGGTACAAGGTGGGTGTTTCTAATAAAGTGTCCACTAAAATAATAGATGCACATGTGGCCTGTAGATATAAAGGAAGGTCTTTTTAATAAAATGGCCCACTAGTGGAAGTTCAAGGCACAGGTCGAACGCTGAACTGAGGCATGAAGTGAGCCTACCTGGCACACAGGTGTGTGTGGTTAGCCGTGGCATGCGGATGCCGTCAGGAGTAATAGGAGTGTTTGTCTAAATAACCTCAGAAACAGCGAGTTCACACACTATTATCGTTCATGTTTACAGCATCACAAACAGATGAGGCCTAAAGGATATATATATATATATATCCTGAAACATAAATACAGAGGCAGCAGACCAAAGAGCAGAGATGAGGTGAAACAATGCTGTGGTGTGCGTGGGTGTAGCTGACCCCTACACTGACCCATCGTCTCTAATCCTAATCCTGGCTGCACACTAATGCAGCACTAAACAGGCAGCTCTGCAGGTGGTCACTCCCTCTACATTGATGCCCCCTGCGCATTTAGTGGGGGTTTGGTCCTGTTTTTCATTCGCTTTGTGTTTTATAGTAGAACTTGAAATATCTATCTGAAGCTGATGTCACTCAAACTGCTGACAGTGGAATCAGATTGTATTTCCTGAATATGTGTTCAAGGTCTAGTTTTGGATTTCGCTGTCAGATCCTCTCAAGTAATTGAAACTCAGTATTGGATATTATTTTTTTTATTGTGACATTACTATTATCCAGTAATCATGGCTGTTATTGTTGGTACACAATAATGTAACTGGAGCTTTAGTTTGAAGCCTGTGTGGTCATGATATCCGTAATCCCCAGTTTATCCCACTTTAGTTTGGCTAAATTTATGTTTCATATGTCAGGTGAGTCAGACTGGTCTGAAAGCGTGGTGCTCTGGGTTCAGTCAGGTCTGACTCAAAATATAGTGCTGTGGGGTTATGTTAGGCCAGGTTGAACACAAACAGTGGTGCTAAAGCTTGGAAAAAGAGTGTTCAGGTCTTTGTTCTAGTTTGGACCAATGTTTTAGGCTTGATTAATACCCTATTTTGTGCTGATGCTGTGAATCAGGTTGCACTGTAAACTGTGTATTGTGGTGGGTTCAGTCTGGTCTGGTGCTGTGGGTCAAGCTCAGTTGGGTTAGGTGTCTAAGTGCCAAACCGGTTAGGTGTCTAAGTACCAAACAATCTGGTTCAGGCTGTTTGGGTAGAGTCATATTAAAGACATGGTGCTATGTGTCCAGGTGCTTTGGGCAGGATCAGATTTAAAACATGGTGCTATGGATTCGGACTGTTAGGGTAGGGTCAGCTTCAAAACATGGTGTTTGGGTCCAGGCCATTTGGGTAGGGTCAGATTCAAAACATTGTGTTATGGGCTGTTTGGGCAGGTTCAGAATCAAAACATGATGCTATGGGTCCAGACTGTTTGGGTAAGGTTCAAAATCAAAACATGATGCTATGGGTCCAGACTGTTTGGGTAAGGTCAAACTCAAAACATGGTGTTATGGGTCCAGACTGTTTGGATAGGGTCAGCCTCAAAACATGGTGTTATAGGTCCAGGCTGTTTGGGCAGGTTCAGAATTAAAACATAGTGCTATGAGTCTATGCTGTTTGGCCAAGGTCTTGGGTCCCTGCTGTTTGGGCAAGGTCTATGTTGGGTCCTGTAGGTTTGGGTTGGATCCTATGGTGCTGTAGGTTGTGTCATGCTCAAAACATGGTTCTGTGAGGGTCACCTAAGATTGAGTCAAGGCAGAATCAAACTGTAGTTCTCTGGGTCCGACTCAAAATGTGGTAATGGGGGCGGGTCTAACTAAACGTATAATCTGATAGGGCCACAGCACACAAACCCTGGTGTTCTCAGGGAAATCAAGTCCTTAAGGTTGCATTCTGGACCAGATCAACAAGATCTGATTACATACCCTCAAAACATAGTGTAGTGGTTTGGTCCAGTTGGGGTGGTCAACTTGTTGCTTTCTGTCTGAATGGGTCAGACTTAAAAAAAATATGGTGCCATGGGTCAGGTTGGTACGTGGCTACACAGTAATTGGTAGTATTGTTAGAAATGTCCGCACTTTAGGTGATAATGGGCTGGTTCAGGTGAGTTTCGAACAGAATTGTCTTGATCTTACATCAGCTTAAGACTGAAAAAGGTGGTCTTGTCAGGCCGTGGGTCTGGTCAGGTTGGGTCGAACTCCTGTAGCTCCTCTTTGGTCTGTATTTGACCCAAGCCAGATTAAAATTCTACTCTGTATTTGGCTGGTTTTGTCGGCTGATCTGTAATTACGGTTCTAAAACTATGCATAAGGTAATCAACAGTTACAGATGTACACCAATATTCCGAGGCCTAATTTTCCCTCTTACTGTCCACTCAGCTCCATTTGCCCGTAATTCAAGTCCATCTGTCTATCTGATCCACCGTCTCTCCGTCTCTGTTACCAACTGCCTCGCCTGTCGGAATTCGATCGTTAAAATTCTGCTCATTCACGAGGAGGTCTTCAAAGGGCCAGATGTTCTCTCTCTCTCTCTCTCTCTCTCTGCCTCAGTCTCATTCGTATAATGGCACAAACGTTCCAACACCTGCATATCTGATGTTTTGTCACTCAAAACATCAAGGTAAACAAATATAGAGCAACGCAGCGTGATGCACCCCATCATTCCGAGTTAATTGGCAATTACTTCCCATATGTTTATTCCCCATTCTCTGTCTGTCTCATTTCGTCTCGCTTCAACCCCCACCCGATCTCTCTCTCGCTCCCTCACTCCCTCTCCCCCTCATCTCTTTCGTTTCCTCGGCTAGATTCAAATCAGGAGGGTTAACACAACTGCGCTTTTTACAAGCGGGCTGGCGGAGCCGAGGAATTTCGGGTAAACGGTAGACGTTAGCTCACGTTCCTAACTTTTCATGACACACTGTTAAGCACATATGGCCTTTACAGGCACCGTTAAATCCAACCACAACACAGGCTGGACCAACACATGCAGACCTCCAAAGGAGTGTTCAAAGAACCCCCTGGTACTTCCATGTTGGCTCGTTAATCCAGCATTGGCTGGCCACTCATTCGCCATAGAGGTGCTGGTACTAGCTACAGTTATATCGAAGTGTTTGGTTTAACGGTTCTTCCTCTGGAAATTCTCTTTTCTAGTTTCTTCCCCACATTAACTGAGATCTCACTCATCATCTCTTCAGCATTCGGTTTGAGAAATTAGGGAAAACTAAGCAAGTTCTCAGATCTACAATTTACAATGTGCTACAATGTGCCATGCTATGAAGGCCCAACTGGGTGAACCAGTTCGCCACAGCGCCACCCTGAGGCCGACCAGTGCTGCAGCTCTTGTTAGTTATGAATACCAACCTGTGGGTGTAGCAGGTTAAGCAATGTCTTCATTTGAGTTCATTTTCAGGGTCCCATCCCAATTCAATTCCATTTTAAGATATGAGGTTAATTAGGGGGCCACAGATCCACCGGGACACCCTGCATTTTGCACCTTGCTTCATAGCTGCCTTGTTCCTGTCCTCAAATATGAGAGTACAAGAAAAATAATGTTAGATCTTTCATCCATGTAGACCTCAGAGGTCATCGACAAAAGAAAGAAAGTCACCATGCTGAATGCAGGAGAAATGGGCAAGCATGAAGACTTGAGTGACTTTGACAAGGGTCAATGTGTTATGGCCAGTCCACTGGACTGAAGCAAGGCTTGGGCCGATTGACATTGCCTACAGCTCAGAGTAAGGACAAACCATGAACTGGCAACAGAGTGTTGGGAGCCCAAAGCTCAGGGATGTGCAAGGCTTTCCTATTCCCAGCCTGAACCAATGAAACAGCTACTGTTGCACAAGTACTGGAAATGTTTGATGATGGTTATGGGACACGACCTACAAACCATTTGTAGAATTCTATAAACCATTAAAATTCAACAATTTATTAACAAAAATCTACAATCAATTAAAATTTATTATTTATCAACAGAAATCTACAAATTCATTATTTATCAACAGAATTCTGCAATCCATTAGAATTCAACAATTTATCAACAGAAATCTACAATCCATTAAAATTCATTATTTATCAACAGAAATCTACAATCCATTAAAATTCATTGTTTATCAACAGAAATCTACAATCCATTAAAATTCAACAATTTATCAACAGAAATCTACAATCCATTAAAATTCATTATTTATCAACAGAAATCTACAATCCATTAAAATTCAACAATTTATCAACAGAAATCTACAATCCATTAAAATTCATTATTTATCAACAGAAATCTACAATCCATTAAAATTAAATTATTTATCAACAGAAATCTACAATCCATTAAAATTCATTATTTATCAACTGAAATCTACAATCCATTAAAATTCATTATTTATCAACAGAAATCCACAATCCATTAAAATTCAACAATTTATCAACAGAAATCTACAATCCATTAAAATTCATTATTTATCAACAGAATTCTACAATCCATTAAAATTAATTATTTATCAACAGAATTCTACAATCCATTAAAATTAATTATTTATCAACAGAATTCTACAATCCATTAAAATACAATTATTTATCAAGAGAATTCTAGAATCCATTAAAAGTCAACAATTTATCAACAGAAATCTACAATCCATTAAAATTAAATTATTTATCAACAGAAATCTACAATCCATTAAAATTCATTATTTATCAACTGAAATCTACAATCCATTAAAATTCATTATTTATCAACAGAAATCCACAATCCATTAAAATTCAACAATTTATCAACAGAAATCTACAATCCATTAAAATTCATTATTTATCAACAGAATTCTACAATCCATTAAAATTAATTATTTATCAACAGAATTCTACAATCCATTAAAATTAATTATTTATCAACAGAATTCTACAATCCATTAAAATACAATTATTTATCAAGAGAATTCTAGAATCCATTAAAAGTCAACAATTTATCAACAGAAATCTACAATCCATTAAAATTCAAAAAATTATCAACAGAACTCTAGAATACATAAAAATTCAACAATTTATCAAGAAAATTCTAAAATCCATTAAAATTCAACAGTATCAAGAAAATTCTACAAACCATTAAAATTCAACAATTTATCAACAGAAATCTACAATCCATTAAAAGTCAACAATTTATCAACAGAAATCTACAATCCGTTAAAATTCATTATTTATCAACAGAAATCTACAGTCCATTAAAATTCATTATTAATCAACAGAATTCTACAATCCATTAAACTTAATTATTTATCAACAGAAATCTACAATCCATTAAAATTCAACAATTTATCAACAGAAATCTACAATCCATTAAAATTCATTATTTATCAACAGAAATCTACAGTCCATTAAAATTCATTATTAATCAACAGAATTCTACAATCCATTGAAATTCATTATTTATCAACAGAAATCTACAATCCATTAAAATTCATTATTTATCAACAGAAATCTACAATCCATTAAAATTCAATTATTTATCAACAGAAATCTACAATCCATTAAAATTCATTATTTATCAACTGAAATCTACAATCCATTAAAATTCATTATTTATCATCAGAAATCCACAATCCATTAAAATTCAACAATTTATCAACAGAAATCTACAATCCATTAAAATTCATTATTTATCAACATAATTCTACAATCCATTAAAATTAATTATTTATCAACAGAATTCTACAATCCATTAAAATTAATTATTTATCAACAGAATTCTACAATCCATTAAAATTCAATTATTTATCAACAGAATTCTAGAATCCATTAAAAGTCAACAATTTATCAACAGAAATCTACAATCCATTAAAATTCAAAAAATTATCAACAGAACTCTAGAATACATAAAAATTCAACAATTTATCAAGAAAATTCTAAAATCCATTAAAATTCAACAGTATCAAGAAAATTCTACAAACCATTAAAATTCAACAATTTATCAACAGAAATCTACAATCCATTAAAAGTCAACAATTTATCAACAGAAATCTACAATCTGTTAAAATTCATTATTTATCAACAGAAATCTACAGTCCATTAAAATTCATTATTAATCAACAGAATTCTACAATCCATTAAACTTAATTATTTATCAACAGAAATCTACAATCCATTAAAATTCAACAATTTATCAACAGAAATCTACAATCCATTAAAATTCATTATTTATCAACAGAAATCTACAGTCCATTAAAATTCATTATTAATCAACAGAATTCTACAATCCATTGAAATTCATTATTTATCAACAGAAATCTACAATCCATTGAAATTCATTATTTATCAACAGAATTCTACAAACCATTAAAATTCAACAATTTATCAACAGAAATCTACAATCCGTTAAAATTCAACAATTTATCAACAGAAATCTACAATTCGTTAAAATTCATTATTTATCAGCAGAATTCTAGAATCTATTAAAATTCAAATATTTATCAACAGAAATCTATAATCCATTAAAATTCATTATTTATCAACAGAAATCTACAATCCATTAAAATTCATTATTTATCAACAGAAATCTGCAATCCATTAAAAGTCAACAATTTATCAATAGAAATGTACAATCCATTAAAATTAATTATTTATCAACAGAAATCTACAATCCATTAAAATTTATTATTTATCAACAGAATTACACAATCCATTAAAATTCATTATTTATCAAGAGAAATCTACAATGCATTAAAAGTCAACAATTTATCAAGAGAAACCTACAATCCATTAAAATTCATTATTTATCAACAGAATTCTATAATCCATTAAAATTCATTATTTATCATCAGAATTCTATAATCCATTAAAATTCATTATTTATCAACAGAATTCTAGAATCCATTAAAAGTCAACAATTTATCAACAGAAATCTACAATCCATAGAACTCTAGAATACATAAAAATTCAACAATTTATCAAGAAAATTCTAAAATCCATTAAAACTCAACAGTATCAAGAAAATTCTACAAACCATTAAAATTCAACAATTTATCAACAGAAATCTACAATCCATTAAAAGTCAACAATTTATCAACAGAAATCTACAATCCATTAAAATTCATTATTTATCAACAGAAATCTACAGTCCATTAAAACTCATTATTTATCAACAGAATTCTACAATCCATTAAAATTAATTATTTATCAACAGAATTCTACAATCCATTAAAAGTCAACAATTTATCAAAAGAATTCTACAATCCATTGAAATTCATTATTTATCAACAGAATTCTACAAACCATTAAAATTCAACAATTTATCAACAGAAATCTACAATCCATTTTAATTCATTATTTATCAACAGAATTCTATAATCCATTTAAATTCATTATTTATCAATAGAATTCTACAAACCATTAAAATTCAACAATTTATCAACAGAAATCTATAATCCATTAAAATTCATTATTTATCAACAGAATTCTATAATCCATTTAAATTCATTATTTATCAACAGAAATCTACAATCCATTAAAATTCATTATTTATCAACAGAAATCTACAATCCATTAAAAGTCAACAATTTATCAACAGAAATCTACAATCCATTAAAAGTCAACAATTTACCAACAGAAATCTACAATCCATTAAAATTCATTATTAATAAACGGAAATTTACAATCCATTAAAAGTCAACAATTTATCAACATAAATCTACAATCCATTAAAATTCATTATTAATCAACAGAAATCTACAATCTATTAAAATGAATTATTTATCAACAGAATTCTACATTCCATCAAAGGTCAACAATTTATCAACAGAAATCTACAATCCATTAAAATTCATTATCAACAGAAATCTACAATCCATTAAAATTCATTATTTATCAACAGAAATCTACAAACCATTAAAATTCATTATCAACAGAATTCTTCAATCCATTAAAATTCATTATTTATCAACAGAATTCTACAATCCATTAAAATTCATTATTTATCAACAGAAATCTACAATCCATTAAAATTCATTATTTATCAACAGAAATCTACAATCCATTAAAATTCATTATTTATCAACAGAAATCTACAATCCATTAAAATTCATTATTTATCAACAGAATTCTACAATCCATTAAAATTCATTATCAACATAATTCTACCATCCATTAAAATTCATTATTCATCTACAGTATTCTACAAACCATTAAAATTTAAATATTTATCAACAGAAATCTACAATCCATTAAAATTCAACAATTTATCAACAGAATTCTACAAACCATTAAACAATTCAACAATTTATCAAAATAACTCTATAAACCATTTAAGTATTTAATATTTCATTTTTTAACAATCTAACACTATTTCATCACGAACAACACAATCAAAAACTGAAGGTTTGTGTAGTCACAAGTTTAGGTAGGTTTGGAAATAACTCAAAGAACTAACTCTAGTAACCCTCAGGCCACAACTGTCCCAAATAAGACCTGCTCTGTGGTGGTCCTGTGGGGCTCCTGATCATTGAAGAACTGGGTAACAAAGAGAGATTATACAGAGAATCAGATTAATTACAGTCTGTAAGTGTAGCTCCTATATGGTAAATGGAGCTGATATTCTAGACATTGACTGTAGATATACCTAAGTGGCTGGTGGGTGTATATTCCTAATGTCATATCACAGGTTTTGATGATGTGTATGAGCCTTTCACTTGGCTACAGTACTTTAGTAGCCTCAGCAAGACAGCTACCAAGCTTCCTGTGATTTGTCTTGTGCAGCAATGGTCATGAGAATGATGGAACCAGTCATCTAAGGCTGCACTGTATTGGCTTGACCAGAGAAGCTGAAGAATGATATGTAATTAAGTGCTTCAGGCTATATCAAAATACACTCACGCTCAAACTGGGAATCCAGTGAGTGGACATTAAGACACAAGCCTGTATAGAAGATCCTGGACATGTGAGACACACTACTCTCGGGATTGTCTGAGCGCCAGGAGAAGTGTATCTCCACAGTGGCATAAAGCAGTAATTATGCTGAGCTCTTCCTCCTGCAGGCTTTGTGAAGATAATCTCCAAACCCACTCCAGAGACAACAGCGTTTCTACACTCATGCTGCCTCGGCCTGCCCTGCCTTTCTTAACGATAACACATTCCATTACTGTGCTCCACTTAGTGGAAGTGAAGTGGGTGTGTTTATTTTTGCCTCTCAGGACTTGGACGCTAGCGGTTAACTGCTGCATGTCTCAGGTTTACGGTATATGGTCCTGTGGTCAGAAACTGACCAATGAGGAACGACGTGGAGTCAAACCAATAAACCATGCAGTAGCACAACAGGATACATTCTGTATAGTGTATCTATAAGAGATGTGTTTCTAATACTGTGCTCTTTGAGTGGGAGAACAAGGTAGGTGTTTCTAATAAAGTGGCCAGTTAGTGGAAGTGCAAGGTGGATGTTTCTTATAAAGTGACCAACTAGTGGAAGTACAAGGTGGGTGTTTCTAATAAAGTGGCCAGTTAGTGGAAGTACAAGGTGGGTGTTTCTAATAAAGTGGCCAGTTAGTGAAAGTACAAGGTGGGTGTTTCTAACAAAGTGGCCAGTTAGTGAAAGTACAAGGTGGGTGTTTCTAACAAAGTGGCCAGTTAGTGGAAGTGCAAGGTGGGTGTTTCTTATAAAGTGGCCAGTTAGTGGAAGTGCAAGGTGGGTGTTTCTAATAAAGTGGCCAGTTAGTGGAAGTGCAAGGTGGGTGTTTCTAATAAAGTGGCCAGTTAGTGGAAGTACAAGATGGGTGTTTCTAATAAAGTGGCCAACTGGTGGAAATACAAGGTGGATGTTTCTTATAAAGTGGCCAGTTAGTGGAAGTACAAGATGGGTGTTTCTAATAAAGTGGCAAATTAGTGAAAGCACAAGGTTGGTGTTTCTAATAAAGTGGCCAACTAGTTGAAATACAAGGTGGGTGTTTCTAATAAAGTAGCCAGTTAGTGGAAGCACAAGGTGGGTGTTTCTAATAAAGTGGCCAACTGGTAATAAAACAAGGTGGATGTTTCTGATAAAGTGGCCACCTGGTGGAAATACAAGGTGGGTGTTTCTAATAAAGTGGCCAGTTAGTGGAAGTACAAGGTGGGTGTTTCTAATAAAGTGGCCAGTTAGTGGAAATACAAGGTGGGTGTTTCTAATAAAGTGGCCAGTTAGTGGAAGTACAAGGTGGGTGTTTCTAATAAAGTGGCCAGCTAGTGAAAGTGCAAGATGTGTGTTTCTAATAAAGTGTCCAGTTAATGGAAGTACAAGGTAGAGATTTCTTATAAAGTGGCCAGCTAGTGAAAGTACAAGGTAGGTGTTTCTAATAAAGTGGCCAGAGAGAGTGTTAAACTGTCTGTAAGTGTGATTAAAGTTGAATGTGTTTTCAGGCTGTGCTAAAGGTGAGAGCTACGTCTCGTTTAAAGGAGAGATTTCCGGATCAGAAATTTTACTCTGCCACTGAATTCCAAACCATTACACCTAAACTACAGGCTCGTTCAGGTCTTTTTTCAAGGCAAGGTCATACCACCAAAATGCAGGGGTCCACAGAAGAGAATTTTAAAGCAACGGCTGAAAATATTTTGAATGCAGATCCACTATCTGTAATATTGAACACATACCATATATATTTATATATATATATATATATATATATATATATATATATATATATATATATATATATATATATATATATATATATATATATACACACAATATACAATGTATATACAATACCAGCCAACACTAAAAAACCAAAGCCAACAATGAAACCTTGAGTACCAGATGATAGTAATCTGGTTTTAAAGCAAGTTATTTTTAGTTGAAGAAGTTAAGATCAACTACTCAAACACTGTATATATATAGCAACATAACCTAAACTTGTTTACCAGATTCGTTTCCAAGACATGTTGACTAGATTAAAGTTTTCCAAAAAAAAAGGTGAGAAGAAAAGAGCATGGAGAAGAGAACGAACTGCTTATGATCTAAAGCAGACCACGTCATCTGTGAAGCATGGTGGAGGTAGTCCTATGGCATTGTTGTGTATGGATGCCAATAAAACTGGTTCCCTTGAAGGTTTGATGATGTGCCAGCTCACAAAAGCATAAGGATGAGTTCTGCAATGTATAGTTTATGTTATGAGCTTACATTGAGCTAAATGCTCCAAAACTCATTGGACAGCTTGTCACAGAGCAGGCAGACAGCAATTATAGTTCTTTATATCAAAGAAGTGGAATGTTCTGCCATGAATAGCTATGGATATTACTTTCCAAAGGCCAAACTGAATGTAAAACAAGCCGAGACTTGTACAGTTACAGTAAAGGCCAGGAAAGAAAGCTAGCATCTGGTGGATGTCCGTGGGTTCTGAGCAGTCAGGTATTTAAAAACATGAGTTTAATTCAGGGCTGTTCGTTTGTGAAATTATTTTTTTTAGCTCCTAAAACTGAGGAGCTGTTCATGTGATTGAAATTCCAGCACTTACATAAACACCCCCAAATTAAAGCCATTAACTTTTAGACAACATGCTATTTGTCATGAACTGCTATGAGTTGTCTTGGCAGCTGTTGTTAGGGAATATATCAGTGCCATGCAACCATTACCAGTTACTGTAATACCAGTTGCTGGAATGAGCAGACCAATCAGTTTCTACCTGTTTTTGTTCCCGAACGACTTGGCAACACTTCAACCGCTGCTCCAGCACAGCCGATTGAACTGGTGAGGGGCTCAATAATGAGCCGGTGTGAACCAGGTGTGTTCGAGCAGGGAGACTTCGACCCTATGAAACGCAGCGGAGGTGTCCCCAGGGACAGAGAACGAGAACCACTTGGCTAATCATTAGCAGTTTAATTAAGTGTGTAGGGTCACTTGGGGAGCCACGTCGAGGCCTGCTGAGAGTCTGTTCTCCAGAGGAAAGAAGGATACACAAATTCACACTGGCTGCTCCACTGACTGCTGGTGTATTTAAACGAAGCACAGCTGTTGGGGGGTGGGGGGTTTGCAAGAAACCGAGGAAATCAGTGTAGAAAGTAGATACAATACCAGCCAACACTAAAAAACCAAAGCCAACAATGAAACCTTGAGTACCAGATGATACTGATCTGGTTTTAAAGTTATTTTTAATTGAAGAAGTTAAGATCAACTACTCAAACACTGTAATTACACTGTATTCCATCCATCCATCCATTATCTCCTGCTTTATCCCACTAGTGTTTGGACTGTGGGAGGAAACCAGAGTACCCGGAGGAAACCCACTCAAACACGGAGAACATACACACTCCACACAGAACCACCCAGACCGGGAATCCAACCCAGATCATCTTACTGTGAGGAGACAGTGCTGACCACTACACCACCATACTAACCACTACACCACCATACTAACCACTACACCACCATACTAACCACTACACCACCGTACTAACCACTACACCACCATACTAACCACTACACCACCGTACTAACCACTACACCACCATACTAACCACTACACCACCGTACTAACCACTACACCACCATACTAACCACTACACCACCGTACTAACCACTACACCACCATACTAACCACTACACCACCATACTAACCACTACACCACCATACTAACCACTACACCACCGTACTAATCACTACACCACCGTACTAACCACTACACCACCATACTAACCACTACACCACCGTACTAACCACTACACCACCGTACTAATCACTACACCACCATACTAACCACTACACCACCGTACTAATCACTACACCACCGTACTAATCACTACACCACCATACTAACCTCTACACCACCGTACTAACCACTACACCACCATACTAACCACTACACCACCGTACTAATCACTACACCACCGTACTAATCACTACACCACCATACTAACCACTACACCACCTTACTAACCACTACACCACCATACTAACCTCTACACCACCGTACTAACCACTACACCACCATACTAACCACTACACCACCATACTAACCACTACACCACCGTACTAATCACTACACCACCGTACTAATCACTACACCACCATACTAACCACTACACCACCATACTAACCTCTACACCACCGTACTAACCACTACACCACCATACTAACCACTACACCACCATACTAACCACTACACCACCGTACTAATCACTACACCACCGTACTAATCACTACACCACCGTACTAATCACTACACCACCATGCCACTCTCCACTGTGAATATACAATGTATTTTTTTCCTACCATGTTTGGTCTGTTGATCTTTCGTTATGTCTTTAATCAAACTAACTAACTAACCAGAGTTGCAGCACTGATCCGCCTCAGGATGGCGCTGTAGCAAGTTTGTACAACCTTTGCAACCTTTGTTCGCTATAACTGCGCAGTAGCATATTTGTAAATCTGATGAAGCCTAATTTTGGGGGAAGAGATTTTTGGAACCTTTAATTTTTACTCATTCCTCTAACAGTAGCCAAAAGAGGTTGTCTTAAGATCTTGACCAATGTGTGTTACCAAACTAGAAAAGAGAATTTCCAGAAGCAGAACTGTATCGTATCGGTGTCCAGTGAACACGTGTCTCCATGTTTGTCTATTTTAATGTTTCTACGTTGACTTTATGTAGCAGCTGTTGTTCATATTCACAAGTTTCATGATGAATGGACCAATAGAAATGCTTCAAAATCTCTTGGAAAAATTTCTGGTTCCATTGACTCACATTGAAAGGGAAGGCAGTTTTTTGAGTTTCAGAACAGAATTAAATCCGATTTGATGCATTACCCTTCGGTTAGCATTGGACTAGTGACTAAACAAGTGGCTGCTGTTACCACATGACCTGCTTTACTTGCACAAACAAGTCTGACACATTCGGACTTGATTTGTTACAGAATTAGATTAGATTCATCCCGAAAGACTCGTTTTTGCTTTCGGACTTTCATTATTAGACTTCACAAAACCTCCTACTATACTTGCATTGCCCTACTCTGGGCAAGCAATCCTGAGACTCCATCAGACTAGATTTCTTACGGAATCAGGTCAGATTTGTTTGATTTCCTCTACCCAATCCAACGCTCCTAAGATAATGCAAGACTACAGGCCACAGTTATTATGTGACCCACCTTACATGACCTTACGTTACTGGAGACTGGTGACATAATTGGACTGAATTTATTCATTTCTGATTTGATCCTCTGCTGGTATCTTCTCAATCTCTATTCTAGCTATTGGATCAATTCCATCTCTAGTGGAAATAAAAAGCTCAGTGGAGAAAATCGGTAACTTGTGATGTGAAGAGATAAATTCTGACAACTGAAGCCAAAGGAGAGGCACGGCAGCATATTTCCACAAAGAAATTAGATTAAAATATCAGACAGATTAGTGATGTGCACTATGACTGTAGCACGTGAAGGACAAGCTGGAGATTCTATCAGTGCACACTCGGCCCTCCTTCTTGGTGTGTTGTTAGTTCTCAAGGCCATCGCTCCCAAAGCCCTGGGCCAACAATGGAATGTCTCCACACTGCCAAGATCAAAAGCACCGGCCGTATCCCCGTATATCACCTGACCGGAATCCAATTAAACCTTTATGGACAGTCCGCAGGGGGGTTGGTGTGTACATGCATATATATATATATGTGTGTGTGTAGGAGTGCATGGGGGGAGGTTTCCATGCACAAGGCTTGGGTGTCCATGTGCTGGACTGATGGTGTTGGGGGTGGGGGGGACTAAAAGATCTGGTGCCTCTCATTTAGGAAGGCATTTTGGCAAACCTACCTTTAATGAGAGCTAACTCAATAAGAATCATGTTGCGTTCCGACTCTAATCGCTCGCTGCCTCGAGTTCTCCAGACATCAACACAAGCTGAGTCCGGTCATATGCTTGTCAAATAATAGCACGAGAGCAGCACAGATTTGAGTTCTTCAGCCTAGTGGTTGCTCAACATCAGAGCTTTTCTATAGGAACTAGAGGTCTACTACACTACTCAGGTAGCCAAACATCAATTTAGTCCAGTTTTGAAGTTTTACATCCATATTCTTTCTACATAACATAGAAAAAGTCTATAAAAAAAGTTAGGGTACCTCTTTTTTCTTCCACAATGAAAAGCCTGTAAATAAACATGCACGTGTGGAGGATATCTTCACTTCCACAGTCAACAAAACTTGGAATTTGACTGGAGTGTTCAAACTTATGACTTTATGTAAATGTTCTGTTCTGATTGGCTGAACTATATTGTTGCCATGCCCAAAAAGCAGGACTGATACAGTCCTCCTATATATTTTTAACCCAGAAATAATTGGACAAGTTTTATTGGACAAAATTGGGCATTTTAACTGTTTACTAAATCATATTCTAGATACTGTTATATAATTAATAATAACTAATATGGGCTCAAAGTGCAGACTCTCAGTTTTAATTTAAGAGTATTCACATCCTAATTGAGGGAAGGGTTTAGGAATTATAGCTCTTTAATATGTAGCTGCCTCGTTTTCAAGGGACCAAAAGTAATTGGACAACTATCTCAAAAGCTATTTCATGGGATTTCCCCTCATTAATCCATCATCAAGTAAGCAGGTCTGATGTTGATTCCCAGTGTGGCCTTTGCACAACATGAAGTCAAAAGAACTCTCAATGAAAGTGAAACAGGCCATCATTAGACTAAAACAAAGAAGAACTCCATCAGAGAGATAGTGGAAATGTTAGAAGTGGCCAAATTAACAGTTTGGTACATTCTGGGGGAAAAAAAGTGAGCTTGGGAACTTAAAAAAGGCCTGGACGTCCTCTGAAGACATCAGTGGTGGATGATTGCAGAATCCTTGAAGAACACTCTCTAGGAAGTAGATGTATTAGTATCTAACTCTACCATAAGGAGAAGACTTTATGAGAGAAAATACAGAGGGTTCACCAGAAGGTGCAAACCATGAATTAACCCTTAAACATAGAAAGACCAGACTTCATCAAAAACATCTAAAGAAGCCAGCCCAGTTCTGGATCAGCATTCTATGGACAGATGAAACTAAGATCAACCTGTATCAGAATGATGTGAGGAAGAAAGTATGGAGAAATCTTGGAACGGCTCATGATCCAAAGCTCACCACATCCACTGTGAAACATGGTGGAGGCAGTGTGATGGCATGGGCATGCATGGCTTTCAATGGCACTGTGTCACTGGTGTTTATTGAGGATGTGACAGAAGATAGAAGCAGCTGGATGAGTTCTGAAGTGTACAGGGATATACGTTCTGCTCAGATTCAACCAAATGCAGCAAGGTTGATTGGACGGTGCTTCACAGTACAGATGGACAGTAACCCAAAACATACTGTGAAACCAACCCAGGAGTTTTTTAGGGCAAAGAATTGCAATATTCTGCAACGGCCGAGTCAATCACCAGATCTCAACCCGATTGAGCATTTATTTCACTTACTTAAGACAAAACGTTCAGTAGAAAGACCCACAAACAAGCAACGACTGAAAACAGCTGCAGTAAAAGCCTGGCAAAGCATGACAAAGCAGGAAACCCAGCATATGGTGATGTCCATGGGTTTCAGATATCAGTCATTGCCTGCAAAGGATTAAAAACAAACATTTTATTTATGGTAATGTTCATTTGTCCAATTACTTTTGAGCTCCCGCTTTGTAAAAAAATGGTTGCAATTCCCAAACATTTCATAGGATATTTTTGTTCAACCCCTTCAATTAAACCTGAGAGTCTACACTTCAATTGCATCCCATGGCATGGAGAACCCAAATCTATATGTATATATGTATATATATATATATACCACGATAAGTCCCATGTCCATTCAGGCAGAAATATTTATGCCAATGAATGTCTTCACTTAGCAAATCCCTATTTAAGGTGGAGTGGAACATTCCAATTCAAAGTAGGCGAAGTAGAAGCTCATCTTTGTGACTATTGTCACTCTCAGTTAAATGAATAACCTCCAGAATCTGATCTCTTACATCGCTTTTAAATCCAACTCCTGCCAGAAAATAAAAGTCTAAAACAATCAATGAAAAAGTCCTACCATAAGGTTGCTTTAGGATGCCATAACTACAACTGCTGTTGCTGGATAGACTGAAAAGATTTTAGCCACTGCATTTATATCTGGTAATCAAATGCGTCCTCGGTTAATTGGACTGAAATCCGATTGCTGTGTGAGTGGACTATGTAAATCTATTTAACATTTACTTAATACAATCTTTGCACATCTATTTATTTTGTAATAAATATCCCAGTACTGTAATATATCTACTGATATCTACTGATACCCGTTTTTTCTCTTACACATTACCTAATTTATTACTGCACTACCTTTTTACCTTCAGTCAGGGTGTATAGTTTTGTTTTCATATGTTCTTGTATATATTCTTTTTGACTATTGGAATTCTTTATTCTTCTTTATACTTCTTTGTACTGGGTGTTGTACTTTGTTTTTTCTGTGTAACTGCTACTGGCTGCTAAATTTCCTTTGGGATCAATAAAGTATCTATCTATCTATCTATCTATCTATCTATCTATCTATCTATCTATCTATCTATCTATCTATCTATCTATCTATCTGTTCATCTGTTCATCTATCTATCTATCTTTTCATCTTTCTATCTATCTATCTATCTATCTATCTATCTATCTATCTATCTATCTATCTATCTATCTATCTATCTATCTATCTATCTATCTGTTCATCTGTTCATCTATCTATCTATCTTTTCATCTTTCTATCTATCTATCTATCTATCTATCTATCTATCTATCTATCTATCTATCTATCTATCTATCTGCTCATTATGACTATCAAAACCAATTAGCAATTGGCGATTGTTCATCCATTCAGCATTCAGTTTATTTTCGGAAAGTAGTGCTTGTCCATATTTCAGCTGGTCCCCAAACAGGGACATCCATGACTACGTTCCATATAGACGCAGTACTTATTCACATACTGCAAAGGGAAGAGTTTGAGTGGTACTGGAAGGGGTGTCTTGAAGACATGGGAGCATTTACACAAAACATATATATATATATATATATATATATATATATATATATATATATATATATATATATATATATATATATATATATATATATCTTCATGCTTATTTAAACATGGCAGCTGCTGTTTATGTTGTGTGAGAATTTCATGAGGAATGGGCCAATAGAAATGCTCCAAACCAGCTTCCATTGACTTCCATTGAAAGTAAAGAAGGTTTTTGTCCTCTTCTATAAAGTTGGAGACATGAGAATGTGTCTCAGACCCCCTCCTGAAGTGATGTTTGTGATGAGATTTGTATCTGTATCTGGGGTGAACTGTCTTCTCCAGGTATAATCCCAACACTCAAGATGCATGAAGTGACCGGGTGTGAATGGGGTCTGAGTTATTCCTGGGTTATATATATATATATATATAGTTAGCAGTTTACAAACTGTTGGTAAAGTTTACCACCGCGTACCCCAAACGCCCTGCATCCGTCACCCCACACTCCTTTCCCGCTCTTTTGCCACCATCACCAACCCCACCAAACGTCAAGACCCTGGGCTCGCGCTCGCGCTTTATGTTGTGCATGCATGCGCTCAAACAATGACACTATCAAGTCCCGAGCACAGAGTGAGGGATACAGTGAGAGAGAGAGAGAGAGAGAGAGAGAGAGAGAGAGAGAGAGAGAGAGAGAGTGGTGACGTCAGGAACCCCCTTTTTCTTTTTTGTGCGCGTGAGTGGGTCCCCCCCCCCCACACACACACACTCCTCCGCTGAAAGTGAGGCTCGCGCAGCGCGGACGAAGGCGCGAGGGGACCGCAGCAGAAATGTGAGATGGTCAGTGAAGAGGTGTGAGATGACGGAACGGTGAGTTCGTGATTCCGCGTGACGCCGAGTGCTCGGGCTCCGTGACGCTCCGTTTCCCACCGGCTGCTCGCGCGGAGGGATGAGCGCGGGATTCGTCTGAGCGCAAGTTTGAAGCGGCGCGCGGACCGCCGTGCGAGTGGTGAGTACAGAGCGCGCGCGTCAGGGACGGATAAGGAATTACAAATGAGAGAGTCAACACCAAGACGTAGAATAATAATAATAATAATAATAATAATAATAATAATAATAATAATAATAATAATAATAATTATTATTATTATTATTATTATTATTATTATTATTATTATTATTATTATTATTATTATTATTATTACTACTACTACTACTAGTAGTAGTAGTAACAATATTAATAATGGTGCTACCAATACTGATAACATTCATTATAATTACTGTAATTGTTATTATTGTTATTGTTCTTGTTATGGAACACAAAAGAATAATCAAAATAGATTTTAATAAAACGTGTTAAAATATGTATTGCATATTAGTGCATCCATTACTACTAATAATAACAGCAGAAGTGGTAAAAATAATAAATCGAATCATCACCATTCCTACTAATATAAACAACCAGCAGCACTACTATTGCTACTACTGTCATTACTAGGCTATTATTACTCTTAATCATAGTAATAATGCTACCGCAGCAACACAACCATTACTATCACGGTTATTACTATGTCTATTATTATTATTATTATTATTATTATTACTACTCGTATCGTAGTATAAGCACCCCCCTAGTATAGTATACGCATCCCCCATGATTTCCTGCTTGTGGTTTCGGTCCCCCGTTATGAAGTGAGTGCTTCACTCTGTGCTCCTGCAAAGCATGGTGAATGTGTTCCATGCCTTAGAGCTGCAGCCTTAGCGCCCCCTACCCGCGTACCGTGCCATAACAGCGCTGCCCGGCTCCTTAGTCCATCTCCAGCATCTACAGGGCTGCGTGCTGAACCGCTTACGGAATATCAGTACGACCACCACCACTATCAGCAGACCACTGGTTCAGTGTGTGTGTGTGGCTTTTGAACGAAACCCCGGCCCGTTGTAATTACTACTCGTCCTCTCTTTTGTTGGTACACTAACTTGTGACTTGTTATGAGTGTGTTTTCACACTTTTTTCCTGCTTTAGCTCTACTTTTTTGACGGTAACAGCCTATACATCCTCCACGTGTCGGTTGTTAGTTCAGTTCGTTTCTTACTCGTCTTATTTTCCTCTTTATCTCTCCTGTCGAGTTCAAAAAGCCCCCAATCACCATAAAAACCCCTCCGCCTCGTGCACGCGGACTCTCTCTCTCTCTCTCTCTCTCTCTCTCTCTCTCGCTCGATCTCTCTCTCATGCCAGCGGGAAGTAGATCCGGAGCAGCGGAGTGATACTAGCGAGAGAGAGCGAGAGCGAGAGAGAGAGAGAGAGAGAGAGGGGGCAGGCTCGCGCTGAGAGGCGAGCTGCGCGTGAGTTGGTTTAGTGGCCGCGCGGAGAGCAGCAGAGAGGTACGATGCAGAAATGTGGAACTTTTAAACTCCAGGAAAAACCACCGAACGAGGGACGATAGAGCCGAAAAGAGGTACGTGCTCCTCACACGAACCGGGAGCGTAGTTTTCTAGAAAGAACGAAAAAGATGAAGTATAATGCGGTAAAACTTTTGGAGCGCGAGCTCCTTTTGTATGCACGCTTGGAAAGTGGCTGAAAAACTTTGATCTTTTCTTTGTTGCTCGTGAAATAAATAATATAAATAAAAACTAAAAAGCAAAGACAGCGGGCTGGAGTGTTTGATTCGTAGACTTTGAGACGTTGCTCGTGGGCCAGTTTAAATCTGATCCGGGTTGTTTTTGGCTGAGTTTATTGTTGGCTCGTGCACAGTACCCCTCTGCATCTGGCCCGCGAGCGTGAAGGGGGATGGGGTTGCAGCTTTTGTCACCCAAATATAAAAAAAAGCACTTTTAAAAGTTGTTCTGTGCTGAAAAGCTTCACTGCTCCCCGGATTACAGGGTTAATGGGGGGTGATCAGGTGGAGGAACGAAAGTTTTGATTTTGTTACAGGCTCAGACTTATTGCTTATGTGGTGCTGTGATAAAGCGTGATTCCCCCCTGAGGGTACAAATTGCCTAGTTGCACTGGGGGTGGGGGGGCTAAATGAGAAGGTTTCCTAATTGAATTGTCACATATGCTCTTCATTTCAAATGGGCTAATCCAACATGGAGCTTTATGCCCCCCCCAGTACTTTTCTGTGTTCTAGATTGAACACATGTGATTTGTTACTCGGAGTGTGATATCAGCTTGGTCTCTCTTGCAGGACTAGAAATGCTATTTGTGCCGAATCCCAGACTTGTAGACTTTAACAGAGCCCCAAATCACAGTTATTTAGCTGCACTGGTTAGGCATTGTTCTGCTGGTCCTACTGCTGAGCGAACCTGTAATTACCAGTTACCTGCAGATCAAAGAGAGATTTTTAAAAAGATTTTTAAAATAAAAATCTTCATAATTAAAGAATTACCAGTAAAGCAAACCAAGCAGTTCCTTCAGTTGTGGTGAATGGAACCAGACCTCCACCTCTAAAAGCACCCCCACAGAAAGCTGTTGCATAAATAGGTTGTAAATGCACTGCTTAAGCTCTAAGATGTGGTAAACGTACACCCAGGACACTGTAAGGCCAAATAATATCAAAAGAAAGATTGATTTCAGTATTATAGCTTTATTAGGATAGTGAATCCTGGAGAGCATGGTCATTTTTGGATAGTATAAAAAAAATTATAGCTATATAAGTTCCTACGACAACTATTTTAGGAACAATCGCAAACACTCTGGATTACGTTGGGTCTGTCTTACTGTTTGAATTGTGCCGACACTATATTGGTCTATACCGGTGCAGCCTACCATTATTAATTAGTGTCAGAACGAGAAGAACGTATTGCTGTAATTGAATTCATGGACCTCATTTATTTCTGTGTAATGACTTTGAACCCGTATCTCTGGGGAGCTTTGCGTTCCAAGCTAAACAAGGTCTGGAGATTAAGAATCTCAGAACAGCTTATACCCACAACGGCTGGAGGAATGTGTATATTTGTGTATATCTAAGACAAATGCTCCAGTCTCTCCCAGAGTTCACTGCTGGCGATCACTCACACCGTGTACCTTCAAGGCGTCTGTTGAGACTAGCGAGGCTGGAAACGCAGACAGGGAGGAAACCAACGCTGCCACTACACTAATCATATCTGCTCCGCTAGGCTGGATCTGCTATTAACGTTCACTAACGTTTTATGAATGTAGAGCAATTGATTGTAAGGCAATGTCGTGCTCGCTTGACCATCTGCTCTTATTTTCTGAAGGCAGCCTCCCCTTGATACACAGCGTTCATGTTAAAGCTTTTCTGATTGAATTTATTACTTTTAATAAAAGTGGTCTGTCCCTGACCAAGGAAAACCGTACTGATGCTTATAGCAAAAGACAAAAGTCGATCTCTTATCCATCTCCGCTTCTGTCCTCCAGGTGGTTTGGTGAAGAGCGGTCTGCGACCATGCAGAGCCAGATGACTTCACTGCTGCTGGTGCAGCTGCTGCTCCTGTGCGGCTGTGCTCTGAACCAAGGGCTGGACAGCACATCTCTCCCACACTTCACTCATCCTTCTTACAACGCCACCATCTTCGAGAACTCCGCTGCTAAGACCTACTTGGAAAGCCAGGTCAAAATGGGCATCTACGTCACGGACCCCTCGTGGGAAATACGTTACAAAATCGTGTCGGGCGACAACGAGAACCTTTTCAAAGCCGAGGAATATCAGTTGGGAGACTTCAGCTTTTTGCGAATAAGGACCAAAGGAGGCAGCAGTGCCATCCTTAACCGGGAAGTGCGAGACCACTACTCGCTCACAGTCAAAGCTGTGGAGAGGAACTCAAATGCCGAGGCCCGGACACGGGTCAGGGTACAGGTACTGGACACCAACGATCTCCGACCCCTGTTTTCTCCCACCTCTTACAGCATATCCCTGCCCGAGAACACGGCAATCCGCAGCAGCATAGCCAAGGTCACGGCGACGGATGCTGACATCGGTACGAACGGGGAGTACTACTACAGCTTTAGAGAGTGGACCGACATGTTCGCAGTCCACCCCACAAGTGGTGTGGTTACGCTTACTGGGAAGCTTGATTACGCGGAGACCAAGCAGTACGAGCTGGAGATACTGGCGGTAGATCGTGGTATGAAGCTGTACGGGAGCAGTGGATTTAGCAGCATGGCTAAACTCACGGTACGTGTGGAGCAGGCTAATGAGCATGCTCCGATCATCACCGCAGTAACCCTGGCACCTTCGGATACGGACAAAGACCCAACTTACGCCATAGTGACCGTCGAGGATGATGACCAGGGCGCTAACGGTGAGATAGCCTCTCTTAGCGTGGTGGCAGGAGACCCCTTACAGCAGTTCAGAGCTATGAGAACCAGTCCCGGCAGTAAGGAGTACAAAATTAAAGCAGTGAAGGAGGTTGACTGGGACAGTCAGCCTTATGGTTACAACCTGACTCTGCAAGCTAAGGACAAAGGTAGCCCACCTCAGTTTTCCTCTGCGAAAGTCATCCATATTACATCCCCCCAGTTTAAAGTAGGGCCCCCGAAATTCGAGCAAGCTGTATACAGGGTGAACATAAGTGAATTTGCTCCACTGCACACGCCTGTTGTGATGGTCACGGCCGTGCCAAAGTATCCCCAGTTGAAGTATGCCTTCAAACAAAGGTTAGACAAAAATCACTTCGCAATCAATCCAGATACTGGCTTAATCACCACAGCTGGACCCATCCACGCTGACCGTTTGCCCCGGTATGAGCTAGATGTTGTTACTAGTGACAAGAAAGTAGCCACCAAAGTTGTTATTGATGCGATTGACGTGAACAACAATGCTCCAGAGTTTGAGCAAACTTCTTACAAAGCCAGTGTGGATGAAAACGTGCCCATAGGTACCAGTGTGCTAACAGTAAAAGCCACTGATTTAGACAGTGGTGAGAATGGCTACGTCACGTACAGCATAGCTAATGTAAACCCCCAGCCTTTTGTCATCGACTACTTCTCTGGTGTTATCAGCACCTCAGAACAACTCGATTACGAATTGATGCCCAGGATTTATAATTTACGCGTGCGAGCGTCGGATTGGGGCGAACCTTTTCGCCGCGAGGTGGAGACACAGGTCATGGTCACCCTCAGCAATCTGAATGACAACAAGCCCCTTTTTGAAAACGTGGACTGTGAAGTGACCATCCCTAGAGACCACGGCACCGGAGAACAGATCACGACTGTGTCGGCAATTGATGCCGACGAACTTCAGCTGGTGAGGTATTTGATCAAATCTGGCAACGACCTGAATCTTTTTGAATTGAACCCCAACTCGGGGGTGCTGTCTCTAAAGCAGTCCCTTAGTGAGGGCGAGGCAGCAAAGGTGTCCTTCCACAGCTTGCAAATCACAGCCAGTGATGGAGAACACGAGACTCTGCCGACGTTCTTGAACATAACTGTCATCACCGCACGGAAACCAGTTCAAGTCAAATGCGTTGACACTGGTGTAGCCACCATGCTGGCGGAGAAGCTGCTGCAAGGCAGCAAGATCCACAGTCAAGGGGAACCTGAGGAGAACTTCCTAGACATTCATGCCGTTAACCGCGTTGCACCCCAGTTCGCGGACTCCTTCCCCAGCGTCGTCGAGGTGAAGGAGGACCTGCCTGTTGGTGCTCGGATTGTCCACTTGAGTGCTTCAGACTCGGACAGTGGTTTCAATGGGAAACTTGTTTACGTCATATCAGGTGGCGACACAGAAAGCCGGTTTGTTGTGGATATGGATGACGGTTGGCTGAAGGTGTATGCTCCACTCGACAGAGAAACAACCGACCACTATACGCTCAATGTTACTGTGTACGATCTTGGACTACCTCAGAAGTCTTCATCACGCCTGCTGGACGTCAAGGTTACAGATGCTAATGATAACAGCCCACAGTTCTTGCAAGACTCATATTCAGTGGAAATAAGTGAGAACACAGCTGTGGGCACTGAAATCATTCAGATAGAGGCGAAAGATAAAGACCTCGGAGATAACGGAGTTATCAGGTACTCTATATTGGCGGACGCCGACCAGTTTGCCATCGATGAGGAAACTGGAGTTGTTACAGTCAAAAAGCCATTAGATCGCGAGGTTCAGTCTGTCTTTACGCTCAGAATAGCAGCCCGAGACCAGGCTGCTGTTGAACCTCAACTGGTAACCACTGTGTCGCTTAAAATCACACTGGAAGATGTCAACGACAACCCCCCGAAATTCATTCCCCCCAGTTATCGGGTGAAGGTCCGCGAGGACCTACCGATTGGTACCGTCATAATGTGGTTGGAAGCTCACGACCCTGATGTTGGACCGTCGAGCCAGGTGCGATACAGTCTCGTGGACAGCGGTGAGGGCAAGTTCGAAGTGGACAAACTGAGTGGCGCTGTGCGAATCGTGCAGAATCTGGATTACGAGAAAAAGCAAGTTTACGATCTTGTCGCGAAGGCCAAGGACAAAGGCAAACCGATTTCTTTGTCCTCGACCTGTCACATTGAGGTGGAAGTGGTGGACGTAAACGAGAACCTGCATCGTCCGTGGTTCCCATCGTTTGTGGATAAGGGATTTATCAAAGAGGACGTGGCAATTGGAACGTCGGTCATGAAGGTCACAGCTCAGGACGAGGACAAAGGTACCGACGGGGAGATCCGCTACTCCATTCGGGATGGATCTGGTCTGGGGATCTTCGCCATTGACGAAGAGAGCGGTGAGTTGCTTCGCCTCGCTCGCTTTACTTTAAAACGATGCTCTACTGTTCCAGTCTAGCTCAAATGTGGAAAATCCTTTATTTTGTCTAGCCATGAATATTTTATGAAACAGATCGTCTAGGCATAAACTGGAGTGGAGACACGGCGGATTGTGCCTCCGTGGTGTTAGCCAGGAGATTTTGCGTGTAGATAGACTGGATTTCTTTCCTCCGGCTCGTGGTTGGTCAGGTGCGAACGCAGGTTGGTGTTGGCAGGAGGAATTTGTCGAGTAGCATCTTTTGGTTTCTTGGTGTAAGGAGACAGATTTGATGGCAGGAACAGATGGAGCAGCTGTCTCTCAGACGTGCCGTAAACATTCCAAGCTAGTTGCCTTGGTTTTAAGAGGATTGCTGTGCACTTCCCCCGCCTTCTTGCCAACTCTGCCTCTCAACCCCCCAAACCCACCTACATCTTTCCTCCAGTTTTTTTTTCTTTTCTTCTTGTCCTCCTCCATACTCCGCATACCTCCAGACTGTGCATATGATTTCAGTATCTGGGCCAGCGCTTGTAGAAGCCCGTTGGTCTGCTCTGTAAGTTTTGCTGTTTGAACCGAAACCCATTTCTGTGGCAAAAGTCAAGATCTGGCCTCATTACTGCCACACAAAGAATGTATTAATTCCTCTCTCTCTCTCTCTGCTGGCCATGATCCCTGCGAGCACCTGTGCCAAAAAAAAGCTTAAAATAAGCAGTCTGGAATTCCAACGGTCCGTCGACTCGGAGCAGCACTGCCCACCCAGTCTTTGAAACTCTGTGCTCGCCGCATGCAGCCAGCACTCCTCTTTAATATGTACTGAATTTCTAATTTGTGGATTAATGTGGGCTTCTGCCTGTTTCTGAAAATGTATTTCTGTACCGCCGCATACATAATTAATGTACAAATGGGTCCATGAAAATGTCATACATAAAACATAAGCTTTTTAGCATGCGTGCACTCCGTGGTCCAGAAGATAGTTTTGAAAAAAAGTATGTTTACTCGAAACTCACTAAAAAAAAAAAAGTACGTATTAAATTAAGGTGGCGTGGGGCACTTCTATTAAGGTGGGTACATTAGCTGTGGCTGTTAGGCATCCCTGGAGGGAAGTCTCACTTTCTGCGCTGGTAAATTTAGCATGACAGGATGCGCTGGCGTGGGTCTCGTCCCCTTGCAGGACCATCTGCCAGTCATTGTGTTCACCCCAGTATTATGGAGATTGGGCTCTGCCTCGTTCATATGATGTGAGGTTATTGATCATTGGCACCTCTTTTGTTCTGATGGTTTTCTGTGCTTCGGAGGGTTAAACTGGTCCCAGATTAGTGAGACAGGGAGAAGAATTGAAGAAGCATCTCATGCAAAATTGTTTGTTTGATCCAACTTAATACTTGGCTGCAAAGCTGGCCTGCGAAGTCATGATTAAGCTTGCTTGGAACGTTAACTCGAGTGCAGTCCTGTGGGGATTGGGTGAAATGGCAAAAAAAAAATTCTATCAAGACACTTCAAGACATTTCCATGATTAACGGTATGCCTGGCCATATTTCATGGTTCTGAGGTTTATTATGTTGGAACAAGTTGGATCATTAGTGTTACATCAAAAAATACTACTGTAATAATAAACCTGCACCTGCTCTAAATCCAGTTATACATTCCCAATTCTACTTACTTCAGTCAGTGCTCTCATGATATCCATCATCATGATATGTTATGGTAATATTATGAAAGCTTGTCACATCAACCACTGCTAAGGTCCTGTCAGGTCCTCAAGCACCTTCTACCTTCCACCTTTCACCTTCTACCTTGGCCTATATTGACTTTACTTAACTTTAGGCTGAAATTAGGTTTTCATTCAGTCCAATGAAACATCTCAAGATCATATTTCATAGGTTCTCATAGGGGACCTTTCAGTTATGCATTTCGATTGCATCCAGTAAATTTGGGAATATTACTTTCCAAACAGAATTTCCATTTTCCCCACTTTCCACCACTTTTTGAAGACAATTATGAAAAAACATACTATCAAAAATAACCATGGAACATACCCATGCCTTCAAAACTTCCTTGCTCTACAGGGACCTGCATATATTAACTCTAGGCCAAAATATAAACTGAATATAAGGTATTCATGCAATCCAACAAACCTCAATTTAAAAATAAAGCATCACCATCTTTTACATGTGTCGCTTTGAGTGTCCTAGAGATCATATTTCATAGGTTCTCATAGGGGACCTTTCAGTTATGCATTTTGATTTCATCCAGTAAATTCTGGAATATTAGTTTCCAAACAGAATTTCCATTTTCCCACTTTCCACCACTTTTTGAAGACAATTATGAAAAAACATACTATCAAAAATAACCATGGAACATACCCATGCCTTCAAAACTTCCTTGCTCTACAGCGACCTGCATATATTAACTTTAGGCCAAAATATAAACTGAATATAAGGTATTCATGCAATCCAACGAACCTCAATTTAAAAATAAAGCATGACCATGTTTACACATGCTGATTCCCCAGTTTGCTTGTAATGTTTCTCAATCACAATATTCAGATTCACATATCCACAATAGTGGTGTTCTGCTGGTCTTACTTTTAAAACTGAATTCTCCTTCGCCCTACTGATAGGTGCTCAAATTAGCGGGCCGCCCTTTTCCATATCTGAGCTTGATATATTTAGCCAGGCGTGACACTCGAGTTGTAGTCTGGCCGGCACCGCCTTTAACCCAAAAAGATGCAGGTCACCGGGAGCACCTGACCTGGTCTTCCGCCCTCTGGTGACCTACGAGTGATCTATGAGTGCTGTCAGGGTTTGGGTTGTCTTGCATTGAGCTCCATTGTTCTGGATCCCAGCCAGAGCTGGTTGCAAAGTAAATATGCCTGAGGGTAGAACAGCTCCCTGTGGGACAGAGATTAGACGGGGGGTCTGATTTGGAGGGGCTGTGAACGGTATGGGGACAGGCTAAGGTTACCGTGAGTGTCCTAGAGATCATATTTCAAACAAGGAATCAATCCCAGCACATAGGCTGAACGGGTAGGGCCCTGGAATTCGATTGCGACGTGATATTATCACCACGGGGTGTAATACGTGAATAAAAAGCATAAAAAATGATCCTTTGGCAGCTGTTTATGGTACTATAACTATAATAACTTTGCGAGCCTGATATATTTTCAGAGACAATAAGCAATTGACAGAGTGCAACAGCTTTTCTTTTCCACCCTCACTGGCGCACAAGGTCTCAAAAGATTTCACTTGGCATTCAGCTCAGCGCTGTTTTGTTCGTGCAGACTGACAGAATTAAAAGCTCAGAAAAGGGTTACCTCAAGCAGGTCATTAAAACGGGAATGAACTAAGAAGCAAACTAACAAACACAGTATGCATTTTAAAAGGATGGTGAGATTGCCTGAGGCTGCTAAAACCTGAGTAACCAGATGTGGCTGGATGAAACAGTAGTTTGTTATTAAATCAAATGTACAGTTCTCCTTTTACCCCAACCATAGCCCCAATGATTGGTTTCCAAGATGTACTTTTTTTAAGGTATGAAGCTACAAAGTCTAGCTAATACGGAACAGTAGCTTATAGTCCTTATCCGAAATCGCCTAAAAAGTCAGTAGGTACCAGATTGGAGTTCGTATGTGCTGCTGAGTAGTAGGCATTTCCTGACATATTTAGATATTGTTTGTGACCCTGGCCTGAATTTTTGTCTGAATCTGAATCTGTGGTGTCGAGCTGTAGCTCTAAGATGACGAATCAGGAGGAACTTGATCAATGTTTACCTCAGAAGTAGCGCTAACTTCTGTAGCGGAGCTCACAAGCAGTAGCTATGTACACAGCCAATGTATATATATATATATATATATATATATATATATATATATATATATATATATATATATATATATATATATATATATCTATATATATATATATATATATATATATTACTAAAAATCTAAAAAAATAAAGCTTGTTGTTAAGCTAAAAACATTAGCAACATCCCTTGTGACGGCTGAATTTCATTAGTCCATTTTTATGGATACACTAACATATTTAATATTCCACAAGTCTGAGGTTGTTTGTTAGCTACAAGTCTTGTACCTTCAGTACAAGAAGTAACAGCTGACTTCTAAAGTATTTTGATCCGTTTTGGTAGATAATATTAGGTGATACAGTGTTACAATTTCAACTCATACACCTCTCCAGTTGAGTCATGGGACAGCACAGTGTGCTGTGTATGCTAACTTGAATGCTTGTATGCTAACTACTACTCCATGACTACTGAGTATTTGGATATATATATATATATATATATACTAGCCGCGCTCGCCTACTGAGTAGTAAGCAAGTAGGCTATTTCGGACAGATGCATTGTATGGATGCTTAGATAAGAAGTACTATGTGTTAGCTAATTTTTTTTAAATTTATTTTAATTTTAATAATTAAGCTTGTTGTTAAGCTAAAAACATTAGCAACATCCCTTGTGACGGCTGAATTTCATTAGTCCATTTTTATGGATACACTAACATATTTAATATTTAAAGTCTGAGTTTTGCGTAAAGCTAACTGTATGCTAATCATTCAGGTTGTTTGTTAGCTACAAGTAACAGCTGCCTTCTAAAGTATTTTGATCCGTTTTGGTAGATAATATTAGGTGATACAGTGATACAGACCTTATAGGATTAGTTAGCTTTTTCTTTTTGTTTACACAGTGCTAACCAAATGCTGCTGTACCTAGTTAGCTACATTAGCCTCGTAGCTCCTGTTCCAAACTAAGGAAGCAAACTTGCCCTGAAAGATCGACTGCATACATAATTGCCCAACTGCCGAGGCAGTGTTTCCTTCTTCAGTCACTCTTTAAAGCAACAGTTTGCTGAAGTTACCTCAGACATTCGAGGTAAATTCAGCAGGCTCTCACTTCGGGCGTATGCTATTCCCCGCCGTCCTTATCCGTTTCCTTCTGCCGCCGAGCCATTCCTGAAGTTAGGCCGACGACGGGGGTGTGGAAAGGAATGCATTGAGGTGAAACTCCCTGTTTGGTTCCTCTTTAGCGTTCCGCTAGTGTCGCTCCACATCTGCGGCTCTGCTGCTCCTCCACACGGGGACCTGTGGCTGCACGCGCTTTATATTTAGTCTGCCGGCGCATGTATTTAAGGCGAATAAATGCCGCCCTCGGAAACCATGCTGAAGCTGGCCGTTCCTGCGTCAGGGGGAAAAAAAGCTCGCTAATTTGTACCCGCGCGCGAGATAAGATTAGCCTCACTGCTAACCCAAAATTGTTACTCCGAGATTCCTGTTTCTTTTTTTTTTTGTTTGTTTCTCCCGCTCTTCCCGACGCCGCTGGCCTAAGGCGGCGGAGATTTGCCCAATGCATGAGTCTCTGGCGGCGATGTTTACCATTCCCAGATTGCACAAACACGCCGCTAGCTGGGGGCCATGTTGAGCCTCTGCGAGACCCCCTGTGAATGGACCCAGGCTAATTTCAGCCCTGCTGTGCGTGCGCGTGTGTGTGGGCGCGCCAGTTAGAGGATTGATTTTGTGTGTGTGTGCGAGTTGGGCTGAGAATTGATGTGTGTGTGTGTGTGTGTGTGTGTGTGTGTGTGTGTGTGTGTGTGTGTGTTCAGACACTGCTTCCCGAGTAATTGAGTTAATAGAGGCCTCGCGCACTCGCCCAGGATAAAGGGGGTTTGCCGCAAATCTGATTGATGTTGCCAGAGCCACGCAATGAATCTGGCGCCCTTTTACTGCTTAATGCCCTCGTGGCAAAGGAACAAGCGAAAAGGCCGCTCCAAACCACACCTCGCAAATCACAGGGAGCGCTACGGTGAAGCACAGAGATGGTTTACAAAAGCCTAATGGCTGGAGCCGCCTGGAGCCGCTACGAGAGTCTAACATCAAAGCTTACGCAGTTTTCCTCTTGTTACCCCCAAAACGTGGTCCATCAGCCAAGAAGTGTTTGCTCTCCAAAGTTTCCCTCTTTAGTTTAAAGCTGAAGCTTTAACGAGGCTAATGTAGCTTAACAAGTAGGGCCAAAGTACCTCAGATAGCTACAAGGGCAGTTGTATCAGAAAGCACATAAGCAGGTCCACCCAACACGGAGGCTTTGAGACTTTGTGAACACTGTCTTGGTAAGGAATCGTTTTAGGCTCAAATAAACAAACATTTCTCACCACTGAACGTCCTACAGCACCAGTCCAAAGTCAGAAACTCTTTGATTTTCAGATCAACATCTACTCGCCCCAACTCAACCATCCAGTTCACGTTGTTTTTTTCTGATGTAAACTTGTGAAACATGTTTGCAGTGAGCTCCAGTAATGCGACTTTTTGCATGGATGCTAATCTGCAAAGCATCCTTGTTGGCCACATTGCCAAACATGGCTTGGCTGATTGATTGTGAGTTAAAATAGTGTAAATTTGGTTTCTCACCCAACCCATACCTTCTAGGAAGCCAGAGGGACACGACAGCAGACCATTGGCATATGCTTCACACATCCAGCGCCGATCTCCTCTACGTAGCGTGGAGAGGTGCGAGGTGTGTGGTGTGATAATGAGAGAAAATGCTCAACTCTGGCCGACTTTGCTGGCTTTATTTAAATGCAGACTTATGCTAATGTCCAATTTGAGCAATTCATTAACGCAGCACTGGCGACAAGAAAGTCTGACCCCCCCCCCCAACGCTGGAGGTCACGGCATTTTCATTCTGTTCAATTAAATACCTTTTTCTTCTCGACCTCTCGTCCGCCTCGTCTTCGCGTTAGCGCTCAGGCTTTGTGCGCTCGGTAACAGATCCGGTTCTTGTTTTTGCCCTTGCGTTCGTTCCTTTGCCGTGTTTTTCCTTCATTCGCTCTGTAATTAAGTCAACTCGCACACTTAGGTGTAAGTGGAAGTGTTACGGGGCAAATAAAAGCCCCACTGTGACGGACGAAGGGGTATAAAAGAAAGCACACATGTGGTTCTGGGTCTTAGTAGCGTTTGGGACGGCCTTTGGGTTTTAACCCTTGTGTACTTGCTTGACCAGCTTGAGTTGTTTTTGCTGGTTGGCAATGCACCTACCACCCACGCCTTCCGTCCCCTGCCTCCCACCCCCGACAATAACTACCCCCCATCCCGAACTTAACTGTGTCCCTTCCTCTGGGAAGAGAAAGAGGTAGAACTGTTTTTCGGTGATGCCAGATAACAGAGGTATGCGGCGGCCGCTTTGCTTTTTCATGTTTGACTGCCTCTGCCACGGCCTGGGCCAAGGGGGAGGGGTGCATGGGAAAGGGGACGGAGGAGGGGTGTTACTGTGGGAAGAGAGAGAGAGAGAGAGAGAGAGAGAGAGAGAGAGAGAAGTGGGCTTATCAGCCTGGCTGTGATCCCAAACAATGGTCCTATTACGGGGAATAAGAGTGTAATAGTCTATTTGAAGGTGGTGATTCAACCGTGTTGATCTGGGAACTGTAATAAATAAAGTGGTCCCGATTTTTTTTTTTGGGACCAACTCAAACCCTAGGACCACTCGTAAACATAGATTTTCTTTTTTTGCCCGCTCCTGCTCAAGACACATTCGTTCGGTCTGATTTGTAGTGGCTCCGATTGTTGCCACCAGAATCGGATGGTGGGGAAAATTTGAGGCTCCCGAAAGAGTCGAGGTCCAGTCAGTTCATGGTGAAGTCTGAGATTTTGAGACGGAGTCCGAGTCAGAATAAGTGAGGGAGAGGAACGAAGACGTGAAGGATCGCTCTTAGCCTGCGGCTATGCCTTCTTTGTCCGTTTACCTCATTCGTCTCTCCCTCTCTCTCTCTTTCTCTCTCTGAGACTTTTTTCTCCACGTTTTTTTTTTCCCCCAGTAGACACGTGACCGACTCCGCGGAGTCTCTGCTTGGGCCGCGTTGCTGGGGCGACGGTGCTCCGGAATGCAGAGGGTGCAGGAGTTGATTGCAGGGTGCCAAATGAAAAGCACACTTTCCCTTGTTAACGTCGGGCCGTTTCAGGAGCAGAGTTTTAGGTGCCTCGCTCAGATCCCCCAGCCCAGTAACCTTTCTTATGTTAATGTGTGCTAACGAGGTCTATACCTACGGTTGATATGTAGGAGTTTGTGTTAAAGCCTACAAGTCATCTTGTCCTGTTCTGTTATCTTTGTTTTCAAGCGTAGAGTCACTGTCCAAAAAAAAAAGGATGTATCTTATATGGCATTAACATTGTGTGAATACTTCATGATGAATGGACCAATAGAAATACTTTAAAATAGTTTGGGGAAAAATCTGGTTCCATTGACTTACATTGAAAGTAAAGATAGTTTTTGTCTTTTCCTGTAAAGCCACTATTTTGGGGATACCTTGGACAGCAATGATATTTTCTAATTTTATGACTACAATGATGAAAATAAACATAGTAACTATGAAATGTTTCTGTTGGTGGTGTCCGGTGGTCAGTAATGGCATTTTGTGTTTTCCCGAATTGATGCCACCAGGATTTTACTGCTTTACTAGTAGGGACAGATTCCAGATGCATTTGATGGCTTCCTAATGATGTTCTATGAGCAAACTAGTGGTCTCTTAGCCAATTCCCATTAGGGTTGGATCCTAATGCCTCTGATGGGCCTTTTTAGCAAGGTAGCAAGGTTTTAAGTTGATATCCACAACACCTCAGTAGTCTTTGCACACTAACAAGGTTGAATTGTCTAAAGCGTATGAGTTTTTAGAGAGTTTTTGGGACTCTTATAGATGTTTAAAGGTATCCCACCTACAAATTTATACTTCCAGTTATTTTCTGCTGACTTGACCAGCTAGCTTCTGCAGTTCTTACAGGCCAGCAAAGGTTAACTGGAAGAATAAAAAGAGGTTTGAAAGAATAGATCAAATCTCAAGTATCTCTCAGTTTAGCAGCAAAGAGTCTATCAAACGATATTCAACAATTACTGCTAGCTCTTGAAGTTTATATCTAAATGAGCTCTGTAGTTTCTGAACGCTAACAAGGGTTGACGTGCTGGACCCTGTAAAAGAAAATTCTGAGGGAAAAAAAAGGTGGAAGGTTTTTGAAAGCATGTCCAACTGAAGGTTTTCAGGATTCTTGTGTCAAGTCTGTAAGCGTAGACGGTGTTTATATCCATAGGAATTTCCTGCTAGCTGTTAAATTGATATCCGCAATCCTGCTGCAGTCTATGCGGGTTTATAAGCAAGAAAAAAGCTTTGCGAGGGGAAAAAAGTGGAACGTTGGCAACTGCGAGTGCTGGGGGGGCTTGTGCACCAAACACTCAACGCATTTTGCCCAAGCTTGTTAGGCTGCTGCTAATGTGAGTAGCTAGCTTGTACACTGATATCCATAGTGCCTTTGTAGTCTTTGCACACCAACAAAGCTAATCTAGTCTGAAGTGTACAAGGGCAGGACTGCGTTATGCTGAAAGGAAGTTCTGAGGTAAATTTTTTCTGAAAAACAGACCTAAGTGAAAGATTCTTGCGTCAAAGTACAAAAGGGGTCCTGCCCAGGCATGTACGCCTAGGTGGTCTTTGTTTTCAAAGGTATTTCTGCTAATATGACTGGCTAGCTCCTAAATGGATCCATCTTTGTGGGCCAACTATAGGAGGAGGAATGTGGAGACTTTATAAGAGCAAGTTTTTGTGTTTTTGTGTCAAAGAAAAGAAGCGTCCCATCCCAGCCTGTAGGTTATTTACCGCTAATATGACTAGCTAGCTCTCAAATTGATACCCACAATCCCACTTTAGTCTTAGGCCACGGTTCAGTGCTCCGCAATGAGAATTCCCATTACGCCAGACGGCATCTCTCCACCGTTTGAGCTTATTCGGCGCCTTCTGTTGTCATGCTCTCTAGATCACAACGAGAATCGAAAGTGAAGCGGATGGCGGTAGATGTAAACATGGCGGCGGGGCGAGCAGTCATCTGTGCTAACCGGCGGTCCGGGACGAAGTGGTGTGATGCATCTCTTTCCAAAGTGTATGTGACTGTGCGTCAAAGCTAACTGGCAGGTTGGTGTAGCGAGAGCGAGGATGAGCCAGTACTTTCCCCTTCAATGCCAAATTGATCAGGAATGAAGATAAATGCTATTTATTTCACAGCTGCCCAGCTGATCAAGGATCTGGGATCATCCAGAGAGACGATTGCGAGCAGAAGAGCGTTAACTAATCGTAGAGGATGAGCGTTCCTAATTGGTACGGAAACCGGGAAGGCGCTTTCGCAGTTGCGAGGGACTCGATTTGGCTTGTCGTGCGGCGTCACAATGGTGGCGTTGGTGTTAGCCGGCCAGGGTTCGGCCGTGTTTGTTGTAATGACATATAAAGATGTAATTAGCAGCCGAGCGAAGAAGTCAAACATCTGGCTTTTGAACCGAGTGGCTTTCCTATTCCCTGTGTTTTACTGGCGTGCCACCCTCCACCCTGCCACATTTTGAAAACTCCTTTGATCCCTTCCTCACAGAAATACTCCAAGGAGCTTATAAATAGAAAAGAGAGGGGGGGAGGGGGGGGAGAAAAAAGTGGGCCTTTCAAAATGTCAACGCAGCGCCCCTTTGAAACACACTCCCTCGCTTCACAGTCTTATCGCCCTCGCCGCAAGAGCAGGAACGGGCGCGCTACCGGCGCGGGCCGTGCGTCGCTGGGCAGCTATTTCATGCTCCATAAAAATGTTGTGATAGCAGAAGACAGGAGGTTGTTATCGGAGGACGGGGTCCAGAGGCTGGGCCGGATTCAGGCCCCCCTAAAATAATCACAGCCATACCGGCAGCGGCGGGTTTCCGAGGCTTCTGCAATAACACGGCCCGCTCGGGACAAAGCGCTATGTCTGGGCGAGTCCCAATAGAGCCTCTCGACTGGAAGTAACTGGCTAAAGTTGGCGGAAGAAACGGCGGGGAAGGGTGGTGGGGGGTGGGGGGGGGGTGAAAAGACAGCTTTCCACCAGGCTTGTTCTAATTGCATCACTCTCCTTCATTCATTGAGGAACTTCCTCTCGCAGTTCCCTCTTCTCCGCACTAGCCATTGTTTTTTGTTGGGGTTTTTTTTTTGATGCTCCAGGCCCGGCGAATTTTCCCTCTCCGTAGGTGCGGGTCCCAAGTTTTCCCGCTTCTTTTCAATGCCTGTCGGGACTGCTAATGCCATTCTTGCTAAAGGGGACTTTGGGGTTATTTCTACTGACCCCACCATCCAGGAAACCAGTGGTCTCTTAGCCGCTTCCCATTGGGTTTTGACCCTAATGGTTCTGGTGATGTTTCTTTGGGAGGGTAGCCAGCTTTCACGTTGATATCCCCAACACCTCTGTAGTCCTTGCGCACCAACAAGGGCAAATCAAGTGCTGGAGGTTTTCAAAGGGTTCTGAAAATTGATTTTGGGAGGTATATAGAGGTGTCCCGCCTAAGTGTGTAGGTTTAGAACAGGTTTATACTCCAAACTCTTTTCTTGCTAATATGACTATCCAGCTCTGAACCCTGTAACCACAACTGTGCCGTTATTGCAGGCTGGCAGACGTTAAACTGTTTGGAACCGGGCTTGGAAAAACGGATCCAATCGCAAGGATTTCTGGGTTTTGCAACCAAGAATATAAGCGTCTTGTCCAAGTCTGGCAAGCTTCTGGGGTTATTTTTACCGGCCCCACCTCATCTCCCTCTATTATTTTCATTTTTTTTGCTTTTTAAGGCGATAAGATTAGCGAGATATGCCGTGAGCGAGCGAGAGACTCACTGCTCGGCATTGTTAAGCCAGCGAAATGAGTCTGTTCTTCCATTTTTTTCTCCCCGCTGTGCCATTTTCCCCCTGCGGCCAGCTGTTGCCGGCGCTGGGAGCCTCTTAGTGTACAGAAGGCACAGCGGAGCGTGAAGAGGAAACTGGGGGTCGACTCCAGAGGCTCGCTGGACTCCGGAATCGCTTGTGCAGGATATTCGCCAGATAAGATGGCTTTTGTGCGAAGTGCATGTTTGTTAAAGTCATCAGCCACCGGCTCGATAACTGCTTCCTCAATCCACACCCGAGCGCTGATAACCTCCGCAGGGCTCCAGCTGGGATTCTTTTGTTTCTCCGGTTGGGAGGTTGGGGGCGGTAAGCAAAGCCTAGTCAAGAAAGTTTCCCCAGCGGCAGTCGAGCGCTAATCTTCTTGAGGGTCTGATGATGAATTCTTATAGCTTTTGCATGCCTCGGCTTTTCTCTGTCGAGTCCTGCGACTCGCGGTAGCGCTACGTTTCAAAGTGTTCTTCATAAACGCTACGCTGTTTGAAAGCCGGTCGGCACCGGCGTGATCGCTGGAAACTTGACAGCTCGCTGGGAAAAAAGCGGTAAATGTTTAAAAATCGCTAAATGTTTGAAAAGTTACTGTACTTTGTACAAACTCTGGGAACGGAGGCACAGATATGATTTAGGTTTTTGAGAGAGAGAGAGAGAGAGAGAGAGAGAGAGCGAAAGAGATAGGGGAAGGATGAAGGCTGGTGGAAGCCTGGCTTCGGGTACCCTTCTAAAACCCCCTCTGCTCTGGCAGAAGAATTTGAGCTATTTCTGCAGAGCACTCTTAAGAGAGAGTGCAGGGAGGGAAAGAAAGAGAGAGAGAGAGGGAGAGCGAGAGAGAGAGAGAAGGAAAAACGCTGGGAAAGTTATAGCAGGCACGTGAGCCCGAGGCTCGAGAAGCTCTGGGAATGCAGAAGAGGGGGAGCTGGGGAATTAAGCCCGACGAGTTCAAAGCCAAGACGTCGGACTTCTTACATGTAGACTGAGGGAAAGCATGTGTAAGCTGTGCTAGCGGAGCCTCCTGCTACTCTTTACGCCCCCTGGTTCATTGCTCTTCTGTTACTTTTACACTTGTGCGCCGTCGTAGGCATTAGGGGTGGAAGAAAATATTGAAATATCCAATACCGGATATTGTGTTTACTGATACTGTATTATTTCTCAAGAACACAGTATCGATACACAGATTCCTGGTAGACTGTGAACCATTGTGTGTTGGGTTTAAACCTCTGACCACTAGATGGCAGCGTTGTAATCCATTTTCAGCTCCACTCCAACATTAACAAGCAGCACAAGGGCGCAATGCTATTGTAAGTATTGATAAACCTGTTCATATAGTGGTGTGTTTTAATAGTAGGATCTGAAAAATCAGAATATATCACTTTGCTTGCAACACATCGTGATACATTGAATCGTGACCTCTGTATCACGATACGTACTGTATCGCCAGGTTCTTCCCAAAAGTCAGCCCTAGTAGGGATGCGCCAGAAGCCCATCAAGTGTTTGCCGACCCAACACCCAACCCAATTGCCAACGATGCAGGTCAACCAAAGCACGAACAGCAGTACTGATCATTTCTGTCGAGAACAACCAACAAATCCTCAGTTATCTTTCAGGCTTCCAGCTCAACCGAGTGTGTCTTTCAAATGAGTCGTTCCGGTGCATCACCACGATGCTGCCAGAGCGTCGGTAGCAGGAGTTAGCTGGCCTGCTGCTCTATTTGAGGACACTGGGAATCGTTTTGGAGGCTCGGAGTCATCATTGCTTATGACACGTGGCCGTCGCCACCCCACCTCCAAGCCCTCCAACCCCAACACCCCTCCCAAGCCGCTGCCAAAAAAGAAGCGGATGATATTGACTGGGGTTTTGCTGCGGCTCCTTGCTATATGAAAATGAGAGCGTGGGGATAAACAGGATTTTACATTTCGTAATCCTCTTTTGACAACCCTGCTAATCTGTTTTTGGCTTTCTAATTTGGTGCAAATGCCAGCTTTTCATACGTGTGCAATATGCACTCTCTCAGATTGAAGCCACCGCAGCAGAACACCCGCTCCGAGTGTGTGTGTGTGTGTGTGTGTGTGTGTGGACTTACTTTTGTCTAAGAGTTCCCGGAGTCAGTAGCAGGTTTGCACTCTAATTAGGGACGCAGGGTGTTATAGGAATCCTGTAGGTATCTACAGATAGTTGCTCAAGAATAAAATATATATATATATAAATATATACTCTGGTATACGTGTCTATCCTGAGAGATAGTTACAGTTCACATGTGGAAGGATATGAGGAACGATTCCCATATTGATGTCCATCACCAGTCCTGCTATCCGCGAATTCCTGAAGATGACATCACGTGCTTGCCCTGTACAGTGCTACACAAGAGGGTCATCACTGGATTCTAACCTTTAGCTTTCGTTAGGGAAGGTTCGACAGGCCCACCTTGTATCTGCGCTCACTGTCCACTGACCATATAGGACCCCTTTGTAGTTCTACACTTACAGACTGTAGTTCATCTGATACCCTCCAGCTGCACTGCTGTACCTGATCCACTCACACCAGCACAACACACACTAACAGCCAGCCTTGTGTGAACAGAAGGGCGCCAATTCCATGCCCTGAACCAACAGGACCCAAGTGCCCCCGAGTGTGCCTCTAGATAGGGCCGTGTATAAGCGCTGACCACTGCTCTGGGCAAGCGTGCTCACAGACTGTAGTTCATCTGATCCTCTGTGTCCTTTATTACCCTCCAACTGCACTGCTGTACCTGATCCACTCACACCAGCACAACACACACTAACAGCCAGCCTTGTGTGAACGGAAGGGCGCTGGTTCGATGCCCTGAACCAACAGGACCTGATTCACTCACCCCAGCACAATACACGCTAACACCCCACCGTCAGTGTCACTATAGTTCTGAGAGTGACCCACCCCCTAAACAACACCTGCTCTGTGGTGGTCCTGTGGGGGTCCTGACCTTTGAAAGACCATGTAACAGTATATGGGGCAGCTGTGGGCTGGAGGTTAGGGATCCAGCCTTCGATCCCCTGAACCAACAGGACTTGACAGAACTTGCCTGAGGTGCCCTCACATGTGCCTATGGATAGGGTCTGTGGATAAGGGCTGCTCTGGGCAAGTGTGTTTACTGCCCCCTAGTGAGTGTGCTCACTAGTGAACTGCATGGGTAGGTTTAACACAAATGGCAAACAGTATATATATATATATATATATATATATATATATATATATATATATATATATAGGTAGAAGTACGAAGTGGTCCCGTATGGTAGGGGGAGCTGATAAATGGGGAATAAGTGTAGATAGTAGATTAGTAGAGTGTATAGATGTGTTGGTGTGAGTATGTGTGTGCGTATATCCCATAATATCTATACACGTTAGCCTTTATCTGTTCAATCTAGGGCTGGGCGATATGGGAAAAAATCTTATCACGATAATTTTTTTATATCATTCGATATCGATAGATATCACGATATAAATCAAATCACTATTTCCTTTTTTATGTGAGAAACAAAGACATCAAAATGTAAAAAATGTAATTGTTTTTTATCCTCTAATTTATTTTCTATCAGAAGACAGACATTACACAACTGTATTTCAAATAAATTGAACACACACACACACACACACACATACATTTATGGTATTCACACACAGACTCTGTGTTCAGCAGGCTGTTACTGGCCCTTTAAGTTCTGAGGAAAGGACTCGTAGCGGTGAGTCGACTCTCTGTCGGCTCTAATGAGGAGCTGGTTCTGTTTCGGTAGAAAATAAAGTTTCCCTGCTCGGGTTTTTTGTTTTTAAAGTTAATTTTGTCTCAGCGTTCTCACTCGAACTCCTACAGTATATATATATTTATCTTTATCGATTACGAAATCACGCCGATTAGCATAACGTGCGTCGATGCGTCGCTAAGGTGACCGCGTCTACTGAAAGCTGGATTTATCCGGAGCGCAAACTGCAGCTACAAACAGTCGCTCGTGTGCAAGTTGTGGAAGTGTTTTACACAGAAACCACCTGTCAGCTCTGCACAGAGATTATCACAACAGTAGAACTGACCCGAGACCTTAAAGCACAAACATCTCATAACCATCTCAGAGTCAACACAGCAGCAAGACAGCACCTGTTTATTTCTTGTTCCTATCAAAACAGATTATTTTAAGATTACTGACACGTGAACCATGTTTCTTTCATTAGTAATTAACGTATTCTGTTATTTTCTCTTTTATTTATTCTCTCTGCTCGACTGTGGCGTCTGCAGTAACTAAATAGCTGCCGCTCTACACTCTACACTCTGCACACAAACATGAAATGGGTGGAACTCTAGTTCAGCCACCTGATTGGTTGGGGGGCGGCGCTATTCTCATTCTCATTGGCTGTTCGTGTTGTCTCTCTAAACACGGACGGAACTTAATTCTATCGACTTTCTATCGACTACGTCTTATCGTTCTATCGAGGAAACGTTATTTCACGATATTTATCGTTATCGTTTTATCGCCCAGCTCTACTTCAATCCTTTATGGAAGCAGAACTTATTACACAGAAGTATGTATCCTTGCAAGCCTCCTTCTGGCTGCAGTACATCCTACCACCCTTAATTGATTCGCGCTTTGTTTACCTCGCATCCAAGTGTAGGCCTCTTGGACCATTCGGTGCTAAAGAGTGTCAGGAACCCGCGTGGGCGGCTCCAGCACGCCGGGCTAGAAACTAGGTTAAATACCAGAGAGGAGGAATAAAGTAGAGTGAAGGAAACGTGTTGAAAGTGGGCTGTGAGAACTCTAATGTCTGGAACGCGGACCGTCTACCGTGTATTTAAGGATTCATGTGAGCGCTCTCGCTCTCCCGTCAGGTTCGGGGGGCTCCAGTGCGCGTCTGTGTACAGTATAATGCCGCGCTCACTGTTCTACTGCTAATCCTGCCTCTGTCTCATTAAAGGAGAAGAGAGGAAAGAGAGGGAGAGCGGCCCGCCTCCCGCTGGGAGGGAAAATAGAGGCTCAGCTCGGCTTCTGATGCGGCAACTCCGTCCACTTAGCATTCCCATCATTACGGCACGGCCCCGCTCTCTCCTGCTGGGGCTCTATTCGCAGGTTCCCCGAGTCAGAGAAGCTGCACCACCCGTTAGCGACTAGTGTGAAGAAGCACAGATTTGTGGTCAGTGTAGACGTTTCAGGGAGAAGTCTTCGAATGCAGGAGTCCCAAAACAAAGTTTCTACTGTCTATGATCCAGTTGAGCTTATATATTCTCAGTTTTTTAGATGTTGTCTTGATTCAGTTGTTAGATACAGAACAACGGCTGAACTGAATTGTGGTGATGTTTCAGATTTAACCATGTTTTTAATTGTTTTCACAAAGAATCAGAGTTTAATCGACTCCTAGTGAAACTTGAGAGGCACTAAACTAATACATGAATCAAATTTCATGATACATGGAATCATTTCAACATAAACCAACTGAATCATTGTAAAATGTGCAACTCTGCACTAAATGCTTATATAAAGAATATAAAGAATCATATACTAACGAATTTGTACAAATTTTACAGATTTTTTGATTAAATTAATAATTTTGTTACAGTTTCTCTGTGCACTGAATCATATTGTAAAGAATCGTAATTGAATGTTTCTGAAGGAAAAAAACAATTTCATGATTTTAATGATGCACTTGATTTGTTTGATAACGAATCATTGTTGAACTGGTTTGTGTTATTATACTTTAAATAATTACATAAAGAACCACTTTAATTTAATCAGATTACTTTGAGAAGTTCGAGATCACTCGATGAATTGAATAATTTCAAATGAAATCAGAAGTCATCTTGAAATTTTAGATTTTTTTAAAAATTTTGATGCATTGAATGGTACAGAATCCAAACAGTTGGTGGTCAAATGTGAGATTCGGTGACGCACAGAATGATTTCTTTAAAAAAATATATATATATTTTTGTAACAATTTGTTTTAAACTTGAGATTTCATGATATACTGGACCATTTTGAATAGAACTCTAACTGAATCAAAGGTTTATGATTGTTTGGTGCGTTGAACTGTGAACAATTAAATCAAAAGGAATTGTTTTCAATCTGAAATTTCTTGATGGACTGAAGCATTTTTTTAAAGAATTATAATTGAATCAATTCATCCTGAGATTTGCAGTTTGCATTGAACTGTAAAGAATCACAACAATGTGAATCTTATGTTCCAGTCTAAGATTCGGTGATTCATTATCATATCTAATCATGGTTAAATGCAGAATAATCCTGAAACACTGGATCATATAAAGAATCGTCTAAAATCGAATCACGTTAACAGATTTCTTGATACACCGCGTAAGAAATCAGAATCAAATGAAATCTTTCTGAATTTGAGATTGATGCTTGAAATCATCAATCAAATTGTTCCAAATCTGAAATTTCTTGACGGATTGAATCATTTCTTAAAGATTGAGAATTGAATCAAATCTGAGATTTGCAGTTTGGGTTCGGTGAAGATTCATTGAGTCATTGTAAAATGTAGGGCTTCGTGACAAACATATAGAATCATATTACATATTGAATCACATCAGAGATTCCTTGTTGGGTCTTGTAAGGACTCCGAATCAAACCGAACCTATAAATTTAAGATTAATGCATTGAATCGCTTTGCTATGAATCATAATTGACTTGAATCTAGTGATGGGTCGATCCAGTGTTTTTCAGTTCCGATCCGATACCGATATATAACTACCGATACCGATACAAATACCGATATATAACTACTGATACCGATACCGATATATAACTACTGATACCGATACAAATACCGATATATAACTACCGATACCGATACAAATACCGATATATAACTACCGATACAAATACCGATATATAACTACCGATACCGATACAAATACCGATATATAGGCTCTTTAGTTTATTATTATTATTATTCCACCCCTTGGGACATCCACCTTAGCCTTTTTGCTGTTCGGCATTTTCAAAGAGCCAGTTGCAGACTGAAGCCGCTGGGGGTTCAAGGTAAACTGTGGAACTGGAATACGGATCATTGGTGCGTTTCGCGTTTATTGTCCAGCGCAAGCTGCGGACTGGAAAATGGATCGGTGAGTGGATCGGCCTCATTCACCCGATATCCGATACGTTAAATTACATCAATATCGGCCCCGATACCGATATTGTATCGGATCGGTCCCACCTCTACTTGAATCACTATAAATGTGAATCTTTTGTAAAATCAGACTAAATCACTGTCAGAGAAATGGAGAGCTGGTGTTTTCCACACTACTGGTTAGCGACCAGTTGAGAAAGTGGGGGGTCGGAGCGGCTGAGGTAATTAAAGTGGACCTCCTCACACACACACGCAAACTCCTCACACACATGCACGCCTCCTTGCGAGGTCAGCTGTGTTGAATCGGCGCGAGCGGCTTCTTTCATTGTTCAGTTAGCGGCTCGGGCGGCTGTGAAAAGTCTCGCCCCGGGGCGAAGGAAAAGAGAGCGGATGAGCGAGAGAGAGAGAGAGAGAGAGAGAGAGAGAGAGACCTGTCGGATTTCTCTGTCATCGTTTTCGAGGCCCTCGGGGCAGATTTCACAACTTCCTTAACAACCACTCATTTGAAGGAGTGGCTCAGAAGCGAGCTCGGCGCGCACACACTCGGCGGCGCGAGATTAGACGCGGCGGAGCGGCTCGCTTTCCCAATCTTATTTGTAGTCGGCGGCATTACATCTGGAGCTTGTTTGCAGATAAGGGGTTTAAAACGCGGGGACTGCTTTAGTCAGTGTTTTGGAGGAGGGAAGGAAAGCAGGGCTTCCTTGCTGAGACGGATTAAGGACCACAATTAAAGCCCGAAAGCTGAAGAGCAGCCAAAGCCTCGTCAGAACAATGAGCAGATTAGCCGAGATCCACCGAAGTTCTCTGAGTCACAGTGAAATGGGTGGCATTGTAGTAGAGTGGGACTCGCTTAGCATAATAGCTCAGCCTTAAGCCCGTTATGAACCTGTAACGTGACACAGTTTACCAGCGGCGGCGGAGATACATCGGTTCGGCATCGGCGGTTTTCTTTAGATGGTTGTGATTGAGGTCCCGCGTCAGTATCGGTAGAGGTTTCAGCTTTAAGGTCGGGTGGTGGTCACTTAGTATATACCTCCAAACCTAATATTGCAAAGGAACGTGTGGGGCGCTCTCGAAAGCTTGGTTCCTCAAGGGTTCTTTGGTCAACTAAATGTACCTATGTATCTGTATGTACCTGCAGCTTTACAGGAGAGGTCCAAAACTGTCGTCGCTTTTAATGCAAGTCAATGGAACCAGAATATTTACTAAGCTATTTTGGAGCACTTTGATTGGTCAATTCATCATGATATTTTTACACCATAGAAGTAGCAGCCATCTTGTTCATAAATAAAAATCAAGAAAAATGGAGAAACATGTTCTTCTTGGGACAGTGCCGACGTGGAACCACTTCTAGTTCTTCAGATTAAGTCATTTGAACACGACACCTATTGTTTACATTGTTTCGACATTCAGGGATGAAGGGACCAAATGATATGCTTCAGAAATCCTGGTTCCATTGCCTTCCATTGACTTTATATTCTCCTATGAAGTTGATATTTGGAGATACTTGTTTTTCTCTGGTTTTCTCCTCAATGTATAACTTGTCTAAACCTTTCTTTTTATAAGTCTGCTTTAGTTCCACCGTTTTAAAGAGAAAGCTGTTTATCTTTCTATGTGGAATCTGAAGGTACTACCAAAGCACCAGCAGGGTTAGGACTCTTTCTGGTATCTTCCTATATCTACTTGATATCGTTGTCTCCAGCCGTATAACACTATCTAACCATCTAACCATAACTGCCAATTCTTTGTACATTTTATTTGAAGGTGATAAAATGACAACATCTCACAGTCATCGCCAACATCTGCAACTTCTGAGGACCTGAGAAGGAAATGTACAGAGGGAGCGTACTTGGCGTCATTGAGTGTTGCTGGAGGGCAGGGTGTTCAGCACGAAGGATGGTCTTTGTATGAAGTCATCTTCTTCCAGCTGTGTTGAGAGGACTTGGTAGAAGTGGCGGTTTTGTAGGGCTGTATTGGAGTTGTGTTGTGTTGTGTATTGGTTGTGTTGGTGTCTTTTGTTTAGAGGGTCTGTGGCCTGTACAGTGAGGGGTCGTGTTAAGGGAGGGTGTGTTGAGAGGGCTGTGTTGGAGGGTTGTGTTCAGAGGGTGTGTTGCAAGGGCTATTTTGGAGGGTTGTGTTGAGAGGGCTGTGTTTTCAAGGTTGTGATGAGGTGGCTGTATTAAGAAGGGTGTGTTGAGGGGCTGTGTTGGTTTGGCTGTGTTTAGAGGGGTGTGTTAATAGAACTGAGAAAAAGCATTGCGTTGAGACGGCTGTGTTGGTTGGCTGTGTGAGGAAGGTTGTGTTGGTGTTCTGTGTTGGTAGGTTGTGTTGGTATGCTGTGTTAAGGGGGTTGTGTTGGTATGCTGTGTTGAGGGGGTTGTGTTGGAACTCTGCTGAGTGGTTGTGGGTTGTGTTGGGAAGGCTGTGTTAAGAGGGCTCTGTTGGTGGGTTGTGTTGGTGGGCTGTGTTGAGACGGGTGTATTGAAGGGTTGTGTTGGAATTCTGCTGAGAGGACTGTGTTAAGAGGATTGTTTTGGGAGAATTGTGTTGGAAAGGCTGTGTTGAGGGTGCTGTGTTAAGAGGGCTGTGTCGGTGGGTTGTGTTGGTGTGTTGTGTTAAGAGGGCTGTGTTGGTGGGCTGTGTTGAGAGGGGTGTATTGAAGGGTTGTGTTGGAACTCTGCTGAGAGGACTGTGTTGAGAGGATTGTTTTGGGAGAATTGTGTTGGGAAGGCTGTGTTGAGGGTGCTGTGTTGAGGGTGCTGTGTTGGTATGCTGTGTTGAGGGGGTTGTGTTGGTGGGCTGTGTTGAGAGGGGTGTATTGAAGGGTTGTGTTGGAACTCTGCTGAGAGGACTGTGTTGAGAGGATTGTTTTGGGAGAATTGTGTTGAAAGGGGTGTGTTGAGGGTGCTGTGTTGAGGGGGTTGTGTTGGTATGCTGTGTTGAGGGGGTTGTGTTGGTGGGCTGTGTTGAGAGGGGTGTATTGAAGGGTTGTGTTGGAACTCTGCTGAGAGGACTGTGTTGAGAGGATTGTTTTGGGAGAATTGTGTTGAAAGGGGTGTGTTGAGGGTGCTGTGTTGAGGGGGTTGTGTTGGTATGCTGTGTTGAGGGGTTGTGTTGGAACTCTGCTGAGAGGACTGTGTTGGTGGGTTGTGTTGGTATGCTGTGTTGAGGGGGTTGTGTTGGTGAGCTGTGTTGAGAGGGGTGTATTGAAGGGTTGTGTTGGAACTCTGCTGAGAGGACTGTGTTGAGAGGATTGTTTTGGGAGAATTGTGTTGGGAAGGCTGTGTTGAGGGTGCTGTGTAGAGGGTGCTGTGTTGGTTTGCTGTGTTGGTGGGTTGTTTTAGGAGGGCTGTGTTGGTGGGTTGTGTTGGTATGCTGTGTTGAGGGGGTTGTGTTGGTATGCTGTGTTGGTGGGTTGTGTTGGTATGCTGTGTTGAGGGGGTTGTGTTGGTATGCTGTGTTGAGGGGGTTGTGTTGGTATGCTGTGTTGGTGGGTTGTGTTGGTATGCTGTGTTGAGGGGGTTGTGTTGGTATGCTGTGTTGAGGGAGTTGTGTTGGTATGCTGTGTTGAGGGGGTTGTGTTGGTATGCTGTGTTGAGGGGGTTGTGTTGGTATGCTGTGTTGGTGGGTTGTGTTGGTATGCTGTGTTGAGGGGGTTGTGTTGGTATGCTGTGTTGAGGGAGTTGTGTTGGTATGCTGTGTTGAGGGGGTTGTGTTGGTGGGCTGTGTTGAGAGGGGTGTATTGAAGGGTTGTGTTGGAACTCTGCTGAGAGGACTGTGTTGAGAGGATTGTTTTGGGAGAATTGTGTTGAAAGGGGTGTGTTGAGGGTGCTGTGTTGAGGGGGTTGTGTTGGTATGCTGTGTTGAGGGGGTTGTGTTGGTGGGCTGTGTTGAGAGGGGTGTATTGAAGGGTTGTGTTGGAACTCTGCTGAGAGGACTGTGTTGAGAGGATTGTTTTGGGAGAATTGTGTTGGGAAGGCTGTGTTGAGGGTGCTGTGTTGAGGGTGCTGTGTTGGTATGCTGTGTTGAGGGGGTTGTGTTGGTGGGCTGTGTTGAGAGGGGTGTATTGAAGGGTTGTGTTGGAACTCTGCTGAGAGGACTGTGTTGAGAGGATTGTTTTGGGAGAATTGTGTTGAAAGGGGTGTGTTGAGGGTGCTGTGTTGAGGGGGTTGTGTTGGTATGCTGTGTTGAGGGGTTGTGTTGGAACTCTGCTGAGAGGACTGTGTCGGTGGGTTGTGTTGGTATGCTGTGTTGAGGGGGTTGTGTTGGTGGGCTGTGTTGAGAGGGGTGTATTGAAGGGTTGTGTTGGAACTCTGCTGAGAGGACTGTGTTGAGAGGATTGTTTTGGGAGAATTGTGTTGGGAAGGCTGTGTTGAGGGTGCTGTGTAGAGGGTGCTGTGTTGGTTTGCTGTGTTGGTGGGTTGTTTTAGGAGGGCTGTGTTGGTGGGTTGTGTTGGTATGCTGTGTTGAGGGGGTTGTGTTGGTATGCTGTGTTGAGGGGGTTGTGTTGGTATGCTGTGTTGGTGGGTTGTGTTGGTATGCTGTGTTGAGGGGGTTGTGTTGGTATGCTGTGTTGGTGGGTTGTGTTGGTATGCTGTGTTGAGGGGGTTGTGTTGGTATGCTGTGTTGAGGGAGTTGTGTTGGTATGCTGTGTTGAGGAGGTTGTGTTGGTGAGCTGTGTTGAGAGGGGTGTATTGAAGGGTTGTGTTGTAACTGCTGAGTGGACTGTTGAGAGGGTTGTGTTGGGAGAATTGTGTTGAGGGTGCTGTGTTGAGAGGGCTGTGTTGGTGAGCTGTGTTGAGAGGGCTGTGTTGGTGAGCTGTGTTGAGAGGGGTGTATTGGAGGGTTGTGTTGGAACTCTGCTGAGAGGACTGTGTTGAGGATGCTGTGTTGAGAGGGCTGTGTTGGAGGGTTTTCCATCTTTTTTCTCTATCTTTTCTTTTTTTTCTCTCTTTCTTCCTCTTTTGTTTACATTTGTTTTCCCCTCAGTCATTCCTCTCTACTCTTTTTCTCTCTCTTTCTCTCTCTCTCTCTCTCTCTCTCTCTCTCTCTCTCTCTCTCTCTCTCTCTCTCTCTCTCACTCTCTCTCTCTCACACTCTCTCAGGCTCTCTCGCCCCTTGCTAATTTTCCTCCAGCTCTCTGTCAAGCATTGACATGAAGGACTCAATAACTTCAAGCATATTGTGGTGCTGATTTATGGGCCTCCGTCCCGTCCACTGGCCCTGCCTCGCCTTGGGCGAGTGTAAGCAAACTCTCCACCTTTCTTCTTTCTCCCCCCATTTTCTAGCACCTGAAGCTAATCAGCTAGCTCCCAGTTAGCCTATAACAATGACGGATGAGCACGTGAGCGATAGCAGAGCTCGTGAAAACGAGAAGAGAGTGGCATGTTTTTTTCCCCCTCTTATTCACTCCCTCTCTTTCTCTCTTTCCTTGCCCCCCCGAGGTGAAATCAAGTCTCGCAGTTAGCGAGCAGGTCATTGAGTTACGGAACACAAAAGAGTCAGGAACACAGTCGAACAGGAGCCGGGGCAAAAGCCAGATTGTCCTGGAACAAAAGCAAGAGTGTTACAGCTCCCCGATGTGTGATACACGGTGATATAGCTAGACGTTTTCCGAGCTATAGGTCAAAAAACACCCGAGGTGTGTCTCAAATCGACCCCTTTCATAGTATCTAGTAAACGAGCAGGAGAGTCAGCAGTTTTGTAGGGGTTTCCCACAATGTGGACTTTACCTCAGGGCACTAGTGCTAACGGCGCCCCACCAAACTGCAGATGTTGGTATCAAACATTGGGACTGAGTATCTTAGAACACATTAAACCAACAAAACACTGATTTTCAAGACAGTCGCAACCAAATCAACACCTGCTTCAGCACATTAGTACTTGTTTAATATACTAAAACCGTCAGCTAGCTGCTAACTCACCTTCAAATCATATAAATAGCTATCAAAGCAGTCAGCTAACGTGATGGCAAGCTAGCAGCTAGCCCAGAGTTATGCTAGTTTCGGTAGCTGTACGTTTGCCAGTCAGCTAGCAATTAGCTTAGCGTTTCTCTAGTTGACTGTTTGGTTAGCCATTTACAGTTTGTGCCGTCAACTAGCAGCTGGCTAACTGTTTTGTTAGCCTGATAGAAGCTAGCTTACACCAACAAAGCTGAGAATGTAATTCTGTTTATGTTTGATGTTCCAGATTTCTTCTGTCACAGGTTGGACTTTCACAGTGGTCCAGCTAATCTAGACCTTAAACAGCCCCACCAGGTCACATACTTTTGTTCTGCACATAGTAATTCAAATATGAAGTTTGGGACTAGACTTTCCTGAGCAGAGTTCTTGAAGTCTGAGATCGAAGTTTTGAACTTTGCCATTCAGAAATATAGTGTAGAACCCTAAAGTTCTAGAATCCTCAATTTATCCTTCAAGTTAGTGGCAGATGTTCTCCAGATCACTTTTGAACCCTTGGAAGGAGTCAGAATTGCAAGATCCTTCCAGGTCTGGAATTCCTGGGTGACCTAGACAAATTCCTAGAACAAGTGTGAAAATCTCAGCCAGTTTCTAGAACCTTCGTCGGTTCCACTAGAATTCCTGATTTCTCGGTGAAGTGTGCTTTCCAGGCAGCTTCCACTGCATTGGGTTTGGAATGTGGGGTTGGAGGGGGGGCGGTGGGGGCGGATATGTTCCAGACTGTCTCTACACACCGGGTCACTGTACACTTTGACCGGGGAGTGTCTCCGTCCTGCGCCGTCTGCTCTTATTCAATAGCACCCACGCCCTGCACCACGGCGGTGAGATCACCAGGTTATTACAGATAGCGTTACAGGTGGGCAGTTCAGGCGAGGTCAGTCTAAATTACTGGCAAATACAATAAGATAATATAGTTTGTTTGACCGAACCGTCCTGTTGGAGTTACACCACAGTCCGTATTGCAATTTGCTTTGAAGGGGCGATTACAAAGGCAGCTCAAAGTCCTTCCCACTCCCTTCTCTGTCTCCGTCTCTCGCCTGTCTGCAGTATGTATTTCACCAGCGTGCCAGGTCGGTGTTTGCTTTTGGCCGGTCTCTTTGCTCCTCCCCATTCCTGGATTGCTGTGAGACAGAGAGCGCAGGCCGTTTGAATAGGGCCCTGTTGACACAGCTGAGGATCGTACGCCCCACACGGCCTTCAGCTTAAAGAATCAAACGAGTTCTTTAAAGGAAAAGTTGGCAAATTTACACTGTTCACCACAAAAGTGGCTGATTAGCCAAGACATGTTTGCTTCTTTGGCTTTGCACTGCAGCTACATTAGCCTCCCCACTTCTGACACCAATGCTATAATTAAAGCTGAATTTGGTCTTTTATGCAAACTCTTCCATTAAATGTGTGTTAAATAGAGTCACTGCCATGACATGCATCCTTATTTTCCTTAAAAAGAATTGAATACATACATGGCATATATCAAAATATTTAAAAATACCTTTTCTATGTGGGAAAAAATGTTCCATATAGAATTCATTGTGGTTCTAAAAAGTCTAAAAATGTCCGATGGTGCAACCGTGATGTTCTTAAATAAAATTATCAATAAAACAAACTTTAATATTGCAAAGTAAGGCCTTTTAGCTTTTGTCCATAAGTTCTTTATCCCTAAAATGTCAGACGGTACGACCGAAAACAAAGGACTTTAATTTTTTTACATATTAAAATTTGTATACATATTAAAATGCTCTTTTTAAGATTCACTTTTGTTAGAATGGTGTAGTTTACCGTGTCAGGTGGTACAACCTCTATGGGAAAACCATGGACATGTGTAATTATTGTAATAACTTTTGTTTATTTGGGGAAAAAGTAAGTAAGTAAGTAAGTAAGTGTCCCCACAAGTTCGAGGACAAAGGTTTGTACGGGTATCTGAGCAGAAGTCTGGTTAATTTAAAATTAGTCTAAAAGTCAGGTGGCACAACTAATATATCAAATGGTCCATCTGCATATATATTCGCGTTGATGTGTACATTTGTTGCATCCAAGTTAATTACATTCCCAAAAATATTAGAAAAGAATAAATACATTTTTTGAAATTAAGAATCTTGAAAAAAATTATAGAAACCTTATTTGTTATCTTGGACGATAGCTTCTCCTTGTATTTCTTTTAAATATTAGTGAAAAGCATTACACTGTATAGCACCACATCTTGTTTCTTAGGGCTCTGGTTAACAGATACAGAACCATTGTGGAGAATAAAAGTTCTCTTTCTGCTTCTGCTCAGTGCTTGATATTTTCAGAGAAGATGCTTTTACAGTGAAACGGTTTAAGAAGGAAGTGAGTAAATCTGTATTTAAGGAATAGATAAAAATAGCAGGGAAATGTGCACAGCGTCCTCTTTAACCATTTAAGGCACAAGCTATGCAAACCCCTTCTAATACACAACATGGGTTACACTTGACCTGTATTCATTTCTAATGTTATTGCAGGTATTGCTGAGTATCTCTATTTGGTAAATCTATTCAACTTCACCATCAGTGTATTTCATTATTTAATGTTCTGAGTTTTTATAAAAATTCTTGTTTTTGATCTTAAATCATTATTTTAATTCTTATTTATTTACTTCATAAACAAAAACTGTGTTTACAAGTATGTTCCTGACTACAAATGTTTACAAATGTCAACAGTTCCTATCAAATTCCATAGTGAACACATAAGGCCATGCAATGGACTGGTGACCTGTCCATGGTGTATGTCTAATGGAAGCTGGGATTGTCTCCAGCCCCCCATGACCCTGACTATTGGGATAAAGCAGAAGATAGTGGATATAGAAGATAAATAGAGAAGATGACATCTCAGTTGGGTTCAGGATCCAGCTTGTGCGTCAAAGGGTTAACCTAAATGTAGTCAACTAGCCAAGACTTGGAAAGAACAACAGGCTCACAAATGTCTGCTACTACTGTTTTTAGCTATGCTACCATATTTTGGTCCATGTTTATAGATGTTTATTTGTGATCCACGTCAAGAAACCAGTATAGACGAGTCTATTTGAGATAACTTTGAGACAGGAACATTTGAGGCCTGTTATGACTTGCACAATGCAATAGGCTTCCATAGATTGTTGTCAACGTTGGCTCCTGAAAGGTACTGGAATCCAATCATCTCAGCTGATCAACAAGGGGGAATAACATGTATTTTATTGATTGTTGCCAAACTATTGCTTCAGCTGACGCATGACTAAGGCAACAGAGCTCTAACCTGTTGTTCTGGGCCTCTTCCAGGTGTGATTCGGACTCTGGAGCTCCTGGACCATGAGACAGTGCCGCATTACTGGCTGACGGTCTACGCCACCGACCGTGGAGTGGTGCCACTCTCCGCCTTTGTGGAGGTCTACATCGAGGTACAGGACGTAAACGACAACGCTCCGCAGACCTCGGAGCCCGTCTACTACCCGTCCGTCATGGAGAACTCTCCCAAGGATGTCTCCATCATCCAGATCGAGGCCTTCGACCCCGACACCAACTCCAGCGACAAGCTCACCTATAAGATCACCAGCGGCAACCCGCAGGGCTTCTTCACCATCAACCCCAAGACTGGTGAGTGCAGCTGGTGGTGCATTTTTATTTTTCCACCATAAGCCTTTGCAGCTGAGGCTGGAAGTCAGCCTTTGTGGCTTGTAGCATAAATGCTAACAATGTTAGCGTTAGCTCACTACCTGGCTAATGTCATCTTTGAAATCTCTTAGAAAGTAAGAATTGTGGTTGGTGAGAATGATGGTGTTGAAGTGTTGATTCGTGAATTGGTAAGCTGCTAGCCTATATGCTAATCTTGTTAGCCACAGGGGTAACATTTAACATAAATGAACAATGACGCACTGTTTGTTTTCAAAACTGTCGCTGTCCAAAGAAAAACAGGTGTCTCCAAAACGGCAGCTTTACAGAAGAGACCAAAAACCTATTCACTTTAAATGTAAGTCAATGGGACCAGAAATGTATCCATGCTAATTTGGAGCATGTCTATTGGTCCGTTAACCATGAATTTTTTATATTATGTAAACAGCAGCTGTTGTGTTTGAACGATATAGAAAAATGAAAATTGACAAAAATGGAGATACATATTTATCTGTGGACAGCAACGAATGAGTGAAAGAAAAACTGCACAAGCACATAAGCTAATATTGTTTGCCGCATAGATATAGCTAATGCTACGTTGGCAAGGTCTTTAGACAGCGATGATTCTGGTTACTGATGGTCACTATTGGCGCAAATGCTGATTTGAACAGTCAGGAGATAGAAATGGCTGTTGAGGACAATTAACTGTTTATTTACAAAGCGACGGAAATTAAGCAGTACAAGGGTATAAGCTAATGTTGTTAGCTGCAGATAGCTAATGTTACCTTAGCACTGTCACTCCTCTAACTATAGAAATGAGGCAACAGGATTGGAACACTATTGGAATGTATGCTAATGATGCAAATGTTGACTTAAATGTGAAGGAGATGCAAATGGAGCAGTGCTAGCATTTGTGTTAGTGTTCTTCCACCACACAGATAGCTAATGTTACCTTAGCCAGCTCTTTAGAAAGTGATCTTTCTGACTGCTGAGAAAAAGTATCTGTTTATTTTCTAAAAAAGAGAACTGTGGAGAACAAAGACAATCAAGACCAGTTTAAAAATGATGAGCTTGAAATAGAAGTGGTATTTGCATATAAGCTAATGTTGTTAGCTGCGTAGATGTTAGCTGAAGTAACTATAGTTACGCTTGCTGGTCGTGTATGGTGACTATTTGGATGTGGAAGAGTGAAAAATTGGCTGTTTGTGTTGTTAAAGTTGGGAACATTTGCTTCAACTGCTTAACAAACTGTTAGCAAACTGAGAGGAGAAGGACTGAACAGGCTAGTGTTGTTTTTAGTTGGAAAAAATAGGTTTGTGCAATTTTGGAGCTTAGAGAAGAAGATTTTTATGACTTGGTTGAAAATGTATGCTCTCTTTTCAGAGTCTGAGAGTACAAGTCAATGTTTTCAGTGTTTTTTTTTTTTCAGTGTTCTTTTTAAGGCTAGCTGGCGCAGCTCCTCCATATTAGCGAAAGCCTTTAATTTACCGAGCGCAGTAATCATCAGCCACGCTGGCGGATCATTTAGGTGTATTCCTGAAATGTGGGGTTGCGTCGCGATGGCGTGTTTGCGCGCCGTGCCTCGCTCTCGTCAGCGGCCCCACCGCAACCTGACCTACAATCTGTGGCCTTTTTCTGCCGGTTTGTTCTGCTTGGGTACGGCACAAGCCGGTCTCCGTTTACACAGCCCACGTCTGCTGCTAAACACATACAGGAGAGGAGA
>CM038724.1:16628106-16630606 GCA_021613375.1 Megaleporinus macrocephalus | reverse complement strand
GTGCTTAATGTTTGCTTCTGTAGTTTTGCTTTGATGTTACTAGGCTAATATAGCTAATAAATACTGCAGTTAGCATGCCTGAGTCATCATGCTCTTGCTTCAAACTGTGTGTACTTGTTAAATAATCTACAAATAGACTTTCTTAGCCATAGACTTGTGGTTTCTGACTGTATGATATACTTTTGTCTGTGAACAAAGACAAACGTATGTTAGTTAGCTAGCTTTTCAGCTAAACGCAGTTGTTAACTATGTTAGACACTGAACACGTCATTAAAGTCTTCCAACACTGAAGATTTTTGCTTAATTTCTTTTCTAATGTAGACTAAATAATAGTTAGCAACCTAAATTTCTTTGTCCAGGTTTGTATAATAGTGTATCGTATACCTTCACAGTATGAACAAGTCTGTTTTTCATTACTAAACATAAGTTTGAGGTGAATAAGTGAGGATTACATGCTAACAATGCTAAAATGCTGCTGTACTTTTTAGCTTTATTAGCCTGATTGTGGTAGAAACTCTAGAGTATGTTCTAAATCAAAACTACTTAATCCTGTTGGTATAAAGTTTTTATATTCATGCAGACTGGCCACAGTGACAAGCCTTCCAAACCTGTCTCTGTAGGAACTACCAGCTGAAAAGGGGGTCAAGAGAAGGTGAAAACTGGTCGAATTCTGTTTCACTGCATTAGACAGCTGGTCTGAAAGGAGGATCATTTGCTGGTCAATATATAGACTGATCAGTAAGTGACCTCAGAGCAGCCTGGAATTGACCTTAGTGATTTTCGTTTAACTCATTTTTTTCAAGGTCAAGCTTTTACCCTCTGGTTGTAACTTAACACTTGCGGTTAAGTTGCCAACAATGACAGAAGCACGTCACAGTTTTATAAATGTATATAAATGTAATTATATATTTATTTCGAAAGTATGCCCTCACTGAAGACTTCAGCCAATAGTATTTTATTATCTTATTTCATTATCCTCCACTTAAAAACTCCCAACTTAAACTTCTTAGTCAAAAGTTCCACCAGCTCACATTTTGTAGTGCTGCATCTCAGTTAGAATAAAGTAAAATAAAGTATTTGTTTTCTTAGTATCACACAATCCAGACACTTGAACTCCCACTTACGGAGGGCTGTGGCACCACTAGGTTTTCGAATCCAGAATTTTCTGATGTGGGGTGACGGTTTGGAGAGTTGTGCCAGTCGCTTCCACTACTCCCGTCCATGTAGGGCACGAGTCTGCTCATAGCTGTGGACTTCGAAGGGTTAATAAAAAGCTTGAGTGAAGGGCCAAAGGTTGTGAGGCCCTAGATTTTACTGTGTTTGGGTATAAACTGAGTCCAAACTTGCGTTCAGTAACAGACAGATCAGCTTCGGAGTGAATACACAGTGCTCCCGTTCTCTTTTCCTGAGAAAGAGAAAGAGAACGAGTGAGCAGGAGAATGAGAGTGCACTCTCAGCCTATACACGTCAAAGTAAATATTTCCCTCCGCTGGATTAGAGGTGTTTAGGGAAACGTACTCATGGGTTTGGTTCAGATGACCAGGCTGACCTGCTTCTCTGTGTGTTTAGAACCTAAAGGAGGTGAGGAATGTGAGAAAGTGCCACCGATCAGAGAGAGAGAGAGAGAAAGAAAGAGGCTTGGACAGAAACGGATAGATGGGTTGGGAGATTAGAACAGGCAGGTGCGTTCATGCACATCAGTGCGTGTTAAAGTGTTCGTCAACCGAGTGTCAGCACTTTCGAACAAAGGCCAAGACCTCGAAGATGTAGTTCTGCAACAAGTCTGCTCCTCCTAATGTAGTCGGTCAGCCGAGACATGATTAGTCTGGTCTGAGGCTGGAGCTCTAGCTAAAAAGGAATGACAGTTAACTCCTTATACAGTTAGCATCACGCTAACTATGTTCTTAAGTCATCGCACTGGCTTCAAATAGTGTTCAGGAATCTGTAGCAGACTTGCTGATGTGGTTTCTGACACTGTATGACGTACTGTTATCTTTAAAGCAGACAAACCAACATTAGCTTAGCTACAGAAGTAGCATAGCATGTGCCACACAGTGTCAGAAGTTTGTTTGAGATTACTGAACAATTTAACACAGTTTGAGGCGAAGAGTGGTGATTTAAGAATGCAGTTAGCACAATGCTATGTTGTTGTTGTTTAGTTCTTTAGTTTTTGGCTGGAGCTAAGAAGCCCAGAGTGACCATGTTTTGTATTATTAGCTTGTTTAGGTCTCAAAAATAGGAAATGTTCTGGAACATGAGGAAGTATAGTCACGCTGCTATATATAATACAGTTAGTATCATGCTAACTACTTTCTTAAGTCATCACCCTCGCTTCGAATACTGTTATCTGTAAAAGTGAACAGTCCTACATTAGCATAGCTACAAATAGTAGCATAGCATAGAGTCATACTGTGTCATAAACCACACAGTCAAGTTTATTTAGATTAATGAACAACTGAACACATTTTGAGACGAGTGTGGTGATTTAAAAATATAGTTA
>CM038724.1:16610606-16618106 GCA_021613375.1 Megaleporinus macrocephalus | reverse complement strand
ATATTTTTTCTGCAATAAATATTCTGATATTTAAAGAGAAACAAAAAGTTTACTACGATAAACATTGTGGTACCAGAAAAAAAGAAGGAGTAAGAAACGCCCCTCATTACGGGGATCTCAATGGCGGCTAATTAGCACGCAAGCAGTGGAAAGCGTGGCTTTAATTAAGGCAGCAGTTCAATATGCTGCTTTCAGGCTGGTGGAAAGCAATATAGTGATTAACAAACTCTACATTGTGTAGCCCCCTCACCCTCACTACGCCCCCCCCACCCCAGCCCTCCCTCCACATACACTGTCGTCTGCTGCTATAGTTAGCTTCCAATAAGACTGACATGTTCTCATATTGGAGGTGATGATGTTTAGCCGTCTGCCGAAAAAGATCAAGAACGTCGTCTGCCTGATCTCCGTCACTCCTCGAGGTGTATTTGAGTGTGTGTGTGAGCAGCTGTTAGACTGATCTGAGTGTGTGTGTGTGTGTGTGTGTGTGTGTCTTTCACCCAGCATACTTCTTCAGAGACCTTTCAAAGTCTAAATGTGGAGCCCCACAACTTCCAGCCCGAGCAGTTTGGTTAAAATCACATTTGTGGTTTTCCTTCTTTTCCCGAATGTAATCGATCAGCCTAGAAGTATTTGGTGTGTAAAGTTAGATTCTTTAGTTTTATACTGGAGTTACCAGGTAGTGGAAGTTGAAATGCTAGCATATATATGTATAACTCCTCACGCTCTTCTCTCAGACTGTGCGGGGTTGTTTAATCATCTCTAATAGACTTGCTTGTATGATTTGACATACGGTATCACATACGGTTACCGGCAAACTTGGACAAGTACGTTAGCATAGCTATAAATAGCCATCTTGAAGTCATGTTTATAGATAACATTGTGTCATACAGTGTCAGAAGCGATAGAAACAAGTCTAGTAGAGATTCCTGAACCTCTCCACACGGTTGGAGGCTAGTCTGTGATTATTTCGAATTTGAAAATTCAACTTCTAAATCAGTGGCGAACAAACAACCCTTTCCAACGAGCCCTGGATCACATCATTGGCGTTCAAGGAACCAGAGATATGGACGTTTTAGGAATCTTACAAATTTGTGTCCCAGTCAGGTACACCGTTAGCAGCTAATGGTCTGGACAGCCAGGGAAATTTAGAGTGCCATTACTCGGGATCACGAGAGTAACCAACTTCAACCTTCATCGAAGCCAAACTTTACAGTAGAACATGATGTGCTCCTTCCAGCGAGCCCCGGATTGCATCTGTGGCCTTCAGGGAACCAGAGATATGGACGTTTCAGGAATCTTACAAATTTGTGTCCCACTCAGGTACACCATTGGCAGCCAATGGTCTGGACAGCCAGGGAAATTTAGAGTCCCATTACTCAGGATCACGGGAGTAACCAACTTCAACCTTCATCTAAGCCAAACTTTACAGTAGAACATGATGTGCTCCTTCCAGCGAGCCCCGGATTGCATCTGTGGCCTTCAGGGAACCAGAGATATGGACATCTCAGGAATCTTGCAAATTTGTGTCCCAGTCAGGTACACCATTGGCAGCCAATGTTCCAGACAGCCAGGGAAATTTAGAGTGCCATTACTCAGGATCACGAGAGTAACCAACTTCAACCTTGATCAAAGCCAAACTCCACAGTAGAACATGATGTGCTCCTTCCAGCGAGCCCCGGATTGCATCTGTGGCCTTCAGGGAACCAGAGATATGGACGTTTCAGGAATCTTACAAATTTGTGTCCCACTCAGGTACACCATTGGCAGCCAATGGTCTGGACAGCCAGGGAAATTTAGAGTCCCATTACTCAGGATCACGGGAGTAACCAACTTCAACCTTCATCTAAGCCAAACTTTACAGTAGAACATGATGTGCTCCTTCCAGCGAGCCCCGGATTGCATCTGTGGCCTTCAGGGAACCAGAGATATGGACGTTTCAGGAATCTTGCAAATTTGTGTCCCAGTCAGGTACACCATTGGCTGCCAGTGGTCTGGACAGCCAGGGAAATTTGGAGTGCCATTACTCAGGATCACGAGAGTTAACAATGTCAACCTTCATCGAAGCCCAACTCCACAGTAGAACATGATGTGCTCCTTTCAACTGAACCAAGGAACCAGAGATATGGACACCTCAGGAATTTGTGTCCTACTCAGTAGTGTTTGTATGCTACTGTATCTGTGACCAGCCATGTTGACTTGGATCTTGGAACACTGTCCCAACTTTCCGTCCAGGGCTTCCCAGTTAAGGAGGTCTTTTGGTTTTGTTGTTGTTGGAGGTCACAGCTTCAGTCAAATGTAGCATACGTTTCCGTTAGCCTGTTAGCTACATTAGCGCAGACCTAAAGAAGCCAACTTTAGACACTAAACAAGTCAGCAGCTCATCTACGTTTGGCGTGAGGGGGACGTTTTCAGCAAAACTGTTCCTTCGTTGTCCCGGAGCAGCTATGTTTGACCACATCAGCCCAAAACCCATTCGTCTAGAACGTAGCATAACACAGTCAGTGACACGTGATGAACGACGGCTCCGGGTCTGATTGCTGTTTAGCCTCTGTGATGGATTTGCACTTTTGTTTACATCTGGTCTACAGTGAGCGAGCGAGAGAGGGAGAGAGAGGGAGGCAGGGCGAGTTATTTATAATGGTGGGGGGCGGCGGGCTGCGGCGGGCTGCGGCGGGGCTATTCCTGGTGTTAGCGGGGAGCGAGTGCCAGGCCGTGTTGGGTTTGGGAAATGTTGTTTTTTTCTGGGCTAATCAGACTCTCGTGTGGCTGCGGCTGGAGCGCGGCCTTCTACAGCCTGCAATTACCCAGCAGCCCCAGCGCCACTGCACACGCAGCGCTAACGGAGACAGGCTGGAGATCTGTTTTTCCAGACTCTCTCTGTCTCCCTCAATTTTCTCTACTGCCTCTTTCTACTTTTTCTCCCTGCTTCCTCTCTGTGCTGCCTTTATCTACTGCCTCTCTCTTCTACCACCTTTATCTACTGCCTCTCTCTTCTACCACCTTTATCTACTGCCTCTCTCTCTTCTACCACCTTTATCTACTGCCTCTCTCTCTTCTACCACCTTTATCTACTGCCTCTCTTTCTACCGCCTTTTATCTACTGCCTCTCTCTCTTCTACCACCTTTATCTACTGCCCTCTCTCTCTTCTACCACCTTTATCTACTGCCTCTCTCCTCTTCTACCCGCCTTTATCCTACTGCCTCTCTCTCTTCTACCACCTTTATCTACTGCCTCTCTCTTTCTACCACCTTTATCTACTGCCTCTCTCTCTTCTACCCACCTTTATCTACTGCTTCTCTCTTCTACCACCTTTATCTACTGCCTCTCTCTCTTCTACACCTTTATCTACTGCCTCTCTCTCTTCTACCACCTTTATCTACTGCCCTCTCTCTCTTCATTACGCCTTTATCTACTGCCTCTCTCTCTTCTACCACCTTTATCTACTGCCTCTCTCTCTTCTACCGCTTTATCCTACTGCCTCTCTCTTCTACCGCCTTTATCTACTGCCTCTCTCTCTTCTACCACCTTTATCTACTGCCTCTCTCTCTTCTACCGCCTTTATCTACTGCCCTCTCTCTTCTACCGCCTTTATCTACTGCCTCTCTCTCTTCTACCACCTTTATCTACTGCCTCTCTCTCTTCTACCCACCTTTATCTACTGCCTCTCTCTCTATTCTACCGCCTTTATCTACTGCCTCTCCCTCTTCTACCAGCCTTTATCTACTGCCTCTCTCTCTTCTACCACCTTTATCTACTGCCTCTCTCTACAACCTTTATCTACTGCCTCTCTCTCTTCTACCACCTTTATCTACTGCCTCTCTCTACAACCTTTATCTACTGCCTCTCTCTCTTCTACCACCTTTATCTACTGCCTCTCTCTTCTACCTCTCTCTACTGCCTTTATCTACTGCCTCTCTCTCTTCTACCACCTTTATCTACTGCCTCTCTCTTCTACCACCTTTATCTACTGCCTCTCTCTTCTACCACCTTTATCTACTGCCTCTCTCTCTTCTACCACCTTTATCTACTGCCTCTCTCTTCTACCACCTTTATCTACTGCCTCTCTCTCTTCTACCACCTTTATCTACTGCCTCTCTCTCTTCTACCACCTTTATCTACTGCCTCTCTCTACAACCTTTATCTACTGCCTCTCTCTCTTCTACCACCTTTATCTACTGCCTCTCTCTTCTACCACCTTTATCTACTGCCTCTCTCTCTTCTACCACCTTTATCTACTGCCTCTCTCTCTTCTACCACCTTTATCTACTGCCTCTCTCTCTTCTACACCTTTATCTAACTGCCTCTCTCTCTTTTACCGCCTTTATCTACTGCCTCTCTCTCTTCTACCACCTTTATCTACTGCCTCTCTCTCTTCTAACGCCTTTATCTACTGCCTCTCTCTTCTACCGCCTTTTATCTACTCGCCTCTCTTCTTCTACCGCCTTTATCTACTGCCTCTCTCTTCTACCTCTCTCTACTGCCTTTATCTACTGCCTCTCTCTCTTCTACCGCCTTTATCTACTGCCTCTCTCTTCTACCTCTCTCTACTGCCTTTATCTACTGCCTTTCTCTTCTACCTCTCTCTACTGCCTTTATCTACTGCCTCTCTTTTACCTCTCCTTCCTGCCTCTATATATGGCCTCTTTCTACTGCCTTTATCTACTGCCTCTCTCTTCTACCTCTTTCTACTGCCTTTATCTACTGCCTCTCTCTTCTACCTCTCTCTACTGCCTTTATCTACTGCCTCTCTCTTCTACCTCTCTCTACTGCCTTTATCTACTGCCTCTCTCTTCTACCGCCTTTATCTACTGCCTCTCTCTCTTCTACCACCTTTATCTACTGCCTCTCTCTCTTCTACCGCCTTTATCTACTGCCTCTCCTCTCTTGTACACCTTTATCTACTGCTCTCTCTCTTCTACCACCTTTATCTACTGCCTCTCTCTTCTACCACCTTTATCTACTGCCTCTCTCTCTTCTACCGACCTTATCTACTGGCTCTCTCTCTTCTACGCCTTTATCTACTGCCTCTCTCTCTTCTACCACCTTTATCTACTGCCTCTCTCTCTTCTACCACCTTTATCTACTGCCTCTCTCTTCTACCACCTTTATCTACTGCCTCTCTCTTCTACCACCTTTATCTACTGCCTCTCTCTCTTCTACCACCTTTATCTACTGCCTCTCTCTCTTCTACCGCCTTTATCTACTGCCTCTCTCTTCTACCACCTTTATCTACTGCCTCTCTCTCTTCTACCACCTTTATCTACTGCCTCTCTCTCTTCTACCACCTTTATCTACTGCCTCTCTCTCTTCTACCGCCTTTATCTACTGCCCTCTCTCTCTTCTACCACCTTTATCTACTGCCTCTCTCTCTTCTACCGCCTTTATCTACTGCCTCTCTCTCTTCTACCGCCTTTATCTACTGCCTCTCTCTTCTACCACCTTTATCTACTGCCTCTCTCTCTTCTACCGCCTTTATCTACTGCCTCTCTCTTCTACCACCTTTATCTACTGCCTCTCTCTCTTGTACCGCCTTTATCTACTGCCTCTCTCTCTTCTACCACCTTTATCTACTGCCTCTCTCTCTTCTACCGCCTTTATCTACTGCCTCTCTCTCTTCTACCGCCTTTATCTACTGCCTCTCTCTTCTACCACCTTTATCTACTGCCTCTCTCTCTTCTACCGCCTTTATCTACTGCCTCTCTCTTCTACCGCCTTTATCTACTGCCTCTCTCTCTTCTACCACCTTTATCTACTGCCTCTCTCTCTTCTACCACCTTTATCTACTGCCTCTCTCTCTTCTACCGCCTTTATCTACTGCCTCTCCCTCTTCTACCACCTTTATCTACTGCCTCTCTCTCTTCTACCACCTTTATCTACTGCCTCTCTCTCTTCTACCACCTTTATCTACTGCCTCTCTCTCTTCTACCACCTTTATCTACTGCCTCTCTCTCTTCTACCACCTTTATCTACTGCCTCTCTCTCTTCTACCACCTTTATCTACTGCCTCTCTCTTCTACCTCTCTCTACTGCCTTTATCTACTGCCTCTCTCTCTTCTACCACCTTTATCTACTGCCTCTCTCTTCTACCACCTTTATCTACTGCCTCTCTCTTCTACCACCTTTATCTACTGCCTCTCTCTCTTCTACCACCTTTATCTACTGCCTCTCTCTTCTACCACCTTTATCTACTGCCTCTCTCTCTTGTACCACCTTTATCTACTGCCTCTCTCTCTTCTACCACCTTTATCTACTGCCACTCTCTCTTCTACAACCTTTATCTACTGCCTCTCTCTTCTACCACCTTTATCTACTGCCTCTCTCTTCTACCACCTTTATCTACTGCCTCTCTCTCTTCTACCACCTTTATCTACTGCCTCTCTCTCTTCTACCGCCTTTATCTACTGCCTCTCTCTCTTCTACCACCTTTATCTACTGCCTCTCTCTCTTTTACCGCCTTTATCTACTGCCTCTCTCTCTTCTACCACCTTTATCTACTGCCTCTCTCTCTTCTACCGCCTTTATCTACTGCCTCTCTCTTCTACCACCTTTATCTACTGCCTCTCTCTCTTGTACCGCCTTTATCTACTGCCTCTCTCTCTTCTACCGCCTTTATCTACTGCCTCTCTCTCTTCTACCGCCTTTATCTACTGCCTCTCTCTTCTACCACCTTTATCTACTGCCTCTCTCTCTTCTACCGCCTTTATCTACTGCCTCTCTCTCTTCTACCGCCTTTATCTACTGCCTCTCTCTCTTCTACCACCTTTATCTACTGCCTCTCTCTCTTCTACCACCTTTATCTACTGCCTCTCTCTCTTCTACAACCTTTATCTACTGCCTCTCTCTCTTGTACCACCTTTATCTACTGCCTCTCTCTCTTCTACCACCTTTATCTACTGCCTCTCTCTCTTGTACCGCCTTTATCTACTGCCTCTCTCTCTTCTACCACCTTTATCTACTGCCTCTCTCTCTTTACCGCCTTTATCTACTGCCTCTCTCTCTTCTACCACCTTTATCTACTGCCTCTCTCTCTTCTACCACCTTTATCTACTGCCTCTCTCTCTTCTACCACCTTTATCTACTGCCTCTCTCTCTTCTACCACCTTTATCTACTGCCTCTCTCTCTTCTACCACCTTTATCTACTGCCTCTCTCTCTTCTACCGCCTTTATCTACTGCCTCTCTCTCTTCTACCGCCTTTATCTACTGCCTCTCTCTCTTCTACCGCCTTTATCTACTGCCTCTCTCTCTTCTACCACCTTTATCTACTGCCTCTCTCTCTTCTACCGCCTTTATCTACTGCCTCTCTCTCTTCTACCACCTTTATCTACTGCCTCTCTCTCTTCTACCACCTTTATCTACTGCCTCTCTCTCTTCTACCGCCTTTATCTACTGCCTCTCTCTCTTCTACCACCTTTATCTACTGCCTCTCTCTCTTCTACCGCCTTTATCTACTGCCTCTCTCTCTTGTACCGCCTTTATCTACTGCCTCTCTCTCTTCTA
>CM038724.1:16545606-16605606 GCA_021613375.1 Megaleporinus macrocephalus | reverse complement strand
CATAAACTACATAATAATTTAATAACTTTATAAACTTTGAAGTTTTAAAATAATACAAACTTCAACAACTAAAGTATGATAGAAACTACAATGATGGCAATGTTGTTTTTTTCCTAGACTATTAAAAGCTATTAGAAAGTTTATTTTGTTTTAGAACTTCTTTTAGATCAGACAAATCCAATACAAATTATACGTCAATACAAATGAATGGAGCTGAACAAGTTATTGTTTTGTTATTTTGTTATTACTGTGTTGTTGTAATGTCTTATAACAGACTTTATAAAGGCTGTAGCTGAATTTATTATACTTTTTAACATGGACGGATTATACACAGTGTTATATTTCTACATGCTGGGACGTGTGGGGACGCGACTCACTGGGCCTGTCCTCTGTTTCTCTTGATACGCTAAAGCTAGCAGCTAGAAAACTCGCACTCAGCAACAACAGAGCTTGAAATCTGAAGAAGTCCTGCATCTGTTTAGTGTTTAAACTCGTCAGACGGAAGTGCCACGGCTCGGCAGAGTTTAGACATACGCAGCGGGTTCTGCTCCCGCTAATGCGGTCGGTGCTGTTTGTGCTAATGCTGTGGATGAGCTCTTATTAGTGCAGTGTGTGTTTTTTTCCCCTCAGAAACATCATTATTTCTAATTTTCAGAGCTTTTTCTGAGAAATTGCTCTCGGTTGACGTCCGCGGGGTCCGGAACCATGCTGCCAAATGACTTAATAGACAACCTAATAATGCTAATGTACAAGCGCTGTTATTTTCAGCTTGAAAAATATAAGCGTGTGTAATTTTAGGACTGAACTGGGACGGCTTTATAGCTTCATGCTGTTGTGGCTGCGGTTTTATACTGAAATGTCTCTAATTACACAAGTACCTGAAGCTGGTACAACTTAGCCATTGAGCTAATAGGTACAGGTATTTAGGTATTAGTTCGTTAAAACAAATGTCTAACAAGTGAGTCAGTTGAATTCTTTCTATTTCTCTCTTTTCTAGCTATAAAAGCTACAGTTGGCGTCAAAAGTGGGCTCTGTGAATAAGCTGTGTCTCCTATTTCGCATTTAGATCTACAAATGGTGTCAGAAGTGGGATCTGGGCACTAGTGGGGTCTCTTTTCTAGCAATAAAAGCTACAAATGGTGTCAGAAGTGGGATCTGGGCACTAGTGGGGTCTCTTTTCTAGCGATAAAAGCTACAAATGGTGTCAGAAGTGGGATCTGGGCACTAGTGGGGTCTCTTTTCTAGCGATAAAAGCTACAAATGGTGTCAGAAGTGGGATCTGGGCACTAGTGGGGTCTCTTTTCTAGCGATAAAAGCTACAAATGGTGTCAGAAGTGGGATCTGGGCACTAGTGGGGTCTCTTTTCTAGCAATAAAAGCTACAAATGGTGTCAGAAGTGGGATCTGGGCACTAGTGAGGTCTCTTTTCTAGCAATAAAAGCTACAATGTGGTGTCAGAAGTGGGATCTGGGCACTAGTGGGGTCTCTTCTAGCAATAAAAGCTACAAATGGTGTCAGAAGTGGGATCTGGGCACTAGTGGGGTCTCTTTTCTAGCAATAAAAGCTACAATGTGGTGTCAGAAGTGGGATCTGGGCACTAGTGGGGTCTCTTCTAGCAATAAAAGCTACAAATGGTGTCAGAAGTGGGATCTGGGCACTAGTGGGGTCTCTTTTCTAGCAATAAAAGCTACAAATGGTGTCAGAAGTGGGATCTGGGCACTAGTGGGGTCTCTTTTCTAGCGATAAAAGCTACAAATGGTGTCAGAAGTGGGATCTGGGCACTAGTGAGGTCTCTTTTCTAGCAATAAAAGCTACAATGTGGTGCCAGAAGTGGGATCTGGGCACTAGTGGGGTCTCTTCTAGCAATAAAAGCTACAAATGGTGTCAGAAGTGGGATCTGGGCACTAGTGGGGTCTCTTTTCTAGCGATAAAAGCTACAAATGGTGTCAGAAGTGGGATCTGGGCACTAGTGGGGTCTCTTTTCTAGCAATAAAAGCTACAAATGGTGTCAGAAGTGGGATCTGAGCACTAGTGGGGTCTCTTTTCTAGCGATAAAAGCTACAAATGGTGTCAGAAGTGGGATCTGGGCACTAGTGGGGTCTCTTTTCTAGCGATAAAAGCTACAAATGGTGTCAGAAGTGGGATCTGAGCACTATTGGGGTCTCTTTTCTAGCAATAAAAGCTACAAATGTGTCAGAAGTGGGATCTGGGCACTAGTGGGGTCTCTTCTAGCGATAAAAGCTACAAATGGTGTCAGAAGTGGGATCTGAGCACTATTGGGGTCTCTTTTCTAGCAATAAAAGCTACAAATGTGTCAGAAGTGGGATCTGGGCACTAGTGGGGTCTCTTTTCTAGCGATAAAAGCTACAAATGGTGTCAGAAGTGGGATCTGGGCACTAGTGGGGTCTCTTTTCTAGCAATAAAAGCTACAAATGGTGTCAGAAGTGGGATCTGGGCACTAGTGGGGTCTCTTTTCTAGCGATAAAAGCTACAAATGGTGTCAGAAGTGGGATCTGAGCACTAGTGGGGTCTCTTTTCTAGCAATAAAAGCTACAATGTGGTGTCAGAAGTGGGATCTGGGCACTAGTGGGGTCTCTTCTAGCAATAAAAGCTACAAATGGTGTCAGAAGTGGGATCTGGGCACTAGTGGGGTCTCTTTTCTAGCGATAAAAGCTACAAATGGTGTCAGAAGTGGGATCTGGGCACTAGTGAGGTCTCTTTTCTAGCGATAAAAGCTACAAATGGTGTCACTAGTCTGGGCACTAGTGTGGTTGGGAATTCCTGCTACACTGCTATGTAACTGTGGAGGAGTGTTTATGAGACCTTTCATGAGAACTGCCCAACGCTTCACGCCACCACGCCACATTCCGACTACTATGGATCTTTGTCTAGTCAGTAGAAGAAGCTCAGTATTCCCCGCATGGACATCACTGGGAGGAGGCTGAGGGAGACATTGTCGCAGGAAGGGAAAGAGAGAGAGAGACAGAGCGAGAGTACAAAGCTAAAAGAGATAAAATCTGCGTTGTTCCTGTTTTATGGAGTTCTGTAGATCTTCCAGATGATAGAAGTCATCAAATTCCGACTGAGGCCGATCAGGTCAGCGCACTCTAGGTGGGTCTCTCGTAATGAGAAACTGTGTTGAATGAGAATAAACACTGGACGGTTATGTAACGCGGTCCTCTCCGTGTCAGACGAGGGTGATGATAGAGGGACGATAGAGGGATGATAGAGGGATGATAGAGGGACGATAGAGGGATGTTTTGTCTGTACACTGTGTCTGGTACGCACGCGCAGGCGAGGAGAGTAGAGGATCAGAGTGAGCTCCGGCGTGAGCTCCGGCTGGAGTGATTAGAGACGAGCTCTGAAATGAGCTGAGATTTGTGTTTATAATTGATGTAGTTCTGTCTGACTGTCGGCTCTAATTACGACTCCACTGTTTAGATACAACAGAGTCCCACTCTGTCCTTCTCTCTCTCCTCTCCTCTCCCTCTGTCCTTCTCTCTCTCCTCTCCTCTCCCTCTGTCCTTCTCTCTCTCCTCTCCCTCTGTCCTTCTCTCTCTCCTCTCCTCTCCCTCTGTCCTTCTCTCTCTCCTCTCCTCTCCCTCTGTCCTTCTCTCTCTCCTCTCCTCTCCCTCTGTCCTTCTCTCTCTCCTCTCCTCTCCCTCCTTCTCTCTCTCCTCTCCTTTCCGTCTGTCCTTCTCTCTCTCCTCTCCTCTCCCTCTGTCCTTCTCTCTCTCCTCTCCTCTCCCTCCTTCTCTCTCTCCTCTCCTCTCCCTCTGTCCTTCTCTCTCTCCTCTCCTCTCCCTCTGTCCTTCTCTCTCTCCTCTCCTCTCCCTCCGTCCTTCTCTCTCTCCTCTCCTCTCCCTCTGTCCTTCTCTCTCTCCTCTCCTCTCCCTCTCTGTCCTTCTCTCTCTCCTCTCCTCTCCCTCCTTCTCTCTCTCCTCTCCTCTCCCTCTGTCCTTCTCTCTCTCTCCTCTCCCTCTGTCCTTCTCTCTCTCCTCTCCTCTCTGTCCTTCTCTCTCTCCTCTCCTCTCCCTCTGTCCTTCTCTCTCTCCTCTCCTCTCCCTCTGTCCTTCTCTCTCTCCTCTCCTCTCCCTCTGTCCTTCTCTCTCTCCTCTCCTCTCCCTCCTTCTCTCTCTCCTCTCCTCTCCCTCTGTCCGTCTCTCTCTCCTCTCCTCTCCCTCTGTCCTTCTCTCTCTCCTCTCCTCTCCCTCTGTCCTTCTCTCTCTCCTCTCCTCTCCTCTCTGTCCTTCTCTCTCTCCTCTCCTCTCCTCTCTGTCTTTCTCTCTCTCCTCTCCTCTCCCTCTGTCCTTCTCTCTCTCCTCTCCTCTCCTCTCTGTCTTTCTCTCTCTCCTCTCCTCTCCCTCTGTCCTTCTCTCTCTCCTCTCCTCTCCCTCTGTCCTTCTCTCTCTCCTCTCCTCTCCCTCTGTCCTTCTCTCTCTCCTCTCCTCTCCTCTCTGTCCTTCTCTCTCTCCTCTCCTCTCCCTCTGTCTTTCTCTCTCTCCTCTCCTCTCCCTCTGTCCTTCTCTCTCTCCTCTTCTCTCCCTCTGTCCTTCTCTCTCTCCTCTTCCTCTGTCCTTCTCTCTCTCCTCTTCCTCTGTCCTTCTCTCTCTCCTCTCCTCTCCCTCTCTGTCCCTCTGTCTTTTATTTTCTTCTCTCTTCACCTCTCACACATCTCTCTCACCTTTACCTCTCACTTTTTCTCTCTTCACTTCTCCCTTTTCTCTCCTCTCTTCTCTCTGTATTTCTCTTATACCTCTCACTTTCTTCTCTCCTCTCTGTCTTTCTCTTTTTCCTCTTACTTTCTTCTCTCCTCTCTTTCCGTCTCTCTTTTACCTTTCACTTTCTTCTCTTCTACCTCTGTTTTTCTTATTTACCTCTCATGTTTCTCTCTCTTCTCTCTTCTACATCTTTCTTTCTCTTTGACCTCTCACTTTCTTCTCTCTTCTGTCTTTCTCTTTGACCTCTCACTTTCTTCTCTCTTCTGTCTTTCTCTTTTACCTCTCACTTTATTTTCTCTTCTGTCTTTCTGTATTTCTCTTATACCTCTCACTTTCTTCTCTCCTCTCTTTCTGTCTTTCTCTTTGACCTCTCACTTTCTTCTCTCTCTGTCTTTCTCTTTGACCTCTCACTTTCTTCTCTCTCTGTCTTTCTCTTTTAGCCCTCACTTTTTTCTCTCTTCTTTCTCTTCTCTCCTCTCTCTGTCTTTCTCTTTTACCTCTCACTTTCTTCTCTCTTTCTCCCTCTTTCTCTTTTACCTCTCACGTTCTTTTCTCTTGTCTCTGTCTTTCTCTTTTACCTCTCACGTTCTTCTCTCTTTTCTCTGTCTTTCTCTTTTACCTCTCACGTTCTTCTCTCTTTTCTCTGTCTTTCTCTTTTACCTCTCATGTTCTTCTCTCTTGTCGCTGTCTTTCTCTTTTACCTCTCACGTTCTTCTCTCTTGTCTCTGTCTTTCTCTTTTACCTCTCACTTTCTTTTCTCTTCACTTATCTCCCTTCTCTGTCTTTCTCTTTTACATCTCACGTTCTTCTCTCTTTCTCCCTCTTTCTCTTTTACCTCTCACTTTCTTTTCTCTTGTCTCTGTCTTTCTCTTTTACCTCTCACGTTCTTCTCTCTTGTCTCTGTCTTTCTCTTTTACCTCTCACGTTCTTCTCTCTTGTCTCTGTCTTTCTCTTTTACCTCTCACTTTCTTTGCTCTTCACTTATCTCCCTTCTCTGTCTTTCTCTTTTACCTCTCACTTTCTTTTCTCTTCACTTCTCTCCCTTCTCTTTCTTTCTCTTTTACCTCTCACTTCCTTCTCTCTTCGTCTCTTGCTTACCTTTTTCTTTTTTTTCTTTTACCTATTACGCTCCCTTTTTCTTTCTTTTTAATTTTCTTCCTCTCTTTTGTTTCTACTTTTCTGTCTTGTGTCTCGCTTTCTGTTTTTATCCCTCTTTTTTCTGTGTACTCTCTCTCTCTCTGTCATTTGTTCAGCTCTGGACAGTTTTGAAAAACAAAAACACATTATGGTCTTAATCGCTGTCCACAACAAACAACATGTGACTGTTTTGATGGAGGAGTGTGAGTCTCTCTCTCTCTCTCTCTCTCTCTCTCTCTCTCTCTCTGTGCTGGAGTCCTCTATTAGAACAGACTGGGGGGGTGTTTAGGAGATTAGGCTGGAGACGCCTCTCCACAGATTAATGATGTGTTGAACAGAGGCCAGTTAAGACGGGACTCAGCGGAACGCCTGTAGGAATCAGCACAACAAAAGCAGCAGCGCTGCCGTCAACACCCTCCGAGTGGTCAGAGTATTACACACACCTGTCCTGTACCTGCACTGACCGGTCATTTACACACTGGAGGTGTGAAAATAAGTTTCTGATGACGTGCAATAACCACACGGAGGACAGGAAGTGAAAGCAGGATGAGGAGATGGAGTATATAAGTATTGAGTATACAAGTATATAAATACATAGAGTATATAAGTATTGAGAATATAATTATATAAGCGAATAGCGTATAGAAGAATTGATTATATAAGTAAATAAGTAGATTAAGTATATATAAGTATTGTGTATTTAATTATATAAGCAGATAGAGTTATATAAGTAGTGAGTATATAATTAGATATAGTGTATATAAGTAATGAGTATATAAGCATATAAACAGATTAAGTATATATAAGTATTGAGTATATAAGCATATAAGTAGATAGAGTACATAAGTATTGAGTATATAGGTAGACAGAGTATATAATTATTGAGTATATAAGTATTGAGTATATATAAGTATATAGAGTATATAAGTACATAAGTAGATAGAGTATATAAGTATATAAGTAGATAGAGCATATAAGTGTAGAGTATATTAGTAGAGTATATAAGTATTGAGTATATAAGTATTAAGTATATACAGTATATAAGTACATAAGTAATAGAGTATATAAGAATATATAAGTAGATAGAGTATATGAGTATATAAGTAGATAGGGTATATAAGTGTAGAGTATATAAGTAGAGTATATAAGTATATAATTATTGAGTATATAAGTATATAGGTAGATAGAGTATATATGTATAGAGTATATATAAGTAGATTGAGTGAGGTGTACGGTAGTTCTGAGTACTGAACTGGTTCTACAGTGACGCTGCAGGTGGACAGTGTGCGGTACCTGTGATGGGCTGTGAGTAGTTCTGAGTACTGAACTGGTTCTACAGTGACGCTGCAGGTGTACAGTGTGCGGTACCTGTGATGGGCTGTGAGTAGTTCTGAGTACTGAACTGGTTCTACAGTGACGCTGCAGGTGTACAGTGTGCGGTACCTGTGATGGGCTGTGAGTAGTTCTGAGTACTGAACTGGTTCTACAGTGACGCTGCAGGTGGACAGTGTGCAGTACCTGTGAGTAGTTCTGAGTACTGAACTGGTTCTACAGTGACGCTGCAGGTGGACAGTGTGCGGTACCTGTGAGTAGTTCTGAGTGCTGAACTGGTTCTACAGTGACCCTGCAGGTGGACAGTGTGCGGTACCTGTGATGGGCTGTGTGTAGTTCTGAGTACTGAACTGGTTCTACAGTGACGCTGCAGGTGGACAGTGTGCGGTACCTGTGATGGGCTGTGTGTAGTTCTGAATACTGAACTGGTTCTACAGTGGCGCTGCAGGTGCAGGTGTACAGTGTGCGGTACCTGTAATGGGCTGTGAGTAGTTCTGAGTACTGAACTGGTTCTACAGTGGCGCTGCAGGTGTACAGTGTGCGGTACCTGTGATGGGCTGTGAGTAGTTCTGAGTACTGAACTGGTTCTACAGTGACGCTGCAGGTGGACAGTGTGCGGTACCTGTGAGTAGTTCTGAGTACTGAACTGGTTCTACAGTGACGCTGCAGGTGGACAGTGTGCGGTATCTGTGATGGGCTGTGAGTAGTTCTGAGTACTGAACTGGTTCTACAGTGACGCTGCAGGTGGACAGTGTGCGGTACCTGTGATGGGCTGTGAGTAGTTCTGAGTACTGAACTGGTTCTACAGTGACGCTGCAGGTGCAGGTGTACAGTGTGCGGTACCTGTGATGGGCTGTGAGTAGTTCTGAGTACTGAACTGGTTCTACAGTGACGCTGCAGGTGTACAGTGTGCGGTACCTGTGATGGGCTGTGAGTAGTTCTGAGTACTGAACTGGTTCTACAGTGACGCTGCAGGTGGACAGTGTGCGGTATCTGTGATGGGCTGTGAGTAGTTCTGAGTACTGAACTGGTTCTACAGTGACGCTGCAGGTGGACAGTGTGCGGTACCTGTGATGGGCTGTGAGTAGTTCTGAGTACTGAACTGGTTCTACAGTGACGCTGCAGGTGCAGGTGTACAGTGTGCGGTACCTGTGATGGGCTGTGAGTAGTTCTGAGTACTGAACTGGTTCTACAGTGACGCTGCAGGTGTACAGTGTGCGGTACCTGTGATGGGCTGTGAGTAGTTCTGAGTACTGAACTGGTTCTACAGTGACGCTGCAGGTGGACAGTGTGCGGTACCTGTGATGGGCTGTGAGTAGTTCTGAGTACTGAACTGGTTCTACAGTGACGCTGCAGGTGGACAGTGTGCGGTACCTGTGATGGGCTGTGAGTAGTTCTGAGTACTGAACTGGTTCTACAGTGACGCTGCAGGTGTACAGTGTGTGGTACCTGTAATGGGCTGTGAGTAGTTCTGAGTACTGAACTGGTTCTACAGTGACGCTGCAGGTGTACAGTGTGCGGTACCTGTGATGGGCTGTGAGTAGTTCTGAGTACTGAACTGGTTCTACAGTGACGCTGCAGGTGCAGGTGTACAGTGTGCGGTACCTGTGAGTAGTTCTGAGTACTGAACTGGTTCTACAGTGACGCTGCAGGTGGACAGTGTGCGGTACCTGTGATGGGCTGTGTGTAGTTCTGAGTACTGAACTGGTTCTACAGTGACGCTGCAGGTGCAGGTGGACAGTGTGCGGTACCTGTGATGGGCTGTGAGTAGTTCTGAGTACTGAACTGGTTCTACAGTGACGCTGCAGGTGGACAGTGTGCGGTACCTGCGATGGGCTGTGAGTAGTTCTGAGTACTGAACTGGTTCTACAGTGACGCTGCAGGTGCAGGTGTACAGTGTGCGGTACCTGTGATGGGCTGTGAGTAGTTCTGAGTACTGAACTGGTTCTACAGTGACGCTGCAGGTGGACAGTGTGCGGTACCTGTGATGGGCTGTGAGTAGTTCTGAGTACTGAACTGGTTCTACAGTGACGCTGCAGGTGCAGGTGTACAGTGTGCGGTACCTGTGATGGGCTGTGAGTAGTTCTGAGTACTGAACTGGTTCTACAGTAACGCTGCAGGTGCAGGTGGACAGTGTGCGGTACCTGTGATGGGCTGTGTGTAGTTCTGAGTACTGAACTGGTTCTGTTGTCTGCGCTGTGTCTGTGTTTGACCTTTTTAAAGCACCTTGTTAGTAAAACGTTGTGTTTTTGAAAATGTCACTGGAGAAAGTCTGTCCGCCGTTAAGGTTGCTGCACAGGCGTTAGTGTGTGAGTGTGTGTGAGTGTGTGAGTGTGTGAGTGTGTGTGTGTGTGTGTGTGTGTGTGTGTGTGTGTGTGTGTGTGTGCGAGTACAGTAAAGTGAATGACCAGATTTCTGATTAGAGAAATAACTGCCGCTTGAAAATGAGCCAGCGAGCAGAAACACACAGAGCAGATAAGAGCAGAGAAACACCAGCCCTGCAACACCAACAAGACAAATTACACTCCCCCAGTGTATCTGCTCCAGAGTGTATCTGCTCCACTCCACTCAGCTCACTCTATACTCTATATCTGTACTCTCTCTATATATACTCTCTCTGTACTCTCTTTCTCTATACTCTCTCCCTACACTCTATATCTGTACTCTCTCTATATATACTCTCTCTGTACTCTCTTTCTCTATACTCTCTCTCTATACTCTATATCTGTACTCTCTCTATATATACTCTCTCTATACTCTATGTCTGTACTCTCTCTCTATACTCTATATCTGTACTCTCTCTATATATACTCTCTCTGTACTCTCTTTCTCTATACTCTCTCTATACTCTATATCTGTACTCTCTCTATATATACTCTCTCTGTACTCTCTTTCTCTATACTCTCTCTCTATACTCTATATCTGTACTCTCTCTACACTCTATATCTGTACTCTCTCTATATATACTCTCTCTGTACTCTCTTCCTCTATACTCTCTCTATACTCTATATCTGTACTCTCTCTATATATACTCTCTCTGTACTCTCTTCCTCTATACTCTCTCTATACTCTATATCTGTACTCTCTCTATATATACTCTCTCTATACTCTATATCTGTACTCTCTCTCTATACTCTATATCTGTACTCTCTTTCTCTATACTCTCTCTGTACTCTCTTACTCTATACTCTCTCTATACTCTATATCTGTACTCTCTATATATACTCTCTCTGTACTCTCTTTCTTTATACTCTCTCTCTATACTCTATATCTGTACTCTCTATATATATACTCTCTCTGTACTCTCTTTCTCTATACTCTCTCTCTATACTCTATATCTGTACTCTCTCTATATATACTCTCTCTATACTCTATATCTGTACTCTCTCTATATATACTCTCTCTGTACTCTCTTACTCTATACTCTCTCTCTATACTCTATATCTGTACTCTCTATATATACTCTCTCTGTACTCTCTTTCTCTATACTCTCTCTCTATACTCTATATCTGTACTCTCTCTATATATACTCTCTCTGTACTCTCTTACTCTATACTCTCTCTCTATACTCTATATCTGTACTCTCTCTATATATACTCTCTCTGTACTCTCTTTCTCTATACTCTCTCCCTACACTCTATATCTGTACTCTCTCTATATATACTCTCTCTATACTCTATATCTGTACTCTCTCTATATATACTCTCTCTGTACTCTCTTTCTCTATACTCTCTCTACACTCTATATCTATACTCTCTCTATATATACTCTCTCTGTACTCTCTTTCTCTATACTCTCTCTCTATACTCTATATCTGTACTCTCTCTATATATACTCTCTCTGTACTCTCTTTCTCTATATATACTCTCTCTATACTCTGTACTCTCTTACTCTATACACTCTCTCTGTACTCTGTATTCTTTTTCTATATATACTCTCTGTAATCTCTCACTCTGTACTCTTTCTTTCTATACTCTCTCAGTACTATCACTCTATATACTCTCTCTCTATACTCTGTACTCTCACTCTCTCTCTCTTGTTCTTTCCCTACTTTTTCTCTTACCTTCCCATCTCTTTCTCTTTCTATTCCCCGTCTTTCCTTTCTCTCCTTCTCTCACTTTTCACTTTCTCTCTTTTCTATCTCTCTCTCTCTGTCTGTGATTAGATGGTCGTGCAGTAAACTACACGTATACGTTCATAGACAGGTTCCTATAAACCCGAACTCGGCGGTGACGGCGTTCGATCCGCGTCCTAATAAAATCTCTCCTCCGGCACGTACAGACGTACACGCGGCGCGGAGTGGAAGTTGGGACCCTCTGCTTTCTCGGACTCTGTGTTCCTCCTAGCTGCGGTGGTCTGTTTCTGGCACAGGGGCTTGGTGGAGGTTGGATGTGTGAGTCTGAGTCTGCGAAGGGTACTTGACAGAAACTCTCAGGGGGAATTACTTCCATTTGGGCAGCCAATTGACTGGGCGCAGGCGGGCCGGAGCCCCGCCGCCGAGAGAAGTGGAGAAAAGGACTTTTCCTCGGCTCCGTGTGCGCGATTGATTCCGCCGCGCCGCATAATGAATGTTTTCAATCACTCTTTCAGCTCCAGCTCTCGGGACGGCGCCGCGCACACACAGTCTATTATTGTCCTGTCTCTCTCTCTCTCTCTCTCTCTCTCTCTCTCTCTCTCTCTCAAGCGCGCTCTATCTCGATCTCGCTCGGCCACTGGGCCATCATGCTGCCGCTCTAATTGGAAATGTTCATTTTGACACCGAACGCCTGCCGGGCTTCACACTTATTTGACATTAGTGGCGCGAGGGAGACCCCGTCTTCACTCTCGCCACTGTCCGGAGATAACAAGTACCTCCAAAATAGTAACTTTACAGGAGAGGACAAAAACCTTGCTAACTTTCAATGTAAGACAATGTGAAGAGGTTTTAGTCCAAGTGAATTTAGAGCATTTCTATTGGTCCGTTCATCATGAAACTTGCGCAGGGTATAAAAAACAGCTGTCGTGTTCAAATGATATAGAAAAATGAAAATGGCTTGTGCTGACTTGAGCCCCCCCCCAGGTCCACCTTTGGACCACCACTCCTTAAATAGTCTTTAAATGCACAGAGACTTTTATTGTAGAAAATAAACTAAGACGGATATTACAAACTACAGAGAGGAATAAACTAATGACCAGATATTAAATGATTCAGTTGAAAGTGTGGCTCACGTTGAAAATGATTTACAGAGTAGAACAAAGAACAGAAAGAAGGAAAAAACGAGTGGTGAAAGGTTGCATTGTGTCTGCGTAACCACCGGTGGGCCGCCAGGAAAACACTGAAAACCGCATAGCTTTGCTGTCAGCAGGCCAACAGTGGGCCGCCATCCTCTTCTGGTCAGGGACTTTAGCTGACTAGCTATGTTTGATTCCTTTCGAATTGAGATGAAATGCTAACGTCGTATTAACCTAAGGGTCTCAATGAAGAGTTGCACATGTAATTAGGTGTAATATACAGTGTTCAGTAGCCCCACTTCCCTGGAATGTCACATCCCTGTGGTGTCAGCCCATTCCGCTAGCCTAGCCATGCATACTAAGTTGGGACGCTTCTTGTTATGAACCCACATCTTCTCTGCTAAGCTAGCCAGCTTTCTTCATCTTGTCTTACCAACAAGCCTGACAACATGAACATACATGTGGGTTATAAGAAACTTATTGATAGAACAAGGAATGAGGAAGATAAATGGCTGCCTTAGCCTAGCTGCCCTTAGCTTGCTATCTTTGCCTTAGCTAGCTAAGCTAACCGGCTATCTTCATCAGCCCTTGTTTTATCAACAAGCCTGACAACTGAAACATGAATATACATGTGGGTTCATAAGAAACTTGTTGATAGAACAAGGAATGAGGAAGATAAATGGCTGCCTTAGCCTAGCTGCCCTTAGCTTGCTATCTTTGCCTTAGCTAGCTAAGCTAACCGGCTATCTTCATCAGCCCTTGCTTTATCAACAAGCCTGACAACTGAAACATGAAGATACATGTGGGTTCATAAGAAACTTGATGGTAGAACAAGGAATGAAGAAGATAAATGACTGCCATAGCCTAGCTGTCCTTAGCCTAGCTGCCTTTAGCTTGCTATCTTTGCCTTAGCTAGCTAAGCTAACCGGCTATCTTCATCAGCCCTTGTTTTATCAACAAGCCTGACAACTGAAACATGAATATACATGTGGGTTCATAAGAAACTTGTAGGTAAGACAAGGGATGAAGAAGATAGCTGGCTAGCTAGCTGCACTTAGATAGCTATGGTGAAGATAGCTAGCTAAGTCGTGGTACCAAGAAGATAGCAGACCACTGTTGACCCGCTGATGGCAAAGCTGGTGGTCCACGGGTTGTTTGGCCAGCGTTTTTTGGGCGGTCCATTTATTCCAATTTTTTAACCATTCAACCAATAAAAGAGCCATGAAGTACATAGCCAAGGAGCTTCCTCGCTAACTTCTGCTCAACTGACAAATCAAAACGTAATTGATTTGAATGAAATTTTTCTTTTCCTCTGCCTGACAGATCACAGTGACGGATCATGGCGTGCCGGCCCGGTCCACCACAGTGCGGGTCATCGTGAAGGTTCTGGATGAGAACGACAACCGGCCGGTCTTCATGGAGAAGTTGTATAAGATCAAGCTGCCTGAGAGGGAGAAGGTGGAGAAGCCGGAGAAGGCGTTTCGGCGGGACCCCATTTACCGTGTGATCGCGGCTGACCGGGATGATGGCCCCAACGCCGAAATCTCCTACAGCATTGAGGAGGCAGACGAGCAGGGCAAGTTCTTCATCGAACCCAAAACAGGCCTGGTTTCATCCAAGAAGGTCTCCTCGGCTGGAGAGTACGACATCCTAACGGTGAGAGACATCATTAGCATTTTGCGGGTAGCCGTTAAGAAACACACTGTATATCACTATTGCAGACAAGCCTGCATATAAAGATGGTTTGAAGTTTAAAATCAGTGATTTGAATAATGTAAACCAATCGCATTCCAGATACAATTATTAAATAATTAGCATATTCAGTAAACAGTGGTAAAAGGTTTTCTCTATATCCAGATTGAAGTTCTTATAAAATTCTCACATAGAATAAAGTTCTTATAAAATTCTCATATAGAATAAAGTTCTTATAAAATTCTTATATAGAATAAAGTTCTAATAAAATTATAATACAGAGTGAAGTTCTAATAAAATTCTAATACAGATGAAGTTCTAATAAAATTCTAATACAGATGAAGTTCTAATAAAATTCTAATACAGAGTGAAGTTCTAATAAAATTCTAATACAGATGAAGTTCTAATAAAATACTAATACAGAATGAAGTTCTAATAAAATTCTAATACAGAATGAAGTTCTAATATTTTTTTATCCAGTATAAAATTCCAATTAAATCAAAATCCAGAATAATGTTCTAATAAAATTAACATTCAGAATGAAGTTCTAATAATTTTCTTATGCAGAATAAAGTTCTTATAAATTTGTCTTTCTAACATTAAAATCCAGAATGAGTTCATATATAATAAACATTCAGAAAGTAAGCGCTACTAAAATTAAAATCCAGAATGAGTTCCTATAAAATAAACATTCAGAAAGTAAGCGCTACTAAAATTAAAATCCAGAATGAGTTCCTATAAAATAAACATTCAGAAAGTAAGCGCTACTAAAATTAAAATCCAGAATGAGTTCCTATAAAATAAACATTCAGAAAGTAACCGCTAATAAAATTAAAATCCAGAATGAGTTCATATAAAATAAACATTCAGAAAGTAAGTGCTACTAAAATAAAAATCCAGAATGAGTTCCTATAAAATAAACATTCAGAAAGTAAGCGCTACTAAAATAAAAATCCAGAATGAGTTCATATAAAATAAACATTCAGAAAGTAACCGCTACTAAAATTAAAATCCAGAATGAAGTTCTAATAAAATCAACGTCCAGGATTAAGTGCTAATTAACATTAAAATGCAGAGAACAAGAATGTAGTTCTTATTAAAGTAACATCAGGAATGAAGTTCAAATGAAATAAACATCTGGGGTGAATTCTCACCCAGAATTCATTTGTAATAATATGTATATTCAGAATAAAGTTCTAAATTTTGCATTTCTTAAAGTTCTAAAATTTAAAGCCATTATGTTTCAGGATATGTTTTAGTGGACTAGGTCTGGGTTTCCAACTTTTGTTTCTAATTCCACAGCGAGGTGTGTTTTGTGTTTTCACTTACATAACACATGTGATTGAGCACATCGGCTCATTATCAGGAACAGATGTGTTAGAACAGGAAAAACGCGAGTGTGAACTGCATGTACAGCAAAACTCCCAGTTTAGAATCATTTCTTACATTGTTTATTTACCAAAACATCCAATTTGCAGTTTCCTCCCCTCATCCTAAAAATAAGCAGCCAGCCGAGTCATGTTTAGTGTCTGAAGTTTGCTTCTTTAGTTCAGCAGCTGGAACTGTAAATGGTAAAGTAATGGTACCTTAGCAGGTAGCATGTTGCTAACTGTATGCATAAATCATCACAAGCATTAAACACACTTTGACACCGTATAACCCCCTGTTATCCATAAACATGGACTAAAATGTGGGCAAAATTCAGACTGGCTTCTGTTTTTAGCTATGCTAACGTACTTTTGTTAGCTACTTAGCCTTGTAGCTTGAATATTTTATATTGTAATATTTTTCCAGTACGTTAAACCAACTAAACTGAAATTATATAATGTGCCATATTAAATTTGCTGTCCCAAACGTGGTCAATCAGCCGAGACATGCTGTAAATGATGTGAAGCTGATGTAGCTCATAAGCAATGGAACCTCAGCTGGTAGCATTGCTAACTGTGTGCGTAAAAGATCACAAACATACTTTAAACACTCTTGAACACAGTATAACACACTGTAATGTATAAAAATGGACATAATGTGGGCAGAATTCAGACCCCAAGTTGTTTTTACTGGCTACTATTGTTTTTAGTTATGCTAACACACTTTTGTTAGCTACTTAGCCTTGTAATTTCAGTGCTGTACAGAATGTAGACTTACAGTTTGACCAAAGTTCACAAATATAACTGATGTCATGTTTAGATTTGTTTCCCTAAATTTGGCCAGTCAGCCGAGACATGTTTGGAGCTGTGAAACTAATGTAGCTAATAAATAATGGAACCCCACCAGGTAGCATGTTGCTAACCATCACAAACACACATTATACTATGTAAAGTTTTTCTGTAATCTCTCATTTACTTTCTTATATGGTTTCTGAAAGTGTATAACACACGTTAATCTAATAAATTTAACTAATATGTGGGCAAAATTCTGACTTTAAGGTGGCTGCTATTGTTTGTAGCTATGGTAACATACTTATGTTAGCTACTGAGCCTTGTAGCTTTAAGGCGATACACAAAGTGGACTTACTGTTTGATTAAAGTTCACAAAGATACTTGATGTTTTATTTTGTTGTTTCTTCCCACATGTGAAACCTACTAGTTTGTTGGCCCAGAAGTGGCCAATCATGTATAGTCGTTGTCCAGTGAAAAACAATTATTTGTCTATTTTAAATTTATTACATCCCCAAAATGGCAACTTTACAGGAGAGGCCAAAAACTGTCTTTACTTTCAATGTAAGTCAATGGAACCAGAATTTTTCCCAAGCTATTTTGGAGCATTTCTATTGGTCCGTTCATCATGAAATTTTCACACAATATATACATCAGCTCAAGTTTTCAAATGACATAGAAATAGAGATACATGTTTTTCTTTGGGCAGCGACGATATATTGGTTAACGTGTTAAAACAAATATACTGAAATTCTAGAATTTATCAACTTTGAGTTTGTTGGCTGAAACGTGGTCACCCACTTTCTGAAACTCTGCACCCGCTGATTCGTTCCTATTCTGGTGGGAGGTTGAGGTGGGGTCTTGTTTTTTGGTCAGCAGCTCATTCCTGTTTGTGTGGTCACTGATATCTTGGTCGCACCTCCTCCTGCGTTCACACGTCGACATCTGTCACTTCCCGAGCGCCATGGCAACAGGTGTTCAGAGCCGAGCTCCATCTTCCCACCGTCCATGCGGTGTTGTGACAGTCGGCTGAGCTGCTGGAGATCGCAGTTAGCACGTACGTGAGAACCGAACAGTAAAAGGAAGATACAAATTAGTCACAAACGTAAAGAACTGAAAACATCAAAACAAGAACCATCATAATCACAATGCCGTTTTCTGTATTTATTGCTGATTAACATAGTGGAAAGAACTGGCAACCTGATTATAAATAAAGGAGTTGATGGGAGCAGTACTGCTGAGCTCGGTGACCACAGGGCATCTGTTCTTAAAATAATGTCCAGTCCTTCAGTCTGTATCTTTGTAGATCTTAGTTGATGGTATTGTGTTCAAGTACTTGGAATTGGAATCATTTAATTGACAGTAAATAGTGACCAATTATTTATTATTCAAATTACATCACACTAGTTGGTGACTACTGGTCTCCATTCATTGTTAATACAGTATATAACATATATACTTTTAATTTAATGCTAATGCCATGTTAGCTAGCATTGTTTAGGTTATTTTATATTTGATAAACCTGTAACAGAGTAATGTAATCATAGAGGTGGGTATAGAAGTATATTATTGCTGTGAGTGGAGTATTACTATTTTAAATTTTGTGTAGTGTATTTATGGAAACTGATGTAACCTAACAGAAATGTATATAGTGTGTTCATAAAAGTGGATGTAGTGCAACGGAAATGGATGTAACAGAAATAGACCATGTTCGTTGACATGGATGTGATGTGATGATGTCCTCAGAAATGGGGGTAACGTAATGCTAATGGGTGTAGCGTAACAGAAATGGGTGTAGCATAATGGAAATGGGTGTAGTGTAACGGAAATTGGTGTAGTGTAATGGAAGTGGATGCAGGGTAACGGAAATGGATGTAGCGTAATGGAAGTGGATGCAGCGTAACGGAAATGGATGTAGCGTAATGGAAGTGGATGCAGCGTAACGGAAATGGATGTAGCGTAATGGAAGTGGATGCAGCGTAACGGAAATGGATGTAGCGTAATGGAAGTGGATGTAGCGTAATGGAAGTGGGTGTAGCCTGTCCTTCAAAATGGGTGTAATGTAACAGAAATGGGTATAACATAACTGAAATAAGTATAAGTATAATGTATTGGAAATGGGTTTCTTGTAACAGAATGGGTGTAGCATGTCTTAGGAAATGGGTTTCTTGTAACGGAATGGGTGTAGCATGTCCTTGGAAATGCGTTTCTTGTAACGGAATGGGTGTAGAATGTCCTTGGAAATGGGTTTCTTGTAAGGGAATGGGTGTAGCATAACAGAAATTAGTATAATGTATTGGAAATGGGTGTAGCATGTCCTTGGAAATTGGTTTCTTGTAACAGAATGGGTGTAGAATGTCTTAGGAAATGGGTTTCTTGTAACAGAATGGGTGTAGAATGTCTTAGGAAATGTTTTTTTTGTAACGGAATGGGTGTAGCATGTCTTAGGAAATGGGTTTCTTGTAACGGAATGGGTGCAGTATGTCCTTGCAAATGGGTTTCTTGTAACGGAATGGGTGTAGCATGTCTTAGGAAATGGGTTTCTTGTAACAGAATGGGTGTAGAATGTCCTTGAAAATGGGTTTCTTGTAACGGAATGGGTGTAGCTTGTCCTTGGAAATGCGTTTCTTGTAACGGAATGGGTGTAGAATGTCCTTGGAAATGGGTTTCTTGTAAGGGAATGGGTGTAGCATAACAGAAATTAGTATAATGTATTGGAAATGGGTGTAGCATGTCCTTGGAAATTGGTTTCTTGTAACAGAATGGGTGTAGAATGTCTTAGGAAATGGGTTTCTTGTAACAGAATGGGTGTAGAATGTCTTAGGAAATGTTTTTTTTGTAACGGAATGGGTGTAGCATGTCCTTGCAAATGGGTTTCTTGTAACGGAATGGGTGTAGCATGTCTTAGGAAATGGGTTTCTTGTAACAGAATGGGTGTAGAATGTCCTTGAAAATGGGTTTCTTGTAACGGAATGGGTGTAACATGCCTTAGAAAATGGGTTTCTTGTAACGGAATGGGTGTAACATGTCTTAGGAAATGGGTTTCTTGTAACGGAATGGGTGTAACGTCTTAGAAAATGGGTTTCTTGTAACGGAATGGGTGTAACATGTCTTAGGAAATGGGTTTCTTGTAACGGAATGGGTGTAACATGTCTTAGGAAATGGGTATCTTGTAACGGAATGGGTGTAACATGTCTTAGGAAATGGGTTTCTTGTAACGGAATGGGTGTAACATGTTTTAGGAAATGGGTATCTTGTAATGGAATGGGTGTAGCATGTCTTAGGAAATGGGTTTCTTGTAACAGAATGGGTGTAGAATGTCCTTGAAAATGGGTTTCTTGTAACGGAATGGGTGTAGCATGTCCTTGGAAATGCGTTTCTTGTAACGGAATGGGTGTAGAATGTCCTTGGAAATGGGTTTCTTGTAAGGGAATGGGTGTAGCATAACAGAAATTAGTATAATGTATTGGAAATGGGTGTAGCATGTCCTTGGAAATTGGTTTCTTGTAACAGAATGGGTGTAGAATGTCTTAGGAAATGGGTTTCTTGTAACAGAATGGGTGTAGAATGTCTTAGGAAATGTTTTTTTTGTAACGGAATGGGTGTAGCATGTCCTTGCAAATGGGTTTCTTGTAACGGAATGGGTGTAGCATGTCTTAGGAAATGGGTTTCTTGTAACAGAATGGGTGTAGAATGTCCTTGAAAATGGGTTTCTTGTAACGGAATGGGTGTAACATGCCTTAGAAAATGGGTTTCTTGTAACGGAATGGGTGTAACATGTCTTAGGAAATGGGTTTCTTGTAACGGAATGGGTGTAACGTCTTAGAAAATGGGTTTCTTGTAACGGAATGGGTGTAACATGTCTTAGGAAATGGGTTTCTTGTAACGGAATGGGTGTAACATGTCTTAGGAAATGGGTATCTTGTAACGGAATGGGTGTAACATGTCTTAGGAAATGGGTATCTTGTAATGGAATGGGTGTAACATGTCTTAGAAATGGGTTTCTTGTAACGGAATGGGTGTAGCATGTCTTAGGAAATGGGTTTCTTGTAACGGAATGGGTGTAACATGTCTTAGGAAATAGGTTTCTTGTAACGGAATGGGTGTAACATGTCCTTGTAAATGCATACGTTACACAATACATTACAATACAACTATAGATATTTGTGTAGCACATCCATGGAAGCAGGGGTGCCGAGTCTATAGAAATGAGTGTAGTGCAGTCAACCCTGACCATATGACCAGTGTAGTTCTGCTAGTGATGGATTTTTCTCAGTCAACTCACGTTTATAATCTGGGCTATAACTGCTGGACAGTAAGACTTGACCTCCACACGTTTAGCTGCCGTTAAAAAACCTGTTACTTTCTTACGTGTCCAGTAAAACCTGTGGTGACTGTGTTTACAGATCAAGGCGGTGGATAACGGGCGGCCCCAGAAATCGTCCACCTGCCGCCTGCACATCGAGTGGATCCCGAAGCCGAAGCCCAGCTCCTCCCCGCTGGCCTTCGACGAGAGCGTCTTCTCCTTCACCGTCATGGAGAGCGACCCCGTTGCGCACATGGTCGGGGTCATCACCATGGAGCCGGTGGACACCCCTGTCTGGTTCGAGATCACAGGTATGGCGCTGACGAGGCCGCCGACGTGTGCATTTAAACACGTACGACTCAATTTAGTGGCGTTTGATGAAAAGCTACTTTAACGTTTCAAGCCAGATTAAACACGAGCATCTTGAATCTTTGCATGAAGCGGTTTCATCGGGAACATTCTCTTTTCGGAAGAAAGTAAATATTTAAACCTACTCATCCCCCTTTTCTTTCCTCCCTTTTGCTTTTCTAACCAACTCACGACTGACGATCTGTTGCTTTCTCTCCTTTTTAACGCTTGCCTCCTCGTATTTGGGAACGTCTTCCTCTTCTGTCTTTCTTTGTTCCTCTTCCTTTTCTTTCTTCTTAACTCTCCGCTTGGTTTCGGAAGAAAACGCCGAAGCCAGCGAGGTGTTTTACGTCGTGCAGATGGCTTGTGACCTGAACTGCACTGCAGAAGGTATCCGTTGCAGATCTGCTGCGTTCATGTCTCGCTCGGATCTGTAATTGGTTGATATGTTGTTGTTGTTTTGTGCTGGAAACCCTCAAAATCATGGCTCACCTCAAAGAGAAGATCGCTGTGCCAAGCAGTGAGAATGTACTAGGCTAGTGTCCAGATTTGTGCCCTGGAGGAGTGGACTGGCCATCCTCTATATCTATCTTAGACTACTCAAGTGTCAACACATAGGTTAAAGTTGACCTTATGTAAGCTAATGTCCAGATTAGCAGCCTAGATAATAAACTACTGCCACTGCTAATAGTATTAGCATCATGCTAACCTTTATGATTGACATTGGGAGGTGGTTAGTCTAAGTTAATGCCCAGTTTAGCAGCCTAAAAGATGAAGTGGACAAATGCTGAGGCGTATAGCAATAATGCTAATATGACCAATGCTAATATGAATGCTAACTTTATATATTGTTAACCACGGTAAGAAATATTCAACAGAAGTTAGCTCATGTACGCATTAGCAACCTAGATGATGAAGTGAATAAATGCTAACGTAGCTAACAATGAATAATAAAAAAGTAACGTCCATAGTAGCCTAGATGACAAACTAATCCTGCTGCTAAGTATTAGAATGATGCTAATCTGAAAGAACTTTCGTTTCCTTTCGTTATTATCCACGTTAGAAAGTGGTTTGCCTCTGTTTAGCCGCCTAGAGGAAGAAGTGCTAACTTTTATTTAGTGTTAGCCACAGTAGGAGATGGTTCACCTAAAATTAGAGCTTGTCCACATTAGCATCCCAGATAAGAAGGATGCCAACCTAGCTAGCAGTGAAGGACCAGTACTAGCAACATGCTAATCTGAATTCTAACGCTGCTCAATTTGTGCTCAGATTAGCACCCAAGAGGAAGAAGTGGACAAATGCTAATTCGGCTAATTTGGTGAATAAGTAATAATAGCGTTGTGATAATCTGGACACTAAATTTTATTTATTGCTCGCCACATTAGGAGATGGTTACAGCTATTTCGCCCTTCAAGTGAACTAGCTGTTTACATGGCTATATCTTGGCGAAAACATTTTAAGCCTGGCCTTAAATTTGCCTGCAATAAGCCACTACGAGGCAGTTTAAGTGAAAAGTGGGATTGAAAAAATGGTGCGCTAACTTTCTTTCATTGGTAGCCACATGATTTGATGAGTTAATGTCCAGATTAGCGCTCCTAGACGTGGATAAATGCTAATTTGGCTAAAAGTAAATAAGTAGTGTTAGCATCGTGATCATTGAATTAAAGGAGATGATTACAGCCGATTTAGTCTGTATATATCTCACAAGCTTGGCCAATTATGGGGCAGTTTGACTGAAAACTGGGATCTGTTGGTTAGCTGTGCTAACATTTTAAGGCTAAAACTGTGCTCTGGACATTAGCAGCATAAATCACCAGAGGCATTAGCACGTACTAAAGTATCTCGCTTGAACAAAGTGAGATATGGTGCCAGTTCAATAAGGAATCGGCATGATGGAGTCACTGTTTATGCTAACTGAATTTGTGGGTATTAGGCTCTAGTGTGGCTTATTCTTGTTCATTCATATCCATGATATTGCCGTGTGCGCCTCCATTGTGTTTATATATCTGTTTTTTGTTCAGTGCCTTTTATTTAATGTACATCTCAGTCCATTTCATTTCCCCAGAGAGATTCAGCCGCATTGTGTTTCTTTATAACCTCACAACTCATGTTTTTGTGTTCTGTCCCTCCGTGTTCTTCCACTACAGTACCCAGCATGCATTATGCATACAGCCACAGCAATGAGGAACTGCTAGCATAGCCAGTGAAGTAGATGCTAATGAATACAGACCTGATATCCAGCTTCCTAGTAACATTGGCTACCTGTAAGAAGACGAGTGGGCATGTTTACAACAGATGTAGCGATTTTGACATTCTCCTTATCGGCTAGTCTGTTCCTTTAGATTAGGCTTTCACCGTTGGATAGTCTGGAAAGGTGGCCTATAGTGGTTTTTCAATATTAAACCCTGGTTGGTTAAATTCTACATACAAATTGGACTTATTTAATGGGGGAATTCAAACAAGAGCATGACAGCCCACCAAATGCTGCCTTGTTTATAAGATTTTATAGTGAAAAGTATGATATAGTACATTTATAATGGAATTGGTTTCAGAGGATAGCAGTTTTCTATTCAGATCTGTATGAAGTAGAGAGCTCATGAGGAAAATTGTAGATTGTAGGCAAATTTGTAGCAGCAGACAGAGTCAGTTTCTCTGGTATCTGATCGGCTAGCAGCTGCTGATGGCGTTCTACTCTCTCACTCAGGCGGTAACACGGACCACCGCTTCGATGTGGACAAGGCCAGCGGCACACTGGTGGTGGCCCGGCCGCTGAACACTGAGCAGAAGTCCAACTATAACCTCACCCTGGAGGCCACTGATGGCAACCGTACCGCCAGCACACAGGTAACCGAGTGCTAATGCTAGCTGACTGGAAAGTAAAGACTCTAAAGAAATAGATTAAAAAGTTCTGTTGATTTTTATCTTTATTATTTGAACACGGCCGCTGTTTTTATATCCTCTGAAAGTTGAACGAATGGATCAACAGAAATGCTCCAAAATCGTCCTGGTTTTACTACCTTTGGCATTGAAGTTATTTTGGAGATGCTTAGTTTTCTTCGGACAGCAACGACATAAAAAAACACAAAACGTCAGTGGTTTTGTCAAAAGTTCTACTGTTAAGTCTATTAACTACTGCAGCCGGCTAATGGCTACATGCACACTGCTTGAGAAGAACTGCGCCAGCATTTAGTACAAAGTGTAGCTATAGCACATAGTCTGCACCACAGAAATATTCAGTTTGTATAGATTTAATAGTTTAAACCTTCAAACATGATTAAATATGTTTATTATGTTTGATATCAACTAACATACTCACTGTTTTCAAGCTAAAACATACTAGTTGAAGCAAGTAAGCTATGATGTGTCCAGGCTAATAATGTTAACTAAGACGATTAGTTCTATTTTTTAGAATATTTTTAAAATAACACTTATTCAAATATCTTTTTGACCAATATGATGAACTCTTTTCTCACTATATCACATGGGGTCAGTCAAACAAGCTATTAAAGTTACTTCTGTAGGTTTTCACTAAGCTAAAGTGCACCACTTGGCTAAAAACAGTATTAGCGCCTTATAACCTGAATGTTGTCCGTATGTCCATGTTTGTAGATAATATATAGTGTTAGAAACCACATAAGCAAGTCATGTTTGAGGCGTTTTAAACATGTTTACTGCTTCACTCGCTGTCAGCTTTCTTTACCTCATAGCTACATTAGCCTCGTAGCTCCAGTGCTAAAACTGAACTGATGTTTGAGGTAAAAATGCTAAGCTAAGCTGAGTAGCCAGTTGTTTGGCTGTTGTTTGTGAAGAGGACGTCTTTTCTTCTCTGCTCTGAGAGGAAACGTGAGTATGTGTTCGTGCGTCCGCACGGCTGAGCGTGTGTTTGCTAGCAGCTAGCCGAGTGTGAGCTAGCGTACAGTTTTTAGAAATTTCTCTGGCGCTCCGATTAGACTCGCCTCAGCGGAAGATGCTTTCAGACGTTCTACAGGCGTTTATAAAGAGCCGTTAGCGGACATTCCTCAGCCCGGCGACTGGACAGCGAGGGGTTTTTAGTTTGTTTTGTCTTTTTTTTCTCTTTTCTGGCCGCAGCTTCTGGAATCTTCCATTGTCTCACTGCTGAAGCACGTGAGGAGGAGGAGGATGGTGCTGTCTGGCTCTGCTCTAATAACTTTTATCTCTCTCTCCCTCTTTCTCTCTAGCTCTCTCTCTAGCTCTCTCTACCTCCCCATAACATACCAGTAATCATAGTAATACTAAGAATAGGCATAGCAGTAATAACAATACTAATAGTACTAGTAGTCATAGTAATAATGAGAATACTAATATTACTATGACAACTACTAATAATAATAATAATAATTCTCTCTCTCTCTCGACCTCACGCTACCACCTCAGCATATTGTTTATAACGTACTGCTACTAATAATAATAACAATAATTTAAATATTAACAACAACAAAACAACAACAACAACAACAACAACAATAATAATAATAATAATAATAATAATAGCAGTAACAGCTAAAACACTTCCTGCACATGTGAATGCTCTCTATCTCTCACTTTTTTTCTCTTCTCACTCCTCTCTCTCTCTCCCTCTCTTTATCATATCTCTCACTCATATATCTCTATCCTTCCCTCTCTCTCTCCCTCTTTTTCTCATATCTGTCTCATATCTCTCTCTTTCTCTTACCCTCTCTCATATCTCTTTCTCTTTCTCTTACACTCTCTCATATCTCTCTCTCTTTCTCTTACACTCTCTCATATCTCTCTCTCTATTTCTCTTACCCTCTCTCATATCTCTCTTTCTTTCTCTTACCCTCTCTCATATCTCTCTCTTTCTCTTACCCTCTCTCATATCTCTCTCTCTTTCTCTTACACTCTCTCATATCTCTCTCTCTTTCTCTTACACTCTCTCATATCTCTCTCTCTATTTCTCTTACCCTCTCTCATATCTCTCTTTCTTTCTCTTACCCTCTCTCATATCTCTCTCTTTCTCTTACCCTCTCTCATATCTCTTTCTCTTACACTCTCTCGTATCTCTCTCATATCTCTTTCTCTTACCCTCTCTCATATCTCTCTTTCTTTCTCTTACCCTCTCTCATATCTCTCTTTCTTTCTCTTACCCTCTCTCATATCTCTCTCTCTTTCTCTTACCCTCTCTCATATCTCTCTCTCTTTCTCTTACCCTCTCTCACATCTCTCTCTCTATTTCTCTTACCCTCTCTCATATCTCTCTTTCTTTCTCTTACCCTCTCTCATATCTCTCTCTTTCTCTTACCCTCTCATATCTCTTTCTCTTACCCTCTCTCATATCTCTCTCATATCCCTTTCTCTTACCCTCTCTCATATCTCTCTTTCTTTCTCTTACCCTCTCTCATATCTCTCTTTCTTTCTCTTACCCTCTCTCATATCTCTCTCTCTATTTCTCTTACCCTCTCTCATATCTCTCTTTCTTTCTCTTACCCTCTCTCATATCTCTCTCTCTATTTCTCTTACCCTCTCTCATATCTCTCTTTCTTTCTCTTACCCTCTCTCATATCTCTCTCTATTTCTCTTACCCTCTCTCATATCTCTCTATTTCTCTTACCCTCTCTCATATCTCTCTTTCTTTCTCTTACCCTCTCTCATATCTCTCTCTTTCTCATATCTCTCTCATATCTCTTTCTCTTACCCTCTCTCATATCTCTCTCTTTCTCTTACCCTCTCTCATATCTCTTTCTCTTTCTCTTACCCTCTCTCATATCTCTTTCTCTTTCTCTTACCCTCTCTCATATCTCTCTTTCTTTCTCTTACCCTCTCTCATATCTCTTTCTCTTTCTCTTACCCTCTCTCATATCTCTTTCTTTCTCTCACCCTCTCTCATATCTCTCTCTCTTTCTCTTACACTCTTTTATATCTCCTTCTCTCTCTCTCTCTCCCTTTCTCTCTCTCTCTCTCTCTCTCTCTTTCTCTTACCCTTTCCCATCTCTCTCTCCTTCTCTCTCTCTCTCAGGGATAGCATTCCAGAGAACATAAGGAATGCCGGCTTGATCCGGATAAAACAAATAGCCAGACTCGTTTTTCCCTGTTTGTAGCTGTGTTGTTATTTCTTAGTGTTTTATCTCTCCAGTGTTTTATTGATGTTCTTTTGTGAGATTTTGTTAGTATAACTGGTCAGAAACGTCCTTAGATTAGGAGACTGCTCCAGCACAAACACAGCAGTCTCTCTCTCTCTCTCTTTCTTTCTCTCTCTCTCTCTCTCCCTCTCTCTCTCTCCAACACAAAAGCAGTGACATAACACATTTAGCCGCTCCATCGTTGCGGTTTATCAAAGCCTGTCTCATCTTTCTCAGCCTGCCCTGCTTAATCTGAGAGCCATTGTTGGAGCCTTCACCCCAAATCAGTTACAGCTATCGCACATACGCAGAGTCACCGCCCCCCACCAAATTTCTCAGGCTTTGTGTCGAGCATCACAACACAGCGTCCTCCAAACTACAGTCTCAGATGCTGCACCATATGTGAATGTTGGAGCTCCTACGATGTCTTTAGGACCAGAGTGTTATTATCAGATTATACGTATCAGTGGACCAAGTATTGTTTTGAGTGCAGTGTGCTGTAATACATACACCTACGCCATACTTCCACTCACTGGCCACTTTATTAGAAACACCCACCTTGTACTTCCACTCACTGGCCACTTTATTAGAAACACCCACCTTGTACTTCCAATCACTGGCCACTTTATTAGAAACACGTACCCTGTATTTCTGCTAACTGGCCACTTTATTAGAAACACTTACCTTGTACTTCCACTAACTGGCCACTTTATTAGAAACATTTATGTTGTACTTCCACTAACTGGCCACTTGATTAGAAACACCCACCTTGCATTTCCACTAACTGGCCACTTTATTAGAAACATTTATGTTGTACTTCCACTAACTGGCCACTTTATTAGAAACACCCACCTTGTACTTCCACAAAATGGCCACTTTATTGGAAACACCCACCTTCTACTTTCACTAACTGGCCACTTTATTAGAAACATTTACGTTATACCTTCACTAAATGGCCACTTTATTAGAAGCACCAACTTTGTACTTCCACTAACTGGCCACTTTATTAGAAACAGCCATCTTGTACTTCCACTAATTGGCCACTTTATTAGAAACACCCACCTTGTACTTCCATTAATTGGCCACTTTATTAGAAACACCCACCTTTTACTTCGACTAACTGACCACTATATTAGAGACATTTACGTTGTACCTTCACTAACTGGCCACTTTATTAGAAACATTTACGTTGTACCTTCACTAACTGGCCACTTTATTAGAAACATTTACGTTGTACCTTCACTAACTGGCCACTTTATTAGAAACACCCACCTTGCACTAACAGTGGGTTAGTCAGGTTTCCAGTAAGTGGAACAGTTGAAGTCACTAGGTCTTCATTAGAAACACTGGTGGTGGACCACCAGAACAAATATCGCATTAACAGCTGAATTAACTGTTCACCAGTAAGGTGGAGCTAAAAGAGAGGGGTTTCTAATAAAGTGGCCAGAGAGTGTAGAGTTAATGTGACTGAGAACTGTATATATGCAGTGTGTGTCTTTTTCATGGTCACCTCTCTTGCATTTTGACACCATGTCTTATATTTTGAGTCCTGATGGCCAATTAGCAGCATTTACACTCGGCGCGTGATCCTATCAACACGTTCTGATATCTGCTGAACAGCTGGAGCAGGTGTGCCGAGACTGAACTGGGTCAGGCAGACAGATGAGGCAAATATTTGCCCTCACGTTATTAAAGAGTGACTGGAAAGAGGCCTGCATGGTATGGAACCACGTTCTATCTATCTATCTATCTATCTATCTATCTATCTATCTATCTATCTATCTATCTACCTATCTACCTATCTATCTATCTATCTATCTATCTATCTATCTATCTATCTACCTATCTATCTATCTATCTATCTATCTATCTATCTATCTATCTATCTACCTATCTATCTATCTATCTATCTATCTATCTATCTATCTATCTATCTATCTATCTACGTTGTACTTCTAATAACTGGCCACTTTATTGGAAACATCTACCTTATACTTCTAATAACTGGCCACTTTATTGGAAAGTTGAATTACAAAGTGGGTGTTTCTAATAAAGTGGCCAGGTCATCCACCTTGTATGTCCACGAGCTGGCCACTTAATTAGAAACACCCACTTTGTATTTCCACTCACCGGCCACTTTATTGGAAACACCTACCTTGTGTTTCCACTCACCGGCCACTTTATTAGAAAGACTTACCTTGTGCTTCCATTAACTTGCCACTTTACTGGAATCATCTACCTTGTACTTCGAATAACTGGCCAGTTTATTGGAAACATCTACCTTATACTCCTAATAACTGGCCACTTTATTAGAAACACTTGCCTTGTGCTTCCACTGACAGGCCACTTTATTAGAAACACTTACCTTGTGCTTCCACTAACTGGCCAGTTTATTGGAAACATCTACCTTGTATTTCTAATAACTGGAAAACACATACCTTGTATGTCCACTAACTGGCCACTTTATTAGAAACACCCACCTTGTACTTCCACTCACCGGCCACTTTATTAGAAACACTTGCCTTGTGCTTCCACTGACAGGCCACTTTATTGGAAACACCTACCTTGTATGTCCACTGACTGGCCACTTTATTGGAAACATCTACCGTGTGCTTGCACTAACCGGCCACTTTATTAGAAACCCCCACCTTGTACTTCCACTAACCGGCCACTTTATTAGAAACCCCCACCTTGTACTTCCACTAACCGGCCACTTTATTAGAAACCCCCACCTTGTGCTTGCACTGAGTGGCCACTTTATTGGAAAACCCAGAATAGAGCTGCTGTTGGTTAACAGTAATGTATGCAGTGTATTGTCTGGCTGCGTTATGAGCCGTGCAAGTTAGATATCTCCCTAATTTTCTGCTTATTTGGTTTAATAAGCTTCCGCCCGCAGAGAGAAACGAGGAGAAAATACGGGTTTCATTCGAACCACTTGAAGCTTTGTTTGTGCTTTTATCCAAACATTAGAAAGAGCTTGAGAGCTGGATGACTTCATAGCTGCTGGAAAACTCTTCTGGGGTCATTTGAGGGGCTGCAGTTTCTCCAAAATGTCTCTCATTTTATTCAGAAGAGTGTAGGAGACACGTCCTAATAAGATTAAAACTGGAGGAGCTTCTTTCCGAGTGTTGTCTCTCCGAGCGCTCCTGTGTCTCAGTTATCTTCTCTTAAATCAGAGTCATGTGTGAAGCACACGCGGTCACGCTAGTCCTGCTGCCCCATTTCACTGCTGCTGACCTGCTAAACGTTAAGATTCTTAAAGTAGAGACGTTTCTATTTCTGTAGTGTTATTATTATTGTTACTTACTGTGTCAGATTTGATGATTCTGTAAGTTCGTATATCAACAAACCATAAATCTCTGTGCTAATCCCTCTGCTTCCTTGCTAGTCTCTGTTTTAGCATTTATGCTATTTGTTTTTAGCCTAAAACAAATGTATTCCTTAGTCATTGCAAAATTTTTTTTTCAATTATGGATTTTAAATAATTTCTGCTAAATTCTAAATTGCTAGTTTTTCTGCTTTCTTTTTCTAGCATCTTTGCTAACATTTGTACCAGTTGTTTTTCTCTAAAAAAATTTTGATTTTAGGTTCAGCTTCGAATGTCTGTAGACGCTGCTGATTTGTACAGTGTTAAGCTAATATGGTGTTAATGTTTACACAGTATTACAAATTTTATACTTTTTTATTTTTATTTTTTTCAGTAATGCTGTAGCAGCTGTAGTGCTAATTTCTTTCTTGACTCCTCAGTAGCTTTTCTTTCTCAAGCCTTTTGGGGGGGGGGGGTTGTTGGCTTCAAACACGAGAAGTGTTTTGTTTTTCATATTTAATTATGGATTTTGAATAGTTTTTAAACCTTATTTAGTGCTAGTTTCTTAACTTGTGTGTATAGTTTTTGTACAGGCTCCTTTGCTAGCTTGTTTTCTATTTTACATACAGCTTCGAATGTCGGTAGACACTGTTTTGTACAGTGTTGAGCTAGCGTGGTGTTAATTTTATACAAAATCACAACATTGATAACAATTTTGAGAAGTGTTGTAGCAGCAGCAAAAGGCTCTAGCTTTTCTTGCTAAAGCCTTTTGGGGTATTTTGTTGCCTCCGAACACAAGAAGTGTTAATTAACACTGGGATGTAATTTACTGTGTTTTATTATAAATTTTAAATAGTTTTGTAAATAATGATAAATGAGGCTTTGCTCGTTTCTGTACAGACTTGTTTGCTAACATCTCTGGTGGTTCTTGGATTTTGGTTAAGCTACAAATGTAGACACTGATTCCTACAGATATGTTGTTATCTCTTTCTAGAGAATTATTAATTTTGTATCACTGTTGTGAGAAATTATGTGAAAGCGTTAAGTGTTGTGCGAGTGCCTCTACTTTTTTGCATTAGCTTCTTTGCTAGCTTTGCTAGTTTCTTCTTTTAGTGACTTTAGTTCAGGTTACAGTGTGTTATTTATGTATTTTTAATTAAAATCATAGTATTTATTTATTTATTTATTTTATTTATTTATGCAGTGTTACATATGATAGGCAGTCACAGTGATGCTAGTTTACTAGTAGAATCCGCTAAAGCCTCTTTGCTAACATTTTAGCGAGTTGTTTGGCATCTTTTGGAGGTTTTGTTGGGCTCAAACACAGACAAGCGTTTGTTCACACCACATTATGATGTAATTTGTTCATACGTTATTGTGAATTGTAAATAATTTTGTAAGTATTGATGCCAGTAAAACTAGCTGTGCTAGTTTCAGTACTTCCCCGCTAGTTTCTGCCCTAGCATCTGTGCTAGTGTTGGTGCGGCTGTTGTTGTTGTTGTTTACCCCACTTTTTCAGCCCGGAGCAGGTTGTCTGGGATGGTGAGCGCCTTGTGATCGTTTCTTTATGTGTTTTTTATGATGTTTTTGAACGATGAACAATAGCGGAGGCTAATACATCTTTCATTCCGTTCGGTTTAAGAAGTCGTATGTGGAGCGGCGAGGAGTTACAGCTCGGTGGAGAAGTTTTTTAGGTCTGTGCCGTGCTGTTTGTGGAAATGCTTTGTGTTTATGATGTGCTCTGGTGGGATTTCTCCTTGCTGGTGGGCCTCTAGCTCCAGTGTGACTCTCCTCAGAGATCAGCTGATACACATACATTCATAGATGAGGCGCTGCATTCCTCTGTGAGCTCCACCGACAGAATGGGTACAGACCACTCCACCCTTCGTCTCTCTCCATCTCCATCTCTCTCTCTCTCTCTTCCTGCCTCTCACTTGTTCTGTTTCTCTTTCTCTCCCGTACTGTTTAGACAGGGTGGAGGGGCAGCGCAACGGGCAGCGTAATTTTAGCACAGGACGTTTGTGGGAAAGAGAAGTTTCAGAGTATGAATTACAGAGATGGGAGTGGCTGCTCAGTACACGTCCTGCTTTCACTCCCATAACCTTAGATTATTTCTACTGTTTGTTTTATAGAGCAGGATTAATATAACCTTAGATTATTTCTACTGTTTGTTTTATAGAGCAGGATTAATATAACCTTAGATTATTTCTACTGTTTGTTTTATAGAGCAGGATTAATATAACCTTAGATTATTTTTACTGTTTGTTTTATAGAGCAGGATTAATAAAACCTAAGATTATTTTTACTGTTTGTTTTATAGAGCAGGATTAATAAAACCTAAGATTATTTTTACTGTTTGTTTTATAGAGCAGGATTAATATAACCTTAGATTATTTCTACTGTTTGTTTTATAGAGCAGGATTAATATAACCTTAGATTATTTTTACTGTTTGTTTTATAGAGCAGGATTAATAAAACCTAAGATTATTTTTACTGTTTGTTTTATAGAGCAGGATTAATATAACCTTAGATTATTTCTACTGTTTGTTTTATAGAGCAGGATTAATATAACCTTAGATTACTTTTACTGTTTGTTTTATAGAGCAGGATTAATATAACCTAAGATTATTTCTACTGTTTGTTTTATAGAGCTGGATTTACATAACCTTAGATTATTTCTACTGTTTGTTTTATAGAGCAGGATTAATATAACCTAGGATTATTACTACAGTTTGTTTTATAGAGCAGGATTAATATAACCTAGGATTATTACTACAGTTTGTTTTATAGAGCAGGATTAATATAACCTAGGATTATTACTACAGTTTGTTTTATAGAGCAGGATTAATATAACCTAGGATTATTACTACAGTTTGTTTTATAGAGCAGGATTAATATAACCTTAGATTATTTTTACTGTTTGTTTTATAGAGCAGGATTAATATAACCTTAGATTATTTTTACTGTTTGTTTTATAGAGCAGGATTAATAAAACCTAAGATTATTTTTACTGTTTGTTTTATAGAGCAGGATTAATAAAACCTAAGATTATTTCTACAGTTTGTTTTATAGAGCAGGATTAATATAACCTAGGATTATTACTACAGTTTGTTTTATAGAGCAGGATTAATATAACCTAGGATTATTACTACAGTTTGTTTTATAGAGCAGGATTAATATAACCTAGGATTATTACTACAGTTTGTTTTATAGAGCAGGATTAATATAACCTAAGATTATTTTTACTGTTTGTTTTATAGAGCAGGATTGATATAACCAAAGATTATTTTTACTGTTTGTTTTATAGAGCAGGATTAATATAACCTTAGATTATTTCTACTGTTTGTTTTATAGAGCAGGATTTACATAACCTTAGATTATTTCTACTGTTTGTTTTATAGAGCAGGATTAATATAACCTTAGATTATTTCTACTGTTTGTTTTATAGAGCAGGATTAATATAACCTTAGATTATTTCTACTGTTTGTTTTATAGAGCAGGATTAATATAACCTTAGATTATTTTTACTGTTTGTTTTATAGAGCAGGATTAATATAACCTTAGATTATTTTTACTGTTTGTTTTATAGAGCAGGATTAATAAAACCTAAGATTATTTTTACTGTTTGTTTTATAGAGCAGGATTAATAAAACCTAAGATTATTTCTACTGTTTGTTTTATAGAGCAGGATTAATATAACCTTAGATTATTTCTACTGTTTGTTTTATAGAGCAGGATTAATATAACCAAAGATTATTTCTACTGTTTGTTTTATAGAGCAGGATTAATATAACCTTAGATTATTTCTACTGTTTGTTTTATAGAGCAGGATTAATATAACCAAAGATTATTTTTACTGTTTGTTTTATAGAGCAGGATTAATATAACCAAAGATTATTTTTACTGTTTGTTTTATAGAGCAGGATTAATATAACCTTAGATTATTTCTACTGTTTGTTTTATAGAGCAGGATTAATATAACCTTAGATTATTTCTACTGTTTGTTATATAGAGCTGGATTTACATAACCTTAGATTATTTCTACTGTTTGTTTTATAGAGCTGGATTTACATAACCTTAGATTATTTCTACTGTTTGTTTTATAGAGCAGGTTTAATATAACCTTAGATTATTTCTACTGTTTGTTTTATAGAGCAGGATTAATATAACCTAAGATTATTTCTACTGTTTGTTATATAGAGCTGGATTTACATAACCTTAGATTATTTCTACTGTTTGTTTTATAGAGCAGGATTAATAAAACCTAAGATTATTTCTATGGTTTGCTTTATAGAACAGGATTAATATAGCCTGGCATTATTTCAACTGTTCGATTTTTAGCACTTGACTAATTAAACCTGGGATTATTTCTATGTATTGATTTACATCCCAGAATTAATATAAACTAGGATTATTTCTATGTATTGGTTTATGGCCCAGAAATAATATGAACTGGGATTTTTTTCTATGTAACGGTTTATGGCCCAGGATTAATATAAACTGGGTTTATTTCTACAGTTCATTTTACAGAATGGGATAAATATAGCTGGGAATTATTTCTGCAGGTTGTTTTTATAAAACAGGATTATTATTGCCTGGCATTATTTTGACTGGTTTATAGCTCGGGATGAATGCAACCAGGGATTATTTCTATGGTTTGTTTATAGTACATTATCAAAACAATATGTGATTATTTCTATGGTTTGTTCATATAGTACATTACTAAAACAATCTTGGATTATTTCTATGGTTTGTTTATATAGTACATTACTAAAACAATCTGGGATTATTTCTATAGTTTGTTTATATAGTACTTTACTAAAACAATCTGGGATTATTTCTATAGTTTGTTTATATAGTACTTTACTAAAACAATCTGGGATTATTTCTATAGTTTGTTTATATAGTACTTTACTAAAACAATCTGGGATTATTTCTATAGTTTGTTTATATAGTACTTTACTAAAACAATCTGGTATTATTTCTATAGTTTGTTTATATAGTACTTTACTAAAACAATCTGGGATTATTTCTATGGTTTGTTTATAGTACATTATAAAAACAATCTGGGATTATTTCTATGGTTTGTTCATATAGTACATTACTAAAACAATCTGGGATTATTTCTATAGTTTGTTTATAGTACATTACTAAAACAATATGGGATTATTTCTATAGTTTTTTTATAGTACATTACTAAAACAATCTGGGATTATTTCTATAGTTTGTTTATAGTACATTACTAAAACAATATGGGATTATTTCTATAGTTTGTTTATAGTACATTACTAAAACAATATGGGATTATTTCTATAGTTTGTTTATATAGTACATTATTAAAACAATATGGGATTATTTCTATGGTTTGTTCATATAGTACATTATTAAAACAATCTGGGATTATTTCTATAGTTTGTTTATATAGTACTTTACTAAAACAATCTGGGATTATTTCTATGGTTTGTTTATATAGTACTTTACTAAAACAATCTGGGATTATTTCTATAGTTTGTTTATATAGTACTTTACTAAAACAATCTGGGATTATTTCTATAGTTTGTTTATATAGTACTTTACTAAAACAATCTGGGATTATTTCTATAGTTTGTTTATATAGTACTTTACTAAAACAATCTGGGATTATTTCTATAGTTTGTTTATATAGTACTTTACTAAAACAATCTGGGATTATTTCTATAGTTTGTTTATATAGTACTTTACTAAAACGATCTGGGATTATTTCTATAGTTTGTTTATATAGTACTTTACTAAAACGATCTGGGATTATTTCTATGGTTTATTTTATATAACAGGATTAATACAACACGGTAATATTTCTTTCTCCAGTCAATACATATTATTGACACGGCAAACTCTCTTTTCACTCTCCTGTTTGCTTTTTCCTCTGTTCCTTCTAAAGTCTCTCCCCTCTCTCTCTCTCTCCATGTCCCACCACCTCTCTATATATGTCTCTCTCTCCCCTCATTAAGGGCACAGATCACACATACGTCCTCCGAGCCTCTTTTTCATCCAGTACTGTCTAACTCAGACACACGACAAAACCCGTGCTTGACTTTCAGCGGTATCAGCTCTGCGGGGGTCCAATCACCTTCGATCCTGTCATTTAGTCCCTCTGCACGGAGCCGCGGCGAATAACTCGCCCATCCAGGCTCTGAGCTGTCTGTGGCTCAGCCGGCTGCTGCTGCTGCTGCTCTGGAGCAGGATGGAGAGAAGGTCTAGAGGGAGGGAAAGAAGAAAGGAGAGGAGGAATGTTTTGTCCTCCTCTGGCACTTCATAAAAGCAGGCTTGCTCTTCAGGGACAGCAACATGCTGCTATTGCCACAATAAGTGTCATCTTTTCACACTCGGTGAGCAGGCGAGCGCACACAAACACGCACACCCCCCCTTAGGGGAGCGTTGGCTGTGCACCAGCTCCGCTCTGATGCCATTGTTTTCCCGCAGATTACATCACAGCGCTGGTAGAGAGTTCTGGAAACAAGTCTATTAATACAATTAGAATGATACCAATGAACCCATGCACCATCGTGCTGGCTTCCCTAGAAGGTTTGTTAGCCAGCTTGGACTAATAATGAAACTAAATGCTAGATTTGCATACGATTCATCCTACAGTGAGTGTATTTGTAGAAAATGAGGGGCCCCATTACGGAGCCTTGTGGAACTCCACACCATAATGGCTGATTCATAGAAGTAACTTCCAAAATAAGGGTCCAGTGTCCAGTTTCATGTACTTATCAGTATGTGAGCATGTTGACTTTGTTCACAGCTTGTTTATTTTTTATCACAGAGCTAGTAGAGTGTTCTAGAAACAAGTCTGCAATCAGAAAGAAACCAGTAAACCCATTTACCAATGTGCTGGTGTCCCTAGAAATGCATTTGGTTTGTTAGCCAGCTTGGTCTAATAATGAAACTAAATGCTAGATTTGCATGCGATTTGTCCTACAGTGAGTGTATTTTTAGAAAAAGAGGGGCCCCAGTATGGACCCTTGTGGAACTCCACCCCATCGAAGTAACTTCCAAAATTCCCAAAGCTTACATAAGGGTTGAATGTGGGTTTCATGTACTGACAGTATGTGAGCATGTTGCCTTTGTTCACTGCATGTTTGTTTATGATTGCAGAGCAAGTAGAGTGTTCTGCAAACAAGTCTGTATTTAAAATTATAACAATGAACCCATGTACCATGCTAGCTTCTCTAGAAATGCATTTGGGTTGTTAGCCAGTTTGGTCTAATAATGAAATTAAATGCTAGATTTGCATACGATTTGCCCAAGAATGAGGGGCCCCAGTATGGACCCTTGTGGAACATAGTGTTACCAAGTAACTTCCAAAATTCCCAAAGTATACATAAGGGTTGAATGTGGGTGGTCTTGTACTGACAATATGTTAGCATGTTGCCTTTGTTCAATTATAACAATGAACCCATTTACCATGCTAGCTTCCCTAGAAATGCATTTGGTTCATCAGCCTGCTGGTTTTAATAATGAAATTAAATTCTAGATTTGCATACGATTTGTCCTACAGTGAGTGTATTTGTAGAAAAAGAGGGGCCCCAGTATGGACCCTTGTGGAACTCCACACCATAGAAGTAACTTCCAAAATTCCCAAAGTTTACATAAGGGTTGAATGTGTTTTTATGTACTGACAGTACGTGAGCATGTTGCCTTTGTTCACAGCATGTTTATTTGTGATGGTAGAGCTGGTAGATAGTTCTAGAAACAAGTCTGCAATTAGAAAGAAACCAGTAAACCCATTTACCATGCTAGCTTCCCTAGAAATGTATTTGGTTCATCAGCCTGCTGGGTTTAATAATGAAATTAAATTCTAGATTTGCATACGATTTGCCCTAGAATGAGTTTATTTATAAAAAAAGAGGGGCCCTAGTATGAACCCTTGTGGAACTCCACACCATAGTTGCTGATTCATAGAAGCAACTTCCAAAATTTTAAAGTATAGATAAGGGTTGAGTGTGGGTTTCATGTACTGACAGTATGTGAGCATGTTGCCTTTGTTTACCTCATGTTTGTTTGTTTGCAGAGCTAGTAGAGTGTTCTAGAAACAAGTCTGCGTTTAGAATGATACAGACAAACCTATTCACCATCGTTCTAGCTTCCCTGCAACATCCAAGAACGTATTCAATCATATTGCCAGTGTCTAGCTAGCTAACATCAGACGCTATGCTAGTTTCACTGCTGCAGTGCTAGTTTCTACAGTATTTTTGTTGTTAACGTATAGACAGACCTTTGGTTTGGCTTGAAAAAGAAATGCTTAATTGCAGTTTATTTTATTCATTTAGCAGCTCGTCTTGTTTTGTTTATTTTACTGCTTCCCTGCTAGTTTCTTCAGTACCTTCTTTGCTGATGCCCATGCTAACCTTTAGTAGGGAGATGTTATGGTATAGTTTATTCAGCAGTTTAATTGAACTTGTTTACCAGTAACATATTCAGTAAAACCTCAGACCAGTCTACTTTTAGATACTGAAAAAACTGCCAGTTTCACTGTTTACCTGCTAGCTTCTTCAGTATGTTCTTTTCTGAAGTTCATGCTAACTTTTTTTGGTTAGTTTTTTGTTTGTTTATGAAAGTATTAATTCAGTTCAGCCAGTAAATCATGTAACGATACCAATAAAACATTGAATGTAGTGCTACTGTAGCTTCTTTTCCAAAGTCCAAATGAATGTATGTAGAAATAACTATCAGTAAAGCAAGCGTTAGCATTTTTCTTTGTTTTCCTGCTACTTTCTGCTGTAGCTTCTTTGCTTATCTGCTTGCTAGTTATTCTGTGCCTGAAACTTAAGACAGCATACTTCGTTGAGCATTCTTCAGTAAAATGATTGAATTATTTTAGTTTTTTAAGCCACATTATAAGTAAGTATTCTAAAAAAAGGGTCTGTTTACTTTGCTTCCATAGTATGCTAATATCTGTAATTCTGTGTATATATGCTGCCGAAGTAGGGTGATACTAAATGTAGGGTGATACTAAATGTAGGGTGATACTAAATGACCCAGGGGCAATGATAACCATCCCCCACTGTGGAGGGGGGGGGGGTTGCTCTGCTACCCTGCTAGCTCCTGCCCTACCTTCTTTGCTAAGCCGTCCATGCACCTCTTTGTTGTTGGTTTGGCTTAAAATGTAGGCAGACCTGAGCCAGACTCTTTTATTCCTACCAGCATTGTTCAGCACCAGAAGAACCGAGTCTTTGTCCACATACAGCAGGGCTACCGAAAGGTTCCTATGGAGCCCATGGCTAACGTTCCAAATGGCCCACCTTTTACTGGCCCACTCAGGTCAGCTTAAGGCCTTTGAACCGCATGCCCAGTAGAAGGAGCCAGCAAGGGTTCTGGGCCTGGAGTCCTCTGAGGAACAGGTCTGTCCTTTGTTGTGGCTGGTGTTAATCGGCGCCCCCTGGTGGTTGGCATGCACCGCGGCCACTTTGTGCTCTGTTTGGTTCATTATGCTGGTTTTATGAAAGCGTGTCTGGCCGTGTGGATACACATGCATACGCATTTTCTCTCTCTCTCGCTCACTCAATCACTCGTTCACCCCCTCACACACACACACACACACACACTCTCACAGGCTTTATAAAAGCTGGCCAGTGAAGAGCTCCCACTGGACTCGGTAATCCTCTCTAGGAAGCCAACTAGACGGTTGGTTGGCTTTGATAAAACCAGACAAGTCTGTGGATGTGTGCACATGTGACGGAGGGAGGCCGAGAGAGAGAGAGAGAGAGAGAGAGTGAGAGAGATTCTAGCACTTAAAGCCGAAGGTGTGAGATTCTCTCTCTCTCTCTCTCTCGGTAGCACTGCATCCCAAATTCCTAATGCACTGCGGGGTGCTCGCGAAGGAGCTTTCTAATGTCACTGTAATTAACTTGTTTCAACTGAACCGTGCGAGCGCTGCCCACTAATGTGGTCCTTCACAGAAGCTGTTGCAGAGCCGGGCAGCTTTGAGGAACGCTAGCAAAGATACCGCTAAACGTAATGAGGAGCTGTAGGATAGACTACGCTGACTCCACACATTTGCTGGATCTCCCATCATCCCATTCTTCCAAGATGGGAGCTGGAAGGCTAGCCTCGTGCTTCCAAACTAGTGCCAAAACAAAAGCCGTGTCTGAAAACATCTACATACATATTAAGCCATACTAGGTGAAATCAGTAGGCGAGATTGGCTAGTGTGTCCGAATGTACAGTATCAGTAGACCTCCTCACCGTATCAGTAGACCTTCTCACCGTATCAGTAGACCTTCTCACAGTATCAGTAGACCTCCTCACAGTATCAGTAGACCTTCTCACAGTATCAGTGGACCTCCTCACCGTATCAGTAGACCTCCTCACAGTATCAGTAGACCTCCTCACAGTATCAGTAGACCTCCTCACTGTATCAGTAGACCTTCTCACAGTATCAGTGGACCTCCTCACCGTATCAGTAGACCTCCTCACAGTATCAGTAGACCTCCTCACAGTATCAGTAGACCTTCTCACCGTATCAGTAGACCTCCTCACAGTATCAGTAGACCTCCTCACAGTATCAGTAGACCTTCTCACCGTATCAGTAGACCTCCTCACAGTATCAGTAGACCTTCTCACAGTATCAGTAGACCTCCTCACAGTATCAGTAGACCTTCTCACAGTATCAGTAGACCTCCTCACAGTATCAGTAGACCTCCTCACAGTATCAGTAGACCTCCTCACAGTATCAGTAGACCTCCTCACAGTATCAGTAGACCTCCTGAATTGAGATGACACTGTGCTATTCCACCATCCAACTGGAGTCGTTCTGAGGAAAGCAGGGAGTCAACCAGTGATGGCCAGATGAAGCCTCCTGGAGCGTTGAAGCTTTCCCTCTAGATGGTTCAAGAAAAGGTTCATTACTTGAAGCTTCATGTGCACATAAACCCCCCTGCTGGCCAAATCTTTTATTGTCATTTTAACTATTTGGTCCAATAAGGAAATGAAATGCTAGATTAGCATACGACTTGCTCTAGGGTGAGTTCATATGTAGAAAAAGAGGGACCCTAATATGGAGCCTTGTGGAACCCCACACCATAACAACTGATTCTGGGAAGTAACTCCCAAAATTAAAAGGTACACATAAGGGTTGAGTGTGGGATCTAGGTTACGAGCCAAGCGATACCTAGGACGGGACTTTAGGGTGAGGTTTTGGGTTTGGTTTGTGGGCCAGCTTGGTCCAATAAGGAATGAAATGCTAGATTAGCATACTATTTGCCCCAGGGTGAGTTCATATGTAGAAAAAGAGGGGTCCTAATATGGAGCCTTGTGGAACCCCACACCATAACAACTGATTCTGGGAAGTAATTCCCAAAATTAAAAGGTACACATAAGAGTCGAGTGTGGGTTTCATATATTGACGGCGTGCGAGCGCCGGCTTTGTTTACGGCGTGTTTATTTGCGATCAGGTTAGTCCGTCAACACTCCTTTAATTATGCGACAGCCTTCACCCTGACATTTACCTGGGCTCCGGCGTTTTATAACTGTTAATGAAATACGTCCCTTTACATTACCGAGGCGACCGAGTTGATATTTACTAAAAGAAAATGTCACTCCGTAACATTTTCTCAAGGCTCACTCGGCCGAGCGTGGGTTCGGCCGCATCGATCCCTCAGTGGAAGTGACGAGGAGCGCAGTTAAAATCTCAGCACGGCTCTAATGTCTATCGATCCGCTCAGTGTCATGGCAACGTGGGCCAATTAGAGCCTGCTTGGCTGCTTGTTCAGTTCACGTTCCATCATTTGACTGTAATTGTGCGATGAGTAGCGTTCGCGGGTGACGGGTTCTGCACGTTCAGCAGTTTGTATGGACGTCCAATAGGATGCACGTTTGTGGCCCCTCAATAAAAGCTTTACATCAAAGTATAATCAAATACGTTTCACTAACCGGCGTCAACGTGTTGCCAGTTTAGATTCCAACTCTCTCTCTCTCTCTTTCTCTTTCCTGAATGAGTAATTGACTCTCGCCCCGTTCTCTCTCTCTCTCTCTTTCTCTTTCCTGAATGAGTAATTGACTCTCGCCCCGTTCTCTCTCTCTCTCTCTCTGTCAGGTCCTGATCAAAGTGATCGACACTAACAACCACCGGCCACAGTTCTCGGAGCCCCGATACGAGGTGACGGTGCGCGAGGACGCCCCGCCGGAGACGGAGGCTCTGCGGCTCAGCGCGTCTGACCAGGACGAGAAGAACAAGCTGACCTTCACGCTGCTGAGCAGCACCGACCCCTTCAGCCTGCGCAAGTTCCGCCTGGACCCCGGAACCGGGGTTCTCTACACCGCCGAGAGGCTGGACCACGAGACCATGCGCCAGCACACACTCACCGTCATGGTACACAGAGCTTCCCCTCTGTCTCTCTGTGTCTGTCTGTCTGTCTCTGCTCAGCCCTCTGTCTCTCTGTGTCTGTCTGTCTGTCTCTGCTCAGCCCTCTGTCTCTCTGTGTCTGTCTGTCTGTCTCTGCTCATCCCTCTGTCTCTCTGTGTCTGTCTGTCTGTCTCTGCTTATCCCTCTGTCTCTCTGTGTCTGTCTGTCTGTCCATCCCTCCACCTATCTGTCTCTTTGTGTCTGTCTGTCTGTCTCTCTGTGTCTGTCTGTCAGTCAGTCGCTCTGTCTTTTTGTTTCTCTCTGTGTCTGTCTATCTGTTAATCCCTATGTCTCTCTGTGTCTGCCTGTCTTTCTCTCTGTGTCTGCCTGTCTGTCAGTCGCTCTGTCTTTCTTTGTCTGTCTGTCTGTCTGTCTGTCTGTCTGTAAGTCACTCTGTCTCTTTGTTTCTGTCTGTGTCTGTCTGTCTGTCAGTCCCTCTGTCTCTCTGTGTCTGTCTGTCTGTCAGTCGCTCTGTCTCTTTGTTTCTCTGTGTGTCTGTCTATCTGTCAATCCCTGTGTCTCTCTTTGTCTGTCTGTCTGTCAGTCCCTCTGACTATCTGACAGTCTGTGTGTGTATCTCTCCATATCTCTGTCTCTCTGTGTCTGTCCATCCTGCTGTCTGTCTGTGTCCATCTGTCCATCCTGCTATCAGTCTGTCTGTCTGTCTGAACGTCTCTGTGTGTCTATCTGTCTGTCTGACTTACTGTCTGTTTGTCTCTCTGACTGTCTCACAGTCTGTCAGTCTGTCCATGTGACTGACAGTGTCTATCTGACTTGCTGTCTTTCTGTCAGTCTGACTGTCTGTATCTCTGTCTGACTAACTGTGTGTCTCTATTCATCCTTCTGACTATGTCTGCCTGTCTGTTTTTATGTATCTCTCTGTCTGTCTGTCTGTCTGTCTCTCTGTCTGTCTGTCTTTTTGTCTGTCTGTCTGAGCGAATGCCTGATCTTAGCGCCAGAAAGGTTTGGTAAAGATATATAAGTAGTCGTTCATTATCTGTTATTTTGTTGTTGTTGTTTCTTTGTTTTATACTTTTTACAACTATATCAAACTGTGGAAAGTTGAAATAAGCGTAACAGCCTGTATATGAGTAGATGTGTCTAAACTGTCGGCCGGTCCTGTATGTATTAGAATATAACAGCATTAAAAAGCTTATACACACAGAGTCAGTGGAGGTGAAACGATATTGTGAATATTGTGAAGCGCTACAGTACGTGTCTTCCTGAATACACGTACTGAGTCCTAAATTCATTACATTCAGTCCCTCGTTTAGGAAAATATGAAGTCTGACATAAACATGGTGCCGAGTATTTTGACCTTTTACCTGCATCGCTTAGCGCAATATCTCAAGTGACAGCCTTGCCATCCACCGGGTCATCTCATTCAGTGCGGCACTCTTGGGCATCGATTTTATGTCCAGCAGTAATTTTCATAGTCGAGACTCTGTTGTTAGCATGTTGCAGTGAACAGTAAACGGCTAAGCGCAGCGGTTCATCAGGAAACGTGATCGCCTGGTGATCGGTTGACCTATGGAGCGTCCAGACGAGGGTTTAATTAGTCACACCCACGAGAACTTCCAGACAGTTTGTGGTGTGGAGGCTGTGCTTGTTTGTCTGCGTGTTGTTTGCTCTCCTTTATTAGTTTAATTTGTCTGTGTTTTTTGGAGGGCCGCGCGCCGCCGCGCTTTATTTGTCGGATTGATTTGTCTCTGTTATTTGAAATGCTGAGGCAGTCAGGCATCACCCCCCTGATGTCCTCTCCCGCTTTGTTTACTGCTTTATTCCGAGCGCATCGACGCGTGTCTTGGAGGAATCGAGGAACGCATCACCGTTTCGATTCTGCTCGCTGTTTGATGAGTTTGTTGTTTTAATTGAATTATTGGAGATGAAAAAATGGCTGCGAGCTTGATTTAACCTCGCGCTCCGTTTTTTCCTTGATAACATTCCTCGAATTTTGCTTGAGACACAAACAGCAAAATAAAACTATTCCAGCCAAAAAAAATATAAGAATAAAAAAAAACAGTATTAATGGTAATGATAATATATGTATGTATTAGAATTGTAGATGTTTCCTGGATGCTAATTTCTTGAATTTTATTCTCAAAGCATTCAAGCATTGAGTTTTCTCTCTCTCTCTCTCTCTTTCCCGTCCCCTCAGGTGCGAGACCAAGACATCCCGGTGAAGCGGAACCTTGTGCGAGTGATTGTTAACGTGGAGGACACTAACGACAACGCTCCGTGGTTCTCCGGGACTCCGTATACGGGGCGCGTCTTCGAGTCCGCCGCTGTCGGCTCCAGGGTGCTGCAGGTGACCGCTCTGGACAAAGACAAAGGCCAGAATGCGGAGATCATCTACAGCATTGAATCAGGTAACCAGTTGTATGCTTTTTTAACAGATTTGGGAACAACTTTGGCCAAAGACCTGCAAACGTCTAGTTAACATAAAGCAGCTGTGTACAAATACTTTGGGTCATGCTCCTCAATATATTGTCTTTGGCATGAAAAGCAAATGCTTAGACAGCTTTGTTTTCCAGACTAATGCTAAAAACGCACATTGAGACCAGAAATTGGAGGGGTCCACTCATTCGATAGCTTTCAACCGTGTCTACATGTCACCATGGTGTATGGAATTACTGGGGGAGTGGGGCGGCAGGGCTCTTAAGGCATCGCTAGTGATGTGAAAGCATTTCATCTCATTCCGTTGTTTCAAAATCCCAAAATATTCAAGTTCAATTTGATTGCAGAAGTAAGAACCCATCCCTGCAGTCCAACGCCCACATCTAGGGGCCAGTCAGCACACTATCCACAGCACCCAGCGAGCAGTTGGGGGTTAGGTGTCTTGCTCAAGGGCATTTCCGTCATGTGACGTTGGTCCAGAGGATCAAACTGGCGACCTTCCAGTCATAAGAATGATCCCTAACCTTCAGCCCATGACTGCCCCCATAACTAAACAACCTAAAGCAAGTTTAGATGATAAAGGGTCAGTTCTGAGGGAGTGAAGTCAAGAAGTTGGTGATGAAGGTTGAGAAATGCGATGTGAAGCTCTTAGCGATAGCTTATCGGGCAGCTCACAGACCCTGACTGTGCCACAAGTTGCGGTACTGTCTTGATTCTGACTGCTGCTCTGCAGAAGAGCAGAAGATTAGTGACTGGTGTTGGAGTGACTGCTTGACTGTTTAGAGTTTAGACTTTAAATAGCTCTGCGTGTAACCCAAGTCACGCACACAATGGCACAAGAAATGTTTGGACGTTACGAGGTGAAGCGCCATGCCAGACCCCTCTAGCATTCCTATCGTGCCGTCCATGTTTTCCTTTGTGCCTCTCTGAAGTTCTTGCTCGGCGGGGAAAGTGGGAGAGTGCCATGCGAAGGCCTTCAGCCCACCACACTTATTCATGAATGACACATTTGACAGAGGCTGCGGAGACGTCATGCACCGGGGAACGACAGAGGGAGCGAGAAAGTCATGAGGAGTAGGAAGAAAGAACGAAGGGGAGGGGGAAGAGATGGAAAAAATGTAGGAAGAGCCGAGAGAAGGATAGCAGGGGGGAAAAGGGAGAAAAGTTGAAAAGATCGCCAAGTATGCAGTAGATCCCTCCCATCCAGTTCCCATCATTGTTGTCTTAATAAACACCCAGTGTTTGGACAGCAAAGCAGGGATGCTTCTGTGACGCTGGGTGCTCTGTTGAGAATGCACATTTCTGACGTGTCTGGAATGATTCAGGCTAATTGAACTGCAAGCCCCAGTCAGTCAACACTCCCCACGGCGAGCGCAGACGGGTAGAGTGACCTGGATGAACTCCAGACTCTCTCAGAGAATGGGAGGTGAAAAATTTGTTTAATTTACTTTTATGTGATAACAAAAGGGCAGGAAAAGACCTTTGCAAGCCGAAAGAATGACCCGATGAAAAGGCTTTACAGTTCAAAATGATGATTCTTTATATTCGGACTATGTTCCCGAGTCTTTATTATCGAGAGAACTGTTGAGAAAGCTTTGGTGCCAAGCCGTGATACTGAATAGAGCACTAATAGCAGGAAACAGAAGTCTGTTTGCGAGGAACGCTAGGTCTTGGCCTCTCATGTTGGGCTCACAATATTCGTTTGAGTATGCAGTCACCAAGGACCCAATTAAAAAATACAATAGATAAACACAGCAAGGACGTCCATAAAACTTCCAAAAATCTTGATCGTGTTTTATTTGTCTCTTCCGTAGGAAATGTGGCGAATTCATTTGCCATCGATCCCATCCTGGGGACCATCACTGTGGCGAAAGAGCTGGACCGAAGCAACAAGAATCAGTTCGAGCTGACAGTGAAAGCTACAGACCGAGGAACTCCACCCCTGAGTGCCACCGCAACTGTCGACATCGCCGTCACTATCTCGGACAACGCCAAGCCGAGATTCACTGAGAAGGAATTTTCCGCGGAGGTCAGCGAATCAGCTGTTCCCGGGACGTTCATAAGTCTGGTTACAGCCACCAGTCAGTCGTCAGTGTTTTACCAGATTAAAGATGGGAACATGAATGGAGCTTTTGACATTAACCCCAACTCTGGAGTGGTTGTAACCCAGAGGGCTCTAGATTACGAGACAATCCCATCGTACAAGCTCACCATTCAGGGCACCAACATGGCTGGTCAGTCTAGCAATGCCACACTTCTTATTCACCTGAAGGATGAAAATGACAACGCTCCAGTCTTCATCCAGGATGAGTTCACGGGGATGGTGAGCGAGTCGTCTCCTGTCAAAACTGTGGTGCTCACCAAAGACAGCACGCCCCTGGTCATCCGTGCTTTGGACGTGGACCGTGATGCCAATGCTAGGTTAGTTTACCAGATCGTGGAACCGTTTGCCCACAACTACTTTGCCATAGATTCGAGCACTGGAGCAATCAGGACCACCACCGAGCTGGATTATGAACAGAAATCCACTTTTCAATTCACTGTCCAAGTGCATGACATGGGGATCCCCCGACACTTTGCAGAGAAGGCTGCCAACGTGACCATCAAAGTCATAGATGTCAATGATTGCCCACCACAGTTTAGTCAGGACTTGTATGAGGCTACAATCCTAGTGCCAACTTACAAAGGAGTGGAGGTCCTTACGGTCAATGCCAGTGATGCGGATTCAGGACCGAATGCAAGACTTCTCTACTCCATTGCTGAGGGCAACATCGGAGAGAAGTTCAAAATGGACCCGATCACTGGGGTAATAAGCATACAAAACGTCACCCAGTTGAGAAGCAGGTATGAGCTGAGAGTTAGGGTGTCTGATGGTAGGTTTTCCAGAATGGCATCAGTGAAGATAAATGTCAGGGAGAATAAAGCAAGCAGTCTGAAGTTCACCCAAAACTCCTACAAGGCTTCTGTGCAAGAGAACTCACTAGAGAAGAAGACACTGGCTGTTATTGCGCCCGTGGGCAATCAAGTCAATGAGCCACTCTTTTACACTGTTTTGAACCCAGATAAGATGTTTGAGATCAGCCGTACGTCTGGGGTACTCTCTTCGACTGGCATACCCTTCGACCGTGAGGAACAAGACACCTATGAAATCGTAGTGGAAGTGAGCAAGGAGAGCAAGTCGTCTGATGTGGCTCACATTCTTGTAACAGTTACCGTTGAGGACGTCAACGACAACGCGCCTATGTTCGTCAACCTGCCTTACCATGCTCTGGTCCAGAAGGATGCTGAGGTGGGCCACGTGATTAGACAGGTGACTGCAATAGATGCAGACACTGAGCATAATGCAGAGATAAAATACCACCTACAGGAACTGAACGAACACATCCAGATCAGCTCAGGTGGTGAACTGTCACTGAAGAAGCCATTTGAGAGGGACTCCCTGAACTCAGAGTTCGTGGTCACAGTCGTGGCAACGGATGGCGGGGAACCATCGCTGTCTGCAACTGTCGAAGTGCCTATAACTGTGGTAAACAAAGCCATACCAGTATTTGAGAAACCCTTCTACAGTCTAGAGATCCCTGAGAACATACAGCTACACACGCCTATTGTCCACGTCCAGGCCAGTGACTCTGAAGGGCCTAGGATAGTGTACACCATCTCTGAGGGGGACCCTTATAGCCAGTTCTCCATCAACTTTAACACCGGTGTCATTCATGTTGTTCAGCCTCTTGATTTTGAAACACACCCTGCCTATAAGCTAAGCGTAAGAGCCATTGACTCCCTAACTGGTGCTAAAGCTGAAGTTTTTGTTGATATAATCTTGGAGGACGTGAACGACAACCCACCCGTGTTCCTTGCCAAGTCTTACAACGCAAGTCTTTCTGAAGCCTCGGTTATTGGAACCTCCGTGATACAGGTCTCTGCTACAGATGCAGACACAGGAAACAACAAACTGCTGTTCTACCAAATAGTTGAGGATAAGGACCGGAGCTTCGAGTACTTCACCATTGACCGTGACACGGGAACTATCTGGACAGCACGTATGCTGGACCATGAGGAGAAGACCCAGCACAAGCTAACAGTCAGGGCTGTGGATGGAGGAGTCCCCGCACTTTCGAGTGAAGTCACCGTGACGATTGACATTATGGACCTCAACGACAATCCTCCCGTGTTCTCACAGAACGTATATGAGGCGGCGGTCAGTGAGCTGGCTCCCCGTGGACATTTTGTCACGCAAGTTCAGGCTTCAGATGCAGACAGCTCTGATGTTGCGAAACTTGAGTTCTCAATCCTGTCAGGAAACGAGGAGCAGAACTTTGCGATAGACAAAACCTCCGGAGCTATTGTCATTTCCAATCACAGGAAGCCGCATATGGATTCCCTCTACAACCTCAACGTTTCCGTTTCAGATGGCGTGTTCAGGAACGCCGCTCTCGTGAAAGTCTCTGTCACCGGCGCCAACTTCCATAGTCCCACCTTCCCACAAGTTGACTATATCGTTGAGCTTCTGGAGAACTCACCCGTTGGAACCCTGGTGGCAGAGGCCCAAGCGTCGGACATCGATGCAGGTACATATGGGCGACTCACGTACCACATAGTCAACAACATTGCGAAAGACAAGTTTTCTGTCAACGAGGATGGTGAAATTTTCACTTTGGAGAGTCTTGATCGGGAGAACGTTCTGGAGAAAGTCATTCCGATCTCTTTGATGGCCAAAGACGGCGGTGGCAAAGTTGGCTTCTGCACCATCAGCGTGATCCTGACTGACATCAACGACAACTCCCCGCGGTTTCGAGCCACGGAATACAAGGTCAGCATAGCGGCAGATGTTCCAAGAGGAACGACAGTGGTTAAAATCTCAGCTTCTGACATGGACGAAGGCAGTAATGCTGACATCACTTACACAATTGAAGCAGACACGGACAACGTAGCCGAGAACTTTGAAATCAATTCTCTCACAGGTGTCATCGTGACTAAAGAGAGTCTTATCGGTTTAGAGAACGAGCTGTACACATTCATTGTGCGTGCAAAGGATGGTGGAAACCCATCAAGGTCCTCGGTTGTCCCGGTATATGTCAGGGTGCTAGCTCCAGAGGTCAAAGTGCCCAAGTTTGTGGAACCACACTACAGGTTCTCTGTTGACGAGGATCGTCCTCTGGGCTCTGAGATAGACGTGATTCAGGCAGAAAGTGATCAGCCAGTGGTCTATAGCCTGGTGAAGGGTAACACCCCAGAAAGCAACTCGGATGAGGTGTTCGTGATCGACCGTGACTCTGGCGCTCTCAAGCTGGAGAAGAAGCTGGACCATGAGAGCACGAAATGGTACCAGCTCACTCTCCAAGCGCAAAGCGAACACGAAGGCACCGAGGTCCTCTCCTCCGTGGATATCAGCATCCAAGTCAAGGACATCAACGACAACCATCCCCTCTTCGAATCGGACCCTTATGAGGCTGTTGTGGCCGAGAACCTTCCAGGTGCCACCTCTGTGATACAGGTGAAGGCGACCGACTTGGACTCCAGCACTAACGGACAGGTTGTCTACAGTCTGGATCCCGTCCAAGACTCGGCGGAGATAGCCGAACTCTTCGCTGTGAACAGCGAAACAGGCTGGGTGACTACCTTGAAGGAACTCGACCGCGAGCAGAGGGACAAGTACACCGTCGCAGTCCTGGCCTCCGACCGGGGAGACAGAGTGCAGCTGACGGCCCGCACCAAGGTGGACGTGACCGTAGCGGACGTGAACGACAACCCTCCACGTTTCACGGCGGAGATCTACAAAGGCACGGTCAGCGAAGACGACCCTCCCGGGGGCGTGATCGCCATCCTCAGCACCACGGACGCTGACTCTGAGGACATCAACAAGCAAGTGGAATACTTCATCACAGGTAAGCCCGTCCCTCCCTGTGCACGTCTAGAACTTCCGCGACCGACGTTCACCACACTAGAACTTCATCTGTGTCACTTTCGCAGAGGCCGAAGCTGATCCCAAGCTTCCAGTAATCTGCAGGCGCTCAATTACTCTACGCTAATAACATCTCGTCGCTGCCGAGCCACTTATGAAGCGAGCCGGTATGAAGATATCATCTGCTCGTTCAAATATGCCACCCATTTAATCTGTAAACAACTTTTTAAAGCGCTCGTCTAAATATTTGGGTCGCTGGAAAAAAGTCTTACTCGTGTAATTATACCAATAACTCTTAGAAATTGGCAAGGGGACTAGGCAAGCTTCGCCGCTAATTAGCTTGTGCGAGAGACTGTGCCAAGCTGAATATCCCAAGATGTCAGAAATAAGGCTGCGACGAGTGGCTCCTTCCGCGCTGGCAACCCAGACTGCCTCGTTATCCTTCTCTTCGCCTGATCTTTGATTACGACCGTGCGGATACGTTTTGATGTTTTTGTGAATGAGTCAGTGCCTCGGTAAACACAAGTCGAAAGTTCCAGCAGATGCGGACTTGTACGTTTGACAGGCACCTAATTGCACGCTGGTGATTCGCTGGTGCGTCAACTTACTGATACCAGAGATACCGTCGAGGCAAACATTAGGTCTGCTGATTAAGTGCGAGCTGTCACTTAGCACTTCTTCGTTTGGCAGTCGGCTTTGAAATCTGTGCCGTACCAACACGAACGGGTACGGCGTTAGATTATTTACCCTTCGGAGTCGGGATTTATTTGCGGCTCTGATGTGCAATCTTAAAACCGTGATGACATTGTTTCCTGTGAGGTGCCTCCTGTATTGATGTAAAGGATTAGGTTCTGCTTAGGAACACCAACGTGACAAGTTCCTCTGCAACAAGTTCCTCGTGAAGCTGAACCTCTTTTCTCTCTGGCCGTGTGAAGGCGGCGACCCGCTGGGACAGTTCGACGTGGAGTACGCTCAGGGCGAGTGGAAGGTGTACGTGAGGAAGCCGCTGGACAGGGAGGAGACGGACAATTACCTGCTCAATATCACCGCCACGGACGGGACCTTCGCCGCCAGGGCCGTGGTGGAGGTCAAAGTGCTGGACGCCAACGACAACAGTCCCGTCTGCGAGAAGGTGTGTGTTTGTGTGGTCTACTTGGTTTCCTGTCATTTCAGAACTAAGCCAGAACAAACCTTTCAAAGGTACATATTTGTAATATATATATATATATATATATATATATATATATATATATATATATATATATATATATATATATTTAGGATCACAGTGAAATGTTCTTGTTTTAATGGAGTATCTTCTTCCTTAACACAACAATGGACTGACGGGTCTCTAAAGAAAGTTGTTTCTTTCTGGTAATTTTGAGTCGGTCAGCAAGCCATCAACTGCTGATCTTCAGATACTAAACTAACCTAGAATGTTGTTCCCTTTTATACTCACTTATTAGTAGAATGTTTTTCAGCTGGGCATCACAATTGATCAAGAGTGTCCTAACAACCAATTAGCCCAATAACATCCTTAACTTGGATTGGTGGTCGTACCAGGAGATTTAGACAGAGGACTGAGAATTACTGATAATAGGACTATATACAAAATAAGCCTCTATACAAAAATAGACTTTAATACAAACATTTTTATTATTTTAAAATCATCTGATACACTTACATTAATTGTGAAATGGACAATATTGTTTGTGAATTGCAACATATATATATATTTATATATAAAATCACTGTCCAATTTAAAACAAGCATCTACAAAATGGCAAAAACATACTTTACTCTCAATGTAAGTCAATGGAACCGGAATTCTTTCCAAGCTATTTTGGACCACTTCTATTGGTCCGTTCATCATGAAATTTCACACAATGGAAACAACCATTGGCGTGTTAAAATGATGTAGAAAACTCAAAATCAACATGTAGATTCATGTTATTCATATATATATATATATATATACACACACACATAACACACATGGGACTTTATTTTTACATAGAGGTACTTAAGGTATTTTTATATATAACACATATGGGATATATTGTTATATCTGGGTACCTACATACATATGTATATATTTTTATTACATGCATTTAGCTTAGCGTGTAATATGTTGGCCCACGTGCCTTATTACACAGAAGTGCATTATTAGTAGTGTATATATAATCACTGTCCAATGAAAAACATGCATCTCTATTTTGGTTGATTTTTATTTTTCGATATCAGTTTAACACGGCAGCTGATGTTTACATTGTGTGAAAATTTCATGATGAATGGACCAATAGAAGTGGTCCAAAATAGCTTGGAAAAAATTCTGGTTCCATTGACTTACATTGAAAGTAAAGACGGTTTTTATATATATATATATATTTGCCATATATTGTTATATCTGGGTACCTACATATGTACCTATGTAGTGGCCCACTTGCATTATTACATAGAAGTGCAGATATATGTATATACACATATACACACACACACATATATATATATATAAAACAAACCTGTGTGTATGTGTCATGTAGTCGGTGGGCTTCTTCCAGTTCAGGAGGATGTGAGCTCGTCCACTGTGTGTGCTAATTTGAAAGCTGAAGTGGATGTGGGTTGTCGGAGTGAGAGAAAGGCTGAGTTTCAGATGGAGTGAGCGAGTGAAAGAGAATGAGAATTTTTACCCAGCGCTGCAGCGTTTGAAAGGGTTCTTGTGTGAAACGTAGCATTTAAGGGACAAAGAGGGTCATTCTGCACTGCTGAGGGTTTTGTGGCGGCTAATGCGCCTCGATTGCATTTGAATCGAGTTTAGCGCTCTCGGCCTTGTGTGTGTTTTTTTTGTCCTGTGTCGGATCTTAATGGTGGGACTCCCACAGTGACCGCCTCTAATCTTTCTTTTTCCACTTCGTCCACACCCCCTCCCCCACTCCCCGACTCCCCCACCAATCTGTTCCAATTATTTCACTTTCTCTATCTTTATTTTTTTCCTTTCGCTCTTTGTCTGCCACCCACCTCCTCATTTCTCTCTATTTCTAATGTCTTAATTATTTGGCCTTGTATTGGCTGCGTTCACTCTCCATCTGTCTCTGTCCTTCTCTAACTCACTTTCCTCCCCGCTCTCTCACTTTCACTCTCTCTCTCTCTCTCTCTCACTCACTCTCTCTCTCACTCTCTCTCTCTCTCTCTCTCTCCCTCTCCCTCTCCACCAGGCATACATAGGCTTTTACATTTACAGCATTGGGTAGACGTTTGTAACATGTACACAGGTAGGTGAAGGTAGTGGTACAGTTTACCTGTACACAGGTAGGTGAAGGTAGTGTTACAGTTTACCTGTACACAGGTAGGTGAAGGTAGTGTTACAGTTTACCTGTACACAGGTAGGTGAAGGTAGTGTTACAGTTTACCTGTACACAGGTAGGTGAAGGTAGTGTTACAGTTTACCTGTACACAGGTAGGTGAAGGTAGTGTTACAGTTTACCTGTACACAGGTAGGTGAAGGTAGTGTTACAGTTTACCTGTACACAGGTAGGTGAAGGTAGTGTTACAGTTTACCTGTACACAGGTAGGTGAAGGTAGTGTTACAGTTTACCTGTACACAGGTAGGTGAAGGTAGTGTTACAGTTTACCTGTACACAGGTAGGTGAAGGTAGTGTTACAGTTTACCTGTACACAGGTAGGTGAAGGTAGTGTTACAGTTTACCTGTACACAGGTAGGTGAAGGTGGTGTTATAGTTTACCTGTACACAGGTAGGTGAAGGTAGTGTTACAGTTTACCTGTACACAGGTAGGTGAGGGTAGTGTTACAGTTTACCTGTACACAGGTAGGTGAGGGTAGTGTTACAGTTTACCTGTACACAGGTAGGTGAAGGTAGTGTTACAGTTTACCTGTACACAGGTAGGTGAAGGTAGTGTTACAGTTTACCTGTACACAGGTAGGTGAAGGTAGTGTTACAGTTTACCTGTACACAGGTAGGTGAAGGTAGTGTTACAGTTTACCTGTACACAGGTAGGTGAAGGTAGTGTTACAGTTTACCTGTACACAGGTAGGTGAAGGTAGTGTTACAGTTTACCTGTACACAGGTAGGTGAAGGTAGTGTTACAGTTTACCTGTACACAGGTAGGTGAAGGTAGTGTTACAGTTTACCTGTACACAGGTAGGTGAAGGTGGTGTTACAGTTTACCTGTACACAGGTAGGTGAAGGTAGTGTTACAGTTTACCTGTACACAGGTAGGTGAGGGTAGTGTTACAGTTTACCTGTACACAGGTAGGTGAAGGTAGTGTTACAGTTTACCTGTACACAGGTAGGTGAAGGTAGTGTTACAGTTTACCTGTACACAGGTAGGTGAAGGTAGTGTTACAGTTTACCTGTACACAGGTAGGTGAAGGTAGTGTTACAGTTTACCTGTACACAGGTAGGTGAAGGTAGTGTTACAGTTTACCTGTACACAGGTAGGTGAAGGTAGTGTTACAGTTTACCTGTACACAGGTAGGTGAAGGTAGTGTTACAGTTTACCTGTACACAGGTAGGTGAAGGTAGTGTTACAGTTTACCTGTACACAGGTAGGTGAAGGTGGTATTACAGTTTACCTGTACACAGGTAGGTGAGGGTGGTGTTACAGTTTACCTGTACACAGGTAGGTGAAGGTAGTGTTACAGTTTACCTGTACACAGGTAGGTGAGGGTAGTGTTACAGTTTACCTGTACACAGGTAGGTGAGGGTAGTGTTACAGTTTACCTGTACACAGGTAGGTGAAGGTAGTGTTACAGTTTACCTGTACACAGGTAGGTGAAGGTAGTGTTACAGTTTACCTGTACACAGGTAGGTGAAGGTAGTGTTACAGTTTACCTGTACACAGGTAGGTGAAGGTAGTGTTACAGTTTACCTGTACACAGGTAGGTGAAGGTAGTGTTACAGTTTACCTGTACACAGGTAGGTGAAGGTAGTGTTACAGTTTACCTGTACACAGGTAGGTGAAGGTAGTGTTACAGTTTACCTGTACACAGGTAGGTGAAGGTAGTGTTACAGTTTACCTGTACACAGGTAGGAGAAGGTAGTGTTACAGTTTACCTGTACACAGGTAGGTGAAGGTAGTGTTACAGTTTACCTGTACACAGGTAGGTGAAGGTAGTGTTACAGTGTACCTGTACACAGGTAGGTGAAGGTAGTGTTACAGTTTACCTGTACACAGGTAGGTGAAGGTAGTGTTACAGTTTACCTGTACACAGGTAGGTGGAGGTAGTGTTACAGTTTACCTGTACACAGGTGGTGTTACAGTTCCATGATAATTAACTGTTTATAGGATTACCTGCCTTGTTAAGTGAGAGACACTGTATCCATAGTTACTGCTGGTCAGTAAGCTCTCTCTCTCTCTCTCTCTCTAGTCTCTCTATACAGACCGCGTTCCAGAGGACGCGGCTGCTGGACGGCTCATCCTGCAGGTCTCCGCCGTGGACGCCGATATCCGCTCGAATGCCCACATCACCTACCAGCTCGTGGGAGTCGGATCTCAACACTTCAGCATCGACCCTGACACAGGTACCCTCACCTATACAGGTAGAGAGAGTCTGTTTAGAATAAGTAAAGCTGGCGGTCAGACGGAACAGCAGTGGACTGTTCCAGAAGTTCTAGGTAAACTTTTCACCTTGTGAATTCAGGAACCTTGGAAGTGCGAGCCAAGAGAAACAAGACCGGCGGGACTGACCTCGGGAAAACTGTAACTGACCACAGATACCGCTCATGCTCAAACAAATACGACTCACTGCTGCCCCCTGAGGACCGACAGAGGAATCACTTCATTTATTAAAACTAGGCCGTCCACAAACTTTTGAGTGAAGTGTATCTGAGCACTCTGTGTGTGTGTGAGTGTGTCACTGTGCTGCAGGCCGGTTCTCCATCAGTGTCAGTGATGTTACAGAAGCTGACGCAGAACTTCATTTTAATTGTCTCATTGCACACACACACACACACACACACACACACACACACACACACATGTTTAAACACACTCAAGGCTGCGGAGAGCGTAAAGGCTTTAATTGTGTTCAAGGCAAAACTACAGGGACACGAGCACACACACTCTCCTTCACACACAGACTCGTATAACTGTCTTTATGGGGTTCTCTCCACTTGTGTAACAGTTTGATCACCTCTCTATACTAGAATTAGTTTTTAAAAAAATAAATAAATAAATAAACAAGTCAAATAAAACAAATGCATAAAAATAAACTGTACAGGGAAAATAATAATAATAATAATAATAATAATAATAATCATTTCATTTCATATTCAATTTCAAATTTGTTTCCATAAGTAGAGAAACATGTTATTTTTCAAGCATTTCTTGTTCAGCAAACAAAGAGAGTTAAAGCTTAAAGCAGGCCAGTTGGTCATGTTTTCCATCACTGCTGTACATTTGGTTCCCACAAAGAGACACACACACACACACACACACTCAAACACACACACACATAGTATTCAAATGCGAGGCCAGTAGGAGAACATTATAATCCCTCAGCAGGCAATCGCTCTGCAGTCAGCACACATTCACACACAGCCACATTCACATTCTACAGTCAGCACTGGCTCTGACTGAAGTCTAATCCCTGCTGGCTGGCCACTGCGGTCAGCCCCCGTGTCTACTTTCTGTAGTCGCATCATTATGCTCATTGCATTAGTCCTGCAATCCCCCAGGGGTCAGTCTAAACTGGGCCCAGGCTTTTCTCTGCACCTCCACATACGACTGAGACTAATACTCTTACTGCCGCGCTGTACCGTCCGGGTCATTGTTGCTGCAGGACTGTGCCGGGAGCAGCCTGACCAGTGGAGGGTCCAGGTCAGTGAGTCTCAGGGTGTTCGCCACAGTCGACCGTCGAAACTTGACATTTTCTCTGCCGTGACGAAAGAACAGTTCCACGTTGGTTCTGGAGCTTCCACTTAAGGAAATGTCAATAACAGGTCACAGATTCTGAGCTTTGTTCCAAATGGTTTCCGAAGTTTCCACTTGAGGTAAAGGTCAGGAACGTAACGAGTGCATGACAATTCTTATGCATAGCTTCCATATGTGGAAAAAAGGTACAAGCTCAGGGAAATTTTCAGGGTTGTAGGAGAAGGTCCCACTTACATAAAGGTCAGTAACAATCAGAAAATTGATTCCAACATTCCCATCTGGGTATAGGTCAATCACATACTCCAAAATTCAGAAAATTGTTCACAATTGTTTCCAGCATTCTCACTTGGGTCTAGGTCAGTCACATACTCCAACATTCAGAAAATTGTTCCCTTTTGTTTCCAACATTCTTACTTTGGTATAGGTCAGTCACATACTCCAACATTCATAAAATTGTTCCCAATTGTTTCCAACATTCCCATCTGGGTATAGGTCAGTCACAAACTACAAAATTCAGAAAATTGTTCCCAATTGTTTCCAACATTCCTACTTGGGTATAGGTCAGTCACATACTCCAAAATTCAGAAAATTGTTCCAAATTGTTTCCAACATTCTCACTCGGGTACAGGTCAGTCACAAACTGCAAAATTTAGAAAATTGTTCAAAATTGTTTCCAACATTCCCATCTGGGTATAGGTCAGTCACAAACTACAAAATTTAGAAAATTGTTCAAAATTGTTTCCAACATTCCCATCTGGGTATAGGTCAGTCACATGCTCCAAATTCAGAAAATTGTTCCCAATTGTTTCCAACATTCCCACTTGGGTATAGGTCAGTCATAGGAATCGTATTGTTTCCAGCTGGATACATTTCCATAACATGTTGCAAACTCAGAAAACTATTTCAGATTGTTTTGAAAGTTTCTTGAAATCAATGTCTCTAGCAAATTGCAAACTCCAAAAACGTTCCCAATTCAGTGACTCAGCAACAGGACAATAAAAATTGTTTCAAAACCCGGAAATACTTCTGGATTGATTCTGAAGTTCCGACTTCTTTAACGGTCAGTGGAAAAATTGTGAACACAGAAAATGGTTCTGTATTGTTTTTGAAGTTCTCACTTGGACAAAATCGTTACCTCAGAAAACTGTTCACGAAACCCTGAAATAGTTCCAAATTGATTATGACGTTCCGAATAGATTCCGAAGTTCCAGCTTCTTAAGTCAGTGGAAAAATGGTGAACCCAGAAAATTGTTCTGTATTGTTTTTGAAGGTCCCACATGGGTAAAGATACAACCTCAGAAAACTATTCGGAATCATTTCCGAAGTTTCCACTTTTACCTAAAGTTTAGGAAAAAGTCGTAAGTTCAGGAAATTGATCCGTATTGTTTCCACTTGAGTGAATTTCATGTTGCAAACTCTTCCTAAAGTTTCTTTTTTAGTGAATTGTTTTCTGAACTTCCCGATTGAGCAGCTGTGTAAAAAGACCATTACAACAAACGCTCCAAATTGTTCCCAAAGTGCCAAACCCGGCAAATCATTCCGAACTGATTCCGAAGTTCCAGCTTCTTTACCTGTCGATGTTAGTTATTCTCCCAGTTTTGACTCGGTTAAAGTTCAGTTACAAATAATTTGCAGGACTTGTTTCCAAAGTTTCCGCTTGGATACATTTCAGGAAGCAGTCTCAGAGAATTGCTCGGGATTCCCGAAGTTCCCGCTTGACGTTTATGTTGCAGCTCTTTAGTTTTGAGCTTGTTTTATTAAGTACATTTATATTCCGGCCTTGCGCGGCGGCGGCACACAGACCTGCAAGATTTCAGATGTTTTATGAAAACATTGCTGCTGTTTGGTCGCGCGGCTGCGGCTGTTAACTCTGCCGGAGCGCCGCTGTGTTTCCGCTCGTTCCGCTGCTCCGGCTCGGCGTGCGTGTTTAGTGCTGCTGCTGTTTGTGAATTAAACATGGTTTTAGCCCGAAGGAGCGCAAATCAACAGCGCCTGTGTGAGCGCCACGCCGCGCCAGCACAAAGGCTATTGTGAGAGCGCTCGTCACCAGCGCTGAGTGAGTGAGCGAGCGTGTATGTGTGAGTGTGTGTGTGTGTGTGTGTGTGTCTGTGCTGT
>CM038724.1:16528106-16540606 GCA_021613375.1 Megaleporinus macrocephalus | reverse complement strand
AGAATTCCTTTCTTTTTTCTTTCAAAGATTTGAGAAACATCTTCCCAAACAATCCTAGAATTTTCCCTCATCCCACTTTTACAATCCATTCCAGATCATTTCTGAGAGATTCCTCTCTTATTCTGATGGACATAACCCACAAGTCTAGACTGCCTTCCAGAAGGTTTTGTACTCCACTGTGGACATACCTGTTCTGATAGAAAGGCCTTTGGAGAATTCCTGGTCGGGAGAAAAATGTGGCATTCCTTTAAGGAATGTGTTCCAGAAGTGTCTCGGAATGTTCCAGACCTCCACCCTAACAAGTTCTAGAATTTTCTTTCAGTAGATTCACTACTTTAAAGTGCCCGTAGGTGTGAGTGAGTGTGAGTGTGTGTTGGCCATGTGATGGACTGCTGACCTGTCCATGGTGTACCCCACCTTCGCCCAATGACGCTGGGATTGGCTCCAGCCTCCCCCCCGTGACCCATGGATAATGGATAGATGGATGGATGGATGGAAGGACTGGAGGGCAGATCTGTCAATCACAGCTCTCGACAGTCCTGCCACGGTCATAACAGTTGAGTGGGCTGAGTATGTGACCCGTGCAGGACAGACGTTCGGTTACCAGCGTTTTCAACGGGCTTTAAAATCTATGGTTTTAATATGACAGTGATGACACACAGTCTCTCTCTCTCTCTCTCTCTCTCTCTCTCTTTCTTTCTCTCTGTCTCTCGGTTTCCGTTCTGGAAGCTGCCTTTCACACTTCTTTCCTACTGTTCTTTGTTCACATCACTTGATCCATTATGTCCGTAAATGTCAGTCTCTTTTTCTCCGGCTCCGCATTCCACTCTCTCTCTCTCTCTCCGTGAGAAGCCACAGCTCCATACAAGCCCGCTCCTCTTCTTCTTCTTCCTCCTCTCCTCCTTAAGAACCTTCAGCACTGAGGCTTCCTTTGACTGGAGTGGACTTTCAGCATTAAAGCAGCTGTGAAAGACACGTTTCAATCCATTCAACCAACAAACTGGTTGGTCAATATCAGTACCTGTATCATTAACGTAACATACTGGTAACTCAGTCCGTACTGTACTGGTCATTTACATTGAGGTTAAAACTTCACCCCTTTTCTTTGGTTTTAATGAGTGGAAATTAAACACACAGTAATAGGTGAACTTCACCTGTTTAGAGATCCTGCCAGGCCACTGTGGAACACCTGGAATACCAAAGCAGGCCACCTTGAATATCATAGCAGTGGCCTAGCAGCATCTTTAGCAGCCAACTGGGATGTCTTATTGATGGCCTAGCCACACTGTAATGGCCACCTGGAATACTACAGCAAAGGCCTGGCAGCATCTTAAATCTTTACCAACCACGGCCTAGCAACACCATAGTGGCCATCTGAAGTAACGTCCTGGTGGCATCTTTAGCAGCCACCTGGGATATCATGTTGATGGTCATGCAACACCATAGTGGCCACCTGGAATACCATAGCAGTGACTTTGCAGCATCTTTAATCTGTAGCAACCACCTGGGATATCATATTGATGGCCATGCAACACTGTAGTGGCCACCTGGAATACCATAGCAGTGGCTTTGCAGCATCTTTAATATTTAGCAACCACCTGGTACATCACATTAAAGGCCTAGAAACATAATAGCAGCCATCTGGAGTACCGTATAAGTGTCCTGGCCGCATCCTTAGCAACCACCTGGGGCATCATATCAAAGGTCTAGCAACACAGTAGCGGCCACCTAGAATTCCATAAGAGTGGCCTGGCAGCATCCTTAGCAACCACCTGGGACGTCATATCAAAGGTCTAGCAACACAGTAGCGGCCACCTAGAGTACCATAGAAGTGGCCTGGCTGTATCATTAGCAATCACCTGGGACATCATATCAAAGGTCTAGCCACTCCATAGCAGTTACCTGGAATATAGTATTTAAGTCCTTGCAACTCCATAACAGCCACCTGGAATACGATAGCAGTGGCCTGGCTGCATCCTTAGCAACCACCTGGGACATCATATCAAAGGTCTAACAACACAGTAGCGGCCACCTAGAATACCACAGCAGAGGCCTGGCAGCATCCTTAGCAACCACCTGGGACATCATATCAAAGGTCTAGCAACACAGGACCGGCCACCTAGAATACCATAGCAATGGCCTGGCTGCATCATTAGCAACCACCTGGGACATCATATCAAAGGTCTAGCCACTCCATAGCAGCCACCTGGAATATAGTATTTAAGTCCTTGCAACTCCATAACAGCCACCTGGAATACGATAGCAGTGGCCTGGCTGCATCCTTAGCAACCACCTGGGACATCATATCAAAGGTCTAACAACACAGTAGCGGCCACCTAGAATACCATAGCAGTGGCCTGGCTGCATCATTAGCAACCACTTGGGACATCATATCAAAGGTCTAGCAACACAGGACCGGCCACCTAGAATACCATAGCAGTGGCCTGGCTGCATCATTAGCATCCACTTGGGACATCATATCAGAGGTCTAGCAACACAGGACCGGCCACCTAGAATACCATAGCAATGGCCTGGCTGCATCATTAGCAACCACCTGGGACATCATATCAGAGGTCTAGCAACACTATAACGGCCACCTGGAATATAGTATTTAAGTCCTTGCAACTCCATAGCAGCCACCTGGAATACGATAGCAGTGGCCTGGCTGCATCCTTAGCGACCACCTGGGACATCATATCAAAGGTCTAGCAACACAGTAGCGGCCACCTAGAATACCATAGCAGAGGCCTGGCAGCATCCTTAGCAACCACCTGGGACATCATATCAAAGGTCTAGCAACACAGGACCGGCCACCTAGAATACCATAGCAATGGCCTGGCTGCATCATTAGCAACCACCTGGGACATCATATCAAAGGTCTAGCCACTCCATAGCAGCCACCTGGAATATAGTATTTAAGTCCTTGCAACTCCATAGCAGCCACCTGGAATACAATAACAGTAGCCTGCCGGCATCTTTAGCAACTACTTGGGATATCGTATTGACGGCCGAGCAACTCCATAGCAACCACCTGGGATGCCAAATCAACAAGTTATGTCAATAACTACCTGAAACAATCTGAAAACCCATATCAACCTTGTAGGTAGGTTTTCATAGTCTCCACATGCCAGTGGTCCCATTTCACTTGAACTATTGGCTGCACTGCCTCCACAGTTTCCGGTGGTACCGTTCCGCTCCATCCGTATCCGTAAGCTCTGCCGACCATCCCCCTGTGCTTTACACTGCAGTGGATGCAGCAGGTTTACTCCGACACCGAGTGATTTAAGGGTAAGTCTCAGCAGGAGGGCCCGCTGGAGGACTACCCCACAGCCGGGGTGTTTGCTTAACAACTGTTTGACCACGTTCACAGCCCTAATGCGGTGGGATGGGAGCGCTAAGCACCACGGGGGGGAGCTTGTATGTGTGTGTGAGAGAGAGAGAGGGTCCTGCTCATTATGCCTAATGTCTGTAATGAGAGATGGTTCTCTGATAAATGTGAATATAATAAGCGGCACAACAATAAATCACCCGCAGCAGCGCATTAGCGCGATTGCGGCGCTCCGGCTCTGCCTGCTTGCGCGATGAGAGATATCTTGGCTCTTTTTCGGGAACCTTGTTTACTCATATCGGCGAAGAGTGAGTCACTGGCTCACTCGCGCACACGCCGCGCTTCTTAATGAGATGCACACGGGCTGGGTTTAGGGCGCCGGCGATGGGCGGGTGGGCGAGCGTCAGCCGCTCGGATTATTGGCACCGGCGTCGTGTCGGGATCGATCGGTATGAATATTGAACGAGTGTTTATGCATTGTGATGCGCTCGCGGTACATCAATAACACAGATGGAGGTAAATAACGAAGTCATTACTCAACCGCCGCACAGTGACTGTCTTATTAGTTTGGGGGCTTTGAAGCGCCGCTCTTAGAGCCATACATTTTCTCTGTGTTGGGCATCATATGGTGCTGTTTGTGTTTACATACATATCATATACATGACAAATATGATAGCCAATCATGATACCAGATAAAGAGGGCCCAGCCAACCAACATTTGTTGCTGCTGATCCCTATACTGGTGGGTTGGTTGGGATGATATAATGGATGCTGTCTAATATCTTGGGGTATCAGAATTGAGAGACTGTCAAACGGCTGCAAATACAAAAACTCAAGTAGGGAACATTCGTTGTGGACCACTGTTGATTGTTTCTGAGAACTTAATTGAGTTTCCTGATTGCTGTTCATAGTTTTTGGTAAGTTGTTGATTTGGCATCCCAGGTGGTTGCTGAAGATGCTGCCAGGATACTACTATAGTATTCCTATTGGCTGCTAAGGAGTTGCTAAGCCTTTGATGTAAAATTCCCTGGTGGTTGCTAAAGATGCTGCCAGGATACTACTATAGATTCCTACTGGCTGCTATGGAGTTGGAGTTGCTAAGCCTTTGTTATGAAATCCCAGGTGGTTGCTGAAGATGCTGCCAGGATACTACTATAGTATTCCTACTGGCTACTACGGAGTTGCTAAGCCTTTGGTATGAAATCCCAGGTGGTTGCTAAAGATGCTGCCGGAATACTACTATAGTATTCCAAGTGGCTGCTGTGGAGTTGCTAAGCCTTTGGTATGAAATCCTAGGTGGTTGCTAAAGATGCTGCCAGGATACTACTATAGTATTCCTACTGGCTGCTATGGAGTTGCTAAGCCTTTAGTATGAAATCCCAGGTGGTTGCTAAAGATGCTGCCAGGATACTACTATAGTATTCCTACTGGCTGCTATGGATTTGCTAAGCCTTTGGTATGAAATCCCAGGTGGATGCTAAAGATGCTGCCAGGATACTACTATAGTATTCCTACTGGCTGCTATGGAGTTGCTAAGTCTTTGATATGAAATCCCAGGTGGATGCTAAAGATGCTGCCAGGATACTACTATAGTATTCCTACTGGCTGCTATGGAGTTGCTAAGTCTTTGATATGAAATCCCAGGTGGTTGCTAAAGATGCTGCCAGGATACTACTATAGTATTCCTACTGGCTGCTATGGAGTTGCTAAGTCTTTGATATGAAATCCCAGGTGGTTGCTAAAGATGCTGCCAGGATACTACTATGGTATTCCTACTGGCTGCTATGGAGTTGCTAAGCCTTTGGTATGAAATCCCAGGTGGTTGCTAAAGATGCTGCCAGGATACTACTATAGTATTCCTACTGGCTGCTATGGAGTTGCTAAGCCTTTGGTATGAAATCCCAGGTGGTTGCTAAAGATGCTGCCAGGATACTACTATAGTATTCCTACTGGCTGCTATGGAGTTGCTAAGCCTTTGATACGAAATCCCAGATGGTTGCTAAAGATGCTGCCAGGATACTGAATACTATGGTATTCTAGGCGGTCGCTATGGAGTTGCAATGACTTCACACTGGTCCTACAACTGCTAATCTGCTGCACTTGTAGGAGTCTCTGTCCGTTCCTATCTACAGAACTGCTATAACCCTGATATGTTGGTGGGCTTTCTCACTTCAATGCCACTATCTCTCGAGATTTCTTCTGCTTCAAGCATTTCTTGTAGACTTAAGCTGGTCAGTGAAGGTCCTTCCGTCTGTTGCGGTTCACTTCACATACTGATGCAGGAACAATCTCCCTTAGAACTTCTTGATACTGTCCAAACTTTACTTGATCACAAGTTTACCATGGTTCAACAGCAGCACCAAACTGCCGCCACCATGCTTCACAGGTGTGATTGTTATGTTATAATGTAGCCTGTCCTCATAACGTTACTACTCTGAGCTCCAGCCCTCCAGAGAACCTGCTCCACAGCTTCACAGCCCACCACTGGGACGCCTTATACCCCCTCTAGCTAACTGGCATCGTGCACCGTGACCTTAGGTTATAGACCTATAGTCTATTGGTCAGCGCTTTTTTACAGAAGGTTAAACAAGCCACAAATTATGTTGACACATGATGTTGTTTCTCCTCAGGCTCCAACGCCGCTCTGCTCTTCTCTCTGCTGGACTCTGCTGATGGAGTGTTCTCTGTGGACGAGGCGTCTGGCGTCCTGTTTCTGGACTCGGCTCTGGACCGCGAGCTCCGCTCCTCGTACACGCTCCGGGCTCGCGTGACCGACCGTGGCTCGCCCCGCCCACTCTCCTCCATCTGCACCGTCTCCGTCTCAGTGCTGGACATCAACCACGACCCGCCCGTGTTCCAGCGGCGCGAGTACGCCGCCGCAGTGCCCGAGGACATTACCGTGGGAACGCAGGTGCTGCGGGTGCAGGCGCTGAGCCGGGACGCCGAGTCCGGGGACCACATCACCTACAGCATCGTTAATGGCAACGAGAGGGGGGCCTTCAGCGTGGACCCACGCAACGGTCAGTGCAGACAATCTACCAAACCTACCAAATGTGCCTAGAAACACATGTGACTGTGAATCATTGGCTTGGATTGTAATATCCTTTCTCGCCTGCAGGTGGCATCTTCGTGATTGAGCCTCTGGATTACGAGACCTCTCACGAGTTCTATCTGACGGTGGAGGCCACGGACGGAGGCACGCCGGCGCTGAGCGACATGGCCACCGTCAACATCAACGTGACGGACGTCAACGACAACAGTCCAGTGTTCGGCCAGGCTGTGTACGCCGCCGTGGTCAGCGAGGACGCAGAGCTGGGGAAGACTATACTGACCGTGAGTCTCTCCTGATTCGGGAAACATTCACACCCCCCATTCAGGTTTCAACCAATGAGCCTTAGCAGGTCGACTAAAGCAGGTGTGTGTCTGTGTGTGTGTGTGTTTGAAGGTCGTGGCTGATGACGCAGATGGTCCATCCAACAACCAGGTGCGCTACTCCATCATTGACGGCAACCAAGGCAGCCCGTTCACCATCGACCCGTTGAAAGGAGAGGTCAAGGTGGCCCGTCAGCTGGACAGAGAGAAGGTTGGGAACACAAACACTTGCCAAGCATCGGGTTAAGACTGAATACAATATGATGCTGCACATAAAATAGTATCAATACTCATATCACACCACAATGTGATATATTACAAAACAGTGTTCACTGTAGTACAATAATCACAGTAAACTACACCACAATGTGATATATTACAAAACAGTGTTCAATGCAGTGCAATAATCACAGTACACTACACCACAATGTGATATATTACAAAACAGTGTTCACTGTAGTACAATAATCACAGTACACTACACCACAATGTGATATATTACAAAACAGTGTTCAATGCAGTGCAATAATCACAGTACACTACACCACAATGTGATATATTACAAAACAGTGTTCACTGTAGTACAATAATCACAGTAAACTACACCACAATGTGATATATTACAAAACAGTGTTCACTGTAGTACAATAATCACAGTAAACTACACCACAATGTGATATATTACAAAACAGTGTTCAATGCAGTGCAATAATCACAGTACACTACACCACAATGTGATATATTACAAAACAGTGTTCACTGTAGTACAATAATCACAGTACACTACACCACAATGTGATATATTACAAAACAGTGTTCAATGCAGTGCAATAATCACAGTACACTACACCACAATGTGATATATTACAAAACAGTGTTCAATGCACAGCAATAATCACAGTACACTACACCACAATGTGATATAGTACAAAACAGTGTTCACTGTAGTACAATAATCACAGTACACTACACCTCAATGTGATATATTACAAAACAGTGTTCAATGCAGTGCAATAATCACAGTACACTACACCACAATGTGATATATTACAAAACAGTCTTCACTGTAGTACAATAATCACAGTACACTACACCACAGTGTGATATATTACAAAACAGTCTTCACTGTAGTACAATAATCACAATACACTACACCACAATGTGATATATTACAAAACAGTGTTCACTGTAGTACAATAATCACAATACACTACACCACAATGTGATATATTACAAAACAGTGTTCACTGTAGTACAATAATCACAATACACTACACCACAGTGTGATATATTACGATGCTAAATTCATAAAAAGCTGAACAATCCATGTCATATACATGTGATATATCATATACATGTGATATACAATAAAATAATTATAATAACTATAAAAACATGAGATATTACAATACTGAACACATTACAATATAATAATTGTTACAATACATATGTCACAGTATGATACTCATAATGTTATAATAATTTAAAGTACAATACATTACAAAACATAACATTAGATATTTATTATAGTACAATAATCACAATACATATCACAGTATGATAATTATAATGTCATAATAATTTAAAACTTTACAAAGCTTTGCAGTAGATACTTTGAGTATGTTAATCACCATACATATGTCACAGTATACATTACAGAATATCACAGTGGATACTTATGAAAGTACAATAATCATAATACATATGTCGCAATATTATACTTAAAATGCTATAATTATTATAATACATTACAGAATATCACAGTGGATACTTATTACAGTACAATAATCATAATACATATGTTGCAATATTATACTTAAAATGCTATAATAATTACAATACATTACAGAATATCACAGTGGATACTTATTACAGTACAATAATCATAATACATATGTCGCAATATTATACTTAAAATGCTATAATAATTACAATACAATACATTACAGAATATCACAGTGGATACTTATTACAGTACAATAATCATAATACATATGTCGCAATATTATACTTAAAATGCTATAATAATTACAATACATTACAGAATATCACAGTGGATACTCATTACAGTACAATAATCATAATACATGCCGCAATTTGATACTTGAAATGTTATAGTAATTACAATACATTACTGAATATCACAGTAGATACTCATTACAGTACAGTAATCACAATACACATGTCGCAATATTATACTTGAAATGTTATAATAATTACAATACATTACAGAATATCACAGTGGATACTTATTATAGTACAATACTCACAATACTAATGTCGCAATATTATACTAAAAATGTTATAGTAATTACAATACATTACCGAGTATCACAGTGGATACTTATTACAGTACAATAATCACAATACATATGTCGCAATATGATACTTGAAATGTTATAATAATTACAATACATTACAGAATATCACAGTAGATACTTATTATAGTACAATAATCACAATACATATGTCGCAATTTGATACTTGAAATGTTATAGTAATTACAATACATTACAGAATATCACAGTACATACTTTTTACAGCACTATAATCACAATACATATGCCGCAATATTATGCTTAAAATGTTATAATTACAATACTTTACAGAATATCACAGTAGATACTTATTATAGTACAGTAATCACAATACATGTCACAACATTACACTTGAAATGTTATAATAATCACAATACATATGTCCCAATATGATACTTGAAATGTTATAATAATTACAATACAATACATTACAGTATTATTGTACTATATTACAGTGTGATAATCACAGTGCACTATGGTGATATGTGCTCCATTATAAATGAATGAATGAATGAATGGAGGTCATTTCAAGAGCTCGAAGTTACAGTAATAACAAATGTGATGTACGTTTGCGCAGACGTCTGGATACACGCTGACCGTGATGGCATCCGACGGTGGAAGTCCGGCCCACTCCAGCAGCGCCACCATCAACATCGACGTGTCGGACGTCAACGACAACCCGCCGGTTTTCTCCCAGAGTAACTACAGCATCATCATACAGGTCAGAGCCACGAGTGTGTTTCACCACCGAAGATATTCAGCATTAGAGGTTTATCAATATAGACCTCGATTACATCACAGTCGGCCCTTAAAGTGAGACCCTGAGCTTTCAGGCTTGTCTGGCTTTGATAAGATTAGATGAGGTCCAGTGTAGATCTTTGGTCCATGACATTAACACTGTTCTCTGCATCTGTCCTGCAGGAGAACCGTCCGGTGGGCACCAGCATCCTCCAGCTGACCGTGTCCGACCGGGACGCCTCCCACAACGGGCCACCCTTCGCCTTCAACATCGTGAGCGGCGACGAGAACAGCGTCTTCCACATCACGCCGCAGGGCACGCTGCTCTCCAAGGCGACTCTGAGCCGCCGGACAAGAGATCACTATCTGCTGCAGACGCGGGTGAGCCTCATAGAGAACCTGGCTGGTCATACGGGAGTTCCATGCTATGTTTATTCTTGTTTCTTTCTCTAATTATCTCTCGTTCTTTGTCTCCTCTGCGCCTCTCTCTCTCTCTGTATATTCCCTAGTAGCAGCAGCAGTACAGGGTTTTTGCAGCAGGGTTCTAAACTGCTGATGTATTCACTTCTTTTTTTTCTCCTCCTCCCTCGTCGTTCCCTCGGCGCTCGCTGATACTGATGTACACGCTGCTGCTGGGAGCCGTAATGATCCGTCCTCTAATGATTATTGCCGCTAATCTGCTACAAACGTTACTTGGCAGTCTTAATTGTGGGAGTAATAAAGGCTCGAGGGCTCCCTCCGCTGGCTGCAAGCGCTCCTGGCCCTTAATGAGTTCCAGCATGAGTCAGTTATTAAGATATAAAAAGAATGGAAGCAGGCGTCATGATGTTCACACTCACAAACGTAGCCATTGATAAGCACCAGTCAGCCTACATGTGTTCATATGTGATGTTGAGGAAGTTTTCTTTGGGGTCTACTTTTCCTCACAAGGCCCTGCATGTATCCCTCCACCGTGAATGGACTTTGGCCAAAACCTTCCCAACACTGTCATAAAACCATGTAGTAGCCAGTGTGTTCATAACCACTTCATGTAATAACGTCCAACGAGGGAGCTTTTATAAGTGGACGTCTGGTTCCATTCACCTCCACTGTGAACAGTTCTGGTTCAGTATGTTTATCTAGAACGGAGCATTTCAGACCTGATCACTTACATCTCAGCTGTTTAATTCTACTGAACATGTTCAAACATTAAAATTTCTGTATTATTTTTTATATTAAATTAAATGTAATTAAATTTTATATTCAAACTGTTCCTTTAACTAGTGATTCTGAATCTTGACTCCTTTTATGAGTTGGACTGATTTTGGTGATTCTGAATCTTGATTCCTTTTATGAACTGGACTGATTTTGGTGATTCTGAATCTTGACTCCTTTTATGAATTTTGAATCTTGACTCCTTTTATGAACTGGACTGATTGTGGTGATTCTGAATCTTGATTCCTTTTATGAACTGGACTGATTGTGGTGATTCTGAATCTTGATTCATTTTATGAATTTTGAATCTTGACTCCTTTTATGAACTGGACTGATTTTGGTGATTCTGAATCTTGACTCCTTTTATGAACTGGACTGATTTTGGTGATTCTGAATCTTGACTCCTTTTATGAATTTTGAATCTTGACTCCTTTTATGAACTGGACTGATTTTGGTGATTCTGAATCTTGACTCCTTTTATGAACTGGACTGATTTTGGTGATTCTGAATCTTGACTCCTTTTATGAACTGGACTGATTTTGGTGATTCTGAATCTTGACTCCTTTTATGAACTGGACTGATTTTGGTGATTCTGAATCTTGACTCCTTTTATGAACTGGACTGATTTTGGTGATTCTGAATCTTGACTCCTCTTATGAACTGGACTGATTGTGGTGATTCTGAATCTTGATTCCTTTTATGAACTGAACTGATTGTGGTGATTCTGAATCTTGATTCCTTTTATGAACTGGACTGATTGTGGTGATTCTGAATCTTGATTCCTTTTATGAACTGGACTGATTTTGGTGATTCTGAATCTTGATTCCTTTTATGAACTGGACTGATTTTGATGATTCTGAATCTTGATTCATTTTATGAATTCTGAATCTTGATTCCTTTTATGAATTCTGAATCTTGACTCCTCTTATGAACTGGACTGATTGTGGTGATTCTGAATCGTGACTCCTTTTATGAACTGGACTGATTGTGGTGATTCAGAATCTTGACTCCTTTTATGAACTGGACTGATTTTGGTGATTCTGAATCTTGACTCCTTTTATGAACTGGACTGATTAGTGATTCTGAATCTTGACTCACTCTCTCTCTCCCTATTGGCTCAGGTTTCGGACAGCGGCCGTCCTCCTCTGTCCTCCTCCGTGTTCATCAGCGTCCGTCTGGTGGAGGAGAGCGTCCACCCTCCGGCTGTCCTCCCACTGGACGTCTTCATCACCACGGCATCTGACGAGTACCCGGGCGGCGTCCTGGGCAAGATCCACGCCACCGACCAGGATGTGTACGACACCTTGACGTACAGCCTCGCCCCTGATAGCTCCGCCCCCTCATCTCCGAGCTCCGCCCCTCTCTTCTCCGTCTCCCCCGCCGACGGCAAGCTGGTGGCTCTCTCCGGCCTGGACGGCGGCCAGTACACGCTGAACGCCACGGTGACGGACGGCCGCTTCACCTCGTCCGCCCGGGTCAGCGTCCACGTGCGCCGGGCCGCCGCCCACATGCTGGAGAACTCCATCGGCGTCCGGTTCGCTGCCATCGCC
>CM038724.1:16293106-16523106 GCA_021613375.1 Megaleporinus macrocephalus | reverse complement strand
CTGCAGTGTGTGTAGTGTTTACAGTCTGACAGTAATAACTGTGTAGTGATTATAATCCAGTATGAATCTGCAGTGTGTGTGTAGTGTTTACAGTCTGACAGTAATAACTGTGTAGTGATTATAATCCAGTATGAATCTGCAGTGTGTGTAGTGTTTATAGTCTGACAGTAATAACTGTGTAGTGATTATAATCCAGTATGAATCTGCAGTGTGTGTAGTGTTTACAGTCTGACAGTAATAACTGTGTAGTGATTATAATCCAGTATGAATCTGCAGTGTGTGTAGTGTTTATAGTCTGACAGTAATAACTGTGTAGTGATTATAATCCAGTATGAATCTGCAGTGTGTGTGTAGTGTTTACAGTCTGACAGTAATAACTGTGTAGTGATTATAATCCAGTATGAATCTGCAGTGTGTGTAGTGTTTACAGTCTGACAGTAATAACGGTGTAGTGATGATAATCCAGTATGAATCTGCAGTGTGTGTAGTTTACAGTCTGACAGTAATAACTGTGTAGTGATTATAATCCAGTATGAATCTGCAGTGTGTGTGTAGTGTTTACAGTCTGACAGTAATAACGGTGTAGTGATGATAATCCAGTATGAATCTGCAGTGTGTGTAGTTTACAGTCTGACAGTAATAACTGTGTAGTGATGATAATCCAGTATGAATCTGCAGTGTGTGTGTAGTGTTTACAGTCTGACAGTAATAACTGTGTAGTGATTATAATCCAGTATGAATCTGCAGTGTGTGTAGTGTTTACAGTCTGACAGTAATAACGGTGTAGTGATGATAATCCAGTATGAATCTGCAGTGTGTGTAGTTTACAGTCTGACAGTAATAACTGTGTAGTGATGATAATCCAGTATGAATCTGCAGAGTGTGTAGTGTTTACAGTCTGACAGTAATGACTGTGGAGTGATTATCCAGTATGAATTTTACAGTGTCTACAGTGGGCTGATAACGTGAATCAGGTCCTGAAATATTACAGTACACATGAACTGGTTCAGCTCTAATAGAGTTTTAATACAGACACACACTCAGAGACCACTCGTATAGGAAAGTGAAAGTTTAGTCACTTTCTACACATGCTCATCACCAGACGTTCTAATAGTGAACACAGAATATTACAATATTAAAATACTTCATATTTATAACTCTTACCGCTGATGGGAAGATCTGTTCTCACCACTAGTTTCTCTTCTCCCACGCTCTGTCCATTCTGTCCTCCATACAGAGGCCTTGAGAGTCTCTCTGTTTCAGTCTGTCAGAAAAGAGAAAGAGGGTTATTTTAGTGGTGGGAGTGACAGCGACGCAACTTTCTCACAGAGAGAGAGAGAGAGAGAGAGAGAGAGAGAGAGAGAGAAAGAGAGAGAGAGAAAGAAAGAGAGAGAGAAAGAGACAGAGAAAGAGAGAGAGAGACAGAGAGAAAGAGAGAGATAGAGAGAGACAGAGAGAAAGAGAGAGAGAGAGAGAGAGAGAGACAGAGAGAGAGAGAAAGAGAGAGAGAGAGAGAGAGGGAGAGAGAGAGAGAGACAGAGAGAGAGAGAGAGAGAGAGAGAGAGAGAGAGAGAGAGAGAGAGAGAGAGAAAGAGAGAGAGACGCTATCTGTTATTATTATATCATTACGGCACCCTGCTATTTCAGCCTACAGCCTAAAGCAGCACACACACATACAGATTATTTACACAGACACACACACACACCACACACACACACACCACATACACACACACACACACACACCACATACACACACACTCACAATTCACACACACACACAGATCATTCACACACACACACACCACATACAGATCTTTCACACACAAACACCACATACAGATCTTTCACACACACCACATACAGATCTTTCACACACACACACACACACACAGAACTTTCACACACACACACCACATACAGATCTTTCACACACACACGCCACATACAGATCTTTCACACACACACACACACACACACACACACACACACACATACACACACACACACACAGACATACGTAGACATACGTAGACGTTAGATAAAGACACTCCTACAATGTTGGTATCAATCAGGCGTCTGATATTGATTACTCAGGCCTGGATTTCTGTTTGTAACACATCTATTTCTCCCAGATCGTGAACGGCCGTCTTCAATACAAGTTCGACTGCGGCAGTGGTCCCGGCGTGGTGTCCGTCCACAGCCCGCTGGTCAGCGACGGCGAGTGGCACTCCGTGTCTCTGGAGGTAGACGGGAATTATGCTCGGCTTGTGCTGGATGGGGTCCACGCCGCCTCGGGGAAAGCCCCTGGAACCCTGCGCACACTGAACCTGGACTCCAGCGTGTTCTTCGGGGGCCGCGGTGGTCGGTCTGTGGGGGGCGGCGGCGGGCGCATGGGCCGGAGCCTGCCTGTGACCGGCGGCCTGCGAGGCTGCCTGGAGGCCATTGTGCTCAACGGCCGGGACCTGCCTCTGAGACCGCAGCCCCGCGGACCTCACGGCGTGCTGGAGGAGCTGGTGGAGGCGGCCCCTGGCTGCAACCTCCCTCCTCCGGCCCCCGCCTGCACGAGTAACCCCTGCAGCAACGGAGGGAGCTGCACTGAGCTGCCCAACGGAGGTACGTGGGAAAGAAGTGTATTCTGTCTATGGCAGTGAAGGTTCCATGAATATACATATACTTGATACACTAAATTGTTTTTATTGTATTTATAGGTTTAGATTCTGTTTTTATTTATGATTGTAATTGTATTTTATTCTATTTCTTCATATTATACATACATATGTATGCGTCCATATATTTATGTTTATTATTATTACATATTTTCAGCTTTTACTATTATTATTTATGTTTATTAATTTGTTCATACTGTATATACAATTCATACTGTAATTATTATTATGTTTATTAATAATAAATAATATTTTTAACAACAAATAAAGCAGAATGTGCTAAAATAATAATAAGCCTTGTATATTTATTAGTATAAGTATTAGTATTTGTTTTGATTTATTATTTAAGAGTGTAATTAATTGTTGTGTTGTTATTGTAGGTTACTTCTGTATGTGCAGTGCTCTGTTCATGGGGACTCACTGTGAGGTCAGCATCAGTCCCTGCTCGTCCAACCCCTGTCTGTATGGAGGAACCTGCGTCCCCCGCGGAGACGACTTCTACTGCCAGTGTCGAGGACAGTACTCTGGACAGCGGTGAGAACGGGCGCCTATATAGCTCAATGAGTAACACACTTGATTAGAACGTATTAGTCTTAATTAAGGACAGTTATTAACAGGTATGTACAGGTATTTCTGGACCTTAATGCTGTTGGGTCTTGCGTCTGATCGCTCCTCTCTGCTGTGTTTTGGCCCGTGCCAGGTGTCAGCTAGGTCCGTACTGCACCGAGAACCCCTGTAAGAACAGCGGCCGCTGCATCGACAGCCTGGACGGCCCAGTGTGCGAGTGCGAGCCTGGTTTCCAAGGCGACAGGTAAGCCAGGAGTCTTACAGGTTTCTGAGTCTTATAGGACGTATGAGCTTTATACCTACACAGACCTGTCGGTGTCAACTTGGTGATTGGGCTGTAAAAGTTGGCTAGTTTTTCAGCCACAAAGGATTTCAGGATCAGACAACACAACATCTGACGAATTCCCAGCGTCGGATCAGGACATGAGCTTCGGGAACAGGTTGTGTGGTGTGACATCATCAGCGAACGTCTGGAACGGCCTACGACACCCCAACATAAAGTCTGGCATGTCCAAGTTTTTTGTGCTTTACCATATAGTTTGACGTCTCCTATGACATGTTCTTTGCCGGTGACCAATAGGAGGACAGAGCGCCCTCTGGTGTACATATGTATACATGGAGAAGAGAAGGAGGAACTATGAGCCACAGATCACTGAAATCACAATAACATCCACCTAGAAGTTTAACCACGTCTGTGAAAGTGAAACAGTTATTAACACACATGTTACCTCACGTTCTCTTTGAAGGATAGACAGCTTATACTGTTCTATTCGTGACCCCTTAGGAAGGTAGATTTTTTGTTCTATCCTTTTTCTTTTTGGAACACAAACCCACCAACATCACATGCAGCATTTCCGAAGCCATGATTGACAGTTTTTTTGACTTTTCTCCTCGGCAACCTATGAACTTGTGCAAGACCGTGAATGATAATTGGTAGGCGTCAAACATGTAGTGTTGCCTGTTTCGGGACCAAAGTTCTTGGAGCTATGATTGTCTAATCTGGCATAGTGACCATCTGATTCTGGCATGAAACAGAATGTGAAATGTTTATGCTAATTCCAAATTTCATGCCTGCAACATGTTCCATAAAAGGTTGGGACAGCGACGATATGTTGGTTAGTTTGCTGCTTGTAGTCTGCTGCATATATACATACGGCAACTGTGCTTTCTGTCCCCAGGTGTTTGAGCGACGTGGACGAGTGCATGAAGAACCCGTGCGCTAACGGAGGTCAGTGCCACAACACGTATGGCTCCTTCAGCTGTAACTGCTCCATGGGCTTCGGCGGGCGTCAGTGCGAGCTTCGTGCCGAAGTCCGCAACGACTTCATCTCCACCTCCTGGAACATCGGACTGGAAGAAGTCATCGGCATTGCAGTCTTCATCGCCAGCATCTTCCTCATGGTCCTGCTCTTTGTGCTGATCCGCAAGAGAGCATGCCGGCGCTCCAAATCCGAGCTGTCCCGGGACGACAGCACTAAACGTTTAGGAGGATCATCCGGCCCTCATTCTTTCCTTCAGCGGCCGTACTTCGACTCCAAGCTCAGCAAGAACATCTACTCGGATGTGCCGCCGCAGGTGCCCGTGCGACCCATCTCGTACACTCCTAGCATCCCCAGCGACTCACGGAACAACCTGGACCGGAACTCGTTCGAGGGCTCAGCCATCCCCGAGCACCCCGAGTTCAGCACGTTTAACCCGGACTCCATCCACGGGCACCGCAAGACCGTGGCCGTGTGCAGCGTCGCCCCAAACCTGCCCCCACCGCCACCATCCAACTCTGTCTCGGACAGCGACTCCATCCAGAAGCCCAGTTGGGACTATGACTACGACGGTACAGAGAAACACTCACTATTGCACTAAGCTCTCCAGTAGGGGCATAACGATACACATAGTCTTAGCTTTGGTACAATTTGATTTGATTCTGAGCTCACAAGGTCTATTAATATACTACAAATATACCCCAAAAACCAAAACTCCAGTAGTTTATAAGACCTTTGGAGCAACAGTCCATTCAGTTTAGTGGTTGATATATTATAGTTACACTGCCACCCTCCATAAAGTAGACGGGGGGTCAGTTCCCCACCTGGGGAACCACCTACCACCATGGGTATCTTGGAATTGTATTGTCTTTCTGATATTTGACCCAACATATTTCCAGCCTTCCTTCTTGCTATGATGCTCACCTAACCTTGTACCATGTCTTTCTTGTATACTTGCAGCTAAAGTAGTAGATCTAGACCCGTGCCTCAATAAGAAGGCAGTGGAGGACAGCGCGTGTCACCCCTACAACACCAGGGGGAGCATGTCTGAGGTCCACTCCCTCAGCTCCTTCCAGTCTGAATCCTGCGATGATAACGGTATGTATACATACACACAGAATGACTCCAATAATACCAGGGATGATGTTCATTTAGCTCCTCAGTAACTTAATGATGAGAAATTGAGTCAAGCCTGACCTGTGCACTGCTCCGGCTGTTCATGAGATGGTAGTCCATGCTTTGTGCCTAAGACCCTGTTGGGAACTTCTGGCCTTATTTAATTGGCTTGACAAAGTTGTTCTTCGTTTTATTATTCTAAACTTTTTGTTGCGGTTTTTAAACCATTACACTGTACACATATTAGCAACCACCTGGGATACCACAGCAATGGCTTAGCAAAATCTTAGCAGCCACCTAGACTACCACAGCAATGGCTTAGCAAAATCTTAGCAGCCACCTAGACTACCACAGCAATGGCTTAGCAAAATCTTAGCAGCCACCTAGAATACCACAGCAATGGCTTAGCAAAATCTTAGCAGCCACCTAGAATACCACAGCAATGGCTTAGCAAAATCTTAGCAGCCACCTAGACTACCACAGCAATGGCTTAGCAAAATCTTAGCAGCCACCTAGACTACCACAGCAATGGCTTAGCAAAATCTTAGCAGCCACCTAGACTACCACAGCAATGGCCTAGCAAAATCTCAGCAGCCACCTGGCATACCACAGCAATGGCTTAGCAAAATCTTAGCAGCCACCTGGGATACCACAGAAATGGCCTAGCAAAATCTTAGCTGCCACTTGGGACACCACAGCAGTGGCTTAGCAAAGTCTTAGCATCCACCTGGGAGATCACAGGAATAGCCTAGCAAAATCTTAGTTGCCACCTGGGATAACGTAACAATTACATAGCAAAATCTTAGCAGCCACCTGGGATACCACAGAAATGGCCTAGCAAAATCTTAGCTGCCACTTGGGGCACCACAGCAATAGCCTACTCAAATCTTAGCAACCACCAGGGATAACACAGCAATGGCCTAGCAAAATCTTAGCAGCCACCTGGGATACCACAGAAATGGCCTAGCAAAATCTTAGCTGCCACTTGGGATACCACAGCAATAGCCTAGCAAAAATCTTTGTAGCCACCTTGGATACCACAGCAATGGCCTAGCAAAATCTTTGTAGCCACCTGGGATACGACAGAAATATCCTAGCAAAATCTTAGCTGCCACTTGGGATACCACAGCAACGTCCTACCCAAATCTTAGCAACCTCCTGGGATATAATAGCAATGGGCTAGCCAAGTTTTAGCAGCCAGCTAGAATGCCATAGCAGTGGCCAAGCAACACTTTAGCATCCACCTGGAATTCCATTCCTCACAGCACTTGCCTGCCTGAGATAGCGTAGCAGTGGTCAATCAACAGCAATGACCTAGTAAATTCCTAACAACTACCAGGGATAACGTAGAAACACCTCTTTCTCTGACTATTTATTTAGCAACCCCCAGAAATTTCATAGCAATGACTTTGCCAAGCCAACTTAACGTTCATCCACAGTCGTTCCCATTGCATGTTTATGCTAATGTTTCTTAAAGTCTTCTTATTTATATTGTGAGAGTTTATTGACTCATTCTTTCCTTGAACAGAGCAACTAAAGTAGAAATCACCCAAAAGTGCTGATGTGGCTAACAATCGCATTTTCACGACGCTAACTAGCATGTATTAGCAACATTAGCATTTTTGGGTTTGTTTTTGTATTAGATTATACTGACGGTTGTGATTTACATTGCCGAGTCGATGTTTAAGTTGCAGTAAAGTTTAATAACGTACGTGTACGAGAGAGCACATTGAATTTTTCATTTGTCATGCCTTTCAGAACGGCTAGCTTTAGCATACTAACCCTCTCTTTTTCTTTCTCTCGCTTCTTCTCTGGCTGTAACTGAGTACCTGAGCTGTGTTGATGGGTCATATTACTGTGTTATGTTTCTCTCCCCCTCTTTACTCGCTGCACTGGGACTTTAGCTCCCATTTGGATCAAACCCCACCAAAGACACAGAGCAAGGTTTTAGCTAGCCACCTGCTCGTAAGTCAACACAATCATGTGGAGAAGGAAGGGACGGCCTCGCCCAAGGCCGGTCGAGATTCTCAAGGCATAGAAAAAAGAAAAACCTCCCCCGCTTTTCTGTTTTTCTCAGCCCATTCTTTTTCCATCGCTTCAAGAAGCTGCCAACCTGCTTGCAATGAGGTTGATGATTGATGTGCTTTTTCATTGATCGCAGGGTCTCGGCATGATTTTTGTTTTGCTCTTTTTTTATTCTTTCTGTTCTGCTTGTTGTCTTTCTTTGATTTCTTGTCGAGTCCAGTCGACGCTGCTAGTGGATGGAACTCAGCTGAGCGCATTAAGCAAGGGTATAGAAAGTCCACCTTGTGTTGCATCACCAAATGCTCACCTTTGACCTTCTAAGCCATTCGTTTCAACCCCCGTTTGTGCTTCTTCTCAAACCCGAGCCCTCAAAATAAAACACCCCCTAATTGGCCTGCCCGTGCTCCGCCCACAAATGTGTTACTCACTGGAATTGAACATTTATTGTGAATAATTTAAGGATTTATGAGGTCTGTAATCTTCTATCAACCGGAATACATATGTGTGTGGAGCCTGGACAGTTTGTATTCACTGGGAGGAACTAACCTCTGTCTGGGAATCACTGGAATGTCGCTCAAATCTCATTTTCTGCGGCTTCCGGCTCCGCTGCTCCTTTTCCGTTTCTGCCTGGGGCCGGACAGTCTTCTTTTCCTTTTCTTTCTTTTATCCTTGAGAATTCTCCAGAACCTTCCTTCAGCCCCCACCGTGCTCTCAGTGGCACCCCTCAGCATCTCCGCAGTGTTGTTTGCGATGTGTTTGTCCCCATCATGAGCACTTCACGCCACTACTCCACCATATTACACCGAAACCATGTACATAGTGGACCCACCAAGGTCCTGTGGAGGGCCGCCGGACTGTAAAACGTCCAGGCAGTGGCCCCTCATTGAGCTTGTGTGGAATAGTTCGGTGAGAAATCTTACACAGCTACCCCGAACATAGTCAGTCAGTTAGCCAGTCATGGTGTGTTGGCTGCTTTAGTTGGGCTCTGGGGCTACAAGGCTAATGTTCTGTTTGCCATTGCTTGTTCACCTTTGGACCACCCAGATTACTGTTCTGTGTACAAGCTGTACAAACTACTTTTTAATCTCCTCGTTAATTTTAGACCTGATATTGGCTACATTTTGATCTAAATCATTTCATATCAGGTTTACTTCTTGTAATATGTGTGTTAGTTTAGTTTTCAAGACAAACGTCTCTGAATTTAAACTGAGGGGATTAAACTAGTTAGGAACGCAAGGAAAAATAAATACATTGAACTGTATGTGGAAAACGAGTGATAAAAACACTGGTGCTAGCTTTGTTGTTAGCAGGCCAACGGTGGTCCGCTATCTTCTTGCCATCACGGACACAAGGCTAGGTTGCACTAGCTTTAAACTTGTGGAGTTGTTAGATTCTTCTAACTTGCTTATGTCATTTATGACATGGTATGACACACGGTTAGCTATAAAAGATACACAAACGTTCATAGCATAGCTAAAAACAGGCATAGTAGTTGTCTTGAAACATAGTTTTATGGATAGATTTCATAAATAGCAAGTCTTAGTGTCGAGACAGTGTGTCTAAGATTACCTAACAACTCAACACAGTTTGAGACGAGTGCTAAATGATAAGACAAAGCTAACAGTAAATTAAGCGCCTGTTAAATACATAAGCAAAATAAGCTACCAGTGCAAAAAGTCTCACAGGACTTAAGAACAACAATTTTAAGTGCACTAGCTCTTCGTTAGCTCTTTACCAGACCTTCAGGACTTCTTTCCCCAAAAGCTGTTACAGCACAACACATGTTTGGCTGCAGCATGTTTGGTATCTGGACTTGGAGCGGCAGTGCTAATGTATCTAACAATGGGAGCTAATACACTAACAGTTAGCATTAGCAGAGCCTTTAACTGAGTGGAGTTGTGAAGTAAACATTAGTTGACACTGCATTATCTATAAAAATGGCTTTATGTTGTGCCTGTTTTTAAGACTTTGGTGATGATTTAGGTGTCCAGTTAGCATCGCAGCTAATCGCTGCATAAGCTTCCATTACCATTAGCCACATTAGCCTCATAGCTCCACTGCTGAACATGTCTTGGCTGATTATGTTTGAGGTAAAACGCTTTTTTTCGAGTCAAGCTGTTCTTTTAAGCTGTAGACGGTTTGGAAAGTGTGTGCTTTTGTCGTTCTTTGTTTATCCTCCACTTTGTCTGTGTGGCCGAGTCGTAAACTGAGGCGTGTAATTGTGGGGAAAACAGTCCTGTGTTGGTTCCTTTTTTCCCCCCTCACGGTCGTTTTTTGACTCCTGTGGTTTTGTAAAATGGTTTCCACACTAACGTTAGCTCTCTCTCATCTGCCCCCCCTACCCCCCACACCTACTCCTCCTGCCTCCCCCTTCCCAAAGCCTCCCTTGTGACAGTAATCCACCTGGTCAGCTCTACGGCTGGCTCGGTGGAGACAGAAGGTACTGTTTTATTGTCTCATCAACTCCATGAGTAGCTGTTCCAAATGTCTGTGCTCCAATCTGTGTAGTGATGTCTGGTGTTTATATATGTGTTGGGTGGGGGATTTGAAAGACCACATGGATGCCATTTCTTTTAGCCCCTCTTTAAGCCACAGCAGCCGTCAGAAGTTGCGTTATACTGATTGACTGTATGTTTTTAATGGTAGTAAAGATATTTTGATCTCCCTGCGACCACCTCAACCAGCTTAGCCTCTAGCCTCTAGCAAATGGCCTTCTTAGACCATCTGAAACCAGCCAACAACAAAAGCTGGGTTCATTAGCAGGCCTATTGTTCACAAGGTTGGAAAAATAAAGAATAAATTACCGCTAGCTTTGCATATCAAGATCCAAATTTCCAAAAATGCCAATCGGAATCCCAACCAGAAGCTGTTGTGATGCTAATCTGAGACAGATAATTGAAATAAACGAAGCAGTTAGCTTTTATGGGAGATTTAACAACACAACAAATGTAGCAGCCGCAGACTCATATATTTTCATTCCTCATATATCATGTGATGCACAAAATAGAGCATTTCTGTCGAAGTAAATGGCATAAATGTGTTCTCTAGAGGTGTTCTCTCTCTTTCTTTCTTTCTTTCTTTCTCTCTCATCTTCTCTCACACTCTAGACATAGTTAACTGACATCGTTCTTTCTCGTTTTTTCTGTTCTTTGCTTTCGTCTAAAGAGTCGTTCTCGCCTCATGAGCTCAAGAACCCAAGAGGTGAAATTTCATTCCTGTGTTTTGCCTGAAGCCCTGTGATGTTCTCCCTCAGTGCTAACTGAACCCTGCATGCATGTAGCACTGTGACAAAGAATGTAAATAATTAGCTTTTAGCATTTCAGCATCACTTCAATAAACATTCATTTTGTTTCTGTAAATATGTCTAAGTGAGAGCAAGAACGCTTCTCACACACGTACTAACGCTACCAAAACTGACTGAATGGTAGTAGTAGCAAGTTGCGGCTAGCTTAAATTCATTAGCATTAGCTTTAAATTTAAAAGTACCAGGTTGTGGGTAGTTTTAGTTTGTTAGCATTAAGTTATATCACCTACTGAGCTTTTAATGTACTTTAATGTAATGAAACTCACCACTTTACTGAACTGTATAAAAGAGTAGTTAGTAGTTATTAAGAAAACAAGATTATGCTAGGTGGCATCGGATGTAGTGTTTCTTTGTGATGATAACTTTTTTATGTTTTTTCTTTTTTAAATGAACTATATTGTTTAGTGACTTAATTTTAAGCTAATATCGAGGAGTTAGCATTATGATGGCAAGATTATGCTAACTAATCCCTTCTGCTTATATTAGCATGAAGCCAAATGACTTTTTACGTTTATTTTTTTATTTTTTATTCATTTGATAACTTAGTTCTGTAAAATTTTTGTTCTATAAAACTAACAAAAAGTTAGCATTAAATAAGCAAGACTATGCTAATTGGTTGCTTCTAGCTGTAGCTTATTTGTTGCAGTATCACTGCATGAATTAGTGATGTACCCTAGTAAAATGTATTAATATTAATAATTAGTAGTTTGTAATAATTAGTAGTTTTTTGTCACAGTGCTAAAAAAAACAATTCTTAGTAAAACTGAAAAACTTACTACAAATTTATACTACTCCATAGTAACTCTTGCTCCAGATTTACTCGTAAATATAATATTCGGTGTGTATTTATTGAACTAATTTGTTGACAATGAGTCCTTGAAAATGTACTAATAAGACTTACAGGTGATGTTGTATCTAAATTATGTTACATTAGTGTGTATTTTGTGTGTTGTGATACCGTGTGACACTTAAACTGAGTGATGTTTATGTTGATTATGTTTATTATTATTGCTGGTGTGATATGCATGCTGTTGTTTTTTTAACATTAATGTTTATATTAACATACAGAGTTGGTGTGGCTTCCATTTCAGTTCACCTAATTCTGATTCTAAATACAGTATAATATTTAAAGTGAATTTCAGACTGTTTTCTTGGGTGGCTTTTTTGAACTGGTTGAACTGAAATTCCTCACCTGCAATTGTGTGTGTGTAACATCTAAATACCACTCACTGTGAGATGATTCAAGGAATATATATATTTATATAACTTTTTTTTCTAACTGCCGCATCTGCATTGTGTGGGCGATTACCCCTAAAAAGGTAACAAAATTTTAGTTTCTTTGTGATTTGATAACAAATAATCTGTCAAAACTCCATTTTAACAGAAGCCAGTGGGCATTTGTTGAATTCTGTTAGTAAACTTTATGGTAAATACATATATTTGTACATTTTTTAGACATTTTTTGTAAAATGAAGCTTTAAATTTGTATAATTAATTCAGTCAGAGGGAAGAATTTATGGTAATCCAGTTTGATGGTGTGGGTGGAGTTTTCACCCTGGATAAGAAATTGAATGTAACTACAAGTACTTTACATTAGATAATTGAAAACAGACCAAACTTCATAGTAATATCTTTGATAAGATCTTAATAAATGAAGAGTTTTATTAGAACAAAATAGTTGTAGTTTGAAATTAGTAATCAACATTTGAAACATTTATTCATAGTAAAGCAGCTGCTGACCATTAGCTTTGGTTTCAAGTAAACACGGAAATGCATGTGTCTCCTAAATGGCAACTTTACAGGAGAGAACAAAAACCTGTTTTACTTTTAATGTAAGTCAATGGAACCAGAAATTTTCCTGAGCTATTTTGGGGCATTTCTATTGGTCCATTCATCATGAAATGTTCACACAATGTAAACGGCAGCGGCTACATTGGATAATCTAGAAAAATAAAAATCGCTCTTGGAAGCTGACCATACAATACAGATGCAGCAGGCTGAAAAACTCTAGAACATTCTTTCAATGTCACAGCGATGCTATTTTTTAACATCTCATGTTTGACCCTATAGGATATCACTGGGACACATCTGATTGGATGCCAAGTGTTCAGCTTCCTGGAATCCAGGAGTTCCCTCAGTATGAGGTGGTGGAGGCTCCGCCCACTCTGTACAATGACCCTGCTCTGCTGGACACGGACTACTACCCCGGCGGCTACGACATCGAGAGCGATTTCCCGCCTCCACCCGACGACTTCCCCTCGCACGACGACTTGCCCCCGCCGCCGCCTGTGCCGGAGTACGGCTACGACACTCTCCAGTCACCCAGCACCCGAGCGCTCAACAGCGCCCCCTCCAGCCCCGGAGGATCGGCGGTGCGCCAGCGGCCGCCTTTACCCCAGCTCTACACCCTCAGCCCGTACCTCCCTCGACACCATTACCCCTCTGACCCGGAGCCCCAGAGCGACCCCAGCAACACCGGCTCTGGGCCCAGGCCAGGGCGCTACCCGCTGGGCTACGGGCGAGATTTAGACGCCCCGGCAGCGGATAACATGTCGCTGTCGCTGTACACGTCCACGGCCTCGTGCTCGGACATGTCGGCCTGCTGCGAGGAGTCGGAGGCGCTGATGAGCGATTACGACAGCGGGGGAGAGGACGGAGGAGCGCAGTTTCAGCGGCTTGTCATACCTCCGCTGGATTCACAACAACAGCATACTGAAGTCTGACACTGGATCCAAAAAGAGCAGAAAAAAAAGAAAAGTGCCTGAAAACTAAATCTTATGCAGGAGACTTTTATCGTCGACAAAGCAACACATACACACACAAATACAAGCTGTACTTACTCATACAGACATTCAAGAACTCAAAACATTAGATGTATGCATCCCAGAGGTCTGCACAGTAACAAAACTAAAGCTGGAACCCAAAAAAAAGCCCAACTGGTACCACAAAAACCCAAACCCAGCCAGACTTGTAGAGCTAAATTTGAAGCCCAAACCAAGTCCGACCCAAAAGGTACTGCTGAATTTGAAACTTGAACTTAGTCCAACTTGTACCACTAAATTTGAAATCCAAGCTCAGCCTGACCAGTACTGCTTAATTTGAAACCCCAACCCAACCCTGACAAGTACCACAACATTTGAAACCCAAACTCAATCCAACTAGTGCTGCTAAATTTACAAATCAAACCCATCCCGACCCGCCTAATACCACTAAATTTGAAATCAAACCCAATCCAAACTAGTGCTGCTAAATTTGAAACGCAAACTCAACCAGACCTGATTAATATCCCTAAATATTAAACCAAAGTCAATCCAATCTAACTAGTACTGCTAAATTTGAAATTCAAACCCAACTCAAGCTGACTGGTACTACTAAACTTGATACTTGAACCCAGCCTGGCCCACCTAGTGCTGCTAAATTTGAAACACAAACTCAACCCAACCTGATTAATATCCCTACATTTGAAACCAAAGTCAACCCAATCCAACTAGTACTGCTAAATTTGATACTTGAACCCAGCCTGGCCCAACTGGTGCTGCTACATTTGAAACCAAACCCAACCCAATCCAACTAGTACTGCTAAATCTGAAACCCAAACCCAACCCAGTTGGACTGAATTCAAAACTGGAACCCGACCAGACCTGACTAGTACTGCTAAGTATGAAACTTGGTCCAACTGGTGCTGCTAAATTTGAAAGCCCTACCCTGCCCAACCCAAAAGGTACTGCTGAATTTGAAACCTAAACCCAGCCTGACTAGTATTGCTTAATCTAAAACCCGAACCTGATGCATTCCCTTGACTTTGAAACCCAACCCGGCCCAAGTTGTGCTGCTAAATTTGAAACTGGAACTTACTTAAGGTACTACGCACTGCAGGAGAACTTCAAGATTGAATACCGATGCAACAAACATGTTGCAAACAAACAAAAACCACAAAGAATCCACTGTTGGGGCTTGGGTCAGGCAGCGGACCTCTCGTGCACACCTACACACAGTGAAGCTGTATGCAACAAACAAACATACAAACAAACACACAAACAAGGACACGGACAGATCCTCCTCTGTTTGCTTAGAGGAGTGTGGACACAGCAGTTCATTCCACTAGCGCTCGTGGAGCTGAGGGCCGCATTTCCGAGCGAACTCGCTGCGCCGATGCCGTTCTTATGCACAGGACGTCAGAAAGAAACCGCGTTGAAGATGTCGAGTGACACCCTCATGCTCATGAAAAGGAAAAAAGAAAAAAAAGCAACCCTTCAAAGCGATATCTGTCTGTATTTGTATAGATACAAACCATGCAAACTGTTGTGTTTCTTCTTTTCTAAACTTACAAAATCCTCATTCATTTGTAATGTAAATGGTACTGTACAGTTTTGATTTCAAAGGTTTACTAGGTTGTTTTGTAGATATGATTTTGTTTTTTTGTTGTTTTTTTTCCAAAAAAGAAAGGAGAAAAAAATGCACAGACTAAAGGAGTGTCATTATCAGCCTTACTGTATTTTCCTTCACAAAAAAAAACAAAAACGAAAAAAAAATGGAGAAAAATAAAGAGTCGTAACGCTCGACCGTCTCCACACTCGAACCCACAGGTAAATATTTCCCCGGGCGTCCTCATTTTATTGTGATGATGTTTTCATTTTTTTCTTTTTTTTTTCTTTCCATTGTTTGTAAATTGCAACTTTGAAACCTCTTTATTTTTTCACCATACAAAAAAAAATAATAAAACGGGACCCAGTATATTTATATTGCGAGATGAAGCGTGGATGCGTTTCTTTTTCAGGCGCTCGCTCGCGTGTGAGCGACGCTCTGGTCTTGTTTATGGTTTGTTTTTTTAAATACTGCCACTAGCTTAACTGCTTTACTACTGGCAATAAATTATTCTTAAAAATAACTGATCGACTCGTCCTTTACTCTCTGAAGATGGGTTTATATTGAATTGGTCAGGATTCTAAAACACATCAATCCTGTTATTGACCATATATAACTTTTTACATCTGTTATGGCAACATTACATACATACACACTAGGGGGCAGTGAAACAGACAGCTGTAAACACACACACTAGGGGCAGTAAAGCAGACACAGTTGTGAACACACACACACCTAGGGGGCACATATACACATACTAGTGAACACACAAACGCACACTAGGGCCAGCGAAACACTCGCATACGCACACACTAGTCAAAACTCACACACTAGGAAGCAGTGAAACGCCCACATATACACACACTAGTGAGCATGCACACTAGGGGGCAGTGAAACATACACACACACTAGGGGGCAGTCAAACGGCAACACACACACACACACACACACACACACACACACCAGTGAACATAGACATTAGGGCGCAGAGAAACACCCACCCACGTACACAAACCCTAGTGCACACACACACTAACTAGGGGGCAGTGAGAAACCCCCACATATACGCACACTAATAAACATGCACACTAGGGGGCAGTGAAATGCCCACATCCTAGTAAACATACACACTAGGGGGCAGTGAAACACTCACATACACACACACTAACTAGGGGGCAGTGAGAAACGCCCACATATACGCACACTAATAAACATGCACACTAGGGGGCAGTGAAATGCCCACATACACACATACTAGTAAACATACACATTCACACACACTAGTGTATACACACATACTAGCGGGCAATGAGACACTCACATACACACTAGTGAAAATACACACACTAGGGGGCAGTGAAACGCCCACATATACATGCACTAGTGACCATGCATACTATGGGGCAGTGAAACACACTAGTGAAGACACACACACACTAGGGGGCAGTGAAACGCCCACAGACACACACATTAGTGAAAACACACACTAGGGGGCAGAGAAACACTCACATACACACACACTAGTGAACATACACGCTAAGGGGCAGTAAAACACCCATACATACACACACACACTTGTGAAAACACACTAGGAGGCAGTGAAACACCCACATACACACACACTTGTGAAAACACACACTAGGAGATGTAGTGAAACACCCACATATGCATACACTAGTGAACACACACTAGGGGTCAGTGAAAACTCACACACAAACACACACACACACTAGGGGACAGTAAAACACTCACATACACACATACACTAGTGAACACACTTGCCTGTAGTGGTGGACAGCCCTATCCATAGTACCCGGGGAGCAACTGTCTTGCTCAAGGTCACATAAGGCTGGTTCCCTAACGTCCAGATCACAACTGCCCACAAATCAAACCCACAGAAATCACATATAATCAGTACATATTAGAGTCACTAGTGTAGTGATGTTATTCACATTAGCATCTATATTGATGTACTGTTTGTCTAATATTGGGTTTGATGTTTTCTGAAACATCCTAATGTACACTGGCCAAAGTATGAACCTGTCCTGGATCGAGCCTTTACTGTCTGACCAGGGTTCGTTTCATTTATTCAATTTTTACTCAAAACTACCAGAAAGAAATAATAAATGGAACCCACGAGGGGACATGGTAGATGCTTTTAGAGCTTGACCATATCGTGAAATTATTATGACAGCCTATTGCCTTACTGGCTTCCTGTAGCTGCTCGCATCAAATCTAAGGGTGTGTCTCAAAACCTAGTGAGCTCCTACACAGACAGCATTTTACGTCATATTATGCACTCCCGACATGTAGGCTGTCCTAATTCTTATATACCTTATATATCTTATATACCCAATTCTTATAAACCTTATATATCTTATATACCCAATTCTTATAAACCTTATATATCTTATATACCCAATTCTTATATACCTTATATAATATACCCTATTCTTATATACCTTATATATCTTATATACCCAATTCTTATAAACCTTATATATCTTATATACCCAATTCTTATATACCTTATATATCTTATATACCCAATTCTTATATACCTTATATATCTTATATACCCAATTCTTATAAACCTTATATATCTTATATACCCAATTCTTATAAACCTTATATATCTTATATACCCAATTCTTATAAACCTTATATATCTTATATACCCAATTCTTATATACCTTATATATCTTATATACTCAATTCTTATAAACCTTAAATATCTTATATACCCAATTCTTATATACCTTATATATCTTATATACCCAATTCTTATAAACCTTATATATCTTATATACCCAATTCTTATAAACCTTATATATCTTATATACCCAATTCTTATAACCTATCTTATATACCCAATTCTTATATACCTTATATATCTTATATACCCAATTCTTATATACCTTATATATCTTATATACCCAATTCTTATAAACCTTATATATCTTATATACCCAATTCTTATAAACCTTATATATCTTATATACCCAATTCTTATATACCTTATATATCTTATATACCCAATTCTTATAAACCTTATATATCTTATATACCCAATTCTTATATACCTTATATATCTTATATACCCAATTCTTATAAACCTTATATATCTTATATACCCAATTCTTATAAACCTTATATATCTTATATACCCAATTCTTATAAACCTTATATATCTTATATACCCAATTCTTATAAACCTTATATATCTTATATACCCAATTCTTATAAACCTTATATATCTTATATACCCAATTCTTATACGCAATCCCATGATGCAACACAGGCAGAACATTTTCCAAACATGGCGGACAAAAGCGGCGCTACTAGCAGAGAACTCCTCTTCAAATGTAAGTTATTCCTCTGGTATTTTAATGTCTCTCTTAAAATCACACAAAAAAGCCTTTTATTTGCAACTTTGTAACGAGCCGTTGACCATTTTGCCGTTTTATACTGAGCCATTAGCATTTATGCTAGCAGATTTTTAAGTCTAGGGCTATTGCTATTGTTTTGGATCGCCGACCGGTATCGTAGCAACCAGATAAACCACCGGTCGCGTGCTGCAGTGGCTGGAACAAGCCGTGACGCAGTCTCTCTCTAACTAGAGTCTCAGTAATCTGTTTATGAGGAGAGATAAGGAGAGACCACTGATACTTAAACAGATACCTACCTAGACAGCCTACTTACACACTCACTAGGTTTTGAGACTCACCTAAAACTCTGATACCTACAAAGCCAGGAATGAACCAGCTCCTCTCTCCTTACGGTGGTGGTCAAGAGTCTTGTCTGTACCTCAAGCCCTTCGAACTTCCAAGTACAGCTCGGCTTCTCTGTCCTGGAGCCCAGATGGTGAAACGAACAGCAGACTCTCTCACTTATGAGCAGTTATCTACTGTAGTATTGAAATGAGTCATATTGCACTTATGCAGCTGTGCTTAACTCCTTGGGTTTGTCTCAAAACCTAGCGAGGGTCTACATAGACAGCATTTCAGGTCATAGTATGCGCTCCCGACATGTAGACTGTCCCAATTCTTACATACCTTAAACTCTTACATGCTGTCTACTGAGGAACCTTATTTTTTACCTGATTTTAAGAAAGTCTTGAATTTTAAGAAAGTATTGAACTCTTCCTCAGCCGCTAAGACAATCCCATAACGCAACGCAGGTAAATCTACGAGCAGCAAAGTGGTTTTAAACGTAAGTTATTTTGATTCTCTCTGGAGTTTTAATGTGTTTCTTGTCATATAATCACACAAAACAGTATTTTATTATCAACTCTGTAACGAGTCCTTCACCATTTACACTTTTATACTCGAGCCATTAGCATTTATGCTAGCGGGTTTTAAGCCTCGGGCTATTGTTTTGGATGCCGGCTGGTAACTTAGCAACCACCTAAACCACCGGTCGCGTGCAGTGAGCGGGAACAAGCCGTGACGCAGTCTCTCTCTAACTAGAGTCTCAGTAATCTGTTTATGAGGAGAGATGAGGAGAGACCACTGATACTTAAACAGATACCTACCTAGACAGCCTACTTACACACTCACTAGGTTTTGATACACACCCTTTATCTTTTAGGTATTCCTTTCTTACTAGGTATTACACTTGTACTGTATGTAACCCGGTATGTTATTCTCTTCTCTCCAGGTATCAGCACTGGCCCTTGTTTCTGGCAGTGTTTCAGATGAAGGTTAGTTTGGAGTTAAACCTGCTTGTTCTAGCTAGAGATACATACTCTGACCAGATACAAAGCACATTTCTAAGTCGCTCTGGATAAGAGCATCTGCTAAATGCTGTGAATGTAAATGTAAGCAACAGTTACCTTGAGATATAAACACAAACCGTTGTTCACCACTTTGCCCAGTAGATGGCACTAATATACCACTCGTGCAGCACTCCATTCACTGTATGGTCCCAGGAGCTGGAGGTTGTGTGTCCATGATTAGAGCTATTCTAATCCAGACAGACCACTAGATAGCACTTCACTTTGAACTTGGGCATTGTTGTATCGTACGGGAGGGCCATGTCAAACGGGTATTAAGTTGCAGCAGACTGTTTCCAAGTTTGTTTGCTGGCCCATAAAGTTCAATGCCGGATTTAAATCAAACACACCCCAAAGCACTCGGGCTGGTACAACGTGAGCAACAGTCCTTGAACAGCGTACAGCTGCTACCCAGAGAAAATATCTTCAGATAAATATCCTGAAATAAACATCTCAACATCTCATCTCTGACAGAGGGTGGACTACTTCCTAGTGCAGTCGTATCTGTTATCTGTTTGCTTTTAAATATTAGATTGTATGACATTCTCTACATTATCGTCCATGTATTTATTACATAGTTTACAATGTGCATACTTTTAGAGTTGAATTAAGTAGTTGTTATACACATTTTCTCTCCCATTTGGAAGTATGTGAGCAAAACAAAAATGCATCAAAGCTTATATCTCATAAACCTTATGTAAGTACATATATGCCATAAATATCTGGCTGTCCAAAGAAAAAAACTGTAACTTTCAATGTAAATTAATGTAAAGAAGTTTTATTGCAGGTGATTTTGGAGCATTTCTATTGGTCCACTGTCCATGAAACTTTCCTAGGATATAAAGATCAGCCGCCATGTTCAAACGATGTAGAAAAATAAAAATAAAAGTGGAGATACATGCTTTTCTTTAGACAACGATAATATCCTATAATGCTAATATACATTATATTATATATATATATATATATATATATATATATATATATATATATATATATATATACTCGCTTTTTTTCGAAAACTCGCTTTTAGTTTCTCAAAGAACTCCGTAGCCACACCTTCAAAGTTGGTTGAGTATCTTGTCTCCATTGCTTGCCTGCACAAGCTGCAAGCTATAACATGAGAATACATCCCTTATAAGTTGCTTTTGGTTTTCATTTGTTTGTGTCCATCCAACTACCTTTAAATGTAAAAAATGCTTTGCATAATGGAAAAAAACTTTCCTTTTTTGGCTTAATCAACAGTAATTTTGGTTTATCAATAAAAAATATATCTTATTTCTTACTATAATTAATTGCCATTTTTATTTTTCTCATCTGTACCATCAAATGACCCATATTGTTAATATAAATTTATTTGGTTTAACTGCAGTAATAACCTTTTCACATTTAGCTTACAGGTATCTGAGATAAACACAACAGTATATGAGGCCTAAGCTCTTTGAATTGCTACAGATTTAGCCAAGCACTTGAGTCTTAATCATGCCTTCCTAACTTCATGACCAAGATACTGGTGAAACGATGCTTGGCAATGCACGTCAAAAGGATCAAGATAATTCATGCCTTTAATAAAGTTTAGGTGTTTTAACCACACCCATTGCTAACAGGTGTATCTAATCAAGCACATAATCATGCAATCTCCATAGACAAACACTGGCAGTGGCCTGAGTCGTACTGAAGAACCCTGTGACTATTACCATGGCACTGTCATAGGAAGCCGTTTTTGTGAGTTCATGAGATTTTCACCCTGATCAACAGTAAGTGCTATAAAGCTCAGCCACAAATCAGTAGACCAAGTAATCTCACAGCGCAGGACTGCCAACATCAGTGTCTGAACTCACAAATGCTCTTTTGAGTGAACAAACACAGATTTCCGCAAACGTACTCCAAAACCTTCCCAGAGGAGTGGAGGCAGTTATATTTAAGCTCATATGCAATACTGTGCAAAAGTTTGGGGCACTTGGGGACATTATTATATTTATATATATATATATATATATATATATATATATATATATATATATTTAAAAAAAGCTATTTTTCCAAACAAGAAGCTTTAATAAACTATTTTAGTAAAAACTTTAGTGCTTTTACATATTTCAGTGTGCTTATTGAATACTTTCCAAGCTTCACCTTGTGGAAACAAGTATTATTTACAGTTTTCATCTATTACCTGCGTCGACTGCTCAGTACTTCATTAAGCTAAATCAAGATTTCTGCTGAAGGAACTGAATACATTCATACAATGTCTTGGGTGTCCAAGAGAAATCTGGAACAGCTTATTTGTCTCAGACCTTTACACAGCGGTGTGGATGTGACGGTCAAGCTCATGACGGGTCTCCACATACTGTTGTCCATATTGTGCATGTTCACCAGTATAACTGTATGTTGAATCTGACTGATTGCACTCTGCTTGGCTGAAATGGCACCAAGAACCGAGAACATGCTTGAGCCCAGATCTGAAAGTTGCCATATGATATAATTTTTAATACAGTGGAGCAAAATTATTTTGGTAATTAACTTTACCTGCAATTATTCATGCAATCTAAAATCTTAAACATTAATAATGTGGTCAAACAGTAAATGATCTTCAAATAGTTTAACAGTTCACCAGAATTGCTGAAGGTTCCTGGACAAAGACGAGACTCGCAGGAACCTTAAAGTTTTAGTGAGTTCATTGTCTGATCTTTCCTTGAAGGCTAAGCTTTCCTTTTCCTGCTAAGCTAACTGTGATCAATGTAAGAACTATGCACAAAAGATTAAACTATAGTTTAATAGATTTAAAATACATGGAATAACTGTTAAGTGGTAATGCAGAGGGAAGAGTTCTAGTCTAGTTTGCATGGTTGTTTGTTCAGGCAGCTGTTTTCTATTTGGCATCATTCCTGCCAAGAAAACCAGCCTATAAACTCTGCCCTGAAATTCTCAATGCTCAGAACGAAACATGCATTTACACGACCAACCACAAGCTTGGATTTGTGTACAAAGTGAATAAAAATATCTCAAATATGGCAATTACAGAATAACATAAATGCAGTGTCAAAGGGAATGCACTGGTTTTCAAAACTGTACCTCACTGCTATTGGAATGAAACTTTGTATCTCCAAAATAATTAGAAGGAAAATCAACATACTTTAAAACATTGTTTTCAGTCTATAGCAATATGCCCCGATCAGCCATCACATTAAAACCACCTAATTTTTTCAACAATATCTCCACACAGTATCTGCTCCACTGACCATATAGGAGATACACTTACAGGCTGAAGTTTATCTGATTCACTGTATACTTTATTACTCTGTTCTTCAATGATCAGGACCCCCACAGGATATTATGTGGGTTGTGCTGGTATTAGTGGATCAGACACCACAGCACCAGAAAAAGAAAAGAACTAAAAACCTAAAAATCTTATTTAAGTCTGTATGAGCAGTGAAACGCAATATTTATTCCAGGAATCAGAATCTGCCAGGGCAAGGTGTGAAATGTCATGGCTTAAAAAAAACTATTCACAGCTTTGAAGTTGCAAAAAAGTCATTTTAATGTAGTTTTTTCAGGGTAAACTGGAATGCCACCTACAAGGCCTAAATTAGCTGGTGTGAAATACTCGCTTCTTTGCTGACATGCAGTTGTACAATCATAAGTCAGATTCTAGACTATTTTTTAAAAAGGGGCAATATGTGGTTTTAGTTTAAAACAATCCGAAATGAACAAAAACTGTAAACAGTATGTGAAGAAATCGTTTTGATGATACATAAAAGGTGTCTGCAGAGATATCTACCAAAGTTATACCACTTTGTACCTGAAGAAGTGATAGTGAATCACTGTAGTACCACTTTGTACCTGAAGAGGTGATAGTGAGTCACTGTAGTACCACTTTGTACCCAAAGAGAAGTAGTGAGTCACTGTAGTACCACTTTGAAGAGGTGATAGTGATTCACTGTAATACCACTTTTTACCTAAAAAGGTGATGGTGAGTCACCGTAGTACCACTTTGTACCTAAAGAGGTGATAGTGAGTTACCATAGTACCACTTTGTACCTGAAGAGGCAACAGTGAGTCACTGTAGTACCACTGTAGTACCTAAAGAGATGATGATAGTGAGTTACTGTAGTGTAGAGTGGAATCAGCCCAGCATGTGAGGATGAAGAAGTAGTGTTGCTGCCCCAACGACATATTCTAACCTCTTATGAATCATGTTAAAGGTTCTGCTCCTGGTTAGATCATTTAAGAACAGGTAGCCAATGAGGAGAGGAGTAAACAAGAGCTCCCAGCAAGAGAACACATTCATCAGTAAACAAAGAAAGAGTGATATAAACAGAAGCAGAACAAGAGTTAACATTGGTGCTGCATTCCATCACTGGAGACGCTCTTGGAAAGTTAAATGCTCAATGTTCCTTCTACACAAGAGGGAGGAGGGACTGTGCATTTCCTTGTTTCTTAAAATAGTACCATATAACTTTCTGGGGATGTGTCCACAGTTTGGAGTATAAATTTGACAGATTGTGCGATCATGCAAATTGTTCCTGTACAATGAAAACTTTCTAGAGTTACTTAGTAAGATCAGGCCTGATTTTGAAAGAAGCAAGAGAAGCATATCACAACCATTAAGATATTTTGGAATTAAAACAAACCCTAAATCTAAACTATTGCTAGAAACATAATGAAAGGTGGACTAAGTTATAGAAATCTAACAAATTCTGTCATCTCAAGAATAAAGGCACATGAACTTAGATCTAGTGAAACTGGCCTTAAACATCTAGTAACTGTTCGAAGGTTGAATTCTACACCCAGGGAACAGTACGAGCTTTCTCACTAGCGACATGGTTTGTCAGCATGAGTCGAGCCTGGACTCCTGGACCAATAGCAAGACTGGATTCGCTCTCATAGATGTCGTAATCCAAAGGGCAGCCTTCTTCTGAACTCTTCTCAAAGTTCACAACCCACTCATACTTGCTGTACTTGTCGTTATCATTGGATGAGCTGGAGTAGAATCCCACCCATGAGTTGTCAAAGACGTTTCTCCAATGGGTGAAGGACTTCCTGACGTAGAGTCGAGCACTTGCGTAGCCATCTTGAGCAAAGAGTTGCAGACTCATATCATAACCTCTGATCCTTGTTGGAAGAACCCCATTGGCATCATCAAACTCTGGGCCTTTCCAGATGCTTGTGTAGTGCATGGAGCTGAAAAGAAGGTAGTGTGAAGTCTTTTCACTTCTTAGAAGACGTACCTGAAGGCCAGAGTTCAGTGGAACCATAGTGTCTATGGATCCAAATGTTCTTTCATTCAATGGATACTCCTTCAAAGGATCATCTGTGGCACCATCTTGATACAGACCTATGTTCACTTCCATTCTTGCAATGCTCTCTGGTATTCCACTCCATGTGATCCTTGCGTACCCTTTACATGTGGATTTGACCTCTAGCTTCATCTTGCGGTCCACAAAACATTGTCCTTCACTGTCTTCAACTGAAGGTCTACAGCAGTCATTATGTGAGTTGTTTGTTGGGCAGAACAGAGTTGAAAGTTTGTCAAACCTGTGGTCAATGTTGTACCCAGCCAGAGTCAGGAACCATGCAAGACCTGGTGTATTTGGATACATCATTTCAACTCTTGCAGCTTTCTGTTGATGATGCAAGAACTCACATGGACTGAAGTCCAGTCTGGGGTCACCTGCAATACATGCAATTTTTTTACGAAGGCCTTGAATTTGGATCAGGAGTTGAGCACCAATCTCATGGATGTTGTTGGAGTCAAAGCCAGTTCCTCTGCCTTTCTGAGCTATATACACCTTGTCTACTCTTTGTAGACTGTTGCTCTGGACTTTGATCAGCACCCTGTCCATGTTTCCTTGTGGAGACCCCTTCAAATTGTGGAAGTCCTGCATTACATAAAAAGGTAACATTCGAGCTCTTCCACAACTGAGATCACCCAAAGAGTAATATTGGCTTTCAGACCTCAAAGGTGCCCTTCGTTCAACATTTTGATTAGGGATCTCATTTCTGTGGCGCTGGAATCCATAGCTGCCCTGAGCTGGGTCAAAGTTAAGCCTGATCTCTCCATCGTCGTCTATTTCGGCAATGCTGGCGAACCAGTGCAGAAGCATGAGACCATGTCGTGGAGACCCTTTGACAAAGCTTGCATGTTTCCTCAGGTACTTAATGTTCTTCAGGGTCTTGATGGCACCAGCATTGGTCAAGGCCAGACAGAAGGAGAAACAGAAAAGGAAAGCTATCTTCATCATCTTAAAACCTGGAGAAAGAGGAAAGGTGGACATTTACTTGCAGGACATCTGATATATGTTTTATATCCATGTCATTTTCATCAGATGTGAAATTAGCATAGTTCAGTATTGAATGATTTGAACTTGCCTTAAATTAAGCTTGCCTTAAATGGCTTCGCAGTAGTGACCACTGTGGCTGCAAATTTATTTAATGGTACAATTAATTATTTTTTATTTCTATAATTAAATAGGAAATATAAAACATGTCATAACGTCTGCACAGACCACATTTTACATTGCATTTTTATGCCATACATCCAACCCCGCAATTAAACAGCAATTCAATTATGTAGAAGTATGTAGACGAAAATTCTTTGTAATTAATATATACAGTATTGGCCAAAAACTCACTTGCATTCCAAATGAAAAAAAATGTAATCTGCAGCTTAAGCAGTGCAAGAAAAGAGGACTGAATAAACGACAAATAGATAATGGGGGTTAGTGTTTAGGGAAAATTAATGGGACTCTATGGGGTAAATGAGGAATGAAAAATGACAAACAGGCAAATACAGTTCAAACCAACACTACAGTTGTGGTTGGGGGTCTGCCCTGAGTCAGTGTATGGGAAAGTTTAGTAGATTGGCGTGCACTTTTCTATCCTATTCTTTCTCTATGGGAAAAAATAGTTTTCTGGAATCTGTGCGTCCAATTAAAAAGCTGTAAAAATGTATACAAGCCCGAATCACACAAACAAACCGGACAATCTAGAGCTGGAACAGTGTTAATATTTTAAAAACTGCAGGACGAATAATGGTATAAAAAGCAAAAAAAAAATAAAAAAATATATATATATATATAGTTGTAGAACGACAGAGACAGGGATGCTTGATGTGGCTCTGTTTATAGTACATAACTATAACATTCTAAAATATTTTCTGCAGTAGTTATAGCCCTTGTTCAGCCTGACTTAAACCTAGTTTTATCCTGAGATTGTTTGGGATTCCCTGCCAAGCAGACAGTACTGTTGTGTACGGTCATAAACTATTTCACTGGCGTTGCTCTATAAAGATGCCATAGACTGTAAAACTGTATTCATACTGTACATAGTACAATAGGGAGAGTTTAGTACTCAGAACTGAACATACTGTGAACCTCAAACACTGTTGTTCCTCTTTTAAATACAAATCCTGCATTTACACAGGAGGGCAGTAATCCTACACTGTTACACAACAGACTCATATGACCCCTAACATTTACATACGACCACAACAGCAAACAAACTGGTGGACTCTGTGGAGAAATCCAGTGTTCCAGGCTGTGAAGGGAACGTCGGCACTTATCAAACCTTCCCAACGAACACAACTGTCATCTTTAAACCGGCCTGAATTTCCTATTTGCCAGCTTCTTAAGCAAATGTTCAGTTCCACCTTAAATGCTGCAGCTTGTACAGCTGCCTGAATGTAACGGCAGAACCATTTAAGGTGGAACTGAAAATTTAACCTTAACTCTGCAGTCTGTACATTTCACTCCAGACAGTTTCTCCAACACTGAAGAGACTGAAGAGACTGAAGAGACGAGCAGCTCCACCTTTATTAGCATCACAACCCACAACAGTGAGCTGTAAGTAGCAGCCATGCTGTGCAGTGCAGTGTATCACTGTGTGCTGGTTGAAGCAGATCATATTAAACTGAAAGGTTTACAATGAGAACTTCAATCTATTTTGTGTTTGATGTGAAGATGAAAGCGAGTTGTGAGTATAGGTAACGTTAGATACTAGCAGCACCAGGTAACTAGCATAGATAACTAAATAGTGTGAGGAGCTTATTTACATAGAGGCTCAGTCTATGTTGCGTCTGTGTGATTATTGTGGCGTCTCACTCTAAAGCCAGAGGAGAGCAGAGCTCATCTAATTGTTCATGAGCTCACCAAAAAGGAAAAGTAGCTTCATTCAAGGACCAAATCCTAGAGTTTTAATGGGCGTAAAACTGCATCAGAGCAAACAAAGTCACATACTTTCTATGTAGAGCATTAGAGAACATTGAATACATACATTCTATGGCACCTTCAATGGACAATGACTGAGCCTGTTTGCAAGACATTGTTAAGTATTTAAATTGACCAGCAGCTTCTAAACTTTACCATACAGATGCGGACATACCATCTTGTTCAACAGATTTTTAAGTTCCATAAGGATTTTTACATATTTTACATATATTCAGTTACCTACTTTGCTCATACCTCTCCAGCTTTGCCTGAGCTGACCGAGCCAGTAACGGCTGCTTTTTAAAAAGAGCAATGTCTCAGTACGTGTCTCACATTCCTGGTCTGGTTGAGCACCAATCACATCATTAGCCTTCTAAAAGTAAAGCGTTATGAGGTTTAGAGTAGTCTAGAGTAGTAGAGTGTGTAGCTCTGAACGCACAGTCCAACGCAGCCAGAAGGATATAAAAAGCAGGCAGCTTGTTTTCTTCTCGGTCCGCTGTTGGGAGCTTATACTCACTTCAGTTGCTGCTGAAAGTTGTCCCCAGTTTAATTTTGGAGGTCTCAGGAAATCCTCATCCGTGCATCTGTGTTGTATCTCACTTAAAAACAACAAGCTTTTAAAAGACACACAAAGCAGAAGTAGTGGTGTAGAAGCAAGACCGTCTTGTGCAAGCAGGAACCGACGTCACATGATGATCTTCCATGGCTTATTAAAGGACTAAGCGCACATATATGTGTGTGTGTGTGTGTGTGTGTGTGTGTGTGTATAAATATTAAATATATACATGTATCTAATTTTGATTTTTTTTCTTTTGCATCATTTAAATGCGACAGCTGCTCTTTATATCCTGTGAAAGTTGTTGGAGATTTTTATTTGTTTTTTTATGTTTTTATTTGTTTCTCAATATGTTTTCCTATGAATAACTAAGTTATTTCAAAAGGCATTAAGTTCAGGCTGAACTTCTTTCATATATTTTACAGTTTCAAACTAACCAAAACAGCATGGTCGGTACCTAGTATCACAGCTTGTGAACCTTTTTTGTAGCAGTTAAGAGTCCTTATTAGGTAGTCCGCTGTGGATTTTGAGGTGTGTTTAGGATCATTATCCTCTTTTCGTCTTAAGCTTTTTCACTGATGGTGTGATGTTGGCTTCTTTTAAATGTCTGGTGGAGCCAGACATTTAAAACATTCAGGGTTTAGCCCAAATATCCATGACCATGTCCACTTTTTTATTAATTACATGTAACACATTCTCTTTATTCCTAACTTCTCTCATTCTCTCTCATTGACAGGCTATAATAATTTAAACAATAACTACAACATGCTCCTATATGATTAGCAGAGCTGATAAAATGGGCAAGGAGATGTGCCTAGAGGTTTCTTACAAAAATACTGGCAAAATGGTCCAGTGCATTAATGTCAGGCTTCACTATTCTGCTTTTAAATACATATGTAAATAAAGTTTTCAGAGTAAAGTTAATCAAATGTAATATAAGTTTGCTTAACTTAGTTTTAGCACAGTAGGGTTAGTTTTCAACACAGTAAGGTAACACTAAGGGTAAGGGCTTTGGTTGGGGGCTGTGGGTGAGGACTGTGGTTGAAAGCTGTGGGTGGGGAATGTGGTTGAGGGCTGTGGGTAAGGACTGTGGTTGAGGGCTGTGTTGAGTCAACTAAGCATTAGGGAAATGTTTATGCATCACAAAGTAGCAAAATAATAAATAATAATAATGATTTAATAATTTATAACAAAACAGACCCGTTTTATGTTGAAGCTTTGAGCTCATGATTTAAGTTGAACCTAAAGTTTAGGGTTTACAATCAAGCTTGAACTTTGAGTTTTTAATTAAGGCTTTGAGTTCAAGAATTAAATTTTAGGTTGCCAAATATTTGAGCTTTAACAGTACCAATAAATGTGGATTCACTGAAACCAGCAGGTGTTGTAACTGCTTATTAGTGATTTAAAGGTGCGTATGACTTAATTAATGACCATAAAGGACTAATGTTAAACCATGTATAAATGCTTTGTAAGTGTAGTCTTATTACAAAGTGGTACCTTTTGTTTAAAACAAGGTTTACGAGGTTTTGGGTAGTGGTTGAAACTGGTTTGAAGCATAATATTTGGGTTTTAAGGTGATGTTTTTGCTTTAGGTTGAGGTTTTTGAACATCAGTTTGAAGCCGGAAATTTGGGTGTTGGGATGAAACATGGAGTTTGGGTTGTAGGTTCAGGATTTTGTTTAAAATTTAAAGCTTAAAGGTTTTAGTTGAAAATTAGGTAGAAACTTTCATGGGCACAGAACGTCCTGAAAGTCCTGAAAGACATCAACAAGCTAAAAGAACATAATTTTGGCAAACAATTGCCACAGCATGGTCTGATGCTGTTGCACTGAATTGCAAACCAACTGAGATTAACGAAAATTATGCTCTTGAACCTCTGAATTTCAATCCCGATTTCAAGGCGATTATGGCATCCTGAAGCAGAACTGTAGAAGTAGGACCCTTGCTGAGTTGTCTGATAAGCTGTACAGATCATACTACACTTTGGGTGATCTCAATTGCGCCTAATATTTGGAAATTTCATAATGAATGACCCAACAACATGCTTCAAAATTACTTGATAAATACATTTGGTTCCATTAACTTCCATTGCAAGTTAAAACCTTCTAACATGTTTCTGCACAAACATGAATGATACACGTGCCTTATACAAAATGGCTAATAAGAGTAAAACAGTACTAGTGAGACTAGCACAGGTGAGAGTGACATCTGTTGGTAAGGAGGGATCCATCTGCAGGCAATGTGACAATAACATATCATTACATATCAACCATTTATCTCCAAAACGGCAACTTTACAAGAAAGGCCAAAACCCTTCATCACTTTTAATGCAAGTTAATGGAACCAAACATTTTTCAAAGCTGTTTTGGAGCATTTCTGTTGGTCCATTCATCATGAAATTTTTATGCAATTTAATGGGCAGCTGTCATCTTTAAATGATCATCTTTAGAACTCTTGCTCAGTCAGTATTTAGCTGTTCCTCTTCAAATCACATGTAGTAATAACATATATTTTGATAATATCATTCAGTGCTTGGGTTAGAGAAAATTTGTTTCAGTGCAACTCAAATATTCGAACAATATACAGTAATACACTTAACATTTGTTGTCACAATAAAATAACATTTTTAAATGGACTTGGAGAATTACATTGAATTCCTGTTTTTACATTGAATTTTCCATTTTTATTTTCAAATATGCTGTTTAATAGGTTTAGAATGATGTAGTATTGCAAATGAGTTCTAAGCTTAAATTTTAACATTTGGAAAATATAAAATACCGAATACACACAACATTTACTGAAAAAGTAAATAAAGTCTTCAGAATTAACTGGATTTTTGCACTGATTCCTAATATAAGGTGGGCTGATTGTTCTCTACAACCTAAAAAAATGACTTTATGTGGTAACAAGCAATTGAACTAGTTTTACTGAACCTAAAAATGTCATTTCAACAAAAGTTTTTTTCAAATTAAAGTATTTATTTGAGTTGAGTAAAACTAGTTCCATTGCATGTCACTACATGAAGTAATTGTGGTAGGTTGTACCAACAAACCACTTTTATTGTGTTGTTCTGTTAACTTACTATTTAAAATCCAATTGATCCAATTTTTTATTTTATATACCCAGAAACTTATTATTTTCATTTCACAGAACTCAAAAGGACCTGTCACTTTTGTGCGTTTCATAATGAATGGCAGAAATGCTTAAAAAATTACTTAAATAAAAAAAGAAAGAAATCTGGTTCCATTAACTTCTATTGCGATTTAAAATCTTGCAAATATATGCTATACTCTGACAGGGCAAATGTACAAACTTCTCTGTGTTTTTGATTCACTATTTACAACAAAATAAACTTACCATATATCAACATTACCAACACCAAAAAAAGAGAAATGTTTAATAAACACTACATTCACGGTTAAATGTCTGCTGATATAACCTTTATTTATTTCATATTTTGTAGACCATCTGGAGGTCACGATAATTCTTTAGTTTGTTTCTCTGGATGGAGTTTTATAGCTAAGTGTAGCTATAACAGCAACATTGTAGCAAAACCAATGTAATAACCAGCCAAGGTACTTGTAAATAACACTGCTAAGACAGTAGAGGGCGCCAAAATGACACAAATGACATCAAATGACAAATGACAGAGAACTGTCTAGTTATAGACCGATTTCCAATTTACCATTTATTTCTAAGATTTTAGAAAAGGCTGTAGCTCGACAACTCTGTTTTAATCTACATAAGAACAACATATATATAAAAAAATTCCAATCTGGTTTTAGGCCACACCACAGCACAAAAACGGCTTTAGTTAAGATAACAAATGATCTTCTTCTTGCCTCTGATCAGGGCCACGTATCTCTGCTGGTGCTACTCGATCTAAGTGCAGCTTTTGCCACTATAGATCACACTATTCTCTTGGACAGATTAGAAAATATAGTTGGAATCACAGGAACAGCGTTGTCCTGGTTCACATCTTACCTTAGTGACCGTTTTCAGTTTGTAAAGATAAATAATGTATCATCTAATTATACAAGAGTGAAATATGGAGTTCCTCAAGGTTCTGTTTTAGGTCCTCTGTTATTTACACTATATATGTTACCATTAGGCTCAGTTATAAATAGACATGGAATCAGTTTTCACTGCTATGCTGATGATACACAGCTGTACATATCAGCCAAACCAGATGATAATTCCAGATTAAATAAAATAGTGCTTAGTGGATTTGCAAATTGTGATCAGACATTCTACTGAAAATAAATGTAGCTTTTTAAAAGAATAAACAAAGACATATTTTGAAAAATGTCTCCCAGTAAAAAGAAGAATGTTGATTTAAACATTCATAAATATGTTATTAAGTGTTCGTTATGAGTTTGTTATTTAAGACATGTTTCAAGTAAGGTGTGACCACAAAAATATTTATTTCAATATCTATTATTTTCAGGGTTTTCTTCAGGCTTCATTTATTCCCCATATCACTCTAGGTATCTGCTGCCTCCCAGGACAGTGCGGGCTTTCACAGTACGAGAATTCCATAGGAGGGGAATGCAAGTGCGAACTGTCTCTTTAGAAAACAGAAAACGTGCTTGGTCCCCAGGACTGATTTTAATAGATGACTCATATTCATAGATGAGATACACTTGAGAGTCATTTCCATTACTGACCTTCTTAAAATTGGAGACCCACTGATTACTCACTTGAGTAGAAACCCACCCATGAGTTGGAGAACTCCTGTTCCCAATCTGTGAAGGAGTTCTTGATGTAGAGGCGAGCGCATGCTTTGCCGTCTTTGGTGTAGAGCTGAAGGCTTGCGTTGTAGCTGCTGATTTCAGTAGGAGTGACCCTGTTAGCGGCATCAAACTGTGGCCCTCTCCAGTAGAGCTTGTAATGAGGCCCGATGAAATGGCCAGTTCCAAAACTGTATGTCATGAGACGTGGCTGGAGTGCATGGTTTAGCTCCATGTAAGTGTCCGCAGATCCTGAGGTTCGCTTTTTAACTGATTGGAAAGTCTCTAAGATGGGAGAGGTGTCACTTTTGAAAAGGACAATAGTAGGATTCTGATTCAGGATGTTCTTCGGAATATCCCTCCATGTCAGCCTCACGTAGCCTTCAGCCTTTGACTTCACCTCTATCTTCACTGGAATGTGGCCTTCACAAGCCATCTCGAGATCATATCCTGCCAGAGTCAGAAGCCACCTCACACCTGGTTGTTCAAAAATGGTAAGATGTTTTTTGGTGTATTGCAGGTGAGTTATGTATTCTTCTTTGGTAAGCGCGAGTCTGGGATTATCTGACTGCGTCATACTTGAGTTGAAACTGCCAAACATGTTTGACACGAGAGCTTGTAACAGGTCAACAGGCTTCTGCAGAGCTTGCACTTGCCTCAGGAGCTTAGGGCTGACCTCATGGGTCTTATTTTGATCATAATCACATCCTGGCTCGCTCAGAACATACACTTTGTCAGCTTTTATCGGATTGCCCTTTTGCACTTGAACAACTATCCGGTCAAGGTCTCTTTTGGGATTATCCAGGGAATTGTAGAAGTCTTGGGTCACGTATGGTGGCAGTTGGGAACTGTCTCTGAACTGAGACTGCCCAAAGAGTAGTACTCACTGTCCAGTGAGTCGTTCAACTTTGGAAGACTGGTTTCCTGGGTACACTTGGAACTTCTATAGTGCTGGAAGCCGTAGTCCCGCCGCACGGGGTTGAAATGAAGCAGGATGCCTTTGTTTTGATTCAAAGAGATGTGGCTGGCTAGCCAGTGTAGCAGCAGTAGACCATGGCGAGGATACTCATGTCCAAATTCAATGCCTTTGAGATCCGTAATGTCATGTAAGGTCTGAATGTCAGAAACACTGGTGCCAATAAAAAGAAGAGAGAAGCACCAGAGGAGCTTCCCCCACTCCATCATGAACACTGTAGAACACAACGACAAAAGGTTTTGTATAGTTACTGTGTACATTTAATCTAGCTGTAGAACCAAACTGAACAAATGATATAAAAATTTCAGATACTGCAGAGCTGTGAGGCTAAAAGGTTGTGAACCTTGGTATTTCAGTATCTGGTGTGACCCCCTTGTGCAGCAGTAACTGCAACCAAACATGTCCAGTAACTTTTGATTAATCCTACAGATTGGTTTGGAGAAATTTGTGCACATGCCTCCATACAAAACAATTTCATATCTGGGATATTGGTGGGCTTCCTCCCATTTACTGTTTGCTTCATGTCCTTATACAACATTTCTATATAATTTAAGTATACTATAGGTTAAAGAATGGGTCTAAATTTTGACTTGGCCATATAAAAACATTAACTTTATTCTACTGTAACTGTTTTTGGTAGAATGTCTTCTGGGCTTAGGATCATTGTCTTGCTGCATGACCCACATTCTCTTGAGATTCAATTCACAGACAGATACTCTGATAATTTCCTTTAGAACTCACTGGTATAAGTCGGAATTCATCAACAGTGATGGCAAGCTGTCTAGTCCAGATGGAGCAAATCTGTCCCAAACCATGATACTACCACAAAACTCTTGCATAGATGGGATACGGATCTTATACGGGCATGCATTGCCTGTCTTTCTCCAAAGAGACCACTTCTCATTTAAACCAAAATAATTTATCTCTAATGTTCTAACATTGTTCTAATAGCCTTCTGACTTATCCATGTGATCTTTAGCCAAATGCAGATGAGCAGTAATATTCTGTTTGGAGAGCAGTGAGTTTTTTTACCTAAAACCTGTAACCTAAAACCTAAAAAAGAAATCTAAAAAAAAAAAAATACTGAAGGGCTCACAAGCTTTCAAGCACCATTGTAGCTATCTGTAATTCTTTGGCTTACTCCCGTATCAGCTATTTACAACTATTTAGAAACAGAAAATAAACGTATGTGCTGCTCTTACCTGAGAAAGTTGAAGCCGTTTATTAAAACCTCGTCAATCTCATCCAGTTCTCAAACTCATCTGTACTGAGTTTACCTTGTTTACCACATTTATCCTCTTTGTAGAATATTTGTGAATGTTTAACCACGTCCAGCTTCTTTGTTTACTGTGTTCTTAGCCCAGATGTTACCCACACAGAAATCCAGCCAACTTTGCCTTCAGCAAATCCCGGCAATGTTTTTGGAATAGAGCAAATATTTGGACTGACTTGAGCTTCTGGATTTAAAAGGAGCAGAACTGGATCTGGAGTTTCTGCCTCATTCCTGTGGAGCAGGATTGGCTGATCAAGTGTACCAGGCTGGCAGTAGTGGCCATACAGTACGGATCCTCTCCAAAAGCAACAAATCCACATATTTCTCAATGCCAAAACTAAAATTGTCTTGCTAGTTCATATATATATATATATTGTTTTATTTGACCTGTTACTGTATCACTGCGTCCACCATCCAAGAAAAGTAAAGTTTTTCACTTTCCCCGTTTACAGGAGAGAAGCTTTGTGGAGGTTAACAGGGTCTCTGTGGCAAACATGTACTATAAATACCACAGTGTAGGCTAGAAAAGTTAGTGAACACTTGAGTTTAATAACCGGTAGACCCTACTTAGCAGCATCATGTCAGCTTATTTAAGCTCTTCAGAAATGAGACGATTCTTAAAAGTAATATGTTTTTTCAGAGTAACAGATACAGACTTACAGTAAAATGATACAGCACTACATTATAACTTGGGATATTTTATTAATGTTGATTTAAACATTCACAAATATGTTTAGTGGGTCAATGTAAGATGTTATGAGTGTGTTATTGTAGACACAGTTAAAGTAAGGTGTGACCACAAAACATCTACATTTCAATATTTCTTATTTTCTTGAGGTCCCTACAGGCTTCATTCATTCCCCATATCATTAAGTATCTGCTGTCTCCCAGGGAACAGTGCGGGCTTTCACAGTTGGAGTATACCACAGGAGGAGAAAGCGATTGCGAACAGTCTCTTTGGAAAACACAAAGCGTGCTTGGACCCCAGGACTGATTTGAAAGGATGACTCATATTCATAGATGAGATAGTCTTGAGTGTCTTTTTCTTTACTGGACTTCTCAAAATTGGAGACCCACTGATAGTGCTCATATTCCTCGTCCCGATCTTGTTCCCTTGAGTAGAAACCCACCCATGAGTTGGAGAACTCCTCTTCCCAATCTGTGAAGGAGTTCTTGATGTAAAGGCGAGCGCATGCGTAGCCATCCTTGGTGTAGAGCTGAAGGCTTGCGTTGTAGCCCCTGATTTCGGTAGGAAGGACCCTGTTAGCGGCATCAAACTGTGGTCCTCTCCAGTAGACCTTGTAATGAAGCCCAAGGAAACCATGTCCAGCTCCGAAACTGTACGTATGAAGTCGAGGTTGAAGTCCGTGGTTTAGCGCCACATAAGTGTTCGCAGATCCTGATGTTTGGTCTGTAAGGAATTTGGAAGTCTCTAAGAAGCGAGAGGTGTCACATTTGTAAAGGACAATAGCAGCATACTCCTTCAGGATGTTCTTGGGAATATCCCTCCATGTCAGCCTCACATAGCCTGAAGTCGTTGACCTCACCTCTATCTTCACTGGCCTGTGGCCTTCACAAGCCGTCTCGAGATCAGATTCTTCATGTTGGACTGGCTCATCTGTTGAGCAGAGCCAGGTTTGTTTATGGATGTAATACCTGGCGTCTATGTCATATCCTGCCAGAGTCAGAAGCCACCTCACACCTGGTTGTTCAAAAATGGTAAGGAGATGTTTTTTGGTATATTGCAGGTGAGTTATGTATTCATCTTTGGTAAGCGAGAGTCTGGGGATCATCTGACTGCGTCATACTTGAGTTGAAACTGCCAAACATGTCTGACACGAGAGCTTGAACCAGGTCAACAGGCTTCTGCAGAGCTTGCACTTGCCTCAGGAGCTTAGGGCTGACCTCATGTGTCTTATTTTGATCGTAATCACATCCTGGCTCGCTCGTAACATACACCTTGTCGGCTATCATCGGATTGCCCTTTTGCACTTGAACAACTATCCGGTCAAGGTCTCTTTTGGGATTGTCCAGGGAATTGTAGAAGTCTTGGGTCACATATGGGGGCAGCTGGGTGCGAACTGTCTCTGAACTGAGACTTCCCAAAGAGTAGTACTCAGTGTCCAGGGAGTCATGCCAATGTGGAAGACCGGTTTCCTGGGTACACTTGGAACTTCTATAGTGCTGGAAGCCGTAGTCCCGCCGCACGGGGTTGAAATGAAGCAGGATGCCTTTGTTTTGATCCACAGAGATGTGGCTGGCTAGCCAGTGTAGCAGCAGAAGACCATGGCGAGGATACTCATGTCCAAATTCAATGCCTTTGAGATCCGTAATGTCATGTAAGGTCTGAATGTCAGAAACACTGGTGCCAATAAAAAGAAGAGAGAAGCACCAGAGGAGCTTCCCCCACTCCATCATGAACACTGTAGAACACAACGACAAAAGGGTTTGTATAGTTACTGTGTACATTTAATCTAGCTGTAGAACCAAACTGAACAAATGATATAAAAAATTCAGATACTGCAGAGCTGTGAGGCTAAAAGGTTGTGAACCTTGGTCTTTCAGTATCTGGTGTGACCCCCTTGTGCAGCAGTTACTGCAACCAAACATGTCCAGTAACTTTTGATTAATCCTACAGATTGGTTTGGAGAAATTTGTGCACATGCCTCCATACAAAACAATTTCATATCTGGGATATTGGTGGGCTTCCTCCCATTTACTGTTTGCTTCATGTCCTTATACAACATTTCTATATAATTTAAGTATACTATAGGTTAAAGAATAGGTCTAAATTTTGACTTGGCCATATAAAAACATTAACTTTATTCTACTGTAACTGTTTTTGGTAGAATGTCTTCCGGGCTTAGGATCAAAGTTTTTTTCTGCATAACCCACATTCTCTTGAGATTCAATTTGACAGACCGATACTCTGGTCATTTCCTTTAGAACTCACTGGTATGAGTCGGAATTCATCAACAGTGATGGCAAGCTGTCTAGTTCAGATGCAGCAAATCTGTCCCAAACCATGATACTACCACAAAACTCTTGCATAGATGGGATACGGATCTTATACGGGTATGCGTTGCCTGTCTTTCTCCAAAGAGACCACTTCTCATTTCAACCAAAATAATCTATCTATGTTGGTCACATCCATCCACAAAACATTGTTCTAATAGCCTTCTGACTTATCCATGTGATCTTTAGCCAAATGCAGATGAGCAGTAATATTCTGTTTGGAGAGCAGTGAGTTTTTTTTTAACCTAAAACATGTAACCTAAAACCTAAAAAAGAAATCTAAAAAAAAAAAATATTAAAGGGCTCACAAGCTTTCAAGCACCATTGTAGCTATCTGTAATTCTTTGGCTTACTCTCGTATCAGCTATTTACAACTGTTTAGAAACAGAAAATAAACGTATGTGCTGCTCTTACCTGAGAAAGTTGAAGCCGTTTATTAAAACCTGGTCAATCTTGTACAGCTCTCAAACTCATCTGTACTGAGTTTACCTTGTTTACCACATTTATCCTCTTTGTAGAATATTTGTGAATGTTTAACCACGTCCAGCTTCTTTGTTTACTGTGTTCTTAGCCCAGATGTTACCCACACAGAAATCCAGCCAACTTTGCCTTCAGCAATTCCCGGCAATGTTTTTGGAATAGAGCAAATATTTGGACTGACTTGAGCTTCTGGATTTAAAAGGAGCAGAACTGGATCTGGAGTTTCTGCCTCATTCCTGTGGAGCAGGATTGGCTGATCAAGTGTACCAGGCTGGCAGTAGTGGCCATACAGTACGGATCCTCTCCAAAAGCAACAAATCCACATATTTCTCAATGCCAAAACTAAAATTGTCTTGCTAGTTCATATATATATATATATTGTTTTATTTGACCTGTTACTGTATCACTGCGTCCACCATCCAAGAAAAGTAAAGTTTTTCACTTTCCCCGTTTACAGGAGAGAAGCTTTGTGGAGGTTAACAGGGTCTCTGTGGCAAACATGTACTATAAATACCACAGTGTAGGCTAGAAAAAGTTAGTGAACACTTGAGTTTAATAACCGGTAGACCCTACTTAGCAGCATCATGTCAGCTTATTTAAGCTCTTCAGAAATGAGACGATTCTTAAAAGTAATATGTTTTTTCAGAGTAACAGATACAGACTTACAGTAAAATGATACAGCACTACATTATAACTTGGGATATTTTATTAATGTTGATTTAAACATTCACAAATATGTTTAGTGGGTCAATGTAAGATGTTATGAGTGTGTTATTGTAGACACAGTTAAAGTAAGGTGTGACCACAAAACATCTACATTTCAATATTTCTTATTTTCTTGAGGTCCCTACAGGCTTCATTCATTCTCCATATCATTAAGTATCTGCTGTCTCCCAGGGAACAGTGCGGGCTTTCACAGTTGGAGTATACAATAGGAGGAGAAAGCGATTGCGAACAGTTTCTTTGGATAACACAAAGCGTGCTTGGGCCCCAGGACTGATTTTAATAGATGACTCGTATTCATAGATGAGATAGTCTTGAGTGTCTTTTCCTTTACTGGACTTCTCAAAATTGGAGACCCACTGATAGTGCTCATATGCCTCGTCCCGATCTTGTTCCCTTGAGTAGAAACCCACCCATGAGTTGGAGAACTCCTCTTCCCAATCTGTGAAGGAGTTCTTGATGTAAAGGCGAGCGCATGCATAGCCACCCTTGGTGTAGAGCTGAAGGCTTGCGTTGTAGCCCCTGATTTCGGTAGGAAGGACCCTGTTAGCAGCATCAAACTGTGGTCCCCTCCAGTAGACCTTGTAATGAAGCCCAATGAAACCATGTCCAGTTCCGAAACTGTACGTAGTAAGTCGAGGTTGAAGTCCGTGGTTTAGCGCCACATAAGTGTTCGCAGATCCTGATGTTTGGTCTGTAAGGGATTCGTAAGTTTCTAAGACACTAGAGGTGTCACTATTAAAAAGGACAATAACAGCATTCTGCTTCAGGATGTTCTTGGGAATATCTGTCCATGTCAGCCTCACATAGCCTGAAGTCGTTGACCTCACCTCTATCTTCACTGGCCTGTGGCCTTCACAAGCTGTCTTGAGATCAGATTCCTCATGTTGGACTGGCTCATCTGTTGAGCAGAGCCAAGTTTGTTTATGGATGTCATACCTGGTGTCTATGTCATATCCTGCCAGAGTCAGAAGCCACCTCACACCTGGTTGTTCAAAAATGGTAAGGAGATGTTTTTTGGTATATTGCAGGTGAGTTATGTATTCATCTTTGGTAAGCGAGAGTCTGGGATCATCTGACTGCGTCATACTTGAGTTGAAACTGCCAAACATGTCTGACACGAGAGCTTGTAACAGGTCAACAGGCTTCTGCAGAGCTTGCACTTGCCTCAGGAGCTTAGGGCTGACCTCATGTGTCTTATTTTGATCGTAATCACATCCTGGCTCGCTCGTAACATACACCTTGTCGGCTATCATCGGATTGCCCTTTTGCACTTGAACAACTATCCGGTCAAGGTCTCTTTTGGGATTATCCAGGGAATTGTAGAAGTCTTGGGTCACGTATGGGGGCAGCTGAGTGCGAACTGTCTCTGAACTGAGACTGCCCAAAGAGTAGTGCTCAGTGTCCAGGGAGTCATGCCAATGTGGATGACCGGTTTTCTTCGTACACTTGGAACTTCTATAGTGCTGGAAGCCATAGTCCCGCCGCACGGGGTTGAAATGAAGCAGGATGCCTTTGTCTTGATCCACAGAGATGTGGCTGGCTAGCCAGTGTAGCAGCAGAAGACCATGGCGAGGATACTCATGTCCAAATTCAATGCCTTTGAGATCCTTAATGTCATGTAAGGTCTGAATGTCAGAAACACTGGTGCCAATAAAAAGAAGAGAGAAGCACCAGAGGAGCTTCCCCCACTCCATCATGAACACTGTAGAACACAACGACAAAAGGGTTTGTATAGTTACTGTGTACATTCAATGTAACTGTAGAACCAAACTGAACAAATGATATAAATATCAGATATTCAGATACTAAAGAGCTGTGAGACTAAAAGTTTGTGAACCTTGGCTGTCTAGTCCAGATGCAGCAAATCTGACCCAAACCATGACACTACCACCAAACTCTTGCATAGATGGGATAAGTTTCTTATACGGGCATGCATTGCTTTTCTTTCTCCAAAGATATCACTTCTCATTTAAACCAAAATGATCTATCTATGTTTTAACATTGTTCTAATAGCCTTCTGGCTTTTCCATATGATCTTTAGCCAAATGCAGATAAGAAGTAATATTCTGTTTGGAGAGCAGTGCGTTTCTTGCAACTCTCCCATGCACACCTTTATGCACACCATCGTTGTTCAGTGTTCTCCTAAAGATGAACTCAGAAACATTAGAATTTGACAATGTGAGAGAGGCCTTGAGTTACTCTGGGTTCCGCTGTGACCTTAAAGACTATTACACACTTTGCTTTTGGACTCCTGGGGAGGGTAACAGTGGTTTTGAATATTCTCCATTTACCCCATAATATTCCTACACAATCTTTCTGACTGTGGATGGTGGAGTATAAACTCTTTAGAGATGGTTTTGTAACCTTTTTCCAGCATAAAGAGCTTCAACAATTCTTCTTCTTAGGTCTTCAGAAATCTCCTGTGTCCGTGCTGTAAGACACTTCCACAAACTTGTTCTGCAAATCAGATTTTGATAGATTCCTGTTCTATAAAAAAACAAGGTCTCACATCTGATTGTCATGCCATTGATTGAAAACACCTGATTCTAATTTCACCTTTAAATTGATCTGCCAGTCCTAAAGGTTCACATCTATTTGTCCCTCACAGGTATGTAGTACTGGATCATTTTCCTCCTTAAATAAATAATCGAGTGTAATATGTTTGTTTCATTTGTTCAAGTTGTTACTCTTAAATTACTTTTACGACTTGTTTAAAAATCTCATTAAGTTTTAGGTCAGATTTTTGCAGAAATCTAAAAAAAATATTAAAGGGCTCACAAGCTTTCAAGCACCATTGTAGCTATCTGTAATTCTTTGGCTTACTCCCGTCACAGCTATTTTCAACTGTTTAGAAACAGAAAATAAACGTATGTGCTGCTCTTACCTGAGAAAGTTGAAGCAGTTTATAAAAACCTGGTCAATCTCGTACAGCTCTCAAACTCATCTGTACTGAGTTTACCTTGTTAACCACATTTATCCTTAGTGTAAAATATTTGTAAATGTTTAACTACATCCAGCTTCTTTGTTTACTGTGATCTTAGCCCAGATGTCACCCACACAGAAATCCAGCCAACTTTACCTTCAGCAGTTCCCTGCAATGTTTTTGGAATAGAGCAAAAATGTGGACTGACTTATGGATTTGAAAGGATCAGAACTGGATCTGGAGTTTCTGCCTTATTCCAGTGGAGCAGGATTGGCTGATCAAGTGACCGTACCAGGCTGACAGTAGTGGCCGTACAGTACGGATCCTCTCCAAAAGCAAACATCCACATATTTCTCAATGCCAAAGCTGAAATTGTCTTGTTAGTTCACATATATGTGACTTGTTACTCTATAAATGTATCCACCATCCAATAAACCTGTAGATCCTCTTTAGCAGCATCACCTCCACTAAACGATTAACATAAGGAATAAAGAATTTTGGATCACATCTGGGTATTTCTGGGATTTCTTTCTTCCACAGGTCATACCACAACATCTCAATATTAATAAAGTCAGAACTCTGGTTTTTCACTGACCTTTAGTAAATCTACTTGTGTGTTGTGGATCAATGTCTTGTTACTTCACCCGACATCCATTGCATTGTTGTCATTGTATCCACCATCCAGGAAAAGTAAAGTTTAAAAGAGGGAAGCACCTCAACTAAATGTTTCTGTAGCTGCAGATAAGACTTAAAATAGCTGTAAATCTCAGCTAATTCCAGCCATTCCAAATCATATCAACTCTTCTCCGATCTTTAGTTAATCTACTTGTGTGTTTTATTTCATTATCTTGTGATCACTTGGGATCTCTATAGCTTGAGGTCATGGAGCAGTCGTGAAAATGCTGAAAGGCTTTGATACACTTTTAAGTATTTTCACAGCCAGTAAATATAATGTTCAAAAGGGTAAAGCCAGGTCATTTTTATTTTGGCTCTCCGGAAATGAGACGTTTCCCTAAACGTAATATGGTTTTTCAGAAATGCAGACTTGCAGTAAAATGACACAGCACTACATAATAACGTGTAAAACGTACATTTTATTAATGTTAATTTAAACATCCACAAATATGTTTAGTGGGTGAATGTAAGATGTTATGAGTGTGTTATTGCAGAAACACTTTAAGTAAGGTGTTACCACAAAACGTCTACATCTCAATATTTCTTATTTTCAGGGGTTTTTTTCAGGCTTCATTCCCCGTATCATTAGGTATCTGTTGTGTCCCAGGGAACAGTGCGGGCTTTCATAATTGGAGGATTCCGTTTGAGCTGAATGCGAGTGCGAACAGTCTCTTTGGAAAACAGAAAGCGTGCTTGGACCCCAGGCATGATGTTCATAGATGACTCATATTCATAGATGAGATACTCATGAGTGTCTTTTCCTTTACTGGACTTCTCAAAATTGGAGACCCACTGATAGTGCTCATAATCCTCGTCCCGATCTTGTTCCCTTGAGTAGAAACCCACCCATGAGTTGAAGAACTCCTCTTCCCAATCTGTGAAGGAGTTCTTGATGTAGAGGCGAGCGCATGCGTTGCCATCTTTAGTGTAGAGCTGAAGGCTTGCGTTGTAGCCACTGATTTCGGTAGGAAGGACCCTGTTAGCGGCATCAAACTGTGGCCCTCTCCAGTAGACCTTGTAATAAAAATCACTATAACTAGATCCGAAATGATACTTCATGAGACGAATTTGGAGTCCATGGTTTAGTAGAACATTAGAGCTTATAGATCCTGATGTTCGGCCTTCAAGGGGTCTGTAAGACTGAAAACTCCTAGTGGTGTGATCTTTAAAAAGGCAAATAACAGGATTCTCTTTTAGGATGTTCTTGGGAATACCACTCCATGTGAGCTTCACACAACCATAACCCCTTGACCTCACCTCTATCTTCACTGGCCTGTGGCCTTCACAAGCCATCTCGAGATCTGATTCCTCATGTCGGACTGGCTCATCTTTTGAGCAGAGCCAAGTTTGTTTATGGATGTCATACCTGGCATCTATGTCATATCCTGCCAGAGTCAGGAGCCACCTCACACCTGGTTGTTCAAAAATGCTCAGGAGTTTTTTGGTGTATTGAAGGTGAGTTATGAGTTCATCTTTGGTGAGCACAAGTCTGGGATCATCTGACTGCATCAGACTTGAGTTGAAACTGCTAAACATGTCTGACACGAGAGCTTGTATCAGGTCAACAGGCGTCTGCAGAGCTTGCACTTGCCTCAGGAGTTTAGGGCTGACCTCATGGGTCTTATTTTGATCGTAATCACATCCTGGCTCGCTCATAACATACACTTTGTCGGCTATCATCGGATTGCCCTTTTGCACTCGAACAACAATCCTATCAAGGTTTGTGTTGGTTTTATTAAGGGAATTGTAGAAGTCTTGGGTCACGTACGGAGGCAGTTGGGTGCGAATTGCCACTGAACTGAGACTGCCCAAAGAGTAGTACTCAGTGTCCAGAGAGTCGTTCAAGTGTGGAAGACCGATTTCCTGGGTACACTTGGAATTTCTATAGTGCTGGAAGCCATAGTCCCGCCGCACGGGGTTGAAATGAAGCAGGATGCCTTCGTCTTGATCCACAGAGATGTGGCTGGCTAGCCAGTGTAGCAGCAGAAGACCATGGCGAGGATACTCATGTCCAAATTCAATGCCTTTGAGATCCTTAATGTCATGTAAGGTCTGAATGTCAGAAACACTGCTGCCAATAAAAAGAAGAGAGAAGCACCAGAGGAGCTTCCCCCACTCCATCATGAACACTGTAGAACACAACGACAAAAGGGTTTGTATAGTTACTGTGTACATTTAATCCAACCCTTCACAGGAGTTACACATACACTTACAGAGGTGCTTGAAAGTTTAAGAACTCTTTAACATTCTCTGTTTTTCTACATAAATTTAACCTAAGACTTCATCAGATAGTCCTAAAAGTAGATAAAGGGAACCAAACGAAACAAATTAGACACATATATGAGAGATCCTGCAAATCTGTAAGGCTAAAAATTTGTGAACCTTGGCTTCCAATATCTGGTGTGACCACCTAAACTTTTCCTGTTGATTAATCTTGCAGATTGACCTGAAAGAATTTGTTTTGAATTATTTATGTATCACTTATTTATGTATTGTATCTTACATCATGTGTACATCATGTGCCTTAAATGTGTTGCCTTAAATGCAAAGCAAATGCAACTAGCTGTGTCGTGTCCATCCTTCAACCCCTCCTCACCTGCCCACCTGGTTATTTTTTATTACCCCTAGAGGTGTCTGTAACAAATGGTCTTAAATTTCCTCCATAATATTCATACATAATATGACTGTGTAGCTTAAACTCTTTGTAATCTTTTTCCAGCCTGATGAGCATCAACAGCTCTTCTTCTTCAAAAAGGTTTTTGAAGGTTTCAAGCTTCCATCTGTAATTCTGCCTAATCCTGTCACAGATGTTTGCAACTATTTACAACTGTTTAGAAACAGAAAAGGAATGTAAGGACTGTTCTTACCTGAGAAGCAGTTTATTACTCCCTGGTCAATCTCATACGTCTCTCCAACTCTCAAGCACTGATTTTACCTTGTAAAATCTTACATCATGTGTACATCATGTGCCTTAAATGTGTTGCCTTAAATGCAAAGCAAATGCAACTAGCTGTGTCGTGTCCATCCTTCAACCCCTCCTCACCTGCCCACCTGGTTATTTTTTATTACCCCTAGAGGTGTCTGTAACAAATGGTCTTAAATTTCCTCCATAATATTCATACATTATATGACTGTGTAGCTTAAACTCTTTGTAATCTTTTTCCAGCCTGATGAGCATCAACAGCTCTTCTTCTTCAAAAAGGTTTTTGAAGGTTTCAAGCTTCCATCTGTAATTCTGCCTAATCCTGTCACAGATGTTTGCAACTATTTACAACTGTTTAGAAACAGAAAAGGAATGTAAGGACTGTTCTTACCTGAGAAGCAGTTTATTACTCCCTGGTCAATCTCATACGTCTCTCCAACTCTCAAGCACTGATTTTACCTTGTTTGTTACCCGTATCCTCTTTGTAGAAGGTTTGACAATGTTTAACTACTTCCAGCTTCTTTGTTTACTGTGTTCTTAGCCCAGATATTACCCAAACAGAAATCCAGCCAACTCTACCTTCAGCATTTCCCGGCACTGTTTTTGGAACAGAGCAAAAATGTGGACTGGTTTGAGCTTCTGGATTTGGAATATTGGAATTCCTGGGAAGCAGTGTTGGTTGATCAAGTGTACGTCCACATGTCCACATATTTCTCTATGCAAAAGCTGAATTTGTCTTGTTAGTTTACGTATGTCTGACTTGTCACTGTGATCACTGTATCCACCATCCAAGAAAGAAAGTTTTCACTTTCTGTAAGGGTTCAGCCGGTGCCACCTGTTGTCACTGCACCTGTCCATCCCCTACTTAAGCTAGGGACAAATAGCTCCTTGACACACCTTTGCATGAGGGGCGACCGGTAATGTTCTCTTGGTGAGCAGCTTCTCTTATTACAGTCCTCTAAAAGAAATTGAGGACTGTAATATGAGGAGCTGCTCTAAGGAAAAAGAAAGAAGATAAGTACATTCAAATAAAATAAAGAGTTAAACACTATAAACCTGTCAGCTCCTCCTCTCATAGCTAGAAAGGGGGTCGTTCCTTTACTTTCTTCAATGTTCCTTTGTTTGCCCTTTTCCCGCCACTTTCATGCAATCTATAGGCCTTTCCGCCTCTCACATGTGCACCTCGAGTGGCTAGCAGGAGAGTCACAGGTTGCCGCCCAAGAGGTTGGCGGTTCAATCCTACAGTGGGCTGGGCCACTCACCACTGCACAATCCTCACCAACACACACTCTCTGTTCTGTTTTCTCTGCTCTGCTCACTTTCCTCTTTTACAAATGAGATGCTGTGCCCCCCACTCCAACAGGCATGGCCACTCGATCAGCCTTTGTGGTATGACCTTGTGGAGGTTAAGGGGGTCTCTGTGAAATCTTTATTGTAAAATCAAACCTATTAAGAACATTGTAGCATCTTAGTCCTGCCTGCTATTGTTTACCTCGTCCTGTCTTTGCCATATGCGTCTGCCTTTGTTTACATTCCCCTTCCCCAATCCACGTGTCTCTGTGATTGTCATATGCTCCTTGTGTCTCCACCCCATTACCTGTGCTGTATTTGTGATTCCTTCCGTTTCAGCTGTTCCTTGTTGTCCTTGTAGATTTACGAACATTTTGTGGAAGTGAACTAAAGAAACCTGCACTTATATATGTTCCTGCCTTTGCCTGCCACAGAATATCAGACCCCGCGAAAAGAACAGATTTAGAGGCTATGTCGGGACTTAATAGACTTTTTGGTGAACCTTACCTCTTACAAACTCGTTGCCTTGCTCAAGGCGGAGGATCCTGTGCACCTGGCAGAGGAGATGGCAGCTGCTGACACAGGGCTAAGTAACGCAAGAAACGCCGAGCCCAGCCCCTCCCGACGGAGGAAAATTTTGGGGGGGCTGATGATCGGTTCGGTTATGGTCGGTTATGGTCAGCCGGTGCCTGCTGATACAGCAGTCTTGGCTGGTGATGCTGCAGCGCCACCTGGGGTCTTGGAGGGCACCGGTATGGTGGCCATGGTCATTGCAGCGCCATCTGGTGTTCTGGAGACCTCAGGTGGAAAAGCCCCTGCCCCAACAGTCATGGCTACCTCCGCTGATGTCGCTGCATGCCGCGTGCAGTTAAGGGCGCCAAAGCAGCGAGAGCTGCTGCCTCTGCGGGTGCCAATACTGAGGCAGTGGGTGCCACTGAGGACCTTGCCGAGGGCCTGTCCGCTGCTGAGGACATCACCGCAGGCCTGCCCGCTGCCAAGGACATCACCGCAGGCCTGCCCGCCGCTCCTACAATTCCTCTCCCCACTCCCCAGGCTGTGCTCTGGGCAGCTCCTGACTCTCCTGCTCCTGTTCCTTGCCATGCTCCGGGTCCTCGCCCTGCACCTGTCCCTGGTCCTCGTCTGCTCCTGTTCCTCACCATGTTCCTGGTTCTGTCATGCCTAGTCCTTATCCTGTTTTTGTCTCTGACCTCTCCCTCAGGCGGGCTCCAGGGGCATGTTGGTTTTCGCGCCTCTGGAGTGGCGCTTATAAGGGGGGGTACTGTCACATCCTGTCTGTTCTTGTTGACCTCATCCTGTCTTAGCCATGTGCGTCTGTCTTTGTGTACGATATTGTTCCTGTGTGTCTGCTCTTGTGTATTGCGAACGTTTTGTGTTTTTGTCACGTGTGGAAGTGAAATAAAGAAACCTGCACTTATATCTGCCGTTCCTGCCACATCATTTATAAGAATGATTATAAGATTTTTTGTTCAGTTACAAACTGCAATTAAAACAGCTGGGAGGTCATCACGTGATTTTTCACTTTTGCATAAATACAATACAAAATAACACAAATATTTTATTCTGAGAGAAGTAGATCATATCTTGAGCTCCAGATTGAGGAACAAAGTGCAGTTCCAGATTTCTCCTGGACGCCCCAGACATTGTATGAATGTGTGTTTGTGTGGAAGGGACAGCTGGGATAGACACCTTGACGTCCTGAGAACAGTTTGTCTTGGTGCTGCTAGGCTGCGTGGTAGCAGGGTTCGGTGCGAGTGCACGTAGCTGCAGGGTTTGGTGCTGGGACTGCTTGGTGAGCGTCGCCTGTTTTAGTTTTGCTCCCAAAATCTGTAGTTAGTAATGGGAGTGGGTTTCTCCCCAGTTATTACTGAGGTGTTGGTGGACAGGCACAGATAAGGCACTTTAGGCCTGGTTAGTATTTGCTGTCCTGAACTAAGCCAGTACTAGAGACTACGGCAGCATCAGGGTACATTAAGTGGTACATGCTGACTTCGTATGAGAAGGTCCACCGCTGAATGCACCAGTTACATTGCTCAGGTCTCTGTTTGCACTGTACTGTGCCCTATCCAGTAACTGTGTGCTCCTCTGGAGAGTATAAGCATACAGCCTAGTTTCTGATTAATGCTATTCAGTGAATTGTTTAGTGTTTTCATGTTATTCACTGCTTTGATGTTCATTGATCGCCATTAGCATCCAACTAACTAGTATAGTTATTGCTTTGTGGAGGGTTTTGTACTACACTTAAGTGCAGCTTTTAGCTACTAGGCTGGCTGCTGTTTGAATTATTGCTGCCAGTTCTAAGCTATGAACTGATAGTGTTTACTGGTTATTGACTATGCAGTGTTTATTTCACTTAGAGCAAAGTGGAGTGTAGCTTGGGGTGTAGTGGATAGAGTATAGTGGTTGAAAGGGTGTAGATTTCATCTCGTTTACTCTATTACAACTTGTACTCTGTTCAGGCCCAATGCTGCTAAGCTAATTCCCTTCAGCCTTGTACCCAGTGATTCCTGTGAACTTGTCTGTTGTCTGTATGTTTTGCCTTACTGATATTACACACACACACACTTTTGACTTTTACAGGGACGGGAAACTCGCATGCTAGATTTGACAAAGTGTTTTATGTCAGATGCCCTTCCTGATATAATCGTCTCCACGTACCCGGGACAACACATACTCACACTCCCAGCTATAGGCAGTTTAGAGTGAGCGATCAACCTAACATGCATGTGTTTGGACTGTGGGAGCAAACCGGAGTACCTGAAGGAAACCCACTCAAGCACAGGGAGAACATGCACACTCCATATTCTATTTATGCCTAAGATCTGCCTACAATCCAGATCTTTGTCCAATAGAAAACATCTGGCATGTCATGAAACAGAAAATCCAATAAAGAGGACCCAGAACTGTTGAGCAGCTAGAATCCTACGTCAGACAAGAATGGGACAAAATTCATCTCCCACAACTCCAGCAACTGGTCTCCTCACTTCCCAGACATTTACAGACTGTTAAAGAGGAGGAGATGCTACACCATGGTAGATGTGATCCTGTCCCAAGTTTTTTTTTGAGACTTGGGATCCACTGTCATCAAGTTATAAATAAATAAGAAATAAAATGTGTGCCTATGAGATTTACATTTATTTACATTTTACACAGCATCTTAACTTTCTTCGCATAGGCTGGAGCCTGTCCCAGCGCTTACTGGGCAGAAGGCAGGAAACAGCTAGTCCATCACAGGGTAGACGTACACTCACACCTAGGGGGCAATTCAATATCTGCAACTTGCCTGACTGCAAGTCTTTGGACTGTGGGAGGAAACTGGAGCACTGTGTGTTGTTTTTTACTTTGACAATCAAAAGAACATGAATGTGACCAGTGAATGTGTCTTTATTTTTTTTTTTTTCCTTTGCAAAACTGTCATACAAGTGAAATGCTCAGTTAAATGTTCACCTCTGTGATGAACTGCAACAGAATAAAGATTTCATGCCGGTGACCAGATCGCAGCTATAGTATCTCTATTTTTGCATCATATATGAAAAATATAATAGAAAACTACACATTTTTTAATTGAAATTTAGAGTTTATTGTGTACGATTGTCAACAATAAAGTAAATAGAATGTCCACATGCAGGTATGATCTTGCATTCAGATTAAAACAGGAAGAATCAAGCGTTTATTATGGAGCCACAGTTGTAATCATACACTTCTGTAACATTCAAAGCATCTAAAAGCTGAACAGTTCATTGGAAGTCAGTAGCAAAGATGAATGAAAAGCATTTTATGCCACCTTCATGCCAACAGATTATTTAGAAGACACTTCTTGTCCTCCAACCACAGACCTAAGCGTCTGAACACTGCTGGAACTTTGACTGTCTCCGTCCTCCACAGTCAGATGGAGCGAAAGTTGAACCTGATGCCAACTATAAAGTACAGAGGAGGGTCTGTGGGGCTGTTTTTCCTCTGCGGGGCTGTTTGTCCTCTGCGGGGCTGTTTGTCCTCTGTGGGGCTGTTGTCCTGTGAACCTCGTTAGGATACATGGTTTACTTAACACAAGCTTCTGCTATGGCCATCTCAGTCCCATGATCTAACCCCCATAGCAAACCTGCTGTCTACAGAGCTACAGAGGACAGCACACAAGAGAGGACCCTGGACCTCCGGAGACTTTCTGTAAAGAGGAATGGTCTTAAATTCCCTGCTCTGTGCTCCACAACCTTATAAGATGTTATAGGAAAAAGAGTAAGAGCTGTTTTGTTGGTTAAGGGAGGTTGTACAAAGTGTTCAATGCTGGGGTGGCAATATTTATGGCATCATGAGGTACAGCTAATGTTAAGTAAACAATGAAACAAAGAACAGCTGCATCAGTGAATGTACTGCAGTTGTAAAGCTTTGTTTAATTGGCGGTAATGAATTTACTCACTTCCAGCTACTGATGTAATGTTTTGTACTGTATTTTTAAGTGATAAGACTTATATTTCGGCATGTCCCTTAGATGCTTGTTGGGGTTTCATTGTGTTGTTTCATTGAGTTGGTTCAGTATTTTAGAGCAAAAACTAACAATGGAGTCTAACACACTTCAGTTCCTGTGCTGATAGATTTTGGATGTACTGGACTCCAGTGTACTGTTCCAATTTACCCATTTCTAAATCAGCGCAATGTAATATTTTCTTATACATACATAAAAGCTTACAGTAAAAGAACAGCATGTATTGCCAAAATAATAACTTTACTTTCAATGTAAATTAACATAAAGAGATTTTATTCCAAGTGGAGCGCATCTATTGGTCCAATAATCATGAATCATGGATATGAAGAACAGCTGTCATGTTGAAATTATATAGAAAAAAAATGTAATTGACAAAAATGAAAATACATGTTTTTTAGGTATAGGTTAGATTTGTTTCTGTATGTACTGTCAGAAGGAATTCTACATACCATTCTCTCATATAAGTCAGGCCTGTTTGGTTAATCTTAAGGTTTTGTTCACTGAATTTAATATACCTGCTGTCTTAATTAAGAATTATTATGGTTTTCGTAATGCATTGGTCTTAGCTTTACACCAGGTGTATTATATTCACTCAACAAAACCTTATAAATGTTTAGTAATCTTTAATAGATGTTTGTAATGCATCACCAAGACATTACTGGGTTTTATGCTCTCTGAGTAGTTTGGTAACAAGTCTGTAAACTAGTTTTATTCAACCTAAAAAAAATAGCTTCATTCAACCTGTATTTTTAGGTTGAGTAAGGGCGTTTTCACACCTGTAGTTAGTTTCACTGGTCAGGATCAGTTAATGAGTTTGTTAATTGGAGTGTTTCCTCCTCGGTTAAGTTTGTTTTCACACAGGCAAAAACCCAAACACACCAAAATGCGCCTCAACAAACCACGTGAGCACGTCGTCTCCTCTGATTGGTCAGAGCTGTCTGGCGTGTGAGTAAGAAAGTAAACACAGGAAGAAGATCTGGTTTTCCCAAACTACTGCACATTTCTTGTAGAGCGTATCGGGAGCAGCGGCAGAGACAGCATCTGTTCATAGCTGTAATAATAATCTGATAATATACCAAACTACAGTCCACCTGCAGAACACCCAGCTCACTCCAAACATCAAGTAGACAACGTCCCTCACTGCTAGTCCAAGAGAGACCTTGCTTCATTGTCCTCGCCCTGTTAGCTGCTACAGTTCTCTGTTTACGCCATCTGCCGCATCCCATAATGCAAAGCACACCTGGCTGCAGGAGATGTTTAGATCAAAGTTGTGGGGTACTCCTAATACTTGGGTTGGATCGCGGTCGGATCATGTTCTCACCACAAACAAACCGCTCTGGAGTTCTTTTGGAACCGGACCGAGACCACCTCCTCTCGAGGGTCTCAGTGCGGTTGTTTTGGTCCGCACCCGAGTGTGATTAATGTTTTCACACCTGCCAAAATGAACCACACCAAACGAACCAGAGTCGGTTTTAACTGGACTAACTAGAGCTGGTGTGAAAACACTCTAAAACTAGTTCAATTGCTTGTTACCACATGACATCATTTTTGAAGGTTGTATCAATGAATTACTTTTTTACAGTGCATGTCTGATAAAATTAACGTAAGGGAAGAAAAAGTTGGTTGGTGAGTAAATCCTTTCAGCATCCAGACCTGACTGATATTGTCGTTGTCCAAAGAAAAACATGCAACTCTGAAAGCGCAACTTTACAAGACACCAAAAACTGTCTTTACTTTTAATGAAAGTCAATGGAACTATAATTTTTTCCAAGCTATTTTGGTGCATTTCTATTGGTCCATTTATCATGAAATTTTTGTGCTCAAAAAATACAACATCAAAACATTAAAACATACCTGAAGCATACCTGATATAACAATGTTGCATATTAATGTAAGCTTTTCTATATAAAAGAATATATTGCATTGCACTGATTCACAGTAATGAGTAATAAGTCATTTGGAAAAGTCCAGGGGAGCTTAGTACGTCCAGAATCTATCAGCACAGGAAGGTGTGTTAGACTCTATTCTTAAAATAAAACACTAAAGACCAACAAAGAAGTAAAACAGTTTAACCGACTCAACAAGACGAGCAATGAAACTGCAACAAGCAGCTAAACATTAATGACTGAAACGAAACTGAGGGTTATGTGATCAGCAGAAATAAAAGTCTTACCACTTAAAACTACAGTAAAAATTATTACATCAGAAACTGAAAGTCAGTAAATAAAATGATAGTAGCTTCTGCTGTTTACTGTGTCATTACAAGTTTTTACTTGTTTACTCAACATTAGTTAACCATTGTTAATGTAGTACCTCAGTTGTTGTTCAGCTGTTGTTAACAAATCCATAACTTGATGTTGATTAAGCCAACATTTCATGTGAAATTAACGTTAGTTAATGCAGTTGTTACTTAAAATCAGTTAACAATTATTAATGTATTACTTCATGTTAGTTACTCAGCACTTAATGTAACATGTTAGCCACATTGCTAAATGTGGGAAAAAGTTGTTACTTAATTAATTAATTCTGAAACATTGTTTTTTTTTTTTTAATTGGCATCTAAGTATGATCTAAATATGCAGTAATTGTTTTTTTTAACTTCTACTGAATTCATTTTTTCCGTAACTCATCATGAATTTCTTCTGCCTTTGGACTTATTACACCCTCCCAAGGCTCGGTGCGTGCTCTCACATTTGTGTAGCCACGATCTATCAGGAATCGAAGCTGTAATCCGGGACTGATTGCCATTCCTGACTGGTATTCAAAGACGTCGTACTCCTCTGAATAATCTTTGTCTGAGTTCTTCTCAAAATATGTAACCCATTGATAATTTTGGCATGTCTTGCTTTCATCTAGTGCACTTGTGTAGAATCCCACCCAAGAGTTCTTGAAGACTGATTGCCAGTACCTGAAGGACTTCTCAATGTAGAGTCGAGCGCAAGCATAACCGTCTTTAGTGTAAAGCTGTAAACTGGCATCGTAACCTCTGATGTTAGTAGGAAGAATCCCGTTGGCATCACTAAACTCTGGGCCTGTCCAGATGACTCCGTCATGATTAGTAAGCTTTACTTGAAGGCCAGGATTTAGAGCCCAGTCAGTGTCAATGGATCCGTAAGTTCTCCCATTAAGAGGGTAAACCTTCAGTGATTGTTCATCATCATAAAGACCAACACTGCTGTCCATTTTCAGGATGTTCTCTGGTATTCCGCTCCATGAGATCCTTGTATATCCGTTTGAGGTAGATTGCACTTCTAGTTTTATCTTATTGTGTGCGTCACATTTAGATTTTGTGACAACTGAACGTGAAGGACGGTTATTATGAAAGCCACTGGAGTTGGTTTTCAGGTTGTAGCAGGAAGGAGGCTTTCTAGACTCATAACAAGGGTCATAACCAGACAGTTTCATAAACTCTGCAAGACCTGGTTCATCTGGATAGAACTCCTTTAGATTTGTAACTTCTTGTTGAAACTTCAGGTAATCACATGAGTTATTTAACCAAGGATGCATTACATTACATGTATCAGGTGTGCTAAGATCTTTAATTTGCTTCAGCAGTGATACGCTAACTCTGAAAGTGTTGTCTGGGTTATATGAACTGCCCTGGTTCTTATTCTCATAGTGCTCTGTAATATAGATATCTTCTATCTTTTTTTTCTCAGATTGGTCCCCTGGAACTTTCATTACAATTCGGTCCATGTTTCTTTTTTTTTCCAGATGTTTTGGTGAGTTGTAGTAGTCCTGTGTAACGTAATTAGGGAATGTATTTTTATTTTTGATATTACCCAAAGAGTAGTAGCGCGACCCTTTTAAATTCAACATAGGAAAGGTCCGAGGTGCATAATTTTTGTATTCATGACAGCCGTAATCTCCTTGACCCGGGTTTAAATTAACATATATATTTAGATTTTGGTCAATTTCAACATAGTTGGCAAGCCAGAACAGAAGGCTGAGTCCATGTCGGGGGAATGTTTTACCAAAGGTTGTATTTTCTTTCAGGTCTGCGATATTTTTCAGGTCCTCAATGTCATTCGGGTCCCTGACAGCAGTTACAATGACCAAGATGAGACAGAGAGAGAAACAGCAAAGGAGGGCTTCCTTCTTCATCTTCTGGCCTAAAGTCAAAAAAAGAAAGAAAGAAAAATTTCTATGAAATATTACAAGTTCACTGAATCAAAATAAGTGTAGATGCAGCATCTGAGAGTTGATCATTTCTTATTTCTGGTGATTGTGATCACTTCCGGACTGTCGAATGCAGGTTACGGTCAAGCGCTTCTGTGAAGGCACAATTAATGCCGAACACATTTTAGAGAAGCATGCCTGCGTTTTCAGACCATGCAGGTGCTAGACTGGCCTGCTTGTAGTCTGGAACTGTCACCCACTGAAACTGGGCACAAAACACAGCAACAGAAGACCTGTGCGCTTGCACAGCTAAGCACTTATAACAGAATAGGCAGGTTGCAGGCAGAACATATATTTACAAAAAAGTCAAGTTTATTTTTCTTACGCTTTTTACAACACTGTTGTCACAAAGCATCTTTACAGAAGTTTGAAAACATACAGTTACAAAATGTATCTCCCTGTGAGCAAGCCAGAGGTGACGGTGGCAAGAAAAACTCCTTGTGAGGAACCAAGACTCACAAGAGGAGACCCGTCCTCCTCACCAAACACTAGACATGATATGGACATTGTTGTTGTTGTATTTTGAAGCTAAACCTGGTTGGACCAACGTGGCCGTTAATTAGCCCCAAAAAAGATTTGATTTGGGCTGTGTTTGGTCCGTCTGACTTTGTCGCAATTTAGCCCAAACTGGAGGATCTTTTTCGGACCACATACAGGCCGACTGCTGAAAATGTTTTGTACAAACCTAAATTAGTCGTAATCACTGATGATCCACAAGAATTTTGAGTAGTCGCTGAGAAAAACTGAGACTTTATAATAAAATAAGCAGGGAAATTAAACTTCATTATGCCTATGTCCCACCCAACAAAGACATCATACAGAGGTTGTTTTCTGGGCTAAATCTGGTCAGGCTGTCTTTTTTACATAGCCCTAAAACAGGTCCAGGGCTCGCTGTGTGACTGACTACATGTCGCTGTGTAAATTATGCCTATTTTTGTGTAGTAGCTCCTACAATGTTACCATATAAATAACTTGTGCTGTTACTGCTTTTTAATAGTTTAGGTATTTAATAGAACCTAGAGCAGCAGTTGTCAGTAATTATAATTTATTTATTTGGAAAGCCTGTTCGACTGGATTCAGTGGAGCTAATCAGTTACAGGTTACACTGTCTAACCTGAAGAAGCTATAGGTTTCAGTAGCTAATGCTGTAGTGAAGAATTGGGCTAAACTGGGTTTTGGAGGCTCCAAACTGGGTTTGTAGTTTGTCTGTTTTTTTTTTTGGAGCATATTTTTTTAAAAGGCGTGTTTGTGCTTTTTAATTTCCTTCGGGTTACATTGGATAAAACGTTAATAATGATGGTCTCAGCAGCAGCAGCAGCAACAGCACTGGCATTAGGAGAGAATAGGATCCAGAGTTTACCAGCATTTAAGAGCTGCAGTGAACGGCAGAGTGTCAGACCTCCAGAAGGCTTACAGCAGGAGTAATTGTCAGTATTAAACACATATTTATTATATATTAGAGCATTGCATGTTTGTGTTCTCGTCTAATGATGCAGTGTTTTGTGCTTAGAGGGAAGCTGAATGGGTTTAAATGTTTATATCAAGCATTTATAAAGTGGTCAATGAGCAAGTTGTCACTTTAAGAGCATTTGTGTGGCTATGATTTCCATCGTGCGAGGCTGGATATTCTATTATATTTCTGTGTTGCATCTAGGAAAATACATGCCACCCCCAATATCATAGCCCCCCGCCACCTTTTTTGCCATTATTAATTGTTTTCTGTGATCAGGATTATACTAAGATTGAGTAAAATCTTTTTCTTTGTCAGTGCACAGTCACTTAGGGAGACACCAGCAAAGTCACTGAGGAAGAGAGAGCAGCAGAGTCAGTGGGGGGATAGAGAGAGCAGTAAAGTTACTGACGGAGAGAGAGACAGCAGCAGAGTCAATGGGGGGATAGAGAGAGCAGTAAAGTTACTGACGGAGAGAGAGACAGCAGCAGAGTCACTAAAGAAGAATGAGAGAGCAGTACCTCTTTTCTGATGCAACTTGTAAAAAAACTGTACTCACCAAGTAGGTAGCCACTGCGTGTTCCAGTGTCCAAGTAATCATTTGTTGAGCAATTTTCAATATACATACTTAGCTTTTCTGTTTTGTGTTTCCCTAAAATTACTTTGCTTGTTTTAAATAGAGGCAAAGTTTAAATCTAATACAAACCCAATACAAAATATACAGCATATTATTATTTTTTGTCTTACAGGGGGCCTGTATGAGGTTCCAAATTTGATGGGTGTTGGTGGGAATTCTAAAATATAGTTTTAGTAAAGGTAACTAAATGCATCTACCTATTCTAAATTCTAAAGTGTAATCAGGTGTAATAAGTATAGACTTACTGCTGATGTCCACAAAAGTTGATGTTGATTCCTTGCTGGTACAAATTAAATTGTTGGGACCTGTTAAAAATACACAGTGACATTTAAGGATGGTAGTATCACGTTTAACTTCAACTTCAGTAGTATCAACTACGAAATGTGTGTTCCAGTATACGCATGCTGGTGCAATAAGGCCACAGCTCTACATTGCTTTTGTTTGTGTACTGTTTTGTATTGTTTGTGTGTGTGCTTTGATGATTTTCTGCTGAACTGTTCGACTGTATCACATGTCATTGTAGTCTAGTACGGCATTCCACTGTGACTCAAAGCCACTTAAGCAACTCTACACTGCAGCTGTGAGGCTTCCCAGTCTGGACGCTTGTGTGGGGCTACACCACTAGGAAGTTATGAGTGTTCCTAGTCTGGACGCTTGTGTGAGGCTACACCACTAGGAAGTTATGAGTGTTCCTAGTCTGGACGCTTGTGTGAGGCTACACCACTAGGAAGTTATGAGTGTTCCTAGTCTGGACGCTTGTGTGGGGCTACACCACTAGGAAGTTATGAGTGTTCCTAGTCTGGACGCTTGTGTGAGGCTACACCACTAGGAAGTTATGAGTGTTCCTAGTCTGGACGCTTGTGTGAGGCTACACCACTAGGAAGTTATGAGTGTTCCTAGTCTGGACGCTTGTGTGGGGCTACACCACTAGGAAGTTATGAGTGTTCCTAGTCTGGACGCTTGTGTGGGGCTACACCACTAGGAAGTTATGAGTGTTCCTAGTCTGGACGCTTGTGTGAGGCTACACCACTAGGAAGTTATGAGTGTTCCTAGTCTGGACGCTTGTGTGAGGCTACACCACTAGGAAGTTATGAGTGTTCATAGTCTGGACGCTTGTGTGAGGCTACACCACCAGGATGTTATGAGTGTTCCTAGTCTGGACGCTTGTGTGAGGCTACACCACTAGGAAGTTATGAGTGTTCATAGTCTGGACGCTTGTGTGAGGCTACACCACTAGGAAGTTATGAGTGTTCCTAGTCTGGACGCTTGTGTGAGGCTACACCACTAGGAAGTTATGAGTGTTCATAGTCTGGACGCTTGTGTGAGGCTACGCTTTAGTGCAAACATTAAGCTACACCTGAAAGGTTCTCCTGGTCAATCCACTTGTGTAATGCTATGTGACTTCCTGGACTGGACACTTGAGGATGCCACAACATAGTTAAGAGTAGTCCTTCTCTACAGTGTTCTATATAAATGTAACAATAACCATGAATGCACTGTTAAATTTAGTTAAGCATTTAGAGAAATACTGAAGGAACATCAGGAGAAATCGATAAATTAATAAAACATTAATACAATTTAGCGATGTCTTAAAGAGTTGATATTTAATTAGCTGCTTGCTATTTACTGTCACTAGTGAGTAATTTGGCAGTAATGAGTTGCTCAAATGAGTTATATATACTTAGTAAATTTAAGTAGATTGCGCAAGAGTGAATGAAGCTGTTTAAGTTTAAGAAAGGTGCATACAGAATGGAAGGTGTTCCAGATATAAAGGCAACAAACACTTGAGAAGAATTTAATTGCATTCTTTATCAATGAGGGAAAACTGATTAAGGCCAAGAAAAGAGTGATTAGATTTAACTGTGCAATTGTTTAAACCTCGTTTTATGATATAGGCAGTTGTGTGGTGTTTAGATGATACCCATGATTAAAACGATAACTCTTTCCAGCTTCTAATCGCTCCTAATGGATTATTCCTTAGAAAGGAAGAATGTTATTTCTGATACTCACTTTGATTCCGATGGAGGGTCTCCTCCTCTGTGGTCTTGGGCAGATCAGCTGAAGTTCTGTGTGGTTGGTACAAATGATCTGAAAGTCTGGAGAATCATGTGTTTCATGCATGGCTTTATATGAGGGTTTCGATCCACCCTCCCCAACAACTGTTGTTGTATTTTGCTATGGAGCTTACACAAGTTCTTAGAAAGCAACTTCCTTGTTTCTTTCTTTTGCTTCCTTGAATTTTTCAAATTCTGCAGATTCAGCATGACTGATGGCAGTGTATTTTTAGTGTAAGTTCGAGAAAATGCAGAGTTTGGAGCTTTCCTAATTACATGTTCAAACTGGCGTGACAGTCGTTTGGTTTAGTAAGTCTTTTAAGTTTATTATTTAAAACTGACAGTGTTTTATTTTCACCTTTTTGTCTCTGAATTCATTTTAGTTTCATACACGTTTCGTAGGTTCATTGTGAACATGTGGGTGACCAAATGATGCCAGGCACCATCTGATATAATACAAGGTTTAACAAAAATCCCATCACATTAAGTCTAATTCATTTCTGGACATTCCTCTGTGACAACTGTAAATCAAGCAAACTCTTCCTGTCTTATAGTTCCCCCATCCAGGCCCCCTAGTAGCCATTCCATTTCATTCCAAGTGGAATGAAAATAAGATTTCTTTGTAAAGAAATATAATCAAATAAAAAAAAATTCCTACGTTATCAGATTAAACTACAAAAAAAAGTGCATTTTCTAAAGAGAATGATTGTGCAGTGAGCAGTGCAGTGCAAGGTGGGCAGTGCGAGGAGCGAGGGATGCATAAACGACAAATAGACGAGTGTTGATCAGTGTGTTTAGGGATCTGCCCGCAGTCAGTACAGGCTGTTTGGTGGCTGTAGGTTGAACAAAACCATAATGGTTGTGTTCGGCCGAAAATGAATGGGACCCTATGGGAGAAATGACGGATGAATAAATGTCAAATAGAGGAGTGCAGGTGGGTAAGTCTGTAGATTAGAGTTTGGGGATTTGCCCTGAGTACAGGCAGTTTGGAGGCTGTACGTTAAACACCACCATGATGTTTGGGTGCACTCGAAAATGAATGAACTCTAAAAAGAGGGATGAAAAAAACCCAAACAGATGAGTGCGGGTCAAATCAACACTACAGTCTTGATCAGTGGTCTGCCCTGAGTCAGTGTATGCAAAACAATGTCTGTTGGTTGAGCAGAAGTAGCTTAAATCGGCATATAAATTCCATCCCATTCATTCTCATAATCAAAACAGACAATCCAGAGCTGGAACTGAGTCGAAATCTTAAAAACTGCAGGATGAGTTATGTTAAATCGGGCAGAAAAATTAGAATAATTAAAATGAAAAGAATAATATACTGTGGAACAACGATATAGTCAACCATAATAGGACACTCTTTGTGGGAAATATTTTGTAACACCCAAACCCCTTCATCAGATTTCATCAGGTTACAAGTATTGAGATTTTACACTTAGATTGACACTTAGACTCCATTTTCACTCTCTGCTAATATTGATTTAGAGTTCTATCATTTATTTTCGGACTCTAAATTAATGGACTTCTACTAAATACTTCTACATGACTTACAGACTGCTTCTACACACATTAGTGAAAGAGTGGGTCGCTCTCAGGAGCTCAGTGAACTCCAGCGTGGTACCGTGATAGGACGCCACCTGTGGAACACATCCAGTTGTGAAGTTGGACTGTCAGTGGTGTAAGAACAAAGTGGAAGTGATTGAGAACAACAGCAACTCTGCATCCACGTAAAATGATGGATGCAGAGGAGCATAGTGCACAGAGGTTACCAACTTTCTGAAGAGTCAATCACTACAGACCTCCAAACTTCATGTGGTCTACAGATCAGCTCAAGAACAGAGCGTAGAGAGCTTCATGGAATGGGTTTCAGTGGCCGAGCAGCAGCATCCAAGCCTTACATCACCAAGAACAATGCAAAGCGTTGGATGCAGTGGTGTAAAGCATGCCGTCACTGGACTCTAGAGCCGTGGAGACGTGTTCTTTGGAGTGACCAATCACGCTTCTTCGTCTGGCCAGGCGATGGACGAGTCTGGGTTTGGCGGTTGCTAGGGGAACGGTACTTGTCTGACTGCATTGTGCCGAGTGTAGTGTTTGGTGGAGGGGGGATTATGGTGTGGGGTTGTTTTTCAGGAGGTGGGCTTGGACCCTTAGTTCCAGTGAAATGATCAAGAGATTCTGGACAATTTCATGCTCCTAACTTTGTGGAGACAGTTTAGGGACGGACCCTTCCTGATCCAACATGGCTGCCCACCAGTGCACAAAGCAGCTCCATAAAAACATGGAGGAGCGAGTTTGGTGTGGAAGAACTTGACTGGCCTGCACAGAGTCCTGACCTCAACCTGATAGAACACATTTGGGATGAATTAGGGTGGAGACTGCGAGCCAGACCTTCTTGTCCAACATCAGTGTCTGACCTCACCAATGGTCTTCTGGAAGAACGTTCAAACATTCCCATAAACACTCTCCTAAACCGTGTGGAGAGGAGTACCTAGAAGAGTTGAAGCTGTTATAGCTTATGCGTGTGAAGGCAGACGAGTGAGCACTGTTGGTAATATAGTGTATCTCCAAAATGGCAACTTCACAGGAGAGGACAATGGAACTGGATATTTGGATTCTTTTCTATTGGTCCAATCATTATGAAATGTTCACACAATGTAAACAGCAGCCATGATCAAATGATATGAAAATCTACAAAAATGGAGATACGTTTCTCTTTGGACAGCAGTGATATTTTAGTCTATGCTGTCTGTTCTAAATGAATACATTTCTAATGCATTAGGTGTAAAACACTGTTGTAAAAATGTTATATATATTTTCCTTTATACTTGAAGTAAAGAAAATAAGATATATTTTAATAACTATAAGTATATGTGAAACATGGATTTAAACACATACATAATATCCAAAACCTACTCAAGTATACTTAAAATTGTTCCATTTTAGCACTTTTTAAGTGCACTGAACATTGGTGTTGATGCAGGTGTAGTAAACTTTGGTTACATAAGGAGAAAACATGCCTGGGCTTCCAGTACGACTCAACTTTTTCACACAAATGCAAATACACAAACACAAGCTGGCAATCCACGCCGACCTGTTCCTGTTTTAAATTTCACTTCCAAGTGGAGTTCCTTGTTTTAATTGGTTTCGCTATTGCACTGCTTCCTAATTACATTTAAATCTGATCTGTTTTGATCAGGATTCCTAGAACAACACACGTGCATACTGCTGATGCCTGCACATTACAAGTTTGGTGTTTTATTTATTTATTAATATATTGTTTTATTAATTTATTGTTTTAATGATCAGACAAATGAGAACAAAAACAGTAAAACAACTGCATGGGATTCGGATAAGACTCAACTTCAGCTATCGCAGAAACACAAATGAAACTGATGTGAAATTGTGGAAAATCAGATCTAATATCAGCTTGTGTTTAGAAAGTAGCTGTGATCAGTCGTATTATAAACAAGGCCTTCAGTTGACATGATTTCAACTTGAAAAAAGACATATAGATATCATATACATATAGATATAGATATCAGCATCCTAAAGTGTATAACATGTAACAAACTGAAGGCTCTAAGTAGATTCTTTGCGATTAAAATTAACTTATTGTTTAATAAATAAATTAGACCAGTTTAGAATTGATGGAACACAAGACCACATGAAATATAAGTATAGGGAACGTATTCAGAATACAAAATTAAATTCCTATTTTCAGAAAAGGCAGTATTGAAAATACAGTTACGTTTTATATGAGAGTCATTTTGGAATACTTACCTGATGAATTCAACAATGTACGCCATCTTTAAAACATTTTACATCAATGCTTGTTCAATAACTATTTAAAAATCAGTGCACAGCATGTAGCAAACTTATTCATTAGGCAAATTTTAATTAGTGAATCAATTAATGGCTTCTTCACAAGCACTGATGAGCTCCGTTAAAGTCTGTGATCAGTAATTAATCTTAGTGTTACTGATAAATCAATCAGTGATCAGTTATTAATCTCAGTGTTACTGATAAATCAATGTGATCAGTTATTAATCTCAGTGTTACTGATAAATCAATCAATGATCAGTTATTAATCTCAGTGTTACTGATAAATCAATGTGATCAGTAATTAATCACATTGATACTGATAAATCAATGTGATCAGTTATTAATCTCAGTGTTACTGATAAATCAATCAATGATCAGTTATTAATCTCAGTGTTACTGATAAATCAATGTGATCAGTAATTAATCACATTGTTACTGATAAATCAATGTGATCAGTTATTAATCTCAGTGTTACTGATAAATCAATGTGATCAGTAATTAATCACATTGTTACTGATAAATCAATGTGATCAGTTATTAATCTCAGTGTTACTGATAAATCAATGTGATCAGTTATTAATCTCAGTGTTACTGATAAATCAATGTGATCAGTTATTCAGCTTAGTGTTACTGATAAATCAATGTGATCAGTTATTAATCTCAGTGTTACTGATAAATCAATGTGATCAGTTATTAATCTCAGTGTTACTGATAAATCAATGTGATCAGTAATTAATCACATTGTTACTGATAAATCAATGTGATCAGTTATTAATCTCAGTGTTACTGATAAATCAATGTGATCAGTTATTAATCTCAGTGTTACTGATAAATCAATGTGATCAGTTATTCATCTCAGTGTTACTGATAAATCAATGTGATCAGTTATTAATCTCAGTGTTACTGATAAATCAATCAGTGATCAGTTATTAATCTTAGTGTTACTGATAAATCAATGTGATCAGTAATTAATCACAGTGCTACTGATAAATCAATGTGATCAGTTATTCATCTCAGTGTTACTGATAAATCAATGTGATCAGTTGTTGATCTCAGTGTTACTGATAAATCAATGTGATCAGTAATTAATCACAATGTTACTGATAAATCAATGTGATCAGTTATTCATCTCAGTGTTACTGATAAATCAATGTGATCAGTTGTTGATCTCAGTGTTACTGATAAATCAATGTGATCAGTTATTAATCTCAGTGTTACTGATAAATCAATGTGATCAGTTATTAATCTCAGTGTTACTGATAAATCAATCAGTGATCAGTTATTAATCTTAGTGTTACTGATAAATCAATGTGATCAGTAATTAATCACAATGTTACTGATAAATCAATGTGATCAGTTATTCATCTCAGTGTTACTGATAAATCAATGTGATCAGTTGTTGATCTCAGTGTTACTGATAAATCAATGTGATCAGTTATTAATCTCAGTGTTACTGATAAATCAATGTGATCAGTTATTAATCTCAGTGTTACTGATAAATCAATCAGTGATCAGTTATTAATCTTAGTGTTACTGATAAATCAATGTGATCAGTAATTAATCACAGTGTTACTGATAAATCAATGTGATCAGTTGTTGATCTCAGTGTTACTGATAAATCAATGTGATCAGTAATTAATCACAATGTTACTGATAAATCAATGTGATCAGTTATTCATCTCAGTGTTACTGATAAATCAATGTGATCAGTTGTTGATCTCAGTGTTACTGATAAATCAATGTGATCAGTTATTAATCTCAGTGTTACTGATAAATCAATGTGATCAGTTATTAATCTCAGTGTTACTGATAAATCAATCAGTGATCAGTTATTAATCTTAGTGTTACTGATAAATCAATGTGATCAGTAATTAATCACAGTGTTACTGATAAATCAATGTGATCAGTTATTCATCTCAGTGTTACTGATAAATCAATGTGATCAGTTGTTGATCTCAGTGTTACTGAGCTCTTAAAGACTGAGTAGACTGATAAATCAATCAGTGATCAGTTATTAATCTCAGTGTTACTGATAAATCAATGTGATCAGTTATTAATCTCAGTGTTACTGATAAATCAATGTGATCAGTTATTAATCTCAGTGTTACTGATAAATCAATCAGTGATCAGTTATTAATCTTAGTGTTACTGATAAATCAATGTGATCAGTAATTAATCACAGTGTTACTGATAAATCAATGTGATCAGTTATTCATCTCAGTGTTACTGATAAATCAATGTGATCAGTTGTTGATCTCAGTGTTACTGAGCTCTTAAAGACTGAGTAGACTGATAAATCAATCAGTGATCAGTTATTAATCTCAGTGTTACTGATAAATCAATGTGATCAGTTATTAATCTCAGTGCTTGGAGTTGATCACAGTTTCTGGGGTTTTTGTTTGTTCACCATCTTTTTGAGGATTGACCACAGGTTCTCAATGGGATTGAGATCTGGGGAGTTGGCCATGGACCCAAAGTTTCAGTGTTTTGTTCACCGAGCCACTTGATTATCACTTTTGCCTTGTGACATGGTGCTCCATCATGCTGGCAAAAGCATTGTTCATCTCCAAACTGCTCCTGGATTGTTGGGAGAAGTTGCTCCTGCAGGATGTTTCGATACCATTCCTTATTCATGGCAGTTTTCAGTGAATCCACAGCCCTGGATGAGAAGTTACTCCACACATGAATGGTCTCAGGATGCTTCACTGTTGGTGATGCTCTTCTAATCAGCAAAACATGATATCAGCTGTCTTGTCCTCAATTAACATTTTTTCCTTAGCTATCGAGATCATCATTAAAACGATGTTTGAGGTCATTCTGTAAGTGCAGTGGCTGGAATGCAGTAATTTTTGTGATGGTCATTTTTCAAGGTGGGAAATGACTTTGCAATTAATTGCAATTCATCTGATCATCTTCACAATCTAGTGTTAATACAAATGGCCACCATAGGAACTGAGGCAGCAAACTTTGTGAAAACCAGAATTTGTGCCATTTTTTTAAACTTTTAGCCACAACTGTATATTCTAGGCCTTTGTCCCATGTATTCACAAACTCAGTCAAACTGATAGGAGCTACAAGACTACATTCAGAAACAGATATACAAAAAGCAGCCAGCTTGATATTATACTAAATGGGACGACGGCCATGTAAGTTTAATCTTTAATTAGTATAGCTCAAAACTCTCAAATTTTTCTTTAAACCTATGCAAATAATGTCTTATCCATTGTTGTGCATATCGTATGTCATGACACGTTCATAAAGGAAGTATGTTATGCTGAAAGTGCTGAAACTATAGCAAAAATAGAAAAAACAAGGAAGTTGTTTTCTAGGAACTTGTGTAAGAGCTCTATAGCAAAAGACAGCAACAGTTGTTGTGGGGGGCTGGATCTAAACCCTCGTATAAAACCATGTATGAAACATTCAGACATTCAGATCACTTGTACAAACCACACAGAACTTCAGCTGACCTGCCCAAGACCTCAGAAAAGGAGACCCTCCGGAATTGCATCAAAGTGAGTATCAGAAGTAACATTCTGGTTAAAGTTAAAGTTAGTACATTAATCATGAGTGTATTGAAGTATATTAAGTTTGGTGTACTTTTTTTTTCCTGGGACAACTACATGGATAATAAAGTGTTCCTGCAAACAATAACAAAACCAGGATTATATCTAGATGAGCTGCACTGTGACATGTAGCCGAATGGATATCTAAGCATACACTGTATATATGCTTGTGTATTAGGTTATTAACTGTTACATTTTGTTAAACCCGGTTAATTCTTTGAAAAAAAACATTTTCCTTTCTTTTCAAAGGAGGAACTAAGTTTTTGCTGGTGCTTTTGTCCAGTTTCACTTATGTGCACACATTGAAAAGCTAAAAATCTCATTCTATTTATCCTTTAGACACCAAAAGAACCTGAACTCAAGAATAATGAGAAATGTAGCTAAGCAGATTGCAATGAGAGCAGGCTAAAGAAAAATAAACAATTAAATACATGTTAATGTTAGTATTTACTTTTTTTTGGTGTTCTATAAAAAATATTCTGTTTAATACATGTTGCTTGTTTATACTCTGTATAGGTCTACTTGCTTGTAGATGGTCTTATGTTGGATATGTTGGTCGTATCTTGGTTTAAAAAACAGTAATGAATCTGTAATAAGCTATGCCCAGCCAAAGATGAAGCAGAAATAAAATGTAAGTCAAATGTACATCACTTAAATAGCATCATGAATTATAATACACAAAGCATTCTATACAGTTTATTTGACTGATTTCCACTGTGCCTTAGAATAACTGTCCGCCATATTTCAGAAAAAAATTTATTGTTATTGGACCTTTTTTCTTAGGTCTTATCAAAAAGGTAAATGATAAATCAATGGACAGTCTAGATACAGACACAGAGTCTCACACAGTCTCACTGTGACTTTTCAATATAAAGACAGGAACAAAACCTAAACCAAACACAGTCTCACAAAGACAGATTCATATAAAGACTAGAACAGAACAGCTTACAGGTTTAGTCTTCAATTGTGAATTTAAATTTATTTTGGCATGAAGCTTAAATCTTAGTTTAACATAAAGCTGCAAAAGTATCAAATTAATGTCAGTGAAACTCCTACCATAAAATGACACTGCTGATCTTTCCAACAGGACCCAACAGATTCGTTTGCAACCTGTCAGCAACCAGCCATCAGCTTCTGTGGACATCTGCCTGTGAGTCAGCTCTAGTTAAATTAATAGTTAAAAGGCAAATTACCTGAATTAACAAAATGAGCCAAACTTTGTCTATATGCACTCTTTTTCTTAAGAATGCCCCTAAAAAAGCTTAATTCTTCTTAATTCTTCACGGCATGGATTCCACAAAATATTAGAAAATGTTCCAGTGAAATTCAGGTCATTATGTCGCATGTCATGTTGACATGATTCCATTATCCAGTTCCTGCTGATTTTGAAATAGCTCTTTAATGCTGTGTCACTTGTTGCACCACATCCCAAAGGAATTTCATGGGATTCATAGCACACATCTTGAGTCTGTGTGGTGCAAGTTCCTCTCCAGAATGCCTTCAGTGTCAAGCTGCACTTCATAGGACCTCTTAACTAAGGGCCTTCTGACTTGCTTACCACCATTTCATCTTAGGTTCCACAGGTTATGTTCAAACCATGTCCCCTGCCCCCAAGTCTAAGTCCTTTGCCTGTCCGTTGTAATATTTAATTTCTCTGTTTTGGTTCGCTCTCCGTCCATGTGTTTGTATTGTTTGTGGTCGCAGCTGACCTTCATGCGTGGGTAAGAGTGTTCTTGTCCTTCCGCTAAGCAGTCGAAGTGCTGGGCTCGTATTCAGGCCATGAGAGGGAGTATTCCAATGTGGCTGGATGGGGATCTTCGTCAGCTGCTTTGGCTTTCATCAACAGTTGTTTTGCTGTCTTAATAGCAGAATCCACCTTTCCGTTACTTTGTGGGTAGCCTGAAGAAGTAGTTGTATGTTAAAATTTCCACAGCTATTGGAATTCTTCAGAAACATTGTGGTCCATTGTCTGAGAAGACATATCCTTTCTGGTATCCCCTGTCTAGCAAACAGCCTTTAGCTTTTGAATGACTGTTGTAGATTTTGTATCAGGCAGGTGGTCAATTTCGCAAAAGATGGAAGAGTAGTCTACAATGATCAAGTAGTTCATCTTATCTAGGGGGAGATATCCATTCCAGCCTGGGTCATTCTGAAGTTCATGAGGGTAAAGAGTCTCTTTTTGCTGTTTTGCATCTAAAAGACCTGCATATGTCACACATATGTATTTTGGCTCTACATCTTGTGAGCAAACTACTTCAGCTGTCTCAAGTTTGAAGGGAGCTTCTACAGACTGCATATTTCAGCTCTTTCCACAGACGTTCAATAGACTTTAGATCAGGGCTCATAGAAGGCCACTTTAGAATAGTCCAGTGCTTTGCTCATTTTTTGATTGTTTAAACTATGTGTTGTGGGTCATTATCCTATTGAAGGACCTATGACCTGTGACTGAGACCAAACTTTCTGACACTAGGCAGCACATTTCACTCCAGAATGCCTTAATAGTCTTAAGATGTCATTGTACCCTGCACAGAACCAAGACAATCTGTGCCAGATACAGCAAAGTAGCCCCAAAACATAACCAAGCCTCCTCCATGTTCCATAGTAGGTCCAATGTTCTTTTCTTCATATGCTTCATTTTTGCATTTGTAAACATAGAGCTTCCGGTTTGTCTCATCTGTCCAAAGGACATTCGGTCTTCCATTAAGTCCACTTGTTCTGGGTTCTTTGGTTACCAATTATATTATCCATCTCTTTGATTTGTCATCAGTTTTCCTCTTGTGGCCACGTCCAGGGAGGTTGTCTACATTCCCGTAGACCTTAAACCTCTGAATACTATGTGCAGCTGTAGTAACAGGAACATCAGGCTGCTTGGAGAGTCTTCTAGTCTTTACCTTTAACATGTTTTCACCCTTTAAAAAGGGAGACTGACTGATCACAAGTTTGAAGACACCTGGGATGCTAATCACAGGACACATCTTAGTTTAACAGTCTAAGTCTTAGTCTCTGTGGTCAAATAATTTTCAGCCTTTTCTAGGCGTATCATTATTTTTGTCCAGGCCAGTTTCCTTAGTTTGTTTATTTAACTTATTCTGTTGAACCACAATTCAAAAGCAGTGTCTAATTTTCATTAGCTGATTTACAGTAAATTTGCATGTATTATTACTTCTGTCAGTTTTAAGTTACTTCAGTGACTACGGTGGGTTTTTCTTTTTTCTACAATGGTACCAAGGTTACCAACAATTTAGCCCACGTATGTTTGTTCCCCCTAAGTGCATCTGGAATCACTACTATCTCTCCTCAAAAAACAAGACCACCCTGCACGCTCAGTTCCTCATGGAAGGAATAATTATGTCCTTTGGCCATCTGTGTTGAATGAATGTCATCAGTGACTGCAGTTTCGTGTCCTTCTCCGTTTCCAAAGTTAGAAACAATGTGTGATAGGCAGGTACTCGACCATGTTAATTCTCTCAATTCCAGCTTCTACTGAACTGTCCGGTGCAGTTTCCAGCAAGTATGCTCGATTCAGGGCATCCGCAAATAACATGTCTTCAGTGGCATGTTTTTGCAGTCTAAATAACACCATTGTTGTTCAGTGATCCCTTGATGGCAGACTAATGAGCATTAACATTAGCCAGTATGAGAGAGGCCTTTAGTTGTAGAAGTTGCAGAAGTTATCCTGGGATCTGCAGACTATTACATGCTTTACCTTAGGTGTGATCTTTGGTGGTTGACCACTCCTGGGGAGGGTAATAGTGTTCTTGAATTTCTTCAATGTGTCTGACTGTGGAGTTCCAACTCTTTAGAGAGGTATTGTTTCCCTTTCCAGTTTGATGAGCATCAACAACTCGTTTCCTGAGGTTCCTCAGAAATCTCTTGGCTTCCACAAACACATGTTGTAAAGATCTAACTTCAGAGGTTTACATACTTTTATTGCCTTATTTTTTACTTTTCCAGTCCACCTTACATAATGCAATAGTTAACTTCATGTTGAGCCGATGCCAGATTGTTACAGCAGGCACCATTTAAGGTTGAACAGTTTTAAATAAAAAGCTAGCAAAATAGGAAGCTGCTTCATCCTCTTTTCCACAAACCCTTTGTTAACAAAAAACTATGTTTAAAATTTTCCTTTCAATAATTTTTTTAGTTCATTGCATCTTAAATCCTTGATTACGCTTCTCAGACTCTCCTACTTTATCGTCTGTCAGAATGTCCCTCCAGTTGATTACGAAGAAAAAAAAACATTGTAGGGTTGACTCCAAATGAAGTTATGAATAACCTAAGTTTGGGAAAAGGACCACCTGCGAACTCCTTCTCGCTCTTATTACATGCCCTATGTAAACCACTTCCCTCACCTTCTCCTGAAGAACTTTGCCACCCAAAACTCCAGCCCCAAGTTTCTCAGAGATCCCCTTCCTTGCCCTGCCTTAGTGGTCTGCACTTCACAAAGCATGATTTGGTGACCACATGGCCCTTCTGTCAGCACCACCACCAGGTGTTTTCATTTTCCACTTCTGGGATTGATAATGTTATTTTATTAAAAATTATACATTTAAGTTGTCCATATGAATATTAGACCTTAACTTTTGTACAGTACTGTCCAGCACATGAATGACTTTGTCAAGAAAGCTGCATAAAGCTGATATTTTTTCCACCTGTTGCATACAGGATGTCATTAAAGGCTGCAGCCATGCCTTGTTGGGTAAACATTGCTGTGTAATTGCATACAGGAGTGAGCATATTTGTGTACACTTGTCCTTGTATTTTTTATCTACATCACCAAAAAGTGAGACTTTCAACAACAAAGACCTTGTAACTGAGCTTTTCATTTTGTCTTTCTTTCTTACTCACTTCAGGATTTAAGATGAAGACGGGAACGCTTCTTTGCTGTCTTTTTGTGTGCATGGACTTGACCGCCACCACATATTTCACCAAGGTTCTGTTTGACGAAGAAAAAGAAGTAGACCTAAAAAGATACTCCATGTTTGGCAGTTTCCCACACCATGGTCTCATGCTTCTGCACTGGTTTGCCAACAATATTGAAATTAATCAAAACCAAGTTGTTCTTCAATTCAGTGCAGCTCAAGGACATTATGGCTTCCATGAATATGACAGCAACAAGTTTGAGTCTGTGGGTGCGTTTCTAGAAATATTAGATAACAAGAACAGAATGTACTTTATTGTGGGCGATCTGGTTCATGCAGCCCAGTTACCTGATTATGTCACACAGGACTACTACAACTCAGCAGGACATCCAACTAGAAACATAGACCGCCTTATAATTAGGGTTCACAGGACCAATCCAGAAATAGTAGATAAGGTATATATTTTAAAGGAAGAGTATGGGAGCATAGGGTACATAGACAGGGTCAGTCCGTCACTCCTGAGGCAAATTCAAGCCCTTAGTATGGACGACTCATGTGATTTAAATGATCCTAGAATATCACTGCCTCTATGTAAAAACTTGTTTAACCAACAAGAAGTTGAAGATCTGCAGAGTGCATATCCTCCTATTCCAGGTTTAGCATGGTTTCTAGTCCTGGCAGGGTATAATGGCATTCAAAGAGTAAGAGAATTTTCTCAATCCCTGTCTTGCTCAACTAAACACAAAAATTCTAAATGTGACGCACACAATAAGATAAAACTAGAGGTGCAATTTACCTCAAACGGCTACACAAGGATCTCATGGAGCGGAATCCCAGAGAACATCCTGAAAATGGACAGCAGAGTTGGTCTTTATAAAGACAAACAATCACTGAAGGTTTACCCTCTTAATAGAAGAACTTATGGATCCATTGACACTAACTGGGCTCTAAATCCTGGCCTTCAAGTAAAGCTTACCATTCATGACAGAGTCATCTGGACAGGCCCAGAGTTTAGTGATGCCAACGGGATTCTTCCTACTAACATCAGAGGTTATGATGCCAGTTTACAGCTTTACACTAAAGACGGTTATGCTTGTGCTCGACTCTACATTAAGAAGACCTGTGCAAGGAACTGGCAAACTATATTTGAAAACTCTTGGGTGGGATTCTACACAAGTGCACTAGATAAAAACGAGGCATATCAAAAATACCAATGGGTTACATATTTTGAGAAGAACACAGACCAAAATTATTCAGAGGAGTATGACATCTTCGAATACCAATCAGGAATGGCAGTCGGTCCTGGAGCACAACTTCGATTCCTGATCGATCGTGGCTACACAAATGTGAAAGCTTCCACCGAGGCTTGGGAGGGTCCAGATGATCAGGATTAGTTTGGGTGGTAGCACAATAAAAACTCCTAGTGTACGTATAACTGTAGACTGGGACTGTTTTTAGGAATTTGATTCATTTTAGAAGTCTTAAATAATGGGAATAGTATTTCTTTACAATTTAGATCCTTTGTTGTGATTAAAAAGCTGTCTTAGTGCTGTTACTTGCTTGAGATTGGAAGAGATACAAGCTGTGCTTGGTTGCTCATTTCTACTATAATTTCTACTATGAGGGCTAACCCTCACACAGCACCAACACAACCTTGTGATGCTCGGTGACCATTTTTTTTAGACTGACTCCATCAACTGTGCTACAGTGGAAAAGAGAGGGGCCGGTGCGGAGGCTGAATTACATTCCAACTAATTACAATAATAAGATAAAATGAGATCATCTGACTCAACGAGGCAAGTCAAGTCAAACCGATCGATTCGGACTTGAATAGGTCACTGAACTGTGACACACATTGACTTGGCTGGTGCATGTAAAATGGACTGCATACCCAGACGCTACACTGCTAGAGTATATTGGTTAGTAATTTTTGCTTATGTTCTATGGTTAATTAGCAGAGGCATCAGCTTCACTTGGAGTACTGTGTAATCAACAAGTGATTCATTGTGATTTCAATTGAATAAAAATTATTTCTTAAACTACTGATTTTTACTGTTTTATTGAAATGTTAATAAAATGAACTTTAAGAAAACTTTCTTTTTATTGTACATCAGTTTAACTGAGAGTATACATACAAAGTGTGATATGTACAGAGATTGTAAAATGAGATACTGATACAGATGTATGTACAGATACTGCATGAAATCCATTCATTGTGTTCCACTACAGCCAGTCCCAGAGTTATCAGGTGAAGTACACCATGGACAGGTCACCAGTCCATCACACACTTACACCTACATGCAATTTAGAGTGACCGATCAACCTAACATGCACATCTTTGGACATGCTTCACACAGATCTGCCCGGACCAGGAATCAAACCCTGATCATCTTGCTGTGAGGCAACAGTGCTAACCACTACACCACCATCTGTATGGGATCAAATATTTTTATAATTAGAACTAATGTGCCAACTAAAGAGTCGTCAGGATCTCAGCAAGTTGTCAACAGACAATGTTGCTCATTCATTTATTATTTCTAGTTATTAGTTTAATTAGTCGTTTTAATCAACTTGCCAGCAGTAGAATTATTACGCCTGCCAATTTTCGAATGTGCAAGGGGGTGAAGGGGCGGTTGGGGGGTCTGATGGTGGTGCTGGGGGATGGAGGCAGAGAATTGTATCGCTGATAGCCAATGAGGTGTTACTGTAAAATCAAAACTGGACAGGAGAGAAGTTGCGCATGACCTGGTCATCAGACATGCTTGCATGTAAAACTAAATAACATGTCCTGCACAATTACTTTAATTATTCATGTCCTCGTGTTTTTTCAATTGAGTTCATTTTTTTTTTGTCTGATTTATACATCAGATTATTAATTTCATAGATTTTATACTAGCTATGGGCAGCAATCTTGGAGAGGAAAAAATGCATTTTGTTAATGTATAGAAACTATAACTCACGCAATATAACGAACGCAAGATATACATTCATTTGTGTTAAACTTTACTCTATTCATTGACATTTACAATGTATTTTAATGAGTTTTAATGCATAAATTCACAATTTATTTTAGAATAGAAATAGAAACTAATTCAGAATACAGTAAATACACTGTAAAAAATATGCAGAGTTACAGAATAGCTGCTGCCATTTTATAAGATTTTTAAAAATGTATTTATAAAAAACTTGTACACATAGGAGACTTGCATAGCAAAAACCAAGAGCAAAGTAAAGCTATGAATTTCTGAATTTAAGACATCCATGAATGCCTGTGTGTTGTCACATGCTGAATGACATTGTAAGCTTCTTTTTTAGGCTGTAAGTAGCCTAAAGGTGTTACCGCATTAAGTCAGGTGCCATATTTAAACAGTTAGTCACTTCAGCACAGTAAGGTATTTTGGAACCAGTTTCATATCTTGAGTTATTAGATAATCATTTGAAATGAAGCCATCATCGCCCGCCTCTTCCAGCGCATTCTATGATAAGCTGACATACACACAAAAAATTGGGACATTTTGTAAAACGCAATAAAAACAATAATCTGTAATTTGTTTATTCTCTAGTATCTATATAATTAATAAGAAGAAAATACTCAAATTAAATAAAAAGAATAAAATACTCAAATTAAATAAAATGTACAGAAAATTAAAATTTGAATAATATGAAAAATGATAATAAAAATAATTAAATAAATAAAAATAATAATTCTAAGAAAAAAAATAAAAACCAGGTAAAACAGTTACAGGCAGAGTGGAGGTTGTAAGAAATGTAGAAAAGTTTACAATGGCTGAGTGACACCAGTGAGCTGGAATTCACTGCAGGAAACACTAAAGCTCAGCTGATTTTACTGACTTTCCCCAATTTAGTAAAAACTCGTTTTACCTGTGGTGCTGATAGTGAGGGCCAACCAGCTTTTTCATACAGTCTATAGTGAAGGTATTGTTGCTGTCCTGAGAGAAACATGTACCTCCATTTTTGTCGATTTTCATTTTTTTTATATATTTTGAATATGACTGCTGTTCTTTATATCAAGTTTCATGATAAATGGACCAAAACAAAAGCTACTAAATCACCTGGAATAAAACCTTTTTATAATAACTTACTTTAAAAGTAAAGGTTTTTATCCTCTACTATAAAGTTACTATTTTGGAAATATCTGGATCAGACTTGCACAATCAAGACTTTAAGATGGTCTATTCTGTCCTTCGGAAATAGATGAATAGAAATTATGCCTAGACTCTCCAGATCTTTACAATAGGCTTTCTCAGGAGTTTGGATTAACTGGAGACGGTTCATTGCAAATCAAATTGTCTGGGTTTATAAAACCATTAAAATGATTTATTTTGATGAAAAGCTGGTCCTAGGTCTTCTACCAGTAACTACAGACTTGGATAGTCATCTGGAGTAAAAATAAACAGTAAATTACATTCTGGCCTAAAATCTGTAAACCCGAAGTGGTTAAAAAAGTCCAGTCTTTGCAGAGGCAGGTTTGTTGGCGGTATAGATAGGTATAGATAGCCGGATAGTCCTTTATTAATAGTCCCCACACATCCCACATGTGTATTCCTATCTTCTTCACATAATGATATGCTTTTTTCCCCATTTCATATATATATATATATATATATATATATATATATATATATATATATATATATATATATATATATATATATATGTGTGTGTGTGACTTGTCAGTGAATATGCAATTCAAGACTCTGTATCTAAACTTTCTCATACCATATATAATGTCAATGTTAGTCAACCATCATAGCAAGCTAACCCTGTCTTCTGTCTTCTGTAGGTTAGCCATCTGGATTCTAGCAGGAGTAAACATAAAAAGGGGGCATCTCACATTATGAGTTGGATTTCAGAATGAGATTGTACCAGATATAAAAAACAGTAGATGTAATAAGTACATCTACTTTTTAGTGCTGGATGTGCACAAATTATTAGTATTATTGTTACTTTCTTTTTTTAGCCTATGGTTTAATCCTAGAATGAAACAAGCTGTTTTCCCTTTTTGGATGAGCTCATGAATAATTAATAAGCTCTGCTGTAATTGACTGGTTCACTGAGAGTCTCCGCAATGATCACACAGACGCAGCATGTCGAACTAGACACAACAAAAAGAACCTCAGTGTAAATAAGCTTCTCACACTGCTTAGTTAGCTATGCTGGTTACTTGAAGCTGCTGGTATTTAATGTTACCTATACCTGCTACTCACTTTCATCTCCACATCAAACACAAAGTAGATTAAAGTCACTGTGAAACTTTCAGTTTAAGATGATCTGCTTCAACCAGCACACAGTGATACACTTACACAGCATGGATTCTAGTTACAGCTCACTGTTGGAGGTAGTGATGCTAATAAAGGTGGAGCTGCTCATCTCTTCAGTCTCTTCAGTGTTGAAGGTTAAAGTTGTTCAGGATCCTGTTAAAGATGTGGGAGCTGAAGTTCAGCAGCTTGGAATGAAAAAAGAACATTTGCTTAAGAATCTGGCGAACAGGAACCTAACCATGCAGCGCTGACAGTTGTTTTTTTTAGGAAAGTATGGAATGTTCTGACATTCCCTTCACGGCCTGGAATAGTCTACTGTGTACAGTACTGTTGTTATGCTGGTAGTTTGTTAGGGTTTGTATTTGAAGAACAGTGTTTGAGTTTTATGTACAGTTCTATGTACTGAACTCTTCTTATTGTACTATGTAACAGTGTAAACACAGTTTTCTATTGTGTGTTGTCGGCATGCTGAACACCACCACCACCACCATAAAGACATCTCTCTACAACGAGCCATTTCACATTAAACCACTGTGAATTACATTGTTTACATATCAAACACTGTCACGGTCTGCCCTGTTTTCCTGCCTGTCGGCCTTTGTTTACGTTCCCTAGCCATGTGTATCTGTTTTGGTCATGTGCTTCTAGTGTCTCCACCTTTCACCTGCGCCTAGTTTGTGTCTCCCCTTCGTCCCAGGTGTTCCTTGTTGTCCTTCTCTACTTAAACGCTATGTTTTGCTCCTGTCCTTCTCTGACATTGTTCATGAGTGGATGTATGTTGTTGATACCTAACTTCTTTGTTTCATTCCTGTGTAAAATATGAACATTAATAAAGACAACCTGAATTTATATCTGCCTCTCCTGCCTATGCCTGCTCGTACATCGTCACAAACACGAAATTATACAGAAATGTTCATACCTTAGTGTAATTCTATTTTAAGACATGCTTCATCCTTCCTTTAGCATAAATACCTAATTCTCCCATCCCAAAAATGTTTAAAAGAGGAAGCCTGTTGGTCTATTTTGATTAAGGGTGCTCAATCAGAACCAACTGCGCTCTCATTTCCTGGTTTTCAAAGAACCAGTACCATGAATAATTACTTTCTCCTCTGAAGTTCCTCTATTTTTGTACATTACTTACTGCAAATGGTTTCAGATCCCCATGTGAAATTTTGATTGTGTCGGATTGTGTTACTTTTAGCAGCAACAACTGCAATAAAACACTTACTTCTTATAACTAGAGATCAGTTGTTTATATCCCTTTGGGGGAAGTTCAGGACCTTCTTCTTTGCAGAAATAAGATCTTGTAGGTACTCCGGTGCAAGACCGTGCAGGGCTTTATACATTTGTGGGAATGTTGTTGGTCTTTTAGAGTTCACGGCTTGGGTAGTGCAGTGTTAAGGAGGGCAGGTTTTGCCCTGCAAGAATCAGGTCAGACTCTAGGAGTAGATTTCACACTATAAGTGATATTTATTGGAAGGCTTGCATGATCAGGTGAAAAAAGAGAAAAGAAAAATGCAGAAAAAGAAAATAAACGAATAATGCTTAACATTATTTAGGAACTCTATACATAGCTTCTGCTACAACTTCTCAGTTCCAGCTGATCCCCTCTGACGTATCAGCAGACAGTTTGTGTCGGAGGCCGCGCGGTCACATGGACGTGACCATATACCTTCTATCCCCCTCCATAATGCCCCCTGCCTCTTATAGAACTACTAAGGCCCGCCCCACATATTAACCTACCATTCCCCAGGGCTGGGGGTGTCATAACTAACAAAACATATAAACAAAAAAGTAAGTATATACAATTTACTTTACAAGGTTAACCCTTCCTTTATCTTTTTCCACAGGTTCCCGGATCTCACCTCCCCCCTTCTACACCCAAAGGCCATTGGGTCTACCGGCCAGTATAAAGGAAGCCCTGGAAGGCGCCCGCACTCCCCTCAGGATCAGCATAAAAGACAAGGTCACAGGTAAGTATCACATGTGCACTATTACTTAAATTAAAAACACCTAGGCTTTTAAAAATATGTTGTGTGCCCCAGTGTCCTTTCACAAACCTGGTGATGGGGTAGACTCACTGACCCCATCACAATGTCAGTAAAATAATTTTATAGTCAATACGGAATTTAACAGGAAGCAAGTGCAGCACTAATAAAACTAGACTGATTTGATGGAATTTTCTGGTTTTAATTAGTACTCAAGCTGCAGCGTTCTGAACGAACTAAAGTTTATTCAGGTTCCTGCTGCAGCATCCAGTGTCATATCTTTTACACAATATTCTATTTTATTTAATCTGGACTTATCATCTGGTTTGGCTGATATGTACAGCTGGGTATCATCAGCATAGCAGTGGAAACTCATTCCATGTCTATTTATAACTGAGCCTAATGGTTACATGTATAATGTGAATAATAGAGGACCTAAGACAGAACCTTGCGGAACTCCATATTTCACTCTTGTACAATTAGACAATTATTATTATTTATCTTTACAAACTGGAAACGGTCAGTAAGGTAGGATGTGAACCAGGATAATGCTGTTCCTGTGATTCCAACCATAGCGTGATCTATAGTGTCAAAAGCTGCACTTAGATCGAGTAGCACCAGTAGAGATATGTGGTCCTGATCAGAAGCAAAAATATCATTTGTTATCTTAACAAGAGCCGTCTCTGTGCTACGATGGTTCCTAAAACCAGATTGGGATTTTTCATATATGTTGTTCTTATGTAGATAGGAACTGAGTTGTTGAGCTACAGCTTTTTCTAAAATCTAGCAGGTAGTACTTGTTTAAATAGGTTTGTTGGAATCATATAAAGTGTGAATGTAGCAGAATTTTAGGAAGAGATAAGTTTTTCTAGTTCTGTCTGCTGAAGTGGACAAAATGTTTCTAGTCTTTCTTCTATAACCACATTTTGTGTTGTCTCAGCCAAACCAGATATCTCAAATTACACAGATTGGATTTCAGGGATTCATTTATACAGTCGATCAAGATCTTATACACCGCACCTATTGCCACGGTAACCACTAATGGGCTAGTATCCCTCTACTTTCACTCTCCACAGAGGCACTAGGCGAGGATGCCCCCTCTTTCCCAGTTTATTCACCATATTCATAGAACTGGTAGCCATAGCGATATATCAGAACGTGAATATAAAAGGAATTCAGACATCACACAGCCATCATAAAATGAGTTAAAATATGCATAATTACTCAAAATTACATAAAATGACATAAAATCTCAGACTACTTCATTAATTAGTCCAAATCCACTATTCTCCCAATACATATGAACCTATGTACATACCAACACTGGCACTTCCTATTCCACTGAACACCAATCTGGGTGTTAAAATGTCCCCCTATCTCAGTTATACTACCCTTCTCAAAACAGTAAGCAATGATCTCCAACGCTGAGTAAATCTTCCCATCTCCCTCATAGGTAGATTAGCCATAATCAAAATGACCATATTACCCAAAGTGAACTACTTATTTTCAGTGCATCCTGTTGAACCTCCAACTAAATGGTCTTTAGATCATGCCATCTCTAAATTCTACTGGAAAAATAAACCACCCAGAATTAAACTTACCACACTGCAGAATTCCAAAACCCATGAAGGATTAGAAGCCCGCAACCCAATTACAAGATACACTCAATTGGATCAATCGTGCTTTTGAATTTGTAGAATTCAATGATACTGGTGATGTGTCTGATTCTACCCTTTGGGAGACATTAAGAACACCCTCCCAGCTCTTGAACAAATTTACAGATCTTCTCTCTCCCAATCTGATTATAATAAAATTCTGCTACTGAAATTCGAGTATAATTCTATTTTAAGCAGACAGGTGAAACATCATCTGACTAAATTAAAACAGAAACATTTTGAACTCTATGATAAACCACAGAGGTTGTTGGCAAGGCAGCTAAGGGGTACCATAGCTAATAAAGCAATTCCTAAAATTAGATCAAGAACTGGTGAACTTATTACACACCCAAAAGGCATAAAGGAGTGATTTAAAGAATATTATTCAGACCTTTATTGCTCAACATTTTAGCTTCTAATATTGATTTGGATGGGGATTTTTTTGATAATTTGCTTATCCCAAAGCTTTCTGATTCGGTTAGAAATTCACTTGATCTTCCAATTTCTGAATCTGAAATACACAAGGCCATTAAAACTTTTTCACATGGTAAAGCAGCTGGACCTGTAGACTTTGGCTGTGAATTTTATAAAGCTTCTCCTAAGCTCACAGCCCTCCTCTTGAGAATGTTGAAGGTAAGAAGCTTCCCAGTACTCTCTGTGAAGCAAGGGTTTGTCTTTTGCTAATAAAGGGGGAAAGGAAGACAAAGACACTGCTTCTTATAGACCTATTGCTTTGCTAAACTTTGATCAGATTTTTTTCCAAGTCTTAGCTAGCAGATTAACTAAATTTATTTCAGAAATAATACGCCCTGATCAAACAGGAAGATATTCTTTTTATAATGTACGGTTGCCTCTGAACACTTTTTTTGTGGATTATGAGAGAGATAGCACTGCTGCCATCATTTCCCTTGATGCTTACTCAAATAGAGTGGCCATATATGTTCAATATATTGGAAAGGTTTGGAGATTTTTGTTATTTCTTGTGTTAAGCTGCTATACTCGTCCCCAACATCTCGTCCCCATAATGACCAATAGTGACTGTTCTAATTTTTTTAAACCTCGCAGTGGAGTGAGACAGGGTGATCCTGTCACCCTTACTTTTTGTTATTCCTTTGGAACCACTGGCAGTAGGAACAAGAAGCCATTAATGCATTCATGATATCAAGTTAAGAGATTACGAAATCTTGGTAAATCTCTGTGCAGATGACTTGCACTGCAGTGTCTTCTGTTCCCAAATTGTTAGAATATATTGACGCATTTGGTAGGTTATCTGGTTACACCATACATTGGAATAAAAGTGAATGTATGCCACTTACCCAACATTTAGATCCTGGCTTTTGAATTCATTACCATTCAAATTGGTACATACACTGAAAATTGAATTTGTACAACAGTTTACGTTTTGTAGGAGATTGAAGACCGAAATAAGAAAACAGATGTATCTCAAAAGTGAAACCTGTTAGGGCTGTGGTAGGCAACATGATTATACTTAAGAGCTCACTTAGAATTCTTAATCAGATTAAGAGTTTTATTAAAACTCCATCAACATCTGTCTATACTCCAATTCTAAATAACCATTTATTTCAGCCTTCACTACTGGATGGGACCTTTGCTGTTTGGAAGGACAAAGGTTTACAGTGTATTGGAGATTTTTACATAGCTCAAAAAATCAATCAAAAAATTGATTTCTCTCATATACATTGTTTTTTCATTATCAACAGTTTAGACATTTTGTTAAAGAAAATATATTATTCCTGACTTTAGGTTCAAACTGAATCCCCATTTACTTTTTGAATTGTTTGGTCAAGATCCAACTCCTAGACAATTGGTGTCCCACTTTGTTTCAGCTTTTATTTCACCCACCAGCACTAGTCATCTCAGGGAGGCTTGGGAACTTGAGTTTAATAGCCCATTGATGGAGGAGGTTTGGGAGGAGAGCCTGTCCAGGATATCACACTGCTCAATAAATTCTAGTTATAGATTGATACAATTTAAGGTGCTTTACAGAATTAATTTTCTAAAGTTAGGTTAAGTAAAATCTATAGTTCTGTGTCTTCAGACTGAGATAGATGTAAGACAGGTGAGGGAACTCTAGCCCACTTATTTTGGTTTTAGTCTTTGGTTGCAACAGTTCTGGCTGAGTGTTTTTCAGTGGTTCTCTGAAATGCTTAACAAGCCTGTGCATCCAGATCCTGGCTCTGCAATTTGTAGATTTTCAGATTCAACTTCCAAATTCCAGTATATATTTAACAACAAGCTGGTTAAAGACAACCAGCTCCAAAGACAAAGGAGCTGGTGGTGGACCTGAGGAGGGACAAAACACAGGTGACCTCTGTTTCCATCAGGGGGGTCAGTGTGGACACTGTGGAGGACTATAAATATCTGGGCGTGCACATTGACAATAAACTGGACTGGGCTAAGAACACTGACGCCCTCTACAAGAAGGGCCAAAGTCGTCTCTATTTTCTGAGGCGTCTGAGGTCCTTCAACATCTGCAGGACTATGCTGAGGATCTTTTATGAGTCTGTAGTTGCCAGTGCCATCCTATACGCTGTTGCATGCTGGGGCAGCAGGCTGAGGGTAGCAGACGCCAACAGACTTGATAAACTGATCCGCAGAGCCAGTGATGTTGTGGGTGTGGAGCTGGACTCGCTGACGGCAGTGTCTGAGAGGAGGACGCTGTCTAAGCTGCAGGCCATCATGGATAATGGCTCCCACCCTCTTTATCACACAGTGATGAGACGCAGGAGCACATTCAGTTCAAGACTCATTCAACCAAAATGCACTACAGAACGCCACAGGAGGTCATTCCTACCATCAGACTTTATAACTCCTCTCTTAACGTACGACACCTTTCACATGTACAGTGATACCAGTAGAACAATAATTTAATTATGTATGTAAGAACTCAAATGTGCAATAACTTCTTACTTCTAAACTCTTACTGCTGTATACAGTATATCTGTACTTATTACTATAGCCACAGTCACTTTACATTTTATTATTCTATTGTATTATAAGACTTATATATGTGTACATACTACAAATTTCTTTTATGTTGTAAATTATTATTAAGTGTATATTCTTCTTCTGCTACTGTAAAAACTGCAATTTCCCCCTGGGATCAATAAAGTATTTCTGATTCTGATTCTGTATAGTTGCAGCCAAGAAAGTTATTTTATTGAATCATATTATTACAGTGGCGAGGTTATGTAGCTGTGAGTCAGGTGCACAGACAATGTCTGTGAAATGCCATACTCAGAGATAGAGATTTTCCAGCAATGAACTCTTGTGATACCATAGGAAACAATAGGGACGCACAGAGCAACTTATTGCCACCTACTGCCAATTTGCAGAACTGCAGGTGTATGTACAGTCATATTTCTCAGCAAAAACACAGATCATTTTCTCTTCTAACCCCATAATAGGGAGATTATGGAAAGACAGATCTTTCTTTGAAAGTCAACAATCACATGTTATGGTGATGGTCCAATACATGTTTAAAGTAAAGACTCCTGTAGTGTAAAGACTCTTACAGTACCCTCTAATGGGCTGCTGAGGACAGACTCTGATAAAATGTGTTTATTGTTTTGCTGTAATATCCAGAGTGTGATTGAACATAATATCAAAACATGTCATATTTTTTCCAGCTAGCCATAACATGTTATATTTATTAATTAATCATAAAATCATATTTACAGATTACCCATAAAATGTAATATTTACAAATATTACAAATGTAATTTACCAATTACACACAAGTCATATTTATTCATTAGATATAAGATGTTGCACTTAACGGATTAGACATACAATGTCATATTTACTGATTAGCCATAAGATGCCATACTTACCAATTGGACATAAGATGTCATATTTACTTATAAGACATAACATGTCATATTTATTCATTAGTCATATGATGTTCTATTTACCAATTATACCAAAGGTGTCATATTTATTTACTAAATTAGTTTTATTCGTTGCATGTTTATAGATTAACCATAAAATGTCATATTTACAGATTAGACATAAAATGTCATATTTATTTTTTTGATATTTTATTGTAGTGTATTTACCATTTAGACATAAGATGTCATATTTATTTATTTATTAGATTTATTTATTATATGTTTACAGATTAGCCATAACATGTCATGTTTACCATTCATCCAATCCATCCATTATCTTCCACTTTATCCCGCTAGTCGGGGTCACAGGGGGGCTGGAGCCAATCCCAGCATCATCGGGTGAGGGTGGGGTACACCATGGAGAGGTCACCAGTTGTCATATTTACAGATTAACCATAAAATCATATTCAGCCATAAGATCACAAAATATCAGATTCACTGATTAGACATAAAATGTCATATTTATTTATTTGATTTGATTTCTTTTTCACGTTTAGCCATCAGCCATAAGATTGTCAATAATAACAACAATGAATTGACATGTTTAATTCACTTGATGACCAAAAAAAAAAATTTTTATATTTTTAATTGTTTTTATTTCGTCTTCTTGAATTGCACCCAGGTATAACTCTTACTTTCACAGTAACCTTGGCGCGGCGGCGGAAGCTCTCCACAAAGGCCATACGAACGTATCTGTCTGGAATTGGCTCTGGGGGGTTCCTAGGTACGAGGACCTGGGACACGGTGGTGCTCTCTCCAGACTGGCGCCCAACATTCACCTGGATCTGTAGGTTGAAGTACCGCTGCTGATCTCTGTTCACAAGCCCCTGTAGATCAATGCGGAGATTTTCTGTGGTGACCAGCTGGGATCGGGCCTGGTTGCCCAAGCGCCCGTTGCTCCAGCGTGCAGTTATCTGTGGTATCTCGCTCCTCCATCGACTTCCATCTGCTATTGCGTCTGGATCTGGATCCGCAGTAAAACTGGTTTCTATGCAGTTTCCCTTATCCTGCTTCACACTGAACACTTGTCTTTTGCTGAGGTGATTATACTTAACATCTCCAGAGTCGTCCAGCTCCCGGGGCTGATGTTCGTAGTCGACGCTCTTGGAGTTTTCTGGAGAGCAGGGCAAGATGTCACTCCTGCCATCTGCTGTTATTGCCTTGCACTTGTACTCGCTCCCATACAGACTGCAATCCTCTATGCACCTCGTCCCGAGTCGGGGTTGAAGGACTCTTCCAGTGACGGAGCATGGTAGGAAGCAGAACAGAACAGTGACCAACACTGTGAGGGTGAGGAATGTTGGGTTACGGAACATTTTATCACTGTTCTGGAGAACAGGAGGAGAAGAAAGAGGAAAAGAAGGAAAATGAGAAATAGACGTTAGAGTTAGTATGCAATACAAACATACTAAATTCTGTAGAAATATGACGGCATCATCATGAACTCCTGACTTTTAAATCGTATATTAAAGCGGCACTATGCATGATGGTTCTGTTTAAATTATAAGAAGTGTTACTGAATCAGAACATACGTGACATATGGTATGCACAGAAGTCAGAAGCATCGGGTTGGAGAGTTTTTTGGACCATGCTATACTTTTTAAATGCTTACACATGAAACTCAAAATGAACATCACCATGATAATGTTGGTAACAGTAGATAATTCTCTCTAAATTCTCTTTCAAGGCACTCGTCAAATTCATCTGCTCTGGTAGGGAATCTGAGGCCGAACCCACATGTCCCAGAGATCTTCCATACATTCCATATAATTACATATTTCCATCATAGAGGTCTCTAAATCTACAAATGCCCATAAAGTACATAGAGTCCTTTTAAATAGCATTTATTTCTCCTCATATCTACACACAATCATTAATTGCAGCTGCATTTTGTTCTGCAGTAACATGTGTATTGTTGGCCAAAATCAGTCATCTCAATCATTTTTGTTGATTTTTAACATTTATACAACCTTTTATCTCTTAATTTCTCTATTTGTTAGTGCAGCTCCAGCACCATCACCATGAACACTGGGGCACCACAGGGCAGAGTCCTCTGTTGTTCACCCTGCTGACTCATGACTGTGTTGCGAAACACAGTTCTAGCAGCATCATAAAGTTCGCCGATGATACAACTGTGCTGGGTCTCATCAGCAAAGGCGACAAGTCAGCATACAGGGAGGAGGTACAGCAGCTGACAGACTGGTGTACAGTCAACAACCTTCACTGGAATGTAGAGAAGACCAAGGAAATGGTTGTTGACTTCAGGAAATCAAGACCGGACCACTCTCCGCTTAACATCAACGGCTCCTCTGTGGAGATCGTTAAGAGCACCAAGAGTTCCTTGGTGTCCACCTAGCGGAGAACCTCACCTGGTCCCTGAACACCAGCTCTACAGCCAAGAAAGCCCAGCAGCGTCTCTACTTCCTCCGGAAGCTGAGAAAGGCCCGTCTCCCTCCACCCATCCTCACCCTCTTCTATAGGGGAACCATAGAGAGCATCCTAAGCAGCTGCATCACTGCCTGGTTTGGGACCTGCACAGCCTCTGACCGCAAGTCCCTCCAACGCATTGTGAGGACAGCTGAGAGGATCATCGGAGTCTCTCTCCCCTCCGTCTTGGACATTTACACCACCCGCTGCATCCACAAAGCAACCAGCCTTCACACAGACTGTTCTCCCTCCTGCCTTCAGGAAGAAGGTACCGCAGCGTCCGGTCCAACACGACCAGACTCTGCAACAACTTCTTCCCCCAAACCATCAGACTTCTCAACACAACTCAACGTCTGAACTGATATCTTTCTGGTACATGTACTCTCTCTCTCTCTCTCTCTCTCTCTCTCTCTCTCTCCCTCCCTCCCTCTCTCTCTCTCTCTCTCTCTCTCTCTCTCTCTCCAATCATTTACCCCAGATAAAAAAGGGGAAGCATTTTTGCACAAAGCATTGCACTAATAACTTTACTACCTCACTGGACTCTATTTATACACATTTCACAATTTGCACACTACCAGCAATTATTTATTATTCTCTGTCTGTACTGTGTTGTGTTGTGTTGTCTCTCCACACTTGTTTGTTCGTGTTGCACTTGTGTCTTTATGCACTGTCTATGTTGCACCATGGTCCTGGAGGAACGTTGTTTCGTTTCACTGTGTACTCTGTATGTAGTTGAAATGACAATAAAAACCCACTTGACTTGACTTGACTTGACAATACCTACCAAGGCTGCTCCTGCGTACATCAAACACATACTTCATATATGTAGACAGAACCTTCTCACTTTTATTATCTGTGGTTGGTGGTTCTTCTGTAATGCTCTATTTGTTTATTTATTTCATTCTGTTTAATGTATGTCTTGTCTTGTGCAGTATGTATGGTACTGTGATACTGCAATTTCCTTTGAGATCAACAAAGCGCTAAGATTTCTGTGGTATTATACTTATCATACCTTATTAGGAACACCTGTATACCTCTTTCACGTAATTATATCTAATCTCTCTGATCTCTGATGGCCTCATTAACTGCTGATTTCCTGGGATTTTCATGCAAAACAGCCTCTAGCAGTGCAATAGAGAAAATATATCCAATGTGCAGCAGTTCTGTAGACCTTGTTAAAGAGAGAGGTCAGTGGAGAATGGCCAGACTGCTTCTAGCCCACAGAAAGGCTACACTAACTCAGATAACCGGTCTGTAAAATTGATCTGAGCAGGAAAGCATCTCAGAAGGAACAATACATTTAACCTTGATGGCTAAAACAGCAGAAGACCAAACTGGGTTCCACTTCTCCTAGCCAAGAGCCAAGCTTTGGACACAGGCTAACCAAAACTGGTCAGCTGAAAAGCAGGAAAAACCGCAGTCTGGTGTGATGAATCCCCATTTCTTCTAAAGCACACAGACCATAGGGTTGGAATTTGGCACCAGCAGCATGAATGCATGGAATCAACCTACCTTGTGTGAATAGTCCAGGCTAGTGGAGGTGGTGTAATGATGCAGGGAATGTTCACTCAGCACACTTTTAATACCAACCCATCAATGCTGGAATGACTGACCACAGCTTATTTGAGTACTGTTGCTGACCAAGTGTGACCACAATTTGCCATCTTCTAACAGCTACTTATAGCATGATGATGCACCATTTCACAAAGTAAAAGTAATTTTAAACTGGATTCAAATCTGAATGATTTTTTGATATATATATATACTTGTGGCCAATATATACTAGTAGCTGCATAATGATTGGCACCCTGTGGTAAAGATGTGTAAAAATGTCCTAAGAAACTTTGGTTAATTAGCACAATCTCACACCAGAAATGTAATCTAACTTTTGGTTTATGTATGTTTAGCATATTTACCATAAGCATACAAAAACATTTAACAAAAATATTAAAAAACATACGTCACATCACTTATGAACAACATCTAACCAAAGAACATTAAGTAAACACAGTAGGCCAGAATCTAGTTATAAATTAGATGAAATAAAACAAAAGTGTGTTGACCTTCAGTAATCAGCATTCTCAGACACTTTGCTGGTATTTTGTATGGGAAGGTTGCACAACAGTGCCAATACCTATGATACAATTGGTTTAGCTACAACATGTTTTTTTGTAATAAAGTTCTAGTTGTTCTAATGTAGTTTTCTTAGACTACATATACTTAGATTTATAGGTTAGATTTTCTCTCATCTACATACAGTTAGATTTATATGTTAGATTTTCTCTCATATTCTCAGTATGTGATTGGACTAATTATTTAGAAAGAGATTTTTACTTCTGCGTATTTCTCTATGCAAGTCCATAGACTGATTTAGTGTTGGTGAACCACTATTGCATTATTTAAATATAATTGCCAGGTGTTATAATGGACAGAGCACACAGCTACTTTGAGTGCAACATTAAAAAAACATTTGGCTGGTAGTGTATTAATATTTTTGACTGGTAGTGTATCTAAAACGTTTGACTGGTAGTGATCTAAAACGTTTGACTGGTAGTGTATCTAAAACGTTTGACTGGTAGTGATCTAAAACGTTTGACTGGTAGTGATCTAAAACGTTTGACTGGTAGTGTATCTAAAACGTTTGACTGGTAGTGATCTAAAATGTTTGACTGGTAGTGTATCTAAAACAATTAACTGGTAGTGTACTAAAACGTTTGACTGGTAGTGTATCTAAAACGTTTGGCTGGTAGTGTATCTAAAACAAGTGACTGGTAGTGTATTAATATTTTTGACTGGTAGTGATCTAAAACGTTTGACTGGTAGTGATCTAAAACGTTTGACTGGTAGTGTACTAAAACGTTTGGCTGGTAGTGTACTAAAACAATTAACTGGTAGTGTACTAAAACGTTTGGCTGGTAGTGATCTAAAACTTTTGACTGGTAGTGTATCTAAAACGTTTGACTGGTAGTGTATCTAAAACGTTTGACTGGTAGTGATCTAAAAGGTTTGGCTGGTAGTGTATCTAAAACGTTTGACTGGTAGTGTATCTAAAACGTTTGACTGGTAGTGTACTAAAATGTTTGACTGGTAGTGTATCTAAAACGTTTGACTGGTAGTGTAATAAAACGTTTGTCTGGTAGTGTATCTAAAACGTTTGGCTGGTAGTGTATCTAAAACGTTTGACTGGTAGTGTACTAAAACGTTTGACTGGTAGTGTACTAAAACATTTGACTGATAGTGTATCTAAAACGTTTGACTGGTAGTGTATCTAAAACGTTTGACTGGTAGTGTATCTAAAACGTTTGGCTGGTAGTGTACTAAAACGTTTGGCTGGTAGTGTATCTAAAATGTTTGGCTGGTAGTGTATCTAAAACGTTTGACTGATAGTGTACTAAAACGTTTGGCTGGTAGTGTATCTAAAACGTTTGACTGGTAGTGTACTAAAACGTTTGGCTGGTAGTGATCTAAAACGTTTGACTGGTAGTGTATCTAAAACGTTTGTCTGGTAGTGTATCTAAAACGTTTGGCTGGTAGTGTATCTAAAACGTTTGGCTGGTAGTGTATCTAAAACGTTTGACTGGTAGTGTAGTAAAACGTTTGTCTGGTAGTGTATCTAAAACGTTTGGCTGGTAGTGTATCTAAAACATTTGGCTGGTAGTGTATCTAAAACGTTTGTCTGGTAGTGTATCTAAAACGTTTGGCTGGTAGTGTATCTAAAACATTTGGCTGGTAGTGTATCTAAAACGTTTGGCTGGTAGTGATCTAAAACGTTTGACTGGTAGTGTATCTAAAACGTTTTACTGGTAGTGTATCTAAAACGTTTGACTGGTAGTGTATCTAAAACGTTTGACTGGTAGTGTAGTAAAACGTTTGTCTGGTAGTGTATCTAAAACGTTTGGCTGGTAGTGTATCTAAAACGTTTGACTGGTAGTGTATCTAAAACGTTTGGCTGGTAGTGTACTAAAACGTTTGGCTGGTAGTGTATCTAAAACGTTTGGCTGGTAGTGTACTAAAACGTTTGACTGGTAGTGTATCTAAAACGTTTGACTGGTAGTGTATCTAAAACGTTTTACTGGTAGTGTATCTAAAACGTTTGACTGGTAGTGATCTAAAACGTTTGGCTGGTAGTGTATCTAAAACGTTTGGCTGGTAGTGTATCTAAAACGTTTGGCTGGTAGTGTATCTAAAACGTTTGACTGGTAGTGTACTAAAACGTTTGGCTGGTAGTGATCTAAAACGTTTGGCTGGTAGTGTATCTAAAACGTTTGACTGGTAGTGATCTAAAACGTTTGGCTGGTAGTGTATCTAAAACATTTGGCTGGTAGTGTATCTAAAACGTTTGACTGGTAGTGTATCTAAAACGTTTGGCTTGTAGTGTACTAAAACGTTTGTCTGGTAGTGTATCTAAAACGTTTGACTGGTAGTGTACTAAAACGTTTGGCTGGTAGTGTATCTAAAACGTTTGGCTGGTAGTGTATCTAAAACGTTTGACTGATAGTGTATCTAAAACGTTTGGCTGGTAGTGTATCTAAAACGTTTGACTGATAGTGTATCTAAAACGTTTGACTGGTAGTGTATCTAAAACGTTTGGCTGGTAGTGTTTCTAAAACGTTTGGCTGGTAGTGTATCTAAAACGTTTGACTGGTAGTGTATCTAAAACGTTTGGCTGGTAGTGTAGTAAAACGTTTGTCTGGTAGTGTACTAAAACGTTTGGCTGGTAGTGTTTCTAAAACGTTTGACTGGTAGTGTATCTAAAACGTTTGACTGGTAGTGTATCTAAAACGTTTGACTGGTAGTGTATCTAAAACGTTTGACTGGTAGTGTATCTAAACGAAAGTCAAATTGTAATCAGAAATGTAATAAATTCTCACATTTTCTTGCCATTATAGCAAACCTACTCAACCTATTAGAATGTTTAAATTAATTAGTGTTTAAAGTATCAATTTGAAAAATATTACATCATAATAGTCTCTACATTATCTGTTAGTTATGACATTATTGTGTGCAACTTTGTATGCGTATAAATGTGTGTGGATTCGTTTCACTCACCTCTCTTTGCCTCAGGTCTGATTAACAGACAACCTTCTGAGTGTCCAGCTTTTATAACCAGGTTTAATCAGATATCAGCAACGGCAGCCCATTGCAGAAATGCCTATTGCAGGAATTTGTATACCCTTTACAAACTTTTACATCAACATTACCAGTTAAAGAAACTATTTGTTCAAACACTGTAAACTATTTTTCTAGACTGAGTCTTCGATGGATTTGATTTGGTAATGCAAGCACGCTTTACTTTTTCAGTTTCTAAGCACTTCAGTCAACATTCTGCAATTATTAGATTAGATTAAAGCCATAGTGAGACCACAGGCAGCCACAGTACATCCCAAATGGCTTGAACTGTGTTATTGCTCAAATGCTTTATTACTAAAAGATCTGGACTGCAGGCAAGTCAGTTCAGCATCCAGACTCTTATTCTGTGAAGCCATGCTGTTATGATGACTGCAGTATGTGGTTTAGCTGGATGGTCTCTCCAGACTCAAGAGGAGAGACAGAGACCAGCCAGCTTGTAATCAGCACACAGTTTAAAAGCCTGCATCTCTGATGATCTGGGGCTGCATTAGTGTCTATGGCGTGAGCACCTTACACATCTGGATGTGTAGTGACATCTATCACTACTGAACAGTATACAGAGGTTTCAGAACAACATCTGCTCCATCCAGACTGCGTCTCTTTCAGAGAAGACCTTGTACATTTCAGCATCCATCACAACAGCATGGCTTCACAGAAGAAGAGTTCAGGATGATCAGTGGAAACAGGAGCACCTGAGCTTAATTGTGAGTTTCAATACTTATGTATGTGTGTTTTTTTTAATGTATTTATTTATTTATTTATATTTAGTAAATTTCCAAAAAACCAAAGAAACTCATTTCGCTTTGTCATTATGGGGTCTTGTGTGTAGAATTTGGGGGGAAAATGAATTTAATCAATTTTGGAATAGGTCGTGACATAATAAAATGTGGGAAAAGTGAAGAGCTGGGAATTCTCAGGAATGTTTATCACAGCTAATGGTCTTTTCACAAACATCTGATGCTGTAACACTGTCTGACATGCAGTGCTCTGACAGTTGTATTAGTAAAATACTGGCCATGGTCATTTTCTTAGGAAGTGGACTCATTCAAATGTTCATGTTCAGTGTACTGCTAATCAGTGTGTAAGGATCATATCATTTCACGCTCAATCTGTTTTCAAAGAGTTCAGGTGCTGCCATCCTGCAGTCCACATATAAAAAATACATTTGGAGCATATTGAAACTAAAAATCCAGTAAAGAAGATCCAGAACTTGTGAGATGTTAGAGTCCTACATCAGACAAGAACGGGAGAACATTCATCTCCCAAAACTCCAGCAGATCCTCACTTCCCCAACGTTTACAGACTGTTGTAAAAACAAGAGTTGTTAGATGTGATCCTGTCCCAACTTTTTGGAAATGTGTTGTTGCATCAAGTTCTAAATGAGTTAATACATTTCATAAAATGGTAAAATGTCTCAATTCCAACATCTGATATGTGTTCTATGTTTGATTGTGAATAAAATATGGGTCTTCTTCAGACATTTATACAGGCATATATAAATTTGTCACATACTACATATACTGTGTCTTCCGTTTTATTACAGTAATTTTTACTTGAAGTTTTACGATTGCAATTCTGATATATTTGACTATATTTTTAGCTTAATTGCAAAAATCTGTTGTGTATTTTAGTATTTGGGTTACGTAGCAACTTTTCACCCAAAATGTTTACATTTTGGAGTTTGCACTTATAGCTCATAGCTTTTTGGCAAATCTTGGATGGGATTTATATGTATGGTAGAACGTTTTAGAATAGCTCTGTTTTTCCCGATTCAGGGATATAGGTTAAATGAAACTTTAGAAAAACAAAAAAATAAGAAATAGTAAAGAATGCAAAGAATTGTTTTTACAAAAATGAATCCAAATTCATGGCATTTTTGTTTTGCATTTTACTGTAAAACTGCTATTTTGGTCTAGGGTGCCAGAAATCTCAGGTCTGCCAGACCTCTTCCCATCAGAGTTCTCTGAACAAGCTGTACTTATTAACACCCTGACTTTCTTTGCAGTTTCTCTAAAGGGTTTTAAGGGTCATATTAGTCCCTGCTTTCCTTTGTTAATTGCTTTGTTCTCAAAATTCAGATGGCAACCCTGCAGTGTAGTGTTGTATTAATACAGAAGGCTAATCAACTAAAGATGATGTGCCTTTTACCTCCGTCTGGCTGCTCTACTGTACAGGCCTGATTGGTGGAGTGCTGCAGAAATGGAAGGTTCTCCTCTCTCCACAGAGCAACGCTGAAACTCTATCAGAGTGACTCTGGGTTCTTGGTCACCTCCCTGAATAAGGCCCTTCTACCCCAATCACTCAGTTCTTGGAAGAGACCTGGTTGGTTCTGACTTCTTCCATTTATGGATGATGGAGGCCACTGAGCTCATTGGGACCTTCAATGCTGCAGAAATGTTTCTGTACCCTTCCCCAGATCTGTGCCTCAACACAATCCTGTCTCGGAGGTCTACAGACAACTCCTTGGACTTGACCATGGCTTGGTATGTACTTTGACATGTACTGTCCACTATGGGACCTTATATAGACAGTGTGTGCCTTTCCAAATCATGTCCAGTCAGCTTGATTTGCAGCAGTTGAACTCCAATCAAGTTGTGAAAACAACTGAAGGATGATCAGCGGAAAGAGGAGCATCTGAGCTTAATTTTGAGTTTCAGGGCAAAGACTGTAAATACTTACGTACGTGTGATTTTTTTCAATGTATTTATTTATTTATTTTGATAAATTTCCAAAAAAACAAAGAAACTCATTTCACGTTGTCATTATGGGGTCTTGAGTGTAGATTTTTGGGGAAAAAATAAATTTAATGCATTTTGGAAAAAGGCCGTAACAATAAAATGTGGAAAAAGTGAAGAGCTGGGAATTCTCAGGAATGTTTATCACAGCTAATGGTCTTTTCACAAACATCTGGTGCTGTAACACCGTCTGACATGCTCTGACAGTTGTATTAGTAAAATACTGGCCATGGTCATTTTCTTAGGAAGTGGACTCATTCAAATGTTCATGTTCAGTGTACTGCTAATCAGTGTGTAAGGATCATATCATTTCACGCTCCGTTTGTTTTCAAAGCTGCTGTCAATGCAGGCAGCACATGCTGCTGTTGCTGATCGAAGGCTGGGTATTGTGATTAAAACATTATGGAGGAATGTGAATGGGCACATTTCTTCAGTGTCTTTGTCTTTGTGTTTCATCCACAGATCTGACCATCACTTTATAGATCACCATTAAACTCTTTCCTCAACTACAGAGACTGGACCGGTCTGGACTGGACATGTTTTTGTGGGTCCAGCCACAGTTAACCTTTAATACAAAGTCTAAAAAGTTCCACTGTCTCATAGGGCAGAATACAATTTGCAGCACATGAGACAAACATGAGAAAACGACTGCTGGAGATAACCTGAGAGATCCTACTGCGCGTATGGGAAAGGGGCTGGAGTATCCATTGAAAGAACATGTAGAACGGCGCGGGGGATAGACCTTAATTAATCCTGGCGAAGATACTGAACGGCATGTGACAATTTGTCCCAAATTTTAGTGTTGAACTTAAAAACGAATGAAGGAGCACAGGGACGGGAAGCGACTACTGCTCCGTGACAAAAAGATCGAGTAGGCCCTCGTATATCGCTCCAAGCTCATGGTGAAACATCATGTTTTTTCAAAGGCGTTCCTTTCGAGTATCAACGCGAGCGCTTAAGAACACTTAGGAAGTAACGTCTACCTATTAATTCAGGTTTGAATATCTAAACAACACCTATCTCAACGATTCAGAGGAGGAGTCATTGCATGGGATTAATGCTTGTGTCACACCTCGCGCCGTCCTCATCCACTCTGAACTACAACTCCCAGCAGTCACCTACTGATCACGTGGTCATAGAGCCAGAGTCAGCTGACTATCCCCGGAGTTCTGATTAGCTTCACCTGTAGGACACACTATTTAACGTGTCTGTAATGCTGCATTTACACTGCTCGGTCACGTCAATGGACGTAAACCCACTCTACCTCTTCAGCTGGCCACATGTGGGCATTAACAAAGGTGTTCGTCGTACAATTAAATGAGTGCATTTCCAGGTGACTAGGCAGAGGTGATTAATGCTTGTGTGCTTGTGCTTATCAGCTTCGACAATCAGTGACATCTCATTTCATTCCACAGATTAAAACTGTAGAGGGTGTGACGTCTGACCCATATAAGATTAACGCAGAATTTAAAAAATTGTATTCAACACTATATAAATCCAATACAATCTCTGACCCGGTTCAGTTAAACTCATTCTTTGACACCTGACATATAGCCACTCTTAGTTCAGGACAGCAAGAATTACTGGAATGTCCACTCACAGCTCAGAAACTTATTACAGCTATGACTTCCATGCAGGGTGGGAAATGTCCTGGGCCAGACGGATTTCCAATAGAGTTTTATCAAAAATTTTCCAGCAAGATTGTACCTCTTCTTGAAATGCTTAATGCTTCCCTGGCGTCAGGTCAGCTACCACTGTCTTTACGTCAAGCCACCATAACTCTTATCCTTAAAAAAAAATAAAGACCCAGAGTCCTGCAGTTCATACCGCCCCATATCTCTGCTCAATACTACTGATGTCAAACTCTGTTCTTCCCTCTGTTATAGGTCCGGACCAGACAGGCTTTGTTAAGAATAGACAGGGCTTTTCTAATATAAGGAGGCTTTTTAATATCATATATAACCCCCCATCCTCACCCCTTTCTGAAGTAGTGATTTCATTAGATGCAGAAAAGGCTTTCGACAGGGTCGAGTGGAGCTACCTTTTCGAAGCTCTACGCAGATTTGGTTTTGGCAAAAATGTTCTATCCTGGATTGACCTGTTGTATTCCTCACCATTGGCATCTGTTAGAACAAATAATAACTATTCAGACTACTTCCCACTTTACAGAGGCACCAGACAAGGGTCCCCTCTTTCCCCGCAGTTATTTCTAATTGTAATTGAACCTCTTGCGATAGCACTACGGATGGACAAACAGTTTATGGGCATCTCTAGAAGCGGCACAGAGCACAAGGTGTCACTCTTTGCAGATGACCTGCTACTATACATGTCCTGTTCAGTCTCTACCCTCTGTCCTTACAATTCTGGATGACTTTAGGAAAATATCAGGGTACAAATTGAACTTGGACAAAAGTGAACTCTTTCCAATAGCTCCTACAGCTCAGCGTCTCACCATCTCTGGGCTGCCCTTCAGGATTTCCTATGATGGCTTTACTTATCTAGGCATATTTATTACAAATAAGTTAGGCAAACTGTTCAAACACAATTTCTCCTCACTCTTTTCACGTACAAAACAAGACCTCCAACGTTGGGCACTACTACTGGGCGTATTAATGTAATCAAAATGAATATTCTCCCTAGATTTCTATATCTTTTTCAATGCATTCCAGTTTTCATTACCAAATCTTTTTTTATCAGCCTGGACAGTATAATTTCTGAATTTGTCTGGAATAGGAAGGTCCCGAGGCTCCGGAAAACATCTTTACAAAAACCCAAACACTGCATGTAGATGACTTAGCCTGTGTGCCGGCCTGGTTATCCCTCGAATCTGCCTCCTCAGCTCCTATCTCTTTAGCCTCTCTTCCACTCTTCTCAGTACAACCTCCTCAATCAAGTTGTAATAATATTATTGTCAGGTCTACAGTCAAGACTTGGATACAATTCAGGCGTCATTTTGGCGTACAGTCACTCCCACTATTTACACCACTTTATGCAAATCCATTATCCCCCCCCTCCCTACAAGACAGAACCTTTAAGATCTGGCATGACCACGGTCTCAAATCTGTTACAGATTTATATATAGAAGGTGTTTTTGGCTCCTTTCAGCAACTTGTTGATACATAAAGGTCCCTCGCTCTCACTTTTTCCACTGTCTGTGATTTTGTAAAGAAAAAAAATTCCAAATTCACCACCGTGGTCACCTCTGGACACACTTTTTCATCTTTTCCTACCTCTCTTAAGGGGGTTGTATCTATATTATATACCAGAATTTTTACTCTTCGGTCCTATGATCATACAATTAAAACTCTATGGGCTTTTGGGGAGGACATATCTGAGGAGACCTGGCAGGCAATATTGAGTTCATACATCGTCTGTAAGTGCTAAACATGGGACAATACGATGTAAACTATTACACAGGGTATACTGGACTAAAACTAGACTCTCTAGAATGTATGAGAACGTAGACCCGAGCTGTGACAGATGCCTTCAAGCCCCAGCCAATTTATATCATATGTTCTGGACCTGCCCTCAACTACAGACTTACTGGAACTTAATATTCAGGTCACTTTCAGGCATTTTGCAAGTGCGTGTTGACCCCTCTCCAGTCATTGCAATGTTTGGTGTCCTTCCTGTCACCTTCGCCATATCTAAACGCAAATCTAATTTGGTAGCATTTCTGACTCTTATTGCGAGGCGGCTCATTCTGTTACATTGGAAAAAAACATGCCCTCCCTCCCACACACAGTGGATTAAAGACGCACTGTACTTTATGAAACTTGAAAAAATGAGCTGTACCCTAAAAGGATCTATAGCTAACTACTATATAACATGGGGACCCTTTTTAACGCATCTCGATGGCATAGAGCTTCAGGATCATCCAGAATCCAATTAGGTGCATTTAATGTAATGTTTCAAATTTCTCTTGGACTGTTGCCACCTGCTTTCATTTATCTATTTGCATGTACTACTATTATATGATTAATCACTGATCTGTGTTAGGTTTTTTTTATATCTCTTTCTTTTCTCTCACTGTTTGTGTATGGTGTGTATATATCTTGATTGCTCATCTTAAACCAATAAATAAAACAATTAAAAGAAAAAAAAAACTAACATGTGTTTGGACTGTGGGAGGAAACCCACTCAAGCACAGAGAGAACATACACACTCCACACAGAACAGCCCGGACCGGGCCCAGATCATCTTACTGTGAGGAGACAGCGCTGACCACTACACCACCATACTAACCACTACACCACCATACTAACCACTACACCACCATACTAACCACTACACCACCATACTAACCACGACACCACCATACTAACCACTACACCACCGTACTAACCACTACACCACCATACTAACCACGACACCACCATACTAACCACTACACCACCATACTAACCACTACACCACCATACTAACCACTACACCACCATACTAACCACTACACCACCATACTAACCACTACACCACCATACTAACCACGACACCACCATACTAACCACTACACCACCATACTAACCACTACACCACCATACTAACCACTACACCACCGTACTAACCACTACACCACCATACTAACCACTACACCACCATACTAACCACTACACCACCGTACTAACCACTACACCACCATACTAACCACTACACCACCGTACTAACCACTACACCACCGTACTAACCACTACACCACCGTACTAACCACTACACCACCGTACTAACCACTACACCACCGTACTGACCACTACACCACCATACTGACCACTACACCACCATACTGACCACTACACCACCATACTAACCACTACACCACCATACTAACCACTACACCACCGTACTAACCACTACACCACCGTACTAACCACTACACCACCATACTAACCACTACACCACCATACTAACCACTACACAACCGTACTAACCACTACACCACCGTACTAACCACTACACCACCATACTAACCACTACACCACCATACTGACCACTACACCACCGTACTAACCACTACACCACCATACTAACTACTACACCACTATACTAACCACTACACCACCATACTGACCACTACACCACCATACTAACCACTACACCACCATACTAACCACTACACCACTATACTAACCACTACACCACCATACTAACCACTACACCACCATACTAACCACTACACAACCGTACTAACCACTACACCACCGTACTAACCACTACACCACTATACTAACCACTACACCACCATACTAACCACTACACCACCATACTAACCACTACACCACCGTACTGACCACTACACCACCGTACTGACCACTACACCACCGTACTGACCACTACACCACCGTACTGACCACTACACCACCATACTGACCACTACACCACCATACTAACCACTACACCACCATACTAACCACTACACCACGGTATTAACCACTACACCACCGTACTAACCACTACACCACCATACTAACCACTACACCACCTTACTAACCACTACAACACCACTATACTAACCACTACACCACCGTACTAACCACTACACCACGGTATTAACCACTACACCACCGTACTAACCACTACACCACCATACTAACCACTACACCACCGTACTAACCACTACACCACCGTACTAACCACTACACCACCTTACTAACCACTACAACACCATACTAACCACTACACCACCATACTAACCTCTACACCACCGTACTAACCACTACACCACCATACTAACCACTACACCACCGTACTAACCACTACACCACCGTACTAACCACTACACCACCGTACTAACCACTACACCACCATACTAACCACTACACCACCGTACTGACCACTACACCACCATACTGACCACTACACCACCATACTGACCACTACACCACCATACTGACCACTACACCACCATACTAACCACTACACCACCATACTAACCACTACACCACCGTACTAACCACTACACCACCATACTAACCACTACACAACCGTACTAACCACTACACCACCGTACTAACCACTACACCACTATACTAACCACTACACCACCATACTGACCACTACACCACCGTACTAACCACTACACCACCATACTAACTACTACACCACTATACTAACCACTACACCACCATACTGACCACTACACCACCATACTAACCACTACACCACCATACTAACCACTACACCACCATACTAACCACTACACCACCGTACTAACCACTACACCACTATACTAACCACTACACCACCATACTAACCACTACACCACCATACTAACCACTACACAACCGTACTAACCACTACACCACCGTACTAACCACTACACCACTATACTAACCACTACACCACCATACTAACCACTACACCACCATACTAACCACTACACCACCATACTAACCACTACACCACCGTACTGACCACTACACCACCGTACTGACCACTACACCACCATACTGACCACTACACCACCATACTGACCACTACACCACCATACTGACCACTACACCACCATATTAACCACTACACCACCATACTAACCACTACACCACGGTATTAACCACTACACCACCGTACTAACCACTACACCACCATACTAACCACTACACCACCGTACTAACCACTACACCACCGTACTAACCACTACACCACCTTACTAACCACTACAACACCACTATACTAACCACTACACCACCGTACTAACCACTACACCACCGTACTAACCACTACACCACCGCACTTACCACTACACCACGGTATTAACCACTACACCACCGTACTAACCACTACACCACCATACTAACCACTACACCACCGTACTAACCACTACACCACCATACTAACCACTACACCACCTTACTAACCACTACAACACCACTATACTAACCACTACACCACCGTACTAACCACTACACCACCGTACTAACCACTACACCACCGCACTTACCACTACACCACCGTACTAACCACTACACCACCGTACTAACCACTACACCACCATACTAACCACTACACCACCGTACTAACCACTACACCACCGTACTAACCACTACACCACCATACTAACCTCTACAGCACTGTACTAACCACAACACTACCATACTAACCACTACACCATGCTACCACTACACCACGGAACTAACCACTACACCACCGCACTAACCACTACACCACCATACTAACCACTACACTACCATACTAACCACTACACCATGCTACCACTACACCACGGAACTAACCACTACACCACCGAACTGACCACTACACCACCATACTAACCACTACACCACCGTACTAACCACTACACCACCGTACTAACCACTACACTACCATAGTAACCTTTACACCATGCTACCACTACACCACTGTACTGACCACTACACCATCATACTGACCACTACACCACCATACTGACCACTACACCACCATACTAACCACTACACCACCGCACTAACCACTACACCACCGCACTAACCACTACACCACCATTCTAACCACTACACCACCGTACTAACCACTACACCACCGTACTAACCACTACACCACCGTACTAACCACTACACCAGCGTACTAACCACTACACCACCATACAAACCACTACACCACCGTACTAACCACTACACCACTGTACTAACCACTACACCACCATACTAACCACTACACCACCATTCTAACCACTACACCACCGTACTAACCACTACACCACCGTACTAACCACTACACCACTGTACTAACCACTACACCACCATACTAACCACTACACCACCGTACTAACCACTACACCACCGTACTAACCACTACACCACCGTACTAACCACTACACCACCGCACTAACCACTACACCACCATTCTAACCACTACACCACCGTACTAACCACTACACCACCATATTAACCACTACACCACCGTACTAACCACTACACTACCATACAAACCACTACACCACCATACTAACCACTACACCACCGCACTAACCACTACACCACCGTACTAACCACTACACCACCGTACTAACCACTACACCACCTTACTAACCACTACACCACCTTACTAACCACTACACCACTGTACTAACCACTACACCACCTTACTAACCACTACACCACTGTACTAACCACTACACCACTGTACTAACCACTACACCACTGTACTAACCACTACACCATGCTACCACTACACCACCGTACTAACAAATGTTAGTCAAGCTAAGAAAGAAAATGCCGTCAGCTCCACCCTGATTGTTAGTTTGGAGATTTGAACCTTATCTGCTTAAAGATCAGGCATTCACTTATTTTATGTTTTTTTTTTTTATATACAAATTTGTTTTGGAAACTAGCAAAATCCCTCTCACGAGACAACTTCAAAGCCGCATACTGTCATGTTGTGCCTGTAAACAGAGACAAAAAAGGAAAACTCTTTCTCAGTTTGAAAAGGAAACAAGGAAGCTTAAAACTGAACACGCCTCTAAAAATCAGGCTCTTTTTTATTCTAATTGAATTGAAATTGAATTTAATTCAAACACGTGTTATCTACTCAAATCAATGCACTCAAAAAAATGTGGCTGATACTACTATGAATATCGTGATAAAACTAGCAGATTGGAAGCCTAACAAATTAAAAAGGAGGAAACTCAACATAGAATGCATTTTATTTAAAAAATGGGTTACTGACATGCATGCCAGAAGACATTAACACTGAATTTCAGAGCTTGTACAAATGTTTCTGTACATCCAAATATACTAGAGATACAGGATCTACTAAAGTCTTACAACCAAAGATTAGTCAAGAGGACAATAATATGTTGAATAGGGAAATAACTGAGAGTGAGGTATCACATATTAAATATGTTGTTAATCCCTCTCACAAATGTGATTAAGGAGTCATTGACCAACGGAATACTTCCAGAGACTTTAGAGACAGCATCAATTGCTTTGTTACCTAAGCCAGGAATAGCAGTAATGCAGCTCATGTAGGCTTGTGAGTCTACTTAGTGTTGACTATAAAGTTATTACAAAAATGCTAGCTTTAAGATTAGGCAAGATTAGACCAAAGATAATACCCAGATCAACCTGGTTTCATTAAAAATGGGCATAGATCCGACAATGTTCGAAGATTGCCTCATATTGTCGAGACAGTAAAGAGGCAGGGTACCCCAACTTTGATTATGTCAATGGACGCACAGAATGCATTTGATAGGATTTAACCCACTTTTCTCTTGGCTATAGGTTTAGGAAATACATTTATTTATCATATAAAATAAGGCCTATTGTGCCTGAGGCAATTAGAGACAATCTTCTAAATTACTGGGTGAAAAAAGGCATTAAAATCATAGAGGATAACTTTGTCATAAGCTCTTTTCTCAGTGTTAGACAAATTACAGAAAGATTTAATATTTCTTATCAACGTTTCTTTAAATATTTACAGATAAGGCACAGGGTGAATGGGATGGCTCCCAGTGTTTTCCCTGAAATTCCCCAAAACATCCCCAGTTAAGGTGTTACCCCAAACAAATATCCTCTCCTAAGCTATAATCTCCTTAATCTATAACACAATTATGGAGAATTTCCGGATATTCATCTCAACGTCTCTTATTCAGAAATGGAAGAAGGATATGTGTGTATATCAGCCTTCAGATTGGGAGAGGGTTATGGAAATGATGGAGGCACTGCTGATTTCCACAAAGCATAAACAAATGCAATTTATATGTTACATAGAACATGTCTAATACCAATCAAACTTCATACATCCAATAGAAATATTTCTTCAATGTTGCAGAGATGTAAAACAACTAGTGGGGATTTGAGCCACATGTTTTGGAAACCTTATGTACTGGAAGAAGGTTGGAACTGCATACATCTGGTAAAATCTCTGGTTATTCAAACAAATGTAGATCCTGACCCTAGGATCTGGTTGTTGGGTTGTGTATCGGGTGTGCAATTTTAAGAAATATTTCGTATTGTTAGTCAGAACACGTGCTAAGAAATGTGTATTAGTAAATTGGAAATCTGATAATCGACTATCTAAAAGTCAATGGCTAAATGAGCTTGTTTCCTATAGCACCCATGATAGAATTATTGTTAAAAAAATAAAACTGGTACTTCAACATATGGGGGAAATTTATAGATATTTTACCCTCGATCAGACTAGAATAAATTCTCTTGAATAATATAAATGTAAACAATAAAATTATACAATGGGAATTTTTTTTTTACAAAAATATTAGTATTTGTTAATTTATTTAATTTTTTTTCCTTTCTTTTATTTTTTTAGTGGTGGGAAATGCAGTGTTGGGGTATAAAGAAAGACTGATTTGATTTTCTATGTATATCTGGTATTTAAACATGAATAAGAACATTTTCCTAAGCACGTGATCATAATGAAATAACCAATGGGCGATAGTATCTTTTATTAATCTATCTAAAGTATTTGATGCAGTCAATCCCAGCATATAACCACAGAAATTACAAAATGATAGTATACATAATGTGGAGCTAGAATGGTTCAGAAGCTGTCTATCTCATAGAATGCATTATCATGGCAGCAGATCCAGTATCTGTGTCATTCAGGAATTAGCAAAGCACTCTGTAAGTAATGGACACATGCAAGAACTGTGTGTTCAACCAAAAATTCTTTATCTAAAAAAATGCAAATCCAGTTTCCATAAGCAAAAAAAGGGTTTCCTCTTAATACAGTTTCCTTAAAATAATTTCTAAACACAGCAAGCATGGTCTAAAAACTGTGCGCATCCAAGCTTCCCAAATTCTTCCAACTCTCATCTACAGCGTTTCAAGCCTAAAATCGTCTTTAGGCATGCTATCAAATTAAGAGTCTCATTTTTCAAATTACTATTAAATTAAACTGACATTGTTACTTTCATAAAATAATACATCAATTACAAAAATACTCATACACAAATAAAACAAATATGAAATCTTATTTATGGCTCTACCACTCTGGCCCCTAATTGTATTGGCAGGATGCATAACAATTACAAACTTACAAATAGAGAAATATCCATATCAATTCAATATCTATTGTACATATTAATTTAGTCTATTAATCAAACTTCAGTGTTTGAGTCCATTAGCCTGGCTTTTTTTACTCATTCTTTGCTTTACTTATGCTTCTTGCAAAAGACAAAGTTTGTTAGTAGGCCTTTCTTTTAGGTTTGAACTTGAACCCTTTGGACAGCTCATTTTGAATCTGGGTAGGTCTTCCAGATTCTTCCAGTCAACCAGGCATTCCTTGGGCAGAATTATTCCACAATGAGCACAAGGTCTCCAGGAGTGAAATTGCTCTTGTGAGTATGCAACGGGAGGTATTCCTGGGTCCATCTTGACCAAAATAAGTTGGCCAAATCTTGTATTTCTCTCCATCTTCTATGAGAGTAGGTCGCATCCTTGTTTAACATGGCAGGAGGAAGAGCTGGTTGATTCTTCATTAACAGAAGAGGATTTGGAGTCAAAACCTAACCTAAAGGATGATCATTGATGATTGCTTCAACTTTGCATAGTAGAGTTTGAAGGTCATCATCATACAACACCTGCTGTCTCAATACAGAATTCAAAACCTTCCTGGCAGTGCGAATCTGTCGTTCCCACATGGTGGGAGGCAGTGGGGGGGTTAAAAATCCAGGTGATACCCTTCGGCATCAGATCATCTCTGATTTTAGAGTGATCAAGCTCCACTAGAGGCTCTCTCTCAGCACTGATACAATTTGTGCCATTGTCATAGCGTATAGTAGACACTTGACCTCTTCTACAGGTAAATCTTCTGACGGCATTGATGCGCGACGAGGTGTCTAAAGAGTGAACCACTTCTATGTGGACTGCTCTAAGTGCAAGGCATGTGAACAGGACGCCATAGCGTTTCACCATGCTGCGTGCCCTTCTGACCTAAACGGGTCCAAAATAATCTACGTATACAGCCGGGCATCTAGATTCTTCTGGCATTGCTGACCTGTTCAACCGACCACCCACTCTGATAACACCATCTTGCAGAACAAGATCCAATCTGTAGAGCAGACTAGACTTCTTAACTTGGGAATCTTTACCTTGGAGTGAGGCCAACTCCTCTGGAAACATCTCCCTTTGACTGTGACGTATTAGCACAATTTCTGCATCCTTCAAATCTTGCACTGATAAAGGTTTCTTGTCCAATGACTGTCTCAATTTTTTCACTTCTCCTTGAACTTTCAAGTTCTGTTTTCTTTGATCTGTCTCTGTTAAAGCAACAACAGCTTTGCATTCTATTCTCTTGATAGCAAAGTAGTGAAGTAAATCTTTCAAATGCAGCATCCATGCAACCGCTTTCTTCAACTTATGCCAGTCAGAGTAGTATTCTACCAACGTTGTCATGGCTGCAACTTTGGTTGTGCTGATGAGACTGACTAGGGTTGTCCTTCTGATTTCATTATCATCGTCCATGGTGCTGTGTATGTCAGGTCTTGTAGGTCACTCACACTCATCTTCACAAAGGAAATGTGGACTATGAATCCAGTTGTCATTCTTGATGGGTGAAGTAAACCACATACATCTTGAAGCTTCATCTGCTGGATTGAGTGAACTGTTCACATATCTCCACTGAGATGGTAAGGTAGCTTATCTCATGAATGCTCAATTGGCCACAAAGGTCTTGAAGTGCGAAGCATCATTCTTTATGTACAGATAGACTGTCAGTCCAAAAAACACACTCTAAGTGTGGTCTTCATTTCCCGTCTTAACAGTCTGTCCACTTTCACCGCTATGACTGTGGCAGTAAGTTCCATCCTAGGAACTGTTACTTTCTTCAGAGGTGCCATTCTGGACTTGGACATAAGCAGTGTGCAACACTTGTGTCCATTCTTACTGGTAAGCAGAATGTATGAAGCTGTACCGTAACCGCTCTCACTTGCATCTGAAAAATTGTGTGTCTGAGCTTTTGAGAGTGGGACCAAAGTCAACTGGCTTGATACATCTGTCCACCTGGAAGGCTGGACAACTCTTGCAGCTCTGAAAGCCACTTAAGCCACCTTCGTGAATGCCTTTCACCAATCTCCTCATCCCAGCTTAATTTCTCTTGGCAAAGCTCTCCCAAAATCAGTTTAGCTGGGAGGATACATGGAGCAACTAGGACCAGAGGGTCATAGACTGAGCTCAATATTGAGAGTATTCATGACTGTGATTACTGGGCATCTTCACACACCTGTTCTTAAATGGGAGACTGATACAGTAGTGTCCATCAATGAACTGACAAGACTGTTTCACATCCTTCATGAACTGCCGATCATCTTATGACATTTCTGTTCTGTCCTCACAGCTGCGCTCTGAGAAATCAGAGTTGAAGTGCTGAGTTAACAACTCTTCAATGCTCTGCAATCCTTCATCTGTGTCCTGAAGATGATCCTCTCTTCTGATGAGACCATTCACAATCCATCCAATCACTGTTCTTACTGTGTATCAATCTTCACCTTGGCTATTGATGATTTGCCAAGGCTTAATTGCCTTGTGAGCATTAGCGCCAATCAACAGGCCAATCTCTGCCTTGATACTCAGAAGGCGTACCTCTTCAAGGTAAGTCCAGCTCTGGAGGTGTTTCTGTTGGGGAATGTTCTCCCTTTTGACAGGAATGTGAACAATGAAGGTAAGTCAGTGTACTTGTTCTCTTCAAGTCCGCTAACTTCCAGGTCTGACAGGATATGGCTATGGACAAGCTTCTCATGACCCATAGTTCGGAGCAAAATCTCCATCTTCCTGCCTTTAAGGGTCAGCGTTCTCCGTACAAAAGGTTGCTGAACTGCCTGTGTCAATGAAGGCATAGGTCTCCATTGTCTGTATACCTTTCTTGGACTTCTTCCCGGAACTATGGCCAAAACACATCCCCTGCTTCCGGCCCCAGTATACCCACATGTCTCTTGTTCCACAGCACTAGTGGACTGTGTCTCAGATGTGCTGTTTTTGTCATCCTTTGTAGATACCATTCCATCCTTCTGCATATGTACAATGCTTGGATGTTTCCGTGAGCATATTTGGCAGGTCAGTTTCCTAGTGCAATCCTTACTTAGGTAACCTTGCACAAGGCACCCAAAACAGAGACCTTTAGACTTTAAAAAGTCAGTCTTGTCCTTGTGTTCCTGCTTCTTGAACTTCTCACAGTTTTCCACAGTGTGGTTCCTTTCACAGTACGCACATGCACATGTCTCTGGCTTGGATTTACCCTGGTCAGTCAGATTTCTGTTTGTCTGTGTCAACACTTGTAACAAAACTGCTAATCTTTGTGATGTTTCAATTGGCTTTCTTGACAGACATGCCTTTTTTCTATTGTCCCACTGGAACACTGGCTCTTTGAAGATTGCCATAGATCCTTTATTTGGCAATCTTGGCATGTCTCTCTATGTAACTAACTAAGTCTGCAAACTTCTTCTTCTGTTCTCCAGCATTTCAAATGCCACATGTTTCCATTTGTCTTTCATCTTGTAAGGCAGTTTGGACAGTATGGCTCTCATGTTCGTTGGGTTATCCATTTCATCCATGTAGTCAACAACCTGCATGGTGCTTCTGCAACCAATCAAGAAGAGAGCATAGGCATTCAAGCCCTTAGCATCATCTGCTTTTATCTGTGGCCACTTCAAGGCTTTCTCAATGTAAACCATTGCTATTTTCAACTCATCACCATATTGCTGATGAAATAATAGCCTAGCTTCTCTGTAGCTTTTCTCTGGAGGCATGTGTTCACAGCTTGTCACCAGATCTTGCAGGCCCTCTACTAGTATACTGTTCCAGAAAGTAAAGTTTGTCTCTAGCATTCTCTGCCTTGCTGTCAATAGCATAGTGAAAAGATCTATAGGTAAACGGATTACCAGAGAAAACAGGAATGTCCCTTTTGGGTAATAGAGACAAATCTTGCTGCTTAACCAACATCTTGGTTATCATGTTCTGCTGTCGCATCACTTCATAAATCCTGTCACTTGTAGGCATGGGTTCCTGAGGCTCGTCAGGTGAGGCTCTACCTGTAGGCACCCGATGAGGAAAATCTGCACGAGGTGCATGTTCCATGTTTCTAGAAGTAGTGTCAGGAATATGATCTTGATCCTCTTCCTCATCACTTGTTGCCGGGATGTGAACTTCACGTACAGGATGAGCTCTAGGAACATTTGTATGGGATCCAGCTAGAGAACCTTTTGTCCCTTGTGTGAAACTATATACATCTGTACTTGGCAACCTGGATGTCACATATTCACTCATGGCAGCACGAAAGCTTTCGTGCCTCTCAAACACCTTCAGCTTAGCAGTAGAGGCTGCTATTGCAGTTTCTAACTCTAACTGCTTCACCTCTGCTCTTAAGTTTGCTTCCCACAGCTGCATCGCCTTCTTTCTTTTCAGTGATTCTGCTTGCGCTAAAAGAACTGTAGTTGTTGAACATCACACTGAACATCAGTACTGGAACCAGCGTTGAGCTGCCACTAAGACACTATCATGTGGAGCTTCCTCTTCCTCTATAGCCCTTTGTTCTTCTATCCACCTTTGTGTGCTAAGCACAAACCCTTTAATGACAGTTGACTTTGGCTTTGAGTTCAACTGATCTGTGCTCGCTTCATCAGATGGTAACACCTGCATAACGCTGTAATTGAGCATAAATTAATTCTTCATACAGCTTGGTAAAACCTAGCAGTATTTCTGATTCCACTTTATTAACATGCTCCCCATTATTTATCATGTTGTCTATGTATTTCATCTTTGCTTAATCTGAGTCATTTTTGTTTTTCTTTGACCAATGAGCCAATAGAGCTTCTCTTCAAGTGCCTTTTGTGTGTACTTGGGCTCCCTCTTGTGGGCAATTGCAAGTGGGGTACCACCTGCTGCATCAAGCAACTGTTCATCTGCCATGTACAACTCAAAAAACTTGATCTTTAGTAGTCTTCCTCAGTATCTTCATCAATTAACCCAACTTGAATAAACTTCAGCATGTCCAATTTAGGCAGGATGAGCATGAGTTCCTTGGGCTAAGCTCCTTTACAGCCCCGTTAGCATGGCTAGCTTCTATTAGCACATTAACAGGAAAGCTGTACCTACAAGCACCAGCAATCTTGGGAATGGCTCCTTTCTCTCACTATCAATTAGCTTCATCCAAATTCTGTTTCTCTTCCCAGGTAGATTTCCATTCCTTCCATATGGAGGAGTTTTTAGACTAATGCTATGGCAGCAGAAATCTTATTTATGGCTCTAACACTAAAATGTGGCGTTCCTCCAGGATTAATACTCGGACCCCTTTTGTTTTTAGTATTTGTAAATGGACTTTACTTGGCAGCTAAGAATGTTTCCTGTATCTTTTTTCTTTCTGATCAAGTTTATAAACTAACATCATCCATCATCTCTGAATGATCCAATATTGAGCGCTGGTTCAAAGCTGACATATTATTACTTAATACTACAATAGCATGTAAGTTCATACATGATATTTAGTCCCAAAAATAGGAAGGGCATTGATACACTTCCATCAGTGCATATGTCCAATCATACAGTAACTCAGGTCCATTATACCGAATGTTTTGGAATTGCCATAGATCTCAAATTGGAAAAGTGCAATTTACTCAAATTGCAAACAGCAAAAAACACTGGTGTAATCAGAAGAGTCAAATTTCTCCTGCCAAGAACAATATTTATCCACCCGTATTATACAATAATTTATCTCTCTTGTCATATTATCTGAGTCAGTACATTCAAAAGAAACGCTTTGTTAGAATGGTCACTGCATCAAATTATTATTCATATTATTATTATTATTATTATTATTCATTATTTCAGACCCTTGAGATAATCAATGTCTATGAAATCAACTACAAATATGTTATTATTATTATTTTTTTTTTTAAATACACAACCTCCTACCAGATTCCTTTGAGAGCAGCTTCCTGTATAATTAATTCAAGTGCACCATTATGCCACAAGATCTTCTAACAACCTCTGAACAGGTTTCTTCTGGACGTCACCAGGACAGTTCAATCTCTCTCATCGAAGACCTTCGATTTGGAACAACCTCCCGCCTCATCTAAATCACTGCAATGACCTTAGTAATTAAAAAAAAATAGAGCTCTAAGTTTGTTTTCTGTGACTTATGTATAACACTGATACTGCATCTGATTTTATTGTTGTCATGCTGCATTATGTGATACAATTGTTTCCTCTTGTCAATCAATTTGAGGAAAAACATTAATTTTCTTACTACTATGTTGTACTTCCTACTTCCTTGTCTTGTTTACTTCCTAAATAATAAATGAATAAATAAATTAATTAAAAATATATACTGAAACTTCAGCTACGTTGTGCACTCCAAGTTTAAAAGCAAACTCCAGTGAATTAATAATGTCACTAGGTCTGAATGAAATCCAAGTTGGATGCCATCAGGTTAAACATGAAAAACAGTTTTTTTGTGTGGAGCTTTAGTTGAAAAATGTTGTCCACTCAAAGCACTTAAATAGCCTACGTCGGTGGTGATCATGACATAATTTCATTCGATTTCAAACGCTTCATTCTAGAGAAACTTATAGAGCCAGAACTGTTCACAGCGGTAGTGAATGGAACCAGACGTCCACTCCTAAAAGCTCCTTCACGGAAAGTTAGTGCATGAAATGGTTATGAATACGGTGCCTGATGTCTGAGATGCTGATTTACAGGATTTTGGCCTTAAACTGATTTGTTGTAATCTATTCCTGGGGGAGGGATAACAGCAGGACACTCAAACTCATTATTTCATATATAAACTCAGAAGATACGTGTAGGTTCACTGGAGGGTTCGATTGTAAATAAAATGGTTATACTTGTGTTGCAGACATGGAGACCCCTGGTTTCCATCACCACCACTGTAAAGAACTAAGAAGAGTCAGTAAGTTTCTTTACTGTGATGTCAATTGAAAACACACTTACTTGTTTAGCCTCTAGGGGTCCAGCAAATATGTATTTTTGAGCTTGGTATTGGTAGAAATAATAAACACACCTTGCAATTTTTTCTTTATTGTTTTGTTTATACAGAGGTTATTTTATTTATACAGAATTTAAACATTTATAAATGTACTTCCTTTTGTAAATAAACTTTAGAATGTGACTGGGTGGGTGGGGAGACCACAAATAGGATGGGCAACCCCACTGCAAAAAAACAAAAACAAACATCACACTGTATAAAATTAACAAATAAACAAAATACATTTTCAGTTTACTAATCAGTGGATTAACTGGAACATATAAATTATTTGTATACAAGTACTGATATTGAATAAATGATTATTAATAAAGGATACAAAAAAGTAAACATGAATACACACAATAGCAATTACATGATTGGATAGTATCAGTGAACTAATTATTTGTTCATGAACAGTTAACAGTGTGTTAATAAAAGTTCATTTTTATTACCATCAAATTTTACTGAAGCAATCAAAGTACCATATGCATCAGCTAATATATTGTTAAAAAATAAAAGTCATTATCAGTCACATGCAAATGTTTGTGCACCCCTGGTGGAATTACATGGCGCTGTTGATTTTCAACATGTAAATAAGTGAACACATCCTTTCTAGAGACACATTTTTCCTAATGTTATAAGTCCAAATGAAAATTCAAACAAAATTATGCTTTAAAAGACACAGAATGTCATATTTAACTTTAATTTTTAAATCAAATCTGAAATTAGCTTGGAGTGGAAATATGTGGAAATATGGAATGTTTATTGGCCACTACCAGCAAATCATTAAATATTACATTCTGAGTTTCTACAGTCACTAAGAAATGTCCGCAATATATAGCAAATATAAGCGTGTTCATTATGAACGTAGTCATTCTTAATCGGAAAGCAATCTGACTTATGAAGTTATTTAAACATTTATTAAAAAGATCAAATAAACGTGGCATAATCAAGAAGTTGTAAAAATATGTCATTTTTAATCTAAGCAAACTGTGAACAATTGAACAGATAAATACTTTGTTTGCTATTTTAAGCTTGTCTGTACATTAAAAAAAAAATATCCCGGTAGGTCAAACAATAAAATGTTGGAGTGCCAGTACGGCATGCCAGTTGGGTACTGAGCCACTTCAGGCACCAATTTTCACATCGAATATCAACAAATCATGTCATTTGATTAAGGGTGTACACAACCTATCGCAAGCAACTGTCTGTGTTACTGTGTGACTGATTAACCACACACATTTACATACCAAGAACATTCATATCTGTTATCTGATTAACTCAATTTAAACTGATTGTTTAGTTTAAATCTTCTGCCCATCCTTGCATTCATTCGTTTCCAGAGTGATCTTGGCCCGATTGCGGAAGCTCTCCAGAAAAGCCATACGGATGTATCTGTCTGGAAAGGACATTTTAATAGGTATGAGGATGTCGGACACTGTGGTGCTCAGTCCATCCTGCTTGCTGGATTGCAACTTGATTTTTAAGCGAACATGGGACTCTTTCCCTTTCTTTAACACCTTTCGTTGTTCAACGTAGCAGTTTGATGAGTGAATTTGAGGGGACGTGTCCTTCTTGTTTAAGTATTCATTGTTCCACTGTGCAATTAGGTTTATAATCTCGTTCCTTGTGGATCTGTCATCTACCACAGGTCCAATGTATGGCTCGGCACTGAAAGTGGTCACGAATTTCTTTTCCCTGTCCATCTGGTTACAGAACAGCATCATATTATTAGTGTCCCTTTTGTTACGGTGAGTGGAATAGTAAGTGCATTCGCAGGGGTTAATGACCCCACAGTAGTCATAACCTGATTTCGTCCAGCACCAAGTATATGTTTCACCATGGGTGTCACAAGCGTGGTCCCACCGACAAGGTTCGTTCTTATATGTGACGTCCAGCATTGGGGAGCAGTAGTCCCAGCCTTTTTCAGTGTAGCACCAGAAATACTCTGTATACTCATCATACGAACAATCATTAATACACATGCTATGGTAAGTTGAACTTATATGTAACACTGTCCTGGATTCTACTGGAGCACAATAACCCCAGTCTCCTGTCTCTCTTTTGCACCAGTAGTAATTTTTACCATACTTCCCACAGGGATGGTCTTTCCTACATTTGAAGCCCTGATAATCTATGTTCTGTGTTGGAGAGCAGTAATCCCAGCTATCTTTAGTATAGCACCAGAAGTAATCATAATTAGCCTTATGACATGCCTCTTTACATTGCCCCCCTCCACGGGTATAATGAGTTTTCATGTCATCATGTGCACAGGAAGCCCTTGTCCATCTAACTTGGCCAATGAGAATGATGAAGGACAGCATGAATAGGGGCAGCCATTGCTGATGTCCCATTTTGCTTGGCTGGAGAGTAAAAAGCTAAAAGAAAGAAGAAAAAAGAAAAAGCAAAGACAGAACACATGAGAAATTGCTCAGCCTACACTGTAAACAACAATGTTTAAAGTCATTAACAGGAATTAACAAGGAAAAAAGCATATACTGAAGTTACTAAAGTAAACGTATGGAGCCGGATTGATACAAACAAATAGCATGGCGGTAACGTATTTGCTCATTCATAAATAAGAATGACCATAAATAAGAATTACTGGCACACTTTACAGCTTTTTGGACAAAGTACAGGGATGGGCGACAAGACTTCCTAATATAATTTACAATGAAAAACTGAATATCCTATTTATAAGTGTCAGTATCAAAATCACTAATTCCAAAAAGTTTGGGACGCTGTGTAAAATGAAAATAAATGTGAATAAAAACACAATGCAATAATTTGCTAATCCCATAGACCCATGATTTATTCACAATAGAACATTTCATGAAATGCAATAACTTATTTATAACTTATTTATAAGTTGATGGAAGCAACGCATTTCAAAAACGTTGGGACAGGGCTAAGTCTGCTATTGTGTAGCATCTCTTAACAACAGTCTATAAAATGATTTTTTCATATATATATATATATATATATATATATATATATATATATATATGAAATGGGGGGGCGGTGGTTTGGGGTAAGATCCCCCTCCCTGATTTCTGTTGCTATGTTTTTGCTACCAACTTTCTGTTAGATTTCTTAGCAAAGCAGCTTCCTCTTTTTCACTTTAGTCATTGCTCAAGCACCGCTCAGCATCATTCCAAAAAAGTTGGGACGCTTTGTAAAATGTAAATGAATGTAAATTAAAGAATTAAAGGCTTTGCAAAGCTCACAGAACTATATTTTATTCACAGTAGAACATAAAATACATATCAGATATTGAAAGTGAGGCATTTTATCATTTCATAAAAAATATAATAATATGTAATAAAGTTGGGACAGGGCTACGTCTACCATTGTGTAGCTTCTCCTGGTCTTTAACAACAGTCTGTAAGTGAGGATCTGTTGTTGGACTTTTGGGAGAGCAATGTTCTTGTCTGATGTAGGCTGATGTTAGCTGATCAACAGTTCTGGGTCTTCTGGGTCTTCCAAAGGTCAGTTTAGTAGTTTATCTTCTGTGAAGCCATGCTGTTGTGATGGATGCAGTATATGGTTTAGAGATGTTGTTTTGCTGAAATGTACAAGGTCTTCTCTGAAAGAGCTGCTGTCTGGATGAAGCAGATGTTGTTCTAAAGCCTCTATATACAGTTCAGCAGTGATAGAGTCCTTCCAGATGTGTAAGCTGCTCACACCATAGATCATCCCCAGATCATCAGAGATGCAGGCTTTTAAACTGTGCACTGATAAGAAGTGCTCTGCTGCGTCTGATCCACTCACACCAGCACAACACACACTAACACACGGGCACCCCATCCGTGTCACTGCAGTGCTTGGTGCTTGGACACTGGCTTCATGCTTCTTGATTTGCGTCTCGTCATAGCTTAGGGCTCTTGCACTGCTCATCAGCGCTCGAGGCTCAGTGTGCTGACCTTGTGCCTCTACCCACAACTCTTGTCTGTGTTTGGGGTTTGGGGTAATGCTGCTCCCCATGGCTGTCCATGTCTGGTTCTGGTACAAACTCATTCCTAAACAATTTACATTTGCAAAGTTTAAAGCGCAACATGTATGCTGACTAAGGAGCCACAAGAAATGGAAGACAGCCCCTTATTCCTTCTCCTCCAAACTACTGACAACACACTAGCAGGTAGCGTCCTCCTGGAATCCATCAAACCCAGATTCTCCTCCAAACTACTGACAACACACTAGCAGGTAGCGTCCTCCTGGAATCCATCAAACCCAGATTCTCCTCCAATCTACTGACAACACACTAGCAGGTAGTGTCCTCCTGGAATCCATCAAACCCAGATTCTCCTCCAAACTACTGACAACACACTAGCAGGTAGCGTCCTCCTGGAATCCATCAAACCCAGATTCTCCTCCAATCTACTGACAACACACTAGCAGGTAGCGTCCTCCTGGAATCCATAAAACCCAGATTGTTCTGCCAGATGGTAAAACATTGATTCATCTCTCCATCACTACATGCACTCAGAGGTCCCATTCTGTGAGGTAGACCATTATGTGGTCTAGCACCTCAAACTGAGATACTGTTGCTCCTAGACGTTTCTGCTTTACAATAACAGTACTTGCAGTTGAGCCGCTGTAGCAGAGTGGAGTTGACACACCTTCTCATTGGACAGACGGGATCTGTCAACATGTATTGGACATTTTTCCAGGTGATTAAGTGATGCTCTTTGTGCTTTCTCATTTATTAGAGTTTTGACATTTATTAATTATTCATTCTAGTAGTTAGTCATGGTTCAGCGCCTCTCTCTGAGGATAGTATGACTGAATGCAGCTAGTTTGTGAGAGCAAGCACAATCTGTTATTATAATCCAGTGTGAATTGGCTCAGAAACCTACTTTGACATTTTTAGAGCATTTCAGTAATAACTACAATTGAGTCTTATTGGGGTTGCATGGAGTTATGTACTGTGCTTCCGACGACCTCCCTCTGAATAACGAGACGCTCTAAAGAGCAGGAGTCAGCACAAAGCAAGTTCTGAGTAGGTTTGTTGGGGTTTTTGGCCAGAAATGAGGAACCACAGTCATATAGAACCCAGGCCTTTTCCTAAAACCACCACTATTAGTATTATTGTTACTTTTTTTAACCCTATGGTTTGAACCTAGAATGAAACACTGTTTTCCCTATTTTTGCTCTAATTGGCTGGTTTACTGAGAGACTCTGTGATGATCACGCAGACGCAACATGTCGAAATAGACACAACAAAAAGAATCTTGGTGTAAATAAGCTTCTCACACTGCTTAGTTAGCTGTGTTCGTTACTTGGAGCTGCTAGTATCTAACGTCATCTATACTAGCTTCTCACTTTCATCTAGACATCAAACACAAAGTAGATTAAAGTTGTTACTCACTGTGAAACTTACAGTTTAAGATGATCTGCTTTAACCAGCACACAGTGATACACTCACACAGCACGGCAGCTACCTACAGCTCACAGTTGGGGTTGTGGTGCTAATAAAGGTGGAGCTGCTTGTCTCTTCAGTCTCGTCAGTGTTAAATGTTGAGCTACAAGTGAGAAACTGTCTCCAGTGAAATGAACAGACTGCAAAATTAAGGTTCTTCCAGGATCCCGTTAAGGATGTCTATATTGAATGTTACTGGATTGTCATTAAATTGTTGGGTTCATGAGGCCCTGAGGCCTGGATCCTACCCGAGCTGGGCCTGAGACATAGGGCTACCAGGATTCTATCTGCATGACCTGAGGCCTGGATCCTACCTGTGCTGGGCCTGAGACATAGGGCTACCAGGATTCTATCTGCTTGATCTGAGGCCTGGATCCTACCTGTGCTGGGCCTGAGACATAGGGCTACCAGGATTCTACCTACATCGTTTGAGACCTGAGGCCTGGATCCTACCTGTGCTGGGCCTGAGACATAGGACTACCAGGATTCTAAATACATCATTTGAGACCTGAGGCCTGGATCCTACCTGTGCTGGGCCTGAGACATAGGGCTACCAGGATTCTATCTGCTTGATCTGAGGCCTGGATCCTACCTGTGCTGGGCCTGAGACATAGGGCTACCAGGATTCTACCTACATCGTTTGAGACCTGAGGCCTGGATCCTACCTGTGTTGGACCTGAGACATCGGACTACCAGGATTTTATCTGAATGATAAACAGTTAAACAGTTTTAAGGCTACAGTGAAGTTCATTGAATCCAGATTGTGGTTGTGCAGATGTTTTAATTAAGATGTATTTACTTGACTGTGTTTTTGCATAAATTCTTTTTTGTGTGTTGTTGCTATTTTAGCCAGACTCCTTTGTAAAAGAGACCAGTGATCTCAGTGGAATAAACCTGGTTAAACAAAGGTTAAAAAAAAAACGTGTTATCTGAAGTTCAGCAGCTTGTTTTGATTTTTTTCATTCCATCTTAAATGGTGCTGCAGTTACATTCAGTCTGCAGCATTTAAGGTGGAACAAAGCATTGGATTAAGAAGCTGCTGAAGAGGAACAACAGCTTTTTTTAAAGATGAACATCAACGATGCAGCACTGACCGCTGGGTTTGTTGTAGGCACGCTGACCACCACCACCATAAAGCCTTCAGAACCAGTATGTTTCTCTACAATGAGCCATTTCACATTAAACCACTGTGAATTGTTTACGACCTGCTCCGTCTTTCCTTTAGCATACATACCTAATTTCATTCCTCGTGCCAAAATGTCTAAAAGAGGAAGCCTGTTGGTCTATTTTGATTATGGTGCTCACTCACGACCAACTGCTCTCTCATTTCCTCTGTTTTCAAAGAACCAGAGCCATGAATAATTATTTTTCCTCTTAAGTTCCTCTGTTTTTGTACATTACTTGCTGAAAATGGTTTCAGATCCTCATGTAAAAATTAGCAAAACCTGATTGTGTTACTTTTAGCAGCAACCAAATACTTCTTATAACTAGAGATCAATTGTTCATATCACTTTGGGTGGAAGTTCAGCACCCTCTTCTTTGCAGAATTGGGCTTTAGTGTGTTAACTGCCTGTGTAAGGTTGTCCCACAGCATCTCAATGAGGCAGTCAATTCAGGACTTTAAGCAGCCCTAAGCCAACAAAGTCCACGTCATCACACAGCCACCACCATGTTTCACTGTTGGTTTTGTGCTGATTGTGGAATCTTTATTATAGTGTTACAAAACCGTCTTCTAAATAGTTTTCAGTCCTCAGAACAGTCATTGAATTGTTGAATTCATGAGACCCAATGATTTGAGACCTAAGGCCTGGATTCTACCTGTGCTGGACCTGAGACATAGGACAACCAGGATTCTATCTGCATGACTTGAGATCTGAGACCTGGATCCTACCTGTGCTGGGCCTGAGACATAGTGCTACCAGGATTCTGTCTGCATGACCTGAGGCCTGGATCCTACCTGTGCTGGGCCTGAGACATAGGGCTACCAGGATTCTGTCTGCATGACCTGAGGCCTGGATCCTACCTGTGCTGGGCCTGAGACATAGGGCTACCAGGATTCTGTCTGCATGACCTGAGGCCTGGATCCTACCTGTGCTGGGCCTGAGACATAGGGCTACCAGGATTCTGTCTGCATGACCTGAGGCCTGGATCCTACCTGTGCTGGGCCTGAGACATAGGGCTACCAGGATTCTATCTGCATGGATTTAGATCTGAGGTCTGGATCCTACCTGTGTTGGGCTTCTCTGAAATCTACTTGCTGGGATACAGCATCAAATGGGTCTAAGCATGCTACAGCTCATCTGTATGGTTAAGGTTGCCGTTTTTTTTTTCTGCTACCGCAGAGAATTACCTGCTATATTTTGGTCCCGAACTGGGAATTTATTTACACTGTTCGTTTTGGAATTTGTGACCTCTTTTTGGGACTGATCTTTATTTGCTGGCTTATTATCTGGGGTGTTGGACCTGATGTACAGCTTGGAAGTACAAACGTTGAATTCATCATATCATGATGTTTTTATTGTTTTGCTTTTAGTGTCACTCTTTCTGAGGCCATCATTAAATAAAGGTTAAATAAAAATAATAAGAAGATGTGTTATCTGAAGTTCAGCAGCTTTTCTTTTAATTTTATTTTTAATCCACCTCACATGTTTCTGCAGTTACATTCAGTCTGCAGCATTTAAGGTGAAATGAAACAATTAATTAAGAAGCTGCTGAAGAGGAACATGAGCCGTGTTTAAAGATGAACATCAACGATGAAGCACTGACAGTTGGGTTTCTTAGGAAAGTATGGAATGTGCTGACATCCCCTTCACGGCCTGGAATAGTCTGCCATTGTCGTTGCCCTGGTAATGTTGGCATTACAGTTTAGGTAGTACAATTCTATGTACTGAACTCTTCTTATTGTCCTATGTAACAATGTATACATAGTTTTCTTTTGTGTGTTGTAGGCACGCTGACCACCACAACCATAAAGACATCAGAGTCAGTATGTGTAAGTAGTCAGAGTCAATGGGAGACAGAGCAGTGCAGAAATCAACAAAACAATACAAAGGGCTCGCAAAGGTGAGAGAGTCCACTGGACCAGGAGCAGGAGGACTTGGGGAGGCCGCTGGTTCTCTGAGGAGCTGGCTGGATGGTGGAAGAGATCGCCGATGTAGATGGGGCTGCTCACAAGCCCCTCCATTGGTAGCCTGGTGTAGCTGGGGAACGAAAGCCAGTATGGATGTCCTGGCGATGCGGTGAAACCAGTTTCAGGCCTGTGTGGACAGAGCAGAGCAGTGCACCTTCGTCGAAGGCATCAAAGTCAATGAACTAAAACAGTCTTTAAGTGGGCCGGCGGGAACCGGGGAAACGAACCCTAAGACAGCCACGAGTCCGGGAGTCCGTGGTGACGCTGACCTCACTCCTCGGTGTCTGCAGCCCTGAGGCCCAGCCGACTGGAGGTGAGCGCAGAGGCAGGAACAGGAGCTGGTTCTCTCGGGTTCCAGGGAGGTTGGCAGGACCCTGCTGTGGAAAGGCCAAGCTTGGTGAACCTGGGAAAAGACTCGATGAACGCTAGCCAAGAAAACCACGGACTGGTAAGTTCTGATCCTCAAAGTCTCAGAAAACTGAAAACAACGGCACACGCTGAGGGCAGCACGTGGCTGGGTTATATAGTTGTATGCTAACGTGCAGAAGCCGCTGCCCGTTAGCACTAAACATCGGCAGGTGTAGGTGATGGTGTGAAAGTGTGTGTGCATGCGAATGGGTGAACGCGCCCTGTGGGGTGCTGAGAGGCGGGGCTTACAGTAAGTTTCTCTACAGTGAGCCATTTCATATTAAACCACTGTGAATTACATTGTTTACATATCAAACACAAAATTATACATACATGTTGATAATCTGGTGTAATTCCCTTTTAAGACCTGCTTCGTCTTTCCTTTAGCATACGTACCTAATTTCATTCCTCGTGCCAAAATGTCTAAAAGAGGAAGCCTGTTGGTCTATTTTGATTATGGTGCTCACTCACGACCAACTGCTCTCTCATTTCCTCTGTTTTCAAAGAACCAGAGCCATTAATTTGCTGAAAATGGTTTCAGATTCATGTGAAAATTAGCAAAACCTGATTGTGTTACTTTTAGCAGCAACAAAGGCAACCAAGCACTTCTTATAACTAGAGATCAATTGTTCATATCACTTTGGTTGAATTTCAGTACCCTCTTCTTTGCAGATTTGGGCTTTAGAGAGTTAACTGCCTGTGTAAGGTCCTCCCACAGCATCTCAATGAGGGGGTCAAGTCAGGACTTCAAGCATAGATACTGTGCAATCATAAATGGTGACCTTCTCTTACATGAGCAAGACCTACAGTTCCTTGGCCGTTCTAAAGTCTTTTGAGAAGTCTTTTGTAGTAGACAGGCTGGTGAAGAGTCACCACTGTTCTGAGTTTTCTCCATTGAAAGATAAAGGCTCTCGCTCTGATTCGCTGGAGTCCCAGAGACACAGAAATGACTTTAAAGATGGATATATTTTAGAGCAGGGGTATCTAATTAGAATTCAGTATGGTCTAGATAAAGGACATTTCCTCAGGCTCAGGTCTGGGCCCTCATCATTTCTAACTTATGTTATCAGCAACTGAAAGACAAAACAAATGACAAATATCATTCAGTATATTCTGATAATATTAATTGTTTTAAATGCTGAACTGAATTTAAAAAAGGGCTACACTAAAAATGCTATTAAAAAGAAGTACATTTAGAGAAATAGTAAATACAACGTGGAGTCTTTTTAACTCAATTTCACATCTTAACAGTTTATTTTCCTCTTGTATTCCTCTCTCACACTTTCTCTTGTTTAGTAAGAGAAGTGACCTTTTGGTTGTCCAACCAGGATTTTAAATCTGGGCTGAAATTTCTCACATATGAGATGTCCCGGCTGTTCTGTGTGGAGTGTGTATGTTCTCCCCGTGCTTGAGTGGGTTTCCTCCGGGTACTCTGGTTTCCTCCCACAGTCCAAACACATGGATGTTAGGTTGATCGCTCACTCTAAATTGCCAGTAGGTGTGAGTGTGTTGGCCATGTGATGGACTGGCAACCTGTTCATGGTGTACCCCACTATTGGGCAGTGAGCACACTTGTCCAGAGCGTTGGGCAGCCCTATCTATGGCGCCTGAGTAGCAGCTAAGGCACTTCAGTCGTGTCCTGTTGGTTCCAGGGATCGAACTGGAGACCTTCTGGTCATAAAGCTGGTTCCCGATACTCTGGTTCACAACTGACCACCAATCTGTCCTGTTTCCTGTCTGTTCCCCTGTCTAGTCACCTGTACAGCTCCACAGTCCTGTTCCTAGCCTGTCCTTTTGGCCGGCTTTGTATTGTCTTGTCTGGCCGGAGTAGTTTGCCTTCCCTCTTGACTCTGACCGTGCGCTATTGGCTGTTTTGGTTTCTACCTTAGCTCCACCCTTTTGTCACACCTGTCACCTGTGTCTGAGAAAACTGCTATTCTCAGATCTTCTTATTGGTGTTTCTCTGGTGTATGTCTCTAGTATATAAACCTTATTGTGTTAGCTGGTTTTCTTGTTATTCAATTCTTTTCCAGTCTCCTTAGTTCTTAGAGATCTTTGGTTTTCTTTTAGTCTTTGCTTTTTTCATAGGTTTCCTGTTTGTATCTCCTACTATTTACTCATTATCCACTGTACACAGTCAAATTGCCCCAGAAACCCACATGAACAACCTTGTGCATTTGCTATTGGGGTTGTACGCATGTTATTGACTTTATCCTCAGACGACCTTTCTCTGAAAAGTAAAATACTGTACCGAGCAGCAGTCAGCACACGGCAAGTTATATAACTTGCCGTATATATATATATATTAGAGCTTTTCCAGGAGTCATAGCCAGAAATGAGGATACACCAGTCCAAACAGGGAACTCAGATCAGTGCGGAGAACAGTAAGTTAAAACAAAAACAGGTGAGGCTCAAATACATGTTTAAAGATTTTAAAAATCCATAGGATATTATATTAATTCATTAGACATAACGTCATATTTACCAATTAGTCATAAGATATCATATTTATTAGCCATAAAATTTAATATGTATTCATTAGTCACAAGATCTCATATGTATTCATAAGTCATAAAATTTCATATGTATTCATCAGTAATAAGATATCATACTTATTTATTAGTCATAAAATTTCATATGTATTCAGTAGTCATAAGATATCATATGTATTTATTAGTCATAAAATGTCATATGTATTTATTAGCCATACAATTTCATATGTATTTATTAGTCATAAAATTTCATATGTATTCAGTAGTCATAAGATGTCATATGTATTCAGTAGTCATGAAATATCATACTTATTTATTAGTCATAAGATGTCATATGTATTCAGTAGTCATAAGATATCATACTTATTTATTAGTCATAAGATGTCATATTTACGGATAAGCCATAACATGTCATATTTATTCATTAGTCATGAGAATAAGCCATAATGTCATATTTATTTATTAAATATAAGATGGCATATATTTATTAGATATGAGACCGATTAGCCATAAGACATCATATTTAAAGATTAATCATAAAATCATATTCAGCCATAAGATGTCGCATTTTCCGAGTAGCCATAAAATACGAGATTCACCGATTAGAGATGTCATATTCATTTCTTTGAATAAGATTTATTTTTTACATGTTTACAGATTAACCATACAATGTCATATTTACCAATCAGCCATAAGATTGTCAATAATAATAACAATGTTTTATTCACTTGATGACCAAAAAGTATATATTTTTATATTTTTAATTGTTTTTATTTCGTCTTCTTGAATTGCACCCAGGTATAACTCTTGCTTTCACAGTAACCTTGGCGCGGCGGCGGAAGCTCTCCACAAAGGCCATACGAACGTATCTGTCTGGAATTGGCTCTGGGGGGTTCCTAGGTACGAGGACCTGGGACACGGTGGTGCTCTCTCCAGACTGGCGCCTGGCATTCACCTGGATCTGTAGGTTGTAGTACCGCTGCTGATCTCTGTTCACAAGCCCCTGTAGATCAATGCGGAGATTTTCTGTGGTGACCAGCTGGGATCGGGCCTGGTTGCCCAAGCGCCCATTGCTCCAGCGTGAAGTTATCTGTGGTATCTCGTCCCTCCATCGACTTCCGTCTGCTATTGCGTCTGGATCTGGATCCGCAGTAAAACTGGTTTCTATGCAGTTTCCCTTATCCTGCTTCACACTGAACACTTGTCTTTTGCTGAGGTGATTATACTTAACATCTCCAGAGTCGTCCAGCTCCCGGGGCTGATGTTCGTAGTCGACGCTCTTGGAGTTTTCTGGAGAGCAGGGCAAGATGTCACTCCTGCCAACTGCTGTTATTGCCTTGCACTTGTACTCGCTCCCATACAGACTGCAGTCCTCTATGCACCTCGTCCCGAGTCGGGGGTGAAGGACTCTTCCAGTGACGGAGCATGGTAGGAAGCAGAACAGAACAGTGACCAACAATGTGAGGGTGAGGAATGTTGGGTTACGGACCATTTTATCACTGTTCTGGAGAACAGGAGGAGAAGAAAGAGGAAAAGAAAAATAATTATTAGTCACATTCACTGATTAGACGCAAGACGTCATATTTATTAATTAGATTAGATTTCTTTTTTACATCTTTACAGATCAGACATAAGATGTCATATTTATTAATTAGATTAGATTTCTTTTTTACATGTTTACAGATCAGACATAAGATGTCATATTTATTAATTAGATTAGATTTCTTTTTTACATGTTTACAGATCAGACATAAGATGTCATATTTATTAATTAGATTAAATTTCTTTTTTACATGTTTACAGATTAGACATAAGATGTCATTTATTAATTATATACAAGATGTCACATTATCGATTAGACATAAGATGTCATATTTATTAATTAGGTATAAGATATCACATTTATTAATTAGACATAAGACGTCATATTTATTCATTAGATTAGATTTATTTTTTACATGTTTACAAATTAGACATAAGATGTAATTTATTAATTAGATACAAGATGTCGCATTTACTGATAAGACATAAGATGTTATATTTATTCATTAGATTAGATTTATTTTTTTACATGTTTACAAATTAGATTTACAATGTCATATTTATTAATTAGATTTACGATGTCATATTTATTAATTAGGTATAAGATTTCGCATTTACTGATTAGACATAAGATGTCATATTTATTAATTAGATATAAGATGTCACATTTACTAATTAGACATTAGATGTCATATTTATTTATTAGATTAGATTTATTTTGTAAATGTTTACAAATTAGACATAAGATTTCATATTTATTAATTAGATACAAGAGGTCACATTTATTGATTAGACATAAGATGTCATATTTATTGATTAGACATAAGATGTCATATTTATTGATTAGACATAAGATGTCATATTTATTAAATAGATACAAGAAGTCGCATTTACTGATTAGACATAAGATGTCATATTTATTAATTAGATATAAGATGTCATATTTATAAATTAGATACAAGAAGTCGCATTTACTGATTAGATATAAGATGTCACATTTACTGATTAGATATAAGATGTCACATTTACTGATTAGATATAAGATGTCACATTTAATGATTAGACATAAGATGTCATATTTGTTCATTAGATTAGATTTTTTTTTTTTGTTTACAATTTAGACCAAATTTCACCAAAAATATGTATTTCATGATAAATCTGAGTTGTTACATTATCACAACCTTATTACATTATTGTTTGCAACATAGTATGTTTTATATATATATAAATATATATATATATAAATGTGTATGAATTAATTCCACTCACCTCTCTTTGCCGCAGGTTGGCTCAAGTGACACCCTCCACTGTGTCCATCCTTTATTAGCAGGTTAAATCAGATAGCAGCAGCAACAGCCCACTGAGAATGACCACGCCATTATCTGAGAATCAGACTGTTACAGGTATTTGAATAGACTGTACACACTAGAAATGGAGATCAAAGGTCCTCACTGGATATATCAGCACTGTGTAAAGAATGTTTATACTTATAAAGACGAGTGTAAATAGTGAAGTTGGAGCCCATGTACACAAATATTACTAAAACAAAAAAAAAGAGTGTATATTTTATAAGACCTATAAAACTCCCAGAACAAGATCTCAGCATGTACACTATCTTCTTCAGTCCTGTTAGAGAAGCAGCTCATGTAACTCCTCATGAAGCTGCCGGCTGGTAACACTTGTAAGCCTTAATATGGTGTAATGACTTTAAATTATTAAGACATGTTGCAAAAAAAATCACAAAAGTATTTATTTATAGATTTTATATAGATTTATTTATAAATTAACACTTTTATTCTCAATATTTAACATATTGGACGTAGTCATTATTACTGACGTGCAATGCCTGCTGGGTAGATGAGGTCAGATGGTTTCAGGTCTGAACTGGACTGTGGTGTGAAGGAGTGAGTGTTAGTTACTAACCTAGCTTAAAGAAAACCATGTACATTGTGTTGTTGATGTTGTTTCAGTGAAAGGCAGTGGGAAGACTGATATTAGTCTAAACAGCTTCACAAACATAAACAAGGAGAACGTGTGGACCAACACAGCTACCCAAAGACCCCCGCTCTGCTCTCCTCTCTTCAGTCTGGATGAGTTTGAGTGGTTCAGTAGACCACCACTGGTGAGAGACTTGACGGAGGCTGTTGGTTTTAAGCGTAGACTAAAACACAATGCAGTGTCACAGTCCAGAAGCTCCAGATTATGGAGAACCACGAGAAGAACCGTGAACGTGAACATGAGCTGGATTCTCTCCTGAGAACGTTTAGCGTTAGCGTCAGCTGCTTCTCCTCGTTTGTGGATCCTGAAGGTGAAAGTACAGTCTTACTAGTGAACATACTACTTCACTAATAAAGGAGTGTGGAAGCTAAGAGACACTCCCGTTTAGTGTATCTAGCTTCATTTGGTCTTTGTGCATGAATCGTTGTCCTATTTTGTTTATTTCAGCTACAGATCTTCATGTCCACAGCGAGGCGGTTCTTTATCATGTGCTACTTCAGCTCTACCATTAAGGTAGTTTGCGTTATATGACATTTGCGTTAGTCATATAATAATAACCTGCAGTTCAAGATCTCCTTTGTTCTGAAGTCACTTCATTCAAATACTCATCTAAGTGTAGTATGTGTCAGTATGTGCTGATTAGATCAGATTTTATGATCTGCTCCGTTGCTCTTTCTCAGCGTTATGGTTCGGAGGGCCACAACACGGTAGAGTTTATACCACTGATCACTTAGGAGGGAACATTGTTGTACCTTAATCCCTGAAGATCAGGTGTTATTCCTATAGGGGTGAGCACTAGAAGTCTGGACCAACTGCTTTGTGACAACGTCTGTTGTAAAAACGGCCATATAAATACATTTGGCTTGAGTCGTGGCCGTTTACTCTTACAAAAAAGAAGTTTATTCAAGTGTACCATTAGTTTACTTCTTTTAGACTAAAAATAAGTGAGTATGCTTTCAGTTTACTTTTTATGTACTTCTCAGTGATATACTAAACACAGCTATACTTAAGTATGCTTGGGTTATACTGACAAGTATAGAACAGTCTAAGTATATTTAGCCTTTACTTGTACTTAATCTTTTTGATTGAGATAGAGATAGCACAAAAACACATCCAGTACAATATTCATTTAAATTTAGATTTTTAAAGATTTATAAAGATATAAATATGTTTCTTAATCTGAGTGTGTCTTGTTTATTTTACGTGTGTCCACCGGTGAGTAAGTAAACCTTGTTAAGTTCCATTTTAAGTAGAAAAAAACCTTAAACCTAGTCATATACTTTAAAGTACAACAATAATATAAGCAGTAAATTATAAGTATTATGTTAATTTAAAGAAAACTTACAAGCTAGTAAACTAACAGTAAACCCTTAAGTTTAGTTTTAGTGTAGTTGCAGTACAAAAGATGTAAACTAGTTGTATACTTGGTTTACTACTCTTACACTTAGAGTGTACTTAAAAGTATACTTTTAAAAACTAGAAAGTGGACCAATTTAGTCCCAGGAAGTATTAAAATAGTACATATACAAGTGTACTACTAGTACAATGACATTAGTATACGTTTGACGTTTCTCCACATGACAAAATTAACTTTAAGTATACTTGTTTTCTTTAAGGGTAAGGAAGGAAGGACTTACAGATGCAGCCACTGCCAATGTTAATTCGGCCCATGTGGTTCTATTCATTTCAGAAACATTTTGGATGAAGCCAAACTCCACCTCCACACATCAGTAGAGTATGCTGTGCCCATTCCAGCGAGCTCTGAGTTGCTTTGATACGCTTCAATACATATCTGACATACAGAACCCAGAATCTCACAAAGTTGTATCCGACTTAGGCGCACCGCAGGCGGGCTTGTCGAGACACTTGCCCACGATTGAGGTCCAGAGAGCCAGAGAACTTTCCTCATAACTCGGTGACCAAGTGACTTATTTTGAATTACCACGAAGGGAAACAAATACACAGGCAGTTTGGTTTAATATACCATCAGTGCAACCAAACGTACATCTGAGGACATCTGGTTCCATTCACCACCACTGCAAATAGTTCTGACTCAGTTTCCCTTCACTGTAATAACGAATTGGCAGATGATCCATAATGCTGTGCATGCAGAGTAAATGATATGTTCTTTGCTGATATAAGTTATATGTAACTCAAGTCTTCAACCTTCTAGCGTTTTACCCCTGCCTGGGGTTTAATTTCCACAATTACCCCCAGACGAAGATAGAGGCTCATCATGTCCCTGTGGACGTGTCTGTGTGGAATTGGAATGTTTCTAGGTATGAATATCTGGAACGCTGAGGTGCTCTCAGCTGGGTTTTTGTGCTAAAGATCTTAAGTGCTATGTATCAAGTATTTGTAGACTATATTACTGTGTACATAGTATAGTAGCACAGCATCTCTGCTCAGCAGCCCCTGTAGATCAATGCCGAGACTGCTTGAGCTGATCAGTTGGGATCTGGCCCGGTTGCCCAGTCTTCCAGTGCACCATTCAGTCCGTTCACCATTATCGCTCCAGCAGCTGCCAGCCCTTATTGCGTTATGGCCCCCATCATATTCTGAAAACAGTGGCAATAAAATTTTCTTGATCTATATTCAAGTTAATGATCTCCCCATCGTCAGCTAGCCTGCAGTGCCGATTACACTTCATATCCCTGTAGTTATCACACAAGTCCAACTCTGAACTTACTGGTAGGCAACATCAGTCAAGTTGTTGTAATAACTTGGAGTGATGGAGCTTTTAGAGGTGGACGTCTGGTTCCATTCACCTCCACTGTGAACAGTTCTGACTGGAATGTTTCACAGTGTTGGTGAATTGAACCAGACGTCTACCTCTAAAAGCTACACTTTCTGTAATGTGAACTGTGAGTTCTGACTCAGTTAGTTCTAACTAACCAGTCTAACCTGGATGTGTTATATATGCTAAGACATTTTATATATATATATATATATATATATATATATATATATATATATATATATATATATATATATATATATATATATATAAACTTAGTACAAAAAGTAAGAGAATTTGTGTTTGGTAGATTATTACTTTGGTGTAACAATGTTTCTTGGCAATAAATATATACCGATTGTATATCATCGCTGTCAAGCGTTCATTGGGGTTGAGGTCAGGACTGGTGGCAGGCCATTGCATCCTCTCTGCTCCCAGGTTCTGGAAGTAGTCTCTAATAAACCCCGCTCTGTGGGGATGAGCATTGTCATCATGGAGGATAGAGTTCAGACCCAGGCTGTGGAGATATGGGATTTCCACTGGTTGTAAAATTTCACCTCGATATCTTTCTGCATTGAGATTGCCTCCAACGATGCCTTGTTTTTCCAGTTGCCGCCCCACACCATCAAACTGCCTTCACCAAAAGATGATACTCAATCGGTGCAGCAGTCAGCATAGCATTCTCTGCATCTCCTCCACACTTTGACCCTACCATCCAACTGCCATAAACAGAATGTGGACTCATCGCTGAACATAACGTTTCTCCACATGTTCAGGTTCCAGTGCACATGTTATACCGACACCAGCGCAAACGGGCCTGGCGGTGAAGGGCAGGCATGGCAGGCCTCCTGTCAGCCCGATGAGACCAGAGATTTGTCTGCGTGTAGTCGGTTCCGGAGTGTCTGGGCAGCCGTCAGCCATATTGTCCTACAAACCTTGACTGCAAATCTGTAGAAGCCTACGGTACGTAAGTGCTGACAGGGTGAGGAAACGAGCTTCTTGGGTTGTCGTCTTCTTGGGATGCCCACTTCACGGCCTGTCTCTGATTTCCCCCATTATATGGAACTTGGCGTTCACTTTGGAGATAGTACTGGGGCTCACTCCAAATAATGCCACAACTTGGTTTTGAGGTACACAAGCTTAAAGTTGTCCAGATCAGTCAAACGTGGGTTGTCGATTCTTGGAGCAGACACCTACTGACCACTGTAGCAGGGCCCATGCTCACAGGTGCTGCCAATCAGGTGCCTGATTGGGTACCAGAAGCTCAAAACAAGTGTCAGTAGCAAAAGCAGAATAAGCTGTTTGGCATTGGCAGAAGAGATTTGACAAAATTTTCATGGGTGCATCCCACATACTCAGCTCTACTGCTCATCCCATATATGCATGTTCCTTACAAATGTGGCACCATTTAAAAGGGAAATTAACAGGTTTTCTAACGGTATAAGATTTATTGCCAAGAAGCATTGTTACAACAAAGTAACAATCTACCAAATACAAAATACATTTTTCACATGTATGCACATCAAATTTATACTGCAGTAATATAGCATTTTACACTGCAGCTCCTACTTCTGTTATTTCAATATTTATTTTTATTGTATTATTAGTGTGTTCTATTTGTTTGTATTTTTCTTCATATAGATTGTCACACTAAATTTCTTGGATACAAGTACAATGACAATAGATAGATAGATAGATAGATAGATAGATAGATAGATAGATAGATAGATAGATAGATAGATAGATAGATAGATAGATAGATAGATAGATAGATAGATAGATAGATAGATAGATAGATAGATAGATAGATAGATAGATAGATAGATAGATAGATAGATAGATAGATAGAGTTACAAACACAGTACAAAAAAAAACCAAAAAAACAATAAGGTATATCAAAGTTAAATAGTGTTTAAATAGTGTCCAGGAGTGCAAATGTACAGGATGTACAGCAAAGTGTCAAATAGTTTCCAGGAGTGCAAATAGTGTCCAGGAGTGCAAATGTACAAGATGTACAGCAAAGTGTCAAATAGTGTCCAGGAGTGCAAATAGTGTCCAGCAGTGCAAATGTACAAGATGTACAGCAAAGTGTCAAATAGTGTCCAGGAGTGCAAATAGTGTCCAGTAGTGCAAATGTACAAGATGTCCAGTAAAGTGTCAATAGTGTCCAGGAGTGCAAATAGTGTCCAGCAGTGCAAATGTACAAGATGTACAGCAAAGTGTCAAATAGTGTCCAGGAGTGCAAATAGTGTCCAGTAGTGCAAATGTACAAGATGTCCAGTAAAGTGTCAATAGTGTCCGGGAGTGCAAATAGTGTCCAGTAGTGCAAATGTACAAGATGTCCAGTAAAGTGTCAATAGTGTCCGGGAGTGCAAATAGTGTCCAGTAGTGCAAATGTACAAGATGTCCAGTAAAGTGTCAATAGTGTCCGGGAGTGCAAATAGTGTCCAGTAGTGCAAATGTACAAGATGTCCAGTAAAGTGTCAATAGTGTCCGGGAGTGCAAATAGTGTCCAGTAGTGCAAATGTACAAGATGTCCAGTAAAGTGTCAATAGTGTCCGGGAGTGCAAATAGTGTCCAGTAGTGCAAATGTACAAGATGTCCAGTAAAGTGTCAATAGTGTCCGGGAGTGCAAATAGTGTCCAGTAGTGCAAATGTACAAGATGTCCAGTAAAGTGTCAATAGTGTCCGGGAGTGCAAATAGTGTCCAGTAGTGCAAATGTACAAGATGTCCAGTAAAGTGTCAATAGTGTCCGGGAGTGCAAATAGTGTCCAGTAGTGCAAATGTACAAGATGTACAGCAAAGTGTCAAATAGTGTCCAGGAGTGCAAATAGTGTCCAGTAGTGCAAATGTACAAGATGTACAGCAAAGTGTCAAATAGTGTCCAGGAGTGCAAATAGTGTCCAGTAGTGCAAATGTACAAGATGTCCAGTAAAGTGTCAATAGTGTCCGGGAGTGCAAATAGTGTCCAGTAGTGCAAATGTACAAGATGTCCAGTAAAGTGTCAATAGTGTCCGGGAGTGCAAATAGTGTCCAGTAGTGCAAATGTACAAGATGTCCAGTAAAGTGTCAATAGTGTCCGGGAGTGCAGATGTACAGTAATGTGATTACAGTACAAATAAAAATAAACTGTAATTTGAACATAAGGGACTTGTTATTGTTAATGAGTATATTGTAATATAACTAAAGATGTTTATGAACGCTGTAACAGTTGTATGCAGGTTATTTGTGGAGACAGAACTTACAACATAAGTATAGAAAATTAGTATTCAGACACACACACACACACAAACACACAAACACACACACACACACAAACAAAACACGAGAACGTTACCGTCAAATACGTGTAATAACTGTTTTGGCCACGATATGGCGCACTGGTAACACGAATATCTGCTGTGGATGCAACAGTTAGATTGTTCAAACCACTGTTGCTGTGGATACGACCGAGTTAAGATTGTCTAAAGTACAGTAGCTGTGGTTACGACAGAGTTACATTGTCTAAACTACTGTTGCTATGGGTACGAGAGTGTTAGGATTGTCGAAAGTGCTGTTGCTGTGGATACAACAGAAACTACTGCTGTGGATGCGCACACACAGAACATGAGAACATGAGAACATTACATTACTGCCAAAGATGTGTAATAACTGGTTTGGCCGCGAGATGGTGCACTGGTGACACGAATGTCCGGACAGCACAGACGCAAAGCCGTATGGGTAATGTAGTTTTCTGTTGTGACCTCAAAACTTCCTGGATACTGCAGTTTAACGTTACATTTCCGCGGATGTATGTCTCGGTCGAAGCAGGGTTCGCTGTAAACGGTAAGTCAGCCAGCTATAGTTTTATTTTATTTTTATGGGCGTGTTTTATCCGTTGTTAGCTTAGCAACTATCTTTATTACCCGGACTCAGCACAGACAAAGAAATAAGAGGAGCTGTGTTCATGTCGCCCAAACAGACGATGATGCTATTGCTGCTTTCTTTTATACTCAAACTAATTTTCCATGTGTCTGTGGTTTTTATTACCGGAACACGGGGATTAGCGTGCAACATGTTTTGTTTTTTTTGCTTGTTAGTCGATTTTTACTACAGAATAAAATAAAATAACTCATATTTGTGTGTGTGTGTGGAGCTACATGTAGAAGAAGTCCTGTTTAAGTAATGCTCTTGAACAGGTTTGCTTTATTTCTACCTCGCTGCTGAGTTTGGTTAGTTTCTATTTAGAATTTTTCCGTTCCACCTTAAATCGTACAGCAGTTAAATTCTGGCGCCTCAGGCCATTTAAGGTGGACCGGAAAACTCCGACTCATCAGCTTCGCCTCTATGCGCCGTTGTTTATGGTTGGCTGACGTCACCCTTGTTGTCCTGCTCTTCCGCAGCTCTGATTGGCTGACCGCGCTAACAAAGAACAACACGCCGGACATGTGCGGACGGCGAGCGGATTGAACACCGCAGACTGACCGCGCCGCGGAATCTCCACGTTTTTAAGCGTCTGGTTTGAGAAGAAACCGCTTTTTATTAGTCATGTCTGACCAAACGGACAGAGACGGGGCGGCGAACGGGGACGCCGTGGACGCGAGACCGGAAGGCGCAGCAGAGTAAGACTGTTGTTGCTATGGAGACTTCAGAATCAGATTGTTTTAGCCACTGTTGCTGTGGAAACGGCAGAGTTATATTGTTTAAACTACTGTTGCTGTGGATACGACAGTGTTAGGATTAAGTTACTGTTGCTGTGAATATGGCAGAGTTCAGATTGTCTGAACTGCTGTTGCTGTGGATACAACAGTCAGATTGTCTGAACTGCTGTTGTTGTGGATACAACAGAGTTAAGACTGTCTAAACCGCTGTTGCTGTGGATACAGCAGAGTTAAGATTGTATAAACTGCTGTAGCTGTGGATACAACAGAGTTAAGACTGTCTAAACTGCTGTTGCTGTGGATATAACAGTGTTAGGATTGTCTAAATTGCTGTTCTTGTGGATACAACAGTGTTAGGATTGTCTAAATTGCCGTTGCTGTGGATACAACAGAGTTAAGACTGTCTAAACCGCTGTTGCTGTGGATACAACAGAGTTAAGATTGTCTAAACTGCTGTTGCTGTGGATACAACAGAGTTAAGACTGTCTAAACTGCTGTAGCTGTGGATGCAACAGAGTTAAGACTGTCTAAACTGCTGTTGCTGTGGATACAACAGAGTTAGGACTGTCTAAACTGCTGTTGCTGTGGATACAGTGTTGTTAGGATTGTCTAAACTACTGCTGTAGACAAGACAGTTACATTGTATAAACTAGTGTTGCTGTAGTTATGAGAGTGTCATGGTTGTCTAAACTACTGCTGTGGATGCGATAGTGTTAGGATTGTCTAAATTACTATTGCTATGGATACAACACAGTTAGATTATATAAACTACTGTTGCTGTGGATACGACTGAGCTAGAATCATTTAATCTAACGTATCTAATTTGACTGTGCAGTGCCGGTAAGGCCGAGGCCGGAGGAGGAGAGCCCACGCAGGTGGACGCCAAGGGTCACTCTCACGGCTTCCGATACAGCCTGAACTACCCCTGCATCGGTCACTGCATCATCATCAACAACAAGAACTTCCACAGGAGTACCGGTAACACTGCTGACCACACAACCCACACATGCTTTAAGGCTTTTGTTTCTCACACAGCTGTTCACAGATTAGATCTCTCTCTCTCTGTGTACGGTTCAGGAGTTCAGTCTCTGTAACTGTTACACTCTTCTTAGTCTGACAAACTGTCAGAGTTCTTGTGTGAGGCGTGTAGGCTACGTGTCATTTGTGCCTCTAAAAGTCGAGTCAGAGCGTAGACTCTTGGTCTTTTTAACCATTTATAGATCACCTGCGTTTACGGTACCCTTTAATACATTAGGTCTAGGATGGCCATGCGTTTACCTCGTGCTTCTGGGCCCCCCACAGAGCTTGGGACTGTCGTCCAGATGACTAGTACGTGGGTTAAGCTGCCGCTACGCCTATACTCTGCGCTGTGCGCTTCAACCAAACATGAAGTGGCTGGAACTCCAGTTCAGCCACTCGATTGGTTTGGGGCGGCAGTATTCGTATTCTCATTGGCTGTTCGTGTTGTCTCTCAAAACACGGACGGAACTTAATTCTATCGACTTTCTATCGACTACGTCTTAAAGTTCTATCGAGGAAACGCCATTTCACGATATTTATCGTTATTGTTTTATCGCCCAGCTCTACACGGGAGCTTTAAAACCCACATATCTGCTTCTTAAACAGTTCTCATATATAGTCCACAAACTGTTTGATTTCTTGAGGCGTGTAGGAGCGGCGGCACGGTGGTGTAGTGGTTAGCACTGTCCTCCTCACAGTAAGATGATCTGGGTTGGATTCCCGGTCCGGGTGGTTCTGTGTGGAGTGTGTATGTTCTCCCCGTGCTTGAGTGGGTTTCCTCTGGGTACTCCGGTTTCCTTGATTGGTTGATTGGTCACTCTAAATTGCCAGTAGGTGTAAGTGCGTGAGTGAAGGTTGGCCATGCGATGGACTGGGGAACTGTCCATGGTGTTCTCCGCCTCCGCCCAAAGACACTGGTATTGGCTCCAGATAATGGATGGATGGATGGATGGAGGCGGCGTGTAGGCTACGTGTCATTCGTGCCTCTTAAAGTCGAGTCAGAGCCTATTCTCTTAGTCTTTAATCATTTTTACGTCACATGCATTTAAGGTACCTTTTAATACATTAGGTCTAGGATGGCTTCCAGCACGGGGTCAGCAAATCCACAGCCCACAAAGTCATCCATTGGTTACAAATCCATAACAAAATAATAAATATTTTAATTCGTAACACACTCACATTGCAGTAATCTAGAAATTAGTCGTTAGATCAATAGACTGTTGTTGTAGTCCTGGTCTTAAATGAGATCCGTCGTCGCCGTGGCTGCACCAGTCTATATGATCTGGAGTCGCTATGCTGTTGAGTGAGATTCCCTTGATTTCATCCTAAAGGCATGAACCAGCGTAACGGCACAGACGTCGACGCAGGCAACGCCATGAAAACCTTCGGAAAGCTGGGCTACAAGGTCAAGGTGTTCAACGACCAGACAGTGGACCAGATAAAACAGGTTCTGAGTGCAGGTAAGACCCGCTCTGGTTAACAAGTGAGCAATTATTTATTTATTTTTCTCCTTCTTCAAACGTTAACCATCTGTTTCCCGTCGTGTGTGTTTATGAGGGCAGAGTTCTACTTGGCTTTGCTTTATGAGTGACGGGACGCTTATGTCTGCACGACAGCGACAGTTGCCTGCAGCTAGACTCGGGCTAAACTCTTCAAGTTGAGCTAAACAGGACAGTTATTAACATTCCTCCTTTGGGGCCGAGGCAGATTGGGTGTCACTGAGGTTGTATCATACATAGTGCGTCCCAGCGTCACTGCTTCGGTACATTTTAGTCAGTGTGCGTCACATGACTAAACGTAAGACAGGATGCAGCTTGCACGCACCTGCACACTGTTTACTGTAGGCTCAAGGGCAATTCCCAGCCAGAGCAGTCCAGCAGTGTCATATGACATATCACCACCAAATAATTATTTACTTTTATTGTAAGCCAGCTAGAATCTTAGGGCTGTATGAAAATATTGAATATGAATGTTTTGTGATCCTGTATTGATTCTTAAAAACTGATAGTTGATTATTTATTAGTTAAGTGTACAGATTTGTGGCAGACGGTGGTTCATTTACTGTCATGTTCAAGTCCCCAACCCTGAGTTAGTATTGAGTCACTAGATAGCTTCTTTAGCCATTAGACTCTTCCACTCAAACGTAAACAAGTGGCGTGGGAGTGCACTGTTCATGTTGGCACTAGCAAACCTGCATATCGTCACCGTCCAACTCCAAAAACACAAACTCCAGAAACACTCGTTACTTTCCACGAAAGACAATTTTGTTGGCCCAGTTTGTGCATCCAATCAAAAAGCTGCACACAAGCCCGAATCTCACAATCAGACCTGGCTATCTGGAGATGGAACTGTGTTGATATCTCGAAAGCTGAGGGAAGAGTTGCGCAGCAAAGATCTGACAGAAAGCAAAAAACAATAACAATATAGTTCCGCATTGCTTCGCTTATTATATAAAAATCAGTATAAAATTAGCTTTAAATGTCCTTTATAATAACAATGATTTACATTGACTTGTTTGTTATTACAGCAGATTCCAGTACGCTGTCCGTGTGGTTTCTATCCTTTAATTGGAGCTTAAAAAGAATGTGCTTGTGGTACTTCATGGCAAATAGAGATGAACTCAGGAAAGCAAGGCCCACAAAATGTACACTGGCATGAGAAAAATGCACTAGTGAAATATAAGCTCTGCACCCGTAATAGTCAGGACCCTCCAGCAGGGCTGATGTTTACTTCACTACATACTTCTATGAGCTAAGAATAACTCCAGTTTGCATTGCATTGTCTCGTGAAGTTGTCTCGTGGAGGTGTTTGCAGGTTAACAGTTAATATAGTTTAAGCTGTATGGAACTGGTCCGGGCTGGATGATATCCAAACTGATATTACGTTTTTTAGTTTATTGTTTTTTGAATCAGGTTAACTAGCGTATCTATGGTAGTCTTCATTATGTTACTTATCTGATACCACAACCCCCGAGATTTCCCACGACTATGTTTGAATAATAGAACAGGTTTAGCATTTCTTTGCATAATGCAAATGTTTTGTTCCTGCTCTGTGGTTAACCTCATGTCTGCTCACGAACAGGTGACCAGATATGGGCAGGTATCAAAGTAAGTCCGCATACTCATCCGTAATGAGTTCGGTATAGTGAATGAATGTCATACAAAGGTAGCAGTGCAGTTATACCATCATACAAGATGACTGAGATGATGCTAACCGTGTTTCAGTCTGTTACAGTTAAGTTTCACAGTTAGCGTCTGTTAATACATTTATAAATTCACAAATGCTGGCTGATCATGCTAACCGTACAATGTGTCAAGCTAATCCCTTCAGTCAGGGTAGATGATTAGTTGTAAAATATAGTCAATTGAAGAAGTAATCAATGGTTGCAGCTCTAGTTTGCAATGACTTTATGTATTGAAGCAGACACAGGTTTTAACAAGATTACAAATATTAGTTACAGCATTTTTGACAGTGATAAGACTGGTTCAGAGTGGTCTGGTTGAGTAGACTGGTTCAGAGTGGTCTGGTTGAGTACACTTGTTGAGAGCGGTCTGGTTGAGTAGACTGGTTCAGAGTGGTCTGGTGGAGTAGACTTGTTGAGAGCTGTCTGGTTGAGTGGACTGTGTGATGACCCTTTGGGCTGTCTGGTTGGTTTTGTAATTGAAAGTTTAAGGTGGTGCACAGGTGTTGGGTCTCTTTAAAGGGCTTTCCCATGTGGGGAGCTGGGGGGGTCTTTTTCTTTGCCTTTTTGTCCTGCAGGTCAGATGCTGATGGGCTTTCAGTAAGTTGGTTTTGCTGGGTGGATCTTGAGTAGTATTGTCTTTTGTGGTTTGCAAACTGTTTTAAATAGCTTAATATTAAATAAAGATGTTCATCAGACAGTATTCACTGATTAGCTGCAGGAGTCAGTATTTTATGTTTTGCACTGTATGTCTGTTGCATTGACTGGTTTATTTGTGGTCTCCTGATGAATTCCATTTGGCTTGTCAACCACTAACATTGCCTCGCCCTTGAAATACTGCCATTAATGATTTTGCCTTGAGCATTATTACTACTGCTTGTCAAGCCACACTGACAAAGCGTTGTTGAGTTCTATCTACTACGCCCATGCGTGCATCACTCAGTAGCGTGAGCGCATGTCAAGACGATTTCAATCTTTTCTGTTCTGTCAGTTCGTTTCTTCGTCCCGAGTGGCTTTGAAATGCAGGAGGTGTGCTGAGAATTCCGAGCTTCTCTAACTGTATCCCTCTTTCGCTCAGTTGCCCGGGACGACCACAGCCGCTGTGCGTCGCTGGTGTGCGTGCTGCTGAGTCACGGAGACGAGGGTGTGTTTTTTGGGACGGATACGGCCGTGGAGCTGAAAACCTTAACCAGCCTGTTCAGAGGAGACCGCTGCACCTCACTAGCGGGCAAACCCAAACTCTTCTTCATACAGGTACGTGTGTGCCCCCCCACGGAATTGCTTACTGAGGAGCTTGAACCAGGATGTAGGGTATGTAGTGTGTACAGCGTACAGGAGGTTTTCTGGTGCAGGGGCTTTTCCCTACAGTGGAGTTGTTACGACCCTGAGTATCACACCAATGTAAACACTTTAAATTATAGCCTAGGGCTTGGGGAGATAACATAAACAAAACGACCCAACACAAGAAGTCAGGTTCACAAGGAAAAAGTCTAATTAAAAATAAAAATTTCCACCTGGATGGAGAGAGAGAGACACACAAAACAAACCAACCACCAGATGGCAGCACCAACAGTCTACAGTTCAATCCCAAACAAATATGAAACCGGCTCAGCCTTGGACGTAACAGTAGTGCACAGTAGAATTCCAGATGAACCCAGTTTATACAACAACAACAGTAATTACATGAGTACAGAGCTTGCTCCTCCTGCCTTTCTCCACCTTTAAATAAACAATCTACAGTAAAGCTTTTCTCTGATAATCATCAGTTTTCACCGCTGACACTGTGTCAACATTTACATGGCTTTGTGCGTATTGCGCTGAGGTGGTGATATATTTATTCATTTCTTTCTTTTTTTGGCAACACAAACATGAGAACTGGTGATGGTAATGACAAAGCTAATCCTTCAGCAAGTTCTACTTCAGCCTATAATTATTGATGCTTCTTCTCCTAATTGGTTCTTTGTAGAACCTTTGTCTGCCTTCAAAACCAACAAAGTATTTAAATGTACTGCCTGTTGTTTTTTTCAATTCACTCATTCAATCTTAATGTGCCAGTGTTGTGTTACTGGACACAAACTGTCATTACACCAGTAGAAAATCCAAATATACAGGCTTCAAGGCTACTATGAGGGTGCTATTCCAAAAGCTTCCACTTGTGGTTCCTCTATCCTGATGTAGAAGCTTCTTTTTAGTTTCAGTTTCAGTTTCTTGAGTGACTGTTTTTTTCATTTAATGAAATCTATTCTTCCATCTACCGGTGCAGTGTTAGGGTTAGAGTTTGCCAAACAACCTCAAAGCATTATATGTCCGTGCCCTTGCTTTACAGTTGGCAAGGTGTTCCTTTCATCAAATGCTGCTCTTTTTTTTTTAAACATGCCTTTTGTGATTGTGGCCAAAGAGTTTAATTTTAATTTCATTGGCTTTTGTGAGAAGGTTGCTGGTAAGACTTTCCTCTGACGACTCTTCCATCCAGATTGCGTTTGCGCAGTGTTGTTGGTATCTGCATTTACCATAGGGGGTTTCCTTTGGGGGGTTTCCTATAAGGGTTTTGCTTTGCCTTTCTGGTCAGCAGTTCTATATGAGAGTTTCACATCCTGTATTGACTGCCACAGATGCTTTTAGCTGCCATTTGGAAGCTGATGTTGATCTTTTTATAGCCTTCTTCTTTATGTAGGCTTCATTTTCACTTCATCAGCCAGCTGCTTAGAGGAGCCTATAAGGTTTGAACCGTCTTATGACGGTTGTTTATCTGCCCAACCAGTCAAAGCCTAAGGAGTCAGTTATGTTGTGAGATAGCTGGAAGTGTCACCAGTCTTTTGCACACACTGTTTTTCTTTCTTTTCTTTTTTATAAACGGACACTTTATGTTTTCCCCTTCATCAGAATAACAGGTGTAAGTATTATTCTTATGTTTTGAATGTTTCTGTGTTGGCAGGCCTGCAGGGGCACTGACCTGGATGCAGGTATTGATGTGGACAGCAACTCAGATGGTTCCCCAGTTAAAATCCCAGTGGAAGCTGATTTCCTCTATTGCTACTCTACAGCCCCAGGTATACCAGAAAAACCATGTGTTTTATCAGTAAACTTTAGGCACAGGCTGCACCACCTCCTTCCTAATATGGAGTGTTTTGTTTTAGGGTTAGGGCCTGTGATGCCATCTCTCTCTGCATTGTGCTATCAGGGTCAGCTATCGAACATTTGTGTGTTAACGTAACGAGAGTCACTTTAGATCATATCTATCAAATCTCATACTTCTCGTAGGTTACTACTCGTGGAGGAACACCATGACCGGCTCTTGGTTCATCCAGTCTCTGTGTGAGATGTTGGGCAAATATGGCAAAGAGCTGGAGCTCCTGCACATCATGACCAGGGTCAACCACAAGGTGGCGGTAGACTTCGAGTCCGTCTCCAACGCGCCAGGCTTCGACGCCAAGAAGCAGATCCCCTGCATCGTGTCCATGCTGACCAAAGAGATGTACTTTAGTTCTTGAGAGGGTGAAAGCCAAACCTGCTGTTTGGGAAAGCTAGGTTTGGTTTGGTTCTCTCTGGTGTTCAGTGATTGATGAAGCCACAATCAGGGATTTCACGTCAACACACAGGCAGCTACATTAACCACTGGACTGTCTCGTCAGTCAGTGAAGGGAATGGCAATATGTTCAAATGCACAAACCCAACAGCCAACAATGTCACCTTGGACACCGTTTATAGGGTCCTAGTAGGTCCTCATTGTTTTTTAATAGCAAAAATACTCAATAATACTTAATAATATTAGTCTATATTTCACAGTATATACTCAAAAATAGTGAGTTTATAGGAAGTTAGTTCTAAACAGGATACATTTACTGAATTGCATTACAAGTTTTGTTTTAGTATGTTTATATGTGTAGGACATACTATGAACTTGAGGCTAAAGGTCACTTTACTGTGATGCTTCCTGTAATCTGCTATGCAGCACAGTGCTTCACCTTTAGACATCCACAGAAATCTTTCTATACTGCTTTCTATAGACTAAACAGATAAGGATCTAGATCAAAACATGGAACCTAAACCAGTGGAGTATAGATTTTAGATGTCTCTGATTTTTAAAAATATGATATTTCATCATTTATTTCATTATATTTCATCAAGTAAATAAATGATCCAAGTCAACATTGATGAAGTTGGATCCTTTCATTCATAGCCTATAATCATAAGTTGTTGTTTGTTTGTTTGTTTGTTTATTTTTAAACAAATCCCTGATTGTGGCTTTGAGAAGAGTTTTGAGGTTTGGAGAATTTTGGGCATGTTTTAACATCAAATTTATGTAAAGATTCAATTTATTGGTCAACAACACAAATTATGAAACACCCCACACGGGGGTCTCAGCTCGAGATGGAGAGCCAGATTTAGGCACGCAAAGAAAATGTTTGAAAGACCAATGAAATCAGGCAAAGGGAGGGACTAATGATGTAGGGGTGACTGTAGAGGACCCCTCTGAAAATGTAGATATTAACTTCACCTGGTCTGTTGTTTGCTTTTGCACCAGGATGTTTATCATTTGTTGTGATTAAAACGTTAATGGTACCATCACATCCGTTGAACCAGCTGAAGAAACCACTATGCACAAAGTTGCCAGTTTAATAGAAACACCTACCTTGAACCTGTACTCTTATTGGCTATTTTATCAGAAGCTTCCTTCCCATATAGGTGCACTCAGACGGTATACAGACTGCTGCTCTGCAGGAATTATAAGCATCCTATAAAATCTTATTAGTGGGAAGGGTCCACTGATCATTCTAGGTGGTGGACCATTCTCAGCACAGCAGTAGTAGAAGAACTCAAACTACATCTAAACAACCCGGCTGTACGTTATACTTAAACAAAACTATTTGTCCACCTTAAAAGCTGGCTCCATGCAGTAAACCAGGTGCAGTCAGGAGGTCTCAAAACTCACCACTCAGTGATTAGGACCTACCACAATGAGAAGGAGGTCTCTGAATAAACAACACAGTAAATACAACCAGTCACAGTCAGGAGGATGCCTCCGAACTATTGACTCAGTGATTAATACCAATCCCAGCCAGGAGGGGGCCACAGAACTAGTGATTCAGTGATTAATACCAATCCCAGCCAGGAGGGGGCCACAGAACTAGTGATTCAGTGATTAATACCAATCCCAGCCAGGAGGGGGCCACAGAACTAGTGACTCAGTGATTAGGAGTCAATGACAGTCAGAAGGGTGTCTCAGAACTAGTGATTAATACCAATCCCAGCCAGGAGGGGGCCACAGAACTAGTGACTCAGTGATTAGGACCAGTCAGAGTCAGAAGGAGGTCTCTGAGCTAGTGACTTGGTGATTAGGGTCAATGACAGCCAGGAGGGGGCCACAGAACTTACAACCCAGAGATCAGTACCCATCACAGTCAGGAGGAGGTTTCAGAACTAGTGACTGAGTGGTTAGTTCTGAGACCTCCTCCTGACTGTGATTGGTCCTAAAGACAAAGTGATCAGTACCACTGTCATTCTGGGGCGGTCTCAGAACTAGTGACTTAGTGATTAGGACCAATCACAGTCTGGAGGAGGTCTCTGAACTAGTGACTCAGTCAGGATGAAGCCTCAGAAGTATCCAAACAGTGACTCCATCACAGTCGGGAGGAGGACTATGGACAGACTCGGACCACCATGTCAGTTTGGGCCAAAAATGATTTTCCTGCAGCCCAACATTTTCACTTAAAGTACACTGATGGCTTTGGTCAGTTCAAATACAGTAGGTATTTCTGATAAAATGGCCAGTAAGTGTTGGTGTATGGTTGGTGTTCGCAATAAACTGGCTATTCGGTGTACAACATACTACATATCGTCACTGTCCAAAGAAAAACATGTACATCCATCATGCTGTGATGAATGGACCAATAGGAATGCTCCGAAATAGCTGGGAGGAAATTCTGGTTCCATTGACTTACATTGTTTATCTTTGAACAGCGACAGTATGTAGGTTAGAACCTTGTTTTCTGGATGTAACCAGGTCACTAGATGATCCGGAGCAGGCCTCCGGCGTCGTTTCATTCCTCCACATTTATCCTCGTTTAATTCTGTGCATTTCTAAATGTTAGGCTACTCGTGACCCAGGCTCCGCCCACAGGTGTGTCCCTCCTCGGCTCATGTAGCTACGTAGAGCAGGCCTTACAGAACCTGATGTGAGTCTAAGCTGTAGTGCAGTTTAAAGTTCTCAGTTTTAAAAGGGATGGATATGTTGGTCCTGTTACTGAGCTGATGATGGCACGGAGGCTTGTTTGTGGAAGTCGTTGGTGGGCGGAGCCTGCATAGAGCAGCTGATATGAAACTGAGCTGATGAGGAAGGCAGCCTTTGGACGCGAGAGGCTGAAAGCTTTGTTTACAGTGGGGTTCTGTTACATCACTGGCTGAAGACTCAGTCACTGTGAAGTCTCGTTTGTAGCTCATACATAGTTTTTCCTAATTTCACATCAAAGGGAGTTTTGTACGTGTCTGCATGATCTGTTTATGTATGTAGTATTTTTTTTTTTTTTTGGAAGTGATGGACGTCCTGTTTTGAAGCTCCGCCTTCATCTATTATAGTCTCAGTTTGTTGTACTGGGCTGCACAAATCAGGGAAATTGGTTGTGGTAATAATCATGTGGTTGAGGTATAAAGGGCTATGCCGTTTATAATCAGGCAGATATTTAAAGTCCTTGAACTAAACTGCCATTGGCTAATTTCCATTCAGCTTTTATTTAAGAGTTTGTAGTGCCCTGTTAAGGATTGTGTGTCTCTATAGCAAGGTGCTGTTGTGTATGTGCTTGTGGGAGGGTGTTGATAGATAGTAGTTTAGTTATAAAGCAGGGGCTGTGTTCATGAAAGTGTCAGAAAGAGCCCATATCCTACATTCTTCCCCAGAGCCCCCTCCCCCCTTAGAATTAAACAGGCTACTATACCTTTAAGACCTATATGTCATCGCTGTCTTAAGAAAAACACACTCTATTTTTATTTTTCAACAGTATGTGAACACGAAAGCGGCCGTGTACATTGTGTGAAAATTTCATGATGAGTGCACCAATAGAAATGCTCCAAAATAGCTGGGAAAGACGTCTGGTTCCATTGACTTCCATTAAAAGTAAAGACTGTTTTTGGCCTCTCCTGTAAAGTTACTGTTTTAAGATATTTGTTTTTCTTTGGACAGCGACAGTATATAAGGAAGCTCTCTTCTAGTCAGCCTGTATTGCTTCTCTGGTGGATTTCTACACTCCTTCTAACTTTAGTGTGAGAGGGGGCGTGGCTAAACTGCTGTAGACTGAATAGTCAGCCATAGCTTTAAAACCACCTCATTGTATCTATACACATTGTCCACTGTATCAGCTCCACTGACCATATAGGAGCTACACTTACAGACTGTAGTTCATCTGATTGATTCTCTGTATACTTTATTACTCTGTTCTTTAATGATCAGGACCCCCACAGAGCAGGGAGTATTAGCGAGTCAGTGGAGCTGATACTGTGGACAGTGTGTGTAGATACAAGCAGGTGGTTTTAATGCTATGGCTGATGTGAATGTTTGGATTTGTCAGCTTGCTTATGACATCATTGCATGGGTTTTTCATGATATGAACCCCTTATGGTTTTGCCAAGGTGCCTCCATCTTGCTTTAAGACAACTCGGGAACTAATCAGGGCCGTCATTTGAGCCGATTCAGGAATACTGGAGCAGGAACATGCTGTACTGGGCACTGCTATGGTCCTCCAGAGCCTGATGACCTTTTCTGAGCACTGCCTTATAACAATCAGAGATGACCTCAAGTGTCCCTTACTGAGCCATACTGGTGTTAATCATGGTCATGTTATATGTAATATTGGGTATATGGTATATTGGCATGCCATTGCAAGTTCTAGGTCCAGACTGTTGACTATACTAGCAGCCATTATTCACAGTAGACGTGGTCTGTGTTGTTCTATCACTTTCTTGAGGATGTTCTTGCACTGCTTGTACTTGATCCCACAGTTTCTCTGTAGTGGAACAAATAAAATAAATTTCATTACATCTTTTCAAATGCTTCTATACTGTTTCCAGTCCAGCTTCAGTTTCTGGCTGTCCAATCTTTGAAGTACCTGATGTTGATGTGTAGTTATGTTTTATTTGAGTGATATTTAATAGTACAGTAGTAGAAATAAAATAATAATGTGGTCACCTTACTAAATCAGTAACACGTCTTTTGGCAGATTTTCCCAACTTTTCCTTGCAAAACAGCAATATTCCTGGGGACTGTCTTGTATGAAACTGCAAAAGTATTATGTTGTTTTCTTTAGATAATCAAATAGAAGAATACATTGTATGTGAATACATTCAACATTCAATACATTTAAAAACAGCTGCAGAGAATTAACAAAATGTGTCCTCTGGCAAGAAGTCCCCAAACTTTTGCATACAGTTGTATAACAGTTACAGTGGTAGAATGTCTGAATATAAAATAATATTTTATAAAGATAAACAGAACAAAAAACACTGAACGCAATAGAGAAATGATAATGCATCTTGCCATAGAGCAAAAACTGTAAAAACATTCCTTGAAAAAAGACACATAAGGTCAATGTCATGGCCTGCAAATAGTGTGGATCTCAATCCAATTTCTTTGGTGGAAGTTGAAAATGGTCCATGACAAGGCTCCAACCTGCAAAGCTGATCTGGCAATAGCAATCAGAGAAAGTTAGAGCCAGATTGATGAAGAGTACTGTTTGTCACTCATTAAGTCCATGCCTCAGAGACTGCAAGCTGTTATAAAAGCCAGAGGTGGTGCAACAAAATACTAGTGATGTGTTTGAGTGTTCTTTTGTTTGTTTGTTTTTCATGCTTCCATAATTTTTCCCCATGCTTGGTCTAAATAATTCCCCGTTACTGACTGTCACAATTTTTTTCCTTGATTTCTTATAGTGTTTCTTAAAGCCAGAAAAAAGAAAACTTTTATCTCGAGATCACAAGAAAAAAATAGTAACATAGTTCTGTAGTGTATACTTAGTAGTATATTAATATATTACAGTTTTACTTGTGATCTCAAGATTAACTTTAGTTATCTTGATCAATAGAAAAATAGTAATATAGTTATATGGTGTACATTTAGTAGTATATTACTATTTTAACTGTGATCTCAAGAAAATTTTAGTTATCTTGAGATCACAAGTAAAATAGTAATTCAGAGTATGTAGTAGTATAATACTGTAAGCAAACTTAGCTGTGGAAGACCAGACAGTGTGCATAGGCTAGTAAGGTTGAAGAAGGTCAGACAGATCAAAAGAGAGCTTTTTAAACTGAGTGTGGTGTTTAATGGAAATACAGTGGAGATCTTGGAGATCAGGTGTAATGTGATTCTGAATGCTGCTAATCTACTGTAGCTTGCGTGCAGGCAGTGTCTACCAGGTCATTTACCAGTATGTTACACAGTGTAAATAGTAGCATATTACTAAATTACTATTTTACTTGTGATCTCAAGGCAATAACTTTAGTTATCCTGTTATCTGGTAATCAAATATGAGAATATATTCAGTGTGGCCAAAAATATTGTTGCATACAATTGTATAACAGTTGCAGTGGTAGAATGGGCGAATATAAAGTAATGTTTTATAAACATAAACAGGAAAAACATTGAATGCAAAAAGAAATACAGTATAGCTCTGCCCCCCAAAGTATAGAAGTCCAGAGAACCCATGAGGTATCTGTAATTTTCTGGACTGTCATCTTGTTATCTTGCTTATAATCTTATATATATATAATTTAGTTATTTTGTTATCAATAGAAAAATAGTACTATAGTTCTATAGTGTATATTTAGTAGTACATTTGTTACTATTTGGTACTAAATCTCAAGACAATAAGTTTTGTTATTTAGTTATCAATAGAAATCTCAAGAAAATGTCTTGCTATCTTATCAATAGAAATCTCAAGAACTTGAGATTTTAGTAGTATATTTAGTAGTTTATTACTATGTTGCTTGTGATTTCAATGAAATAACTAGTTATCTTATCAATAGAAATCTCAAGACAATAATTTTAGTTGTGTTTTTATCAATAGAAATCTCAAGAAAATAACTTTAGGTATCTTGTTATCAATAGAAATCTCAAGAAAATAACTTCAGTTATCTTGTAATTAATAGAAATCTCAAGAAAATTAGTTTAGTAATAGTAATATTTAGTAGTATATTACTGTATTACTTGTGATCTCAAGAAAGCACATTTTATCTTGAGGTTATAAGTAAAGTAGTAATATAGTTATATAGTGTAAATAGTGGTATATTACTACATAGTAATATACTATATATAATATATAGTAAGATAGTAATATTACTATTTTACTTGTGATATCAAGACAATAACTTTAGTTATCTTGATATCAATAGAAATCTAAAGACAATAACTTTAGTTATCTTATCAATAGAAATCTCAAGACAATAACTTTAGTTATCTTATTATCAATAGAAATCTCAAGACAATAACTTTAGTTATCATGTTATCAATAGAAATCTCAAATAACTTTAGTATTAGTAATGTAGTTATATAGCATATATATAGTAGTGTATTACTATCTTACTATTTTACTTGTGATTTCAAGAAAATAATTAGTTATGTATGTAGTAGTATAATACTCTATGCAAACTAAGCTGTGCAAGACCGGACAGTGTGCATAGGCTAGTAAGGTTGAAGAAGGTCTGACAGATAGAAAGGAGCAAGACTGCTGAGAGCTTTTTTGCCGTGTTTAATGGGAAGTAAGTGGAGATCTTGGAGATCAGGTGTAATGTCATTCTGAATGCTGCTAATCTACTGTAGCTTGCGTGCAGACAGTGTCTACCAGGTTATTTGCCAGTATGTTAGCATACAACTACAATTACTGGCAAACAGATTCCCGTCTTTCCAAATAACTGGAGCTACATATTCCATTCTTTCTGAACTGTAACGTATTATTTTGGATCATTTTAATAAAACAAACCTCTCTTCACTTCAGGATCCTGAACTGCTCCTTCTGGTAACAAGGCTAATCTAATGTTGTTGGTTTTTTTCTTTATACACAGTTTACAGTCCAAGCTTGTCATCCTGACCTATTCATATTCCGGAATATAAACCGGCCAGTGGAAAGCCACCACGTGCCATGTTTATGATTGAGATGGTGGAAAGTTTGTATTCAAACTTTCCAAACGCTGAATTCAGTCCTGAGTATATCATCAAGGAGCTGTCTATGCCTATATCAGGCATCGTGCCTGACTGCTTAGCCAAGTTAAACATCTTTGAGACAATCCTCTCCTCTTCTTCTTTAGAACTACCGTGACCCATTAGAAGGACAACAAAGGCTGCTATAGTGTAAAAAGCACACAGTATGCTGTAGATCAATATCAGGAGCTGTGCAGGGCTGGCGTGTTCCTCAGTCTCGGTCAAGAGATGTGTTACTCCAGTCTGCATCCGCTCTCACTGCTCTTACTTGCTGAAAGCATCAAGATCATTGGTTCATGGCTGCACATTTAGAATAGTTTCAAAATGAAAGTCTGGGAAAAATAAAAAATAAAAAATACTGTTCCCAGTAATTACATTTATTAATGATACATTTATTTGTTTGATCTGGTTTCCATTATAACTATTTTAAGACAGAGACCAACTGCATCAAATATTACTATATTACTATTTTACTATTTTAGTTATCTTGTTAATAGAAATATCAAGAAAATGACTTTAGTTATCTTGTGTTTAATAGAAATCTGGAGAAAATAACTTTAGTTTTCTTGTAATTAATAGAAATCTCAAGAAAACAACTTCAGTAATAGTAATATAGTTATATAGTGTATATTACTATATTACTTGTGATCTCAATAAAACACCTTTTATCTTGAGATCACAAGCTGTAATATGGTTATATAGTGTAAATAGTAGTATATTACTATATTATTATTTTACTTGTAATCTCAAGAAAATAACTTTAGTTATCTTATCAATAGAAATATAAAGAAAATAACTTTAGTATTAGCAATGCAGTTATATAGTGTATATTTAGTTTTCTTGTAATTGATAGAAATCTGAAGAAAATGACTTTAGTTATCTTGTTATCAATGGAAATCTCAAGAAAATAACTTCAGTCATAGTAATATAGTTATGTAGTGTTTATTTAGTTGTATATTACTATATCATTTGTGATCTCAAGAAAACACCTTTTATCTTGAGATCACAAGTAAAATAGAAATACAGTGATACAGTGTATATATAGCAGTATATTACTATTTTACTTGTGATCTCAAGAAAATAACTTTAGTTATCTTGTTATCTATAGAAATCTCAAGAAAATAACTTTAGTTATCTTATCAATAGAAATATCAAGAATATTACTTAAGTTATCTTGTAATTAATAGAAATCTGGAGAAAATAACTTTAGTTATCTTGTGGTCAATAGAATTCTCAAGACAATAACTAGTTTTCTTGTAATCGATAGAAATCTGAAGAAAATATCTTTAGTTATCTTGTTATCAATGGAAATCTCAAGAATATAACGTTTATATTAGCAATACAGTTATATAGTGTATATTTAGTTGTATATTACTATATAATTTGTGATCTCAAGAAAACACCTTTTATCTTGAGATCACCAAAAAGAAATACAGTGATACAGTGTGTATATATAGCAGTATATTACTATATCACTATTTTACTTGTGCTTTCAAGAAAATTATTTTAGTTGTCTTATCAATAGAAATCTTAAGAAAATAATTTCAGTATTAGCAATACAGTTATATAGTGTATATTTAGTTGTATATTACTATATAATTTGTGATCCCAAGAAAACACCTTTTATCTTGAGATCACAAGTAAAATAGAAATACAGTGATACAGTGTATATAAAGCAGTATATCACTATATTACTATTTTACTTGTGCTCTCAAGAAAATAATTTTAGTTGTCTTATCAACAGAAATTTTAAGACAATAACTTTAGTTATGTTATCATTGGAAATCTCAAGAAAATAACTTTACTAATATAGTTATATAGTGTATCCTACTGTATTACTTGTAATCTCAATAAAACACGTTTTATCTTGAGATCACAAGTAGTAATACAGTTATATAGTGTAAATAGTAGTATATTACTATATTACTATTTTACTTGTAATCTCAAGGAAATACCTTTAGTCATCCTTTTATCAAAAGACATGTCAAAAAATACCTTTAGTTATCTTATCTATAAAAATTTCAAGAAAAAACGTTTAGTTGTCTTATCAATATAAATCTCAAGTAAATAACTTTAGTTATCTTATCAATAGAAATATCAAGAAAATGACTTTAGTTATCTTGTAATGAATAAAAATCTAAAGAAAATAAATTTAGTTTTCTTGTAATCGATAGAAATCTGAAGAAAATAACTTTAGTTATGTTGTTATCAATGGAAACCCAAGAAAATAACTTTAATAATAGTAATATAGTTATTTAGTGTATATTATGATATTACTTGTAATCTCAATAAAACAACTTTTATCTTGAGATCACAAGTAGTAATATAGTTATATAGTGTAAATAGCAGTATATTACTATATTACTATTTTACCTGTAATCTCAAGAAAATACCTGAAGTTATCTTGTTATCAATAGAAATCCCAAGAAAATAACTTTAATATTAGTTATAATATATATATATATATTAAGTAAAATAGTAATACAGAGTATGTAGTAGTATACTACTGTAAGCAAACTAAGCTGTGGAAGACCGGACAGTGTGGTGTGATTAGGCTAGTAAGGTTGAAGAAGGTCAGGCAGGTAGGAGCAAGACTGCTCAGAGCTTTTTAAACTGAGTGCAGTATTTATTGGGGAGTCAGTGGAGATCATGGAGACCAGGTGTAATCTGCTAATCTACTGTAGCTTGCAAGCTACCAGGTCATTTACCAGTATGTTAGCAGACAATTACAATTACTGGCAAAGAGATTCCCATCGTTCCAAATAACTGGAGCTACATATTCCAGTCTTTCTGAAGTGTAACATACTATTAGGATCATTTTAATAAAACAAACCTCTCTTCACTTCAGGATCCTGATCTGCTCCTTCTGGTAACAAGGCTAATCTGATGCTGTTGTGTTGAAGGTATGGTGCTGTAGGATCAGCTCCCTTATGTTCCTGTTAAGATCAGTGAAATACTCCTTCAGCTCTTCTATCTGGCTCCAGTTACGGAACATGTAGTCGACATAGGCATGTGATAACACTTCATTACAAGGTCCGCCATAGGTCATTTTAGTTTCCAGTCCAAGCTCATCGTCCCAAACACTCCACCATCTGCGGGGACAGCGATAGGAGGGACAGTGAATTAATTTGAGAGAGATGGTGGAACGTTTGTAGGCCTTGTACTTCTTCATCAGCTCCTGCAGGTCCCTCTGGTAGAAGAGCACCACGCTGCTGACAGATGCCACACGAACCTGAAGGTCGGTTTCACAGCTCCGACCATTCGCTGCCGTCTTCAGCCGGGCTGCGTGAATGAGCATCTGCACGTGGAAGGTGGCGCCGTTGGTCCATTGCTTCATGGAGCGGGAGCTCATTTGGTTATCGTGGAGCATTGAGTTCCTCAGACGGGTCAGCTGCTCACTCAGCTGTTTCTCCAGACGTTCCGTCTCCTCCAGCACCTTCAGCGGCTCCTTCATATGCATGCTGAGGCGCTTCATGTACTCGTCCATGGAGTCTCGGACACCCGAAGCCTTTTCCTCTCCGAACACGCGACGCATCATGTTCAGCATGGCATCGTTATTGTTTGTGGTCGAAGAACTGACCGTGATCATGAGGTCCAGCATGAAGGAAACAACCAGTGCTCCCAATCCTACTGCATTCGGGATGTGTTTGAACGCCGCTAAGGCCGAGCCCAGGTTTGTCGAGTAGCCTGGAGCTTTGCTGCCCAGGTCACTTAGCAGCTCAGAGGAGTAGTCCTCTAGTGCAGTCGCTGAATTCAGTCCTGAGTACTTCATCAAGGAACTGTCTATGCCTATATCCGGCATTAGGCGAGACTTAGCCAAGTTGAACATCATGGAGACAATCCTCTCCTCTTCTTCTTTAGAACAGCTGTTACCCATTAGAAGTTCAACAAAGACTGCTGTAGTGTAAAAACACACAGTATGCTGTAAATCAATATCAAGAGCTGTGCAGTGCTGGCGTGTTCCTCAGTGTCGGTCAAGAGATGAGTTACTCCAGCCTGCATCCGCTCTCACTGCTCTTACTGGCTGAAAGCATCATTATCATTGGTTCATGGCTGCACATTTAGAATAGTTTCAAAATAAAAGTACTATTCCCAGTAATTACAGTTATTACTGATACATTATAATGAAAAACATTGAATGCAATAAAGAGATACGGTTCTGCCATGTTCTGGGACCGTTATGCCATGATGTAGGTAGTTTTCTGGACTGTCATCTTGTCATCTTTCTTGTGATTTCAAGAAAACTACTATAGTTATTTTGAGGTCACAAGAAAAATAGTAATTCTACTCTAATTCTATAGTCTATATTTAGTAGTATATTACTACATTACTATTTTACGTGATCTCAAGAAATATTTTAGTAATCTCAAATCAATAGAAACAGTTTTTATCTTAAGAAAACAACTCTTGTTGTTTTGGGATCATAAGTAAAATAGTAGTAAAGTGTATGTCATATTATAATACTGTGTTATAGTACAGTAATATAGTTGGGAGTAATAGATTTTACATATAATTTGTTACATTCCAAATTGTCCAGACGTTCCAAATTGTCCAACTTCAATTAATATAAGATAAATAGGATTCACTCGTGTGAAAAGGTAATAACTGGTTGTGTTCCACCCTCAGCAGTAACAACTGCAATCAAATCAAAAATAGCTTTAAATAATCTGACCACACTGGAGAGTTCATGAGCATGAACTGCCCATGCAATATCTTGGCACAGCATCTCAATTGGTTTCAGATCAGGACCTTGACTCAGACACGCCAAAACCTTAATTTAGTTTCTTTTGAGCCGTTCAGAGGTGGTCTTTGAGTCAGGAAGTCTGTGTCTCAGAACTAGTGTGTCAGTGATTATGACCAATCACTGTCAGGATTAAGTCTCAGAAGTATCCAAACAGTGAGTCAATCACAGTTTTGGGCAGACGCTGGACAGAAGCTGGATAGTTCTCTTCAGCAGGCAGCACTCTGTACAAACCTAGACCACCATGTCAGTTTGGGCCAACTATGATTTTCGTGTAGCCCAACATTTTCACTTAAAGTACACTGACGGCTTTGGTCAGTTAAAATACAGTAGGTGTTTCTGATAAAATGGCCAGTAAGTGTTGGTGTAAACTGGCTATTCGGTCTACAACATGGTACATATCGTCGCTGTCTAAAGAAAAAGGTGTATCTCTATCATGCCGTGATGAATAGACCAATAGGAATGCTCCAAAATAGCTTGGAGGAAATTCTGGTTCCATTGACTCACATTGAAAGTTAAGACATTACAGGAAAGTTGTCATTTTGGAAATGCTTGTTTTTCACCTTCGTCTAGCTGAGCTCAGTTTGTTATACTGGGCTGCACTAATCAGGCAAATTAGGAAAGTTTTGGCAGTAATCATGCGGTTGAGGTATAAAGGGCTACGACGTTTATAATCAGGTCCATATTTAAAGTTCTTGAACTAAACTGCCATTGGCTAATTTCCTTTTAGCTTTTATTTAAGAGTTTGTAATGCACTGTTAAGAAGGATTGTGTGTCTCTATAGCAAGGTGCTGTTGTGTATGTGTTTGTGGGAGGGTGTTGTTAAATAGTAGTTTAGTTATAAAGCAGGGGCTGCGTTCATGAAAGTGTCTTAAAGGGCCCATATCCTACATTCTTTACTTATCTTAATGACTTATCAATAGAAATCCCAAGAAAATAACTTTAGTAATAGTAATATAGTTCTATCTTTATTTAATAGTATATTACTATACAGTGCCTATAGAAAATCTGAATATTCATTTAAAATAATCACTTTTTTTATCTTACAGTCTGAAATCAAAACCCACAAAAACAAAATCTTTTTCCAGGTTTATTTACACATTTTGCTCTACAACATTTAAATAATGAGAAAAAGGGAAACCTAATGAAAAAAGAAACCAACTTTGCCAACTTTGCCCACCTGCACTGGGGAATATTTGCCCATTCTTCCTTGTAGTATTATTTAAGTTCAGTGCGATTTTGTGGTGACCGGCGATGCACTGCTCTCATCTATAGATCTGATTTAGGTCAGGACTTGGTCGCTGAAGTACATTCACCTACCTATTTTTGAGCCACTGCTTTGTTTTTTTGGAAGTGTGTTTAGGGTCATTGTCGTGCTGGAAGGTGAAGTGTGTGGCAGAGGGGTGCATGTGTTCCTCAAGAATTTGGATGTACTTGGTAGCGTCCATTTTTGCTTCAATCCTAAACAAATGCCCAGTTCCTGCTGAGGAGAAACAACCCCTTAACATGATGTCGCCACCATCGCGCTTCACAGTAGGCATGGCGTATTTTTGGTGGTGTGCTGTTTGGTTTTCGCCAAACATACTGTTTAGAGTTCAGTTCAAAAGTCCAATCTTGGTCTCATCTGACCATAAAACTTTTGAGCTTCTTTCTTGCGACCAAGTTTGCAAGATTGTTGTCACATGCACAGAATGAGCAATCTCAGCCATACAGACGTGTAAGTCCAACTTTGTCAGAGGCCTCTTGGTAGCTTCCCTGATCAGCATGCTCTTAGCTCGGTCATCCAGTTTGGAAGGACTGCCTGGTCTTGGCAGAGTGTTGGTGGTGCCGTACACTTTCCACTTCCACAATAATAATGCAGTTCTATATTATGTGTGTATATATATAGTAGTATATTACTTTATTATTATATTACTTGTGATCTCAAGATAAATTAGTAATGTAGTTCTATAGTGTGTATATGTATATAGTAGTATATTACTTTATTACTATTTTACTTGTAATCTCAAGATAAAATAATAATATAGTTCTATAGTGTATATATATAGTATATTACTTTATTACTATTTTACTTGTGATCTCAAGATAAAATAGTAATGTAGTTCTATAGTGTATATATAGTAGTATATTACTATATTAATATATTACTTGTGATCTAATGAAAAAATAGTAATGTAGATCTATAGTGTATATATAGTAGTATATTACTATATTAATATATTACTTGTGATCTCATGAAAAAATAGTAATGTAGATCTATAGTGTATATATAGTAGTATATTACTATATTAATATATTACTTGTAAGTCCAACTTTGTCAGAGGCCTCTTGGTAGCTTCCCTGATCAGCATGCTCTTAGCTTGGTCATCCAGTTTGGAAGGACTGCCTGATCTTGGCAGAGTGTTGGTGGTGCCGTACACTTTCCACTTCTTGATAATGCTCTGATTGGGACTCACAGGGATAGTTAAAGCCACTGAAATCTTATTGTATCCGTCTCCTCAACTTTATCACCCTTTTGAAAGCACCTTCCCAATCATGGTGAGTTTTTAGGTTACCATACACTAGTGGTAGTGGAATGCAGCTGGTTTTATTCAGAAGTAATTAAAACCACTACAGTTGATGTCAGGTGTGGGCCCATTGACCTTGTGTGTGTAATCTGGAATGTGATTGGTTTACCTGAGCAAGGTTATAATGGTTACTCTAGAGGGCTGAGTACTTCTCCAAACTAGGTATTCTACTAACTAAATTATAATAATATATCTGATTTGTTAAAGGTGTTAGTTTATTTTTTATTATGGGGATTATAATGTTTCAGAACAGTTGGAAAAAGTTAGACTTAATTTCTGTATAATGTCACAAAAGGAAGTATTTTGATAGGGTATTATTACTTTCTATAGGCACTGTATTACTTGTGATCTCAAGATAAAATAGTAATGTAGATCTATAGTGTATATATAGTAGTATATTACTATATTAATATATTACTTGTGATCTCAGGATAAAATAGTAATGTAGTTCTATAGTGTATATATAGTAGTATATTACTATATTAATATATTACTTGTGATCTCAAGATAAAATAGTAATGTAGTTCTATAGTGTATATACATGTAGTAGTATATAACTATCTTAAAATATTAAGTGTGATCGCAAGATAAAATAATAATATAGTTCTATAGTGTATATATATAGTATATTACTTTATTACTATTTTACTTGTGATCTCAAGATAAAATAGTAATGTAGATGTATAGTGTATATGTAGTAGTATATTACTACATTACTGTATTACTTGTGGTCTCAAAATAAAATAGTAATGTAGATCTATAGTGTATATATAGTAGTATATTACTATATTACTATATTACTTGTGATCGCAAGATAAAATAGTAATGTAGATCTATAGTGTATATATAGTAGTATATTACTATATTACTGTATTACTTGTGATCTCAAAATAAAATAGTAATGTAGTTCTATAGTGTATATATAGTAGTATATTACTATATTACTGTATTACTTGTGATCTCAAGATAAAATAGTAATGTAGTTCTATAGTGTATATATATAGTATATTACTTTATTACTATTTTACTTGTGATCTCAAGATAAAATAGTAATGTAGTTCTATAGTGTATATATACAGTAGTATATTACTTTATTACTATTTTACTTGTGATCTCAAGATAAAATAGAAATGTAGTTTTTATAGTGTATATACATGTAGTAGTATATAACTATCTTAAAATATTAAGTGTGATCGCAAGATAAAATAATAATATAGTTCTATAGTGTATATATATAGTATATTACTTTATTACTATTTTACTTGTGATCTCAAGATAAAATAGTAATGTAGATGTATAGTGTATATGTAGTAGTATATTACTACATTACTGTATTACTTGTGGTCTCAAAATAAAATAGTAATGTAGATCTATAGTGTATATATAGTAGTATATTACTATATTACTATATTACTTGTGATGAATATACTACTATATATACACTATAGATCTACATTACTAGAAGGTCTGACAGATAGAAAGGAGCAAGACTGCTGAGAGCTTTTTTGCCGTGTTTAATGGGAAGTAAGTGGAGATCTTGGAGATCAGGTGTAATGTGATTCTGAATACTGCTAATCTGCTGTAGCTTGCATGCAGACAGTGTCTACCAGGTCATTTACCAGTATGTTAGTATACAACTACATTTATTAATGATACATTTATTTGTTTGATCTGGTTTCCATTATAACTATTTTAAGACAGAGACCAACTGCATCAAATATTACTATATTACTATTTTACTATTTTAGTTATCTTGTTAATAGAAATATCAAGAAAATGACTTTAGTTATCCTGTGTTTAATAGAAATCTGGAGAAAATTAGTTTTCTTGTAATTAATAGAAATCTCAAGAAAACAACTTCAGTAATAGTAATATAGTTATATAGTGTATATTACTATATTACTTGTGATCTCAATAAAACACCTTTTATCTTGAGATCACAAGCAGTAATATGGTTATATAGTGTAAATAGTAGCATATTACTATATTACTATTTTACTTGTAATCTCAAGAAAATAACTTTAGTTATCTTATCAATAGAAATATAAAGAAAATAACTTTAGTATTAGCAATGCAGTTATATAGTGTATGTTTAGTTTTCTTGTAATTGATAGAAATCTGAAGAAAATGACTTTAGTTATCTTGTTATCAATGGAAATCTCAAGAAAATAACTTCAGTCATAGTAATATAGTTATGTAGTGTATATTTAGTTGTATATTACTATATCATTTGTGATCTCAAGAAAACATCTTTTATCTTGAGATCACAAGTAAAATAGAAATACAGTGATACAGTGTATATATAGCAGTATATTACTATTTTACTTGTGATCTCAAGAAAATAACTTTAGTTATCTTGTTATCTATAGAAATCTCAAGAAAATAACTTTAGTTATCTTATCAATAGAAATATCAAGAATATTACCTAAGTTATCTTGTAATTAATAGAAATCTGGAGAAAATAACTTTAGTTATCTTGTGGTCAATAGAATTCTCAAGACAATAACTAGTTTTCTTGTAATCGATAGAAATCTGAAGAAAATATCTTTAGTTATCTTGTTATCAATGGAAATCTCAAGAATATAACGTTTATATTAGCAATACAGTTATATAGTGTATATTTAGTTGTATATTACTATATAATTTGTGATCTCAAGAAAACACCTTTTATCTTGAGATCACCAAAAAGAAATACAGTGATACAGGGTATATATAGCAGTATATTACTATATCACTATTTTACTTGTTCTCTCAAGAAAATTATTTTAGTTGTCTTATCAATAGAAATCTTAAGAAAATAATTTCAGTATTAGCAATACAGTTATATAGTGTATATTTAGTTGTATATTACTATATAATTTGTGATCTCAAGAAAACACCTTTTATCTTGAGATCACCAAAAAGAAATACAGTGATACAGTGTATATATAGCAGTATATTACTATATCACTATTTTACTTGTGCTTTCAAGAAAATTATTTTAGTTGTCTTATCAATAGAAATCTTAAGAAAATAATTTCAGTATTAGCAATACAGTTATATAGTGTATATTTAGTTGTATATTACTATATAATTTGTGATCCCAAGAAAACACCTTTTATCTTGAGATCACAAGTAAAATAGAAATACAGTGATACAGTGTATATAAAGCAGTATATCACTATATTACTATTTTACTTGTGCTCTCAAGAAAATAATTTTAGTTGTCTTATCAACAGAAATTTTAAGACAATAACTTTAGTTATGTTATCATTGGAAATCTCAAGAAAATAACTTTACTAATATAGTTATATAGTGTATCCTACTGTATTACTTGTAATCTCAATAAAACACGTTTTATCTTGAGATCACAAGTAGTAATACAGTTATATAGTGTAAATAGTAGTATATTACTATATTACTATTTTACTTGTAATCTCAAGGAAATACCTTTAGTCATCCTTTTATCAAAAGACATGTCAAAAAATACCTTTAGTTATCTTATCTATAAAAATTTCAAGAAAAAACGTTTAGTTGTCTTATCAATATAAATATCAAGAAAATGACTTTAGTTATCTTGTAATGAATAAAAATCTAAAGAAAATAAATTTAGTTTTCTTGTAATCGCTAGAAATCTGAAGAAAATAACTTTAGTTATCTTGTTATCAATGGAAACCCAAGAAAATAACTTTAATAATAGTAATATAGTTATTTAGTGTATATTATGATATTACTTGTAATCTCAATAAAACAACTTTTATCTTGAGATCACAAGTAGTAATATAGTTATATAGTGTAAATAGCAGTATATTACTATATTACTATTTTACCTGTAATCTCAAGAAAATACCTGAAGTTATCTTGTTATCAATAGAAATCCCAAGAAAATAACTTTAATATTAGTTATAATATATATATATATATATATATATATATATATTAAGTAAAATAGTAATACAGAGTATGTAGTAGTATACTACTGTAAGCAAACTAAGCTGTGGAAGACCGGACAGTGTGGTGTGATTAGGCTAGTAAGGTTGAAGAAGGTCAGGCAGGTAGGAGCAAGACTGCTCAGAGCTTTTTAAACTGAGTGCAGTATTTATTGGGGAGTCAGTGGAGATCATGGAGATCAGGTGTAATCTGCTAATCTACTGTAGCTTGCAAGCTACCAGGTCATTTACCAGTATGTTAGCAGACAATTACAATTACTGGCAAAGAGATTCCCATCGTTCCAAATAACTGGAGCTACATATTCCAGTCTTTCTGAAGTGTAACATACTATTAGGATCATTTTAATAAAACAAACCTCTCTTCACTTCAGGATCCTGATCTGCTCCTTCTGGTAACAAGGCTAATCTGATGCTGTTGTATTGAAGGTATGGTGCTGTAGGATCAGCTCCCTTATGTTCCTGTTAAGATCAGTGAAATACTCCTTCAGCTCTTCTATCTGGCTCCAGTTACGGAACATGTAGTCGACATAGGCATGTGATAACACTTCATTACAAGGTCCGCCATAGGTCATTTTAGTTTCCAGTCCAAGCTCATTGTCCCAAACACTCCACCATCTGCGGGGACAGCGATAGGAGGGACAGTGAATTAATTTGAGAGAGATGGTGGAACGTTTGTAGGCCTTGTACTTCTTCATCAGCTCCTGCAGGTCCCTCTGGTAGAAGAGCACCACGCTGCTGATAGATGCCACACGGACCTGAAGGTCGGTTTCACAGCTCCGACCATTCGCTGCCGTCTTCAGCCGGGCTGCGTGAATCAGCATCTGCACGTGGAAGGTGGCGCCGTTGGTCCATTGCTTCATTGAGCGGGAGCTCATTTGGTTATCGTGGAGCATTGAGTTCCTCAGACGGGTCACCTGCTCACTCAGCTGTTTCTCCAGACGTTCTGTCTCCTCCAGCACCTTCAGCGGCTCCTTCATATGCATGCTGAGGCGCTTCATGTACTCGTCCATGGAGTCTCGGACACCCGAAGCCTTTTCCTCTCCAAACACGCGACGCATCATGTTCAGCATGGCATCGTTATTGTTTGTGGTCGAAGAACTGACCGTGATCATGAGGTCCAGCATGAAGGAAACAACCAGTGCTCCCAATCCTACTGCATTCGGGATGTGTTTGAACGCCGCTAAGGCCGAGCCCAGGTTTGTCGAGTAGCCTGGAGCTTTGCTGCCCAGGTCACTTAGCAGCTCAGAGGAGTAGTCCTCTAGTGCAGTCGCTGAATTCAGTCCTGAGTACTTCATCAAGGAACTGTCTATGCCTATATCCGGCATTAGGCGAGACTTTTGAGCCAAGTTGAACATCATGGAGACAATCCTCTCCTCTTCTTCTTTAGAACAGCTGTTACCCATTAGAAGTTCAACAAAGACTGCTGTAGTGTAAAAACACACAGTATGCTGTAAATCAATATCAAGAGCTGTGCAGTGCTGGCGTGTTCCTCAGTGTCGGTCAAGAGATGAGTTACTCCAGCCTGCATCCGCTCTCACTGCTCTTACTGGCTGAAAGCATCATTATCATTGGTTCATGGCTGCACATTCAGAATAGTTTCAAAATAAAAGTACTATTCCCAGTAATCACAGTTATTACTGATACATTATAATGAAAAACATTGAATGCAATAAAGAGATACGGTTCTGCCATGTTCTGGGACCGTTATGCCATGATGTAGGTAGTTTTCTGGACTGTCATCTTGTCATCTTTCTTGTGATTTCAAGAAAACTACTATAGTTATTTTGAGGTCACAAGAAAAATAGTAATTCTACTCTAATTCTATAGTCTATATTTAGTAGTATATTACTACATTACTATTTTACGTGATCTCAAGAAATATTTTAGTAATCTCAAATCAATAGAAACAGTTTTTATCTTAAGAAAACAACTCTTGTTGTTTTGGGATCATAAGTAAAATAGTAGTAAAGTGTATGTCATATTATAATACTGTGTTATAGTACAGTAATATAGTTGGGAGTAATAGATTTTACATATAATTTGTTACATTCCAAATTGTCCAGACGTTCCAAATTGTCCAACTTCAATTAATATAAGATAAATAGGATTCACTCGTGTGAAAAGGTAATAACTGGTTGTGTTCCACCCTCAGCAGTAACAACTGCAATCAAATCAAAAATAGCTTTAAATAATCTGACCACACTGGAGAGTTCATGAGCATGAACTGCCCATGCAATATCTTGGCACAGCATCTCAATTGGTTTCAGATCAGGACCTTGACTCAGACACACCAAAACCTTAATTTAGTTTCTTTTGAGCCGTTCAGAGGTGGTCTTTGAGTCAGGAAGTCTGTGTCTCAGAACTAGTGTGTCAGTGATTATGACCAATCACTGTCAGGATTAAGTCTCAGAAGTATCCAAACAGTGAGTCAATCACAGTTTTGGGCAGACGCTGGACAGAAGCTGGATAGTTCTCTTCAGCAGGCAGCACTCTGTACAAACCTAGACCACCATGTCAGTTTGGGCCAACTATGATTTTCGTGTAGCCCAACATTTTCACTTAAAGTACACTGACGGCTTTGGTCAGTTAAAATACAGTAGGTGTTTCTGATAAAATGGCCAGTAAGTGTTGGTGTAAACTGGCTATTCGGTCTACAACATGGTACATATCGTCGCTGTCTAAAGAAAAAGGTGTATCTCTATCATGCCGTGATGAATAGACCAATAGGAATGCTCCAAAATAGCTTGGAGGAAATTCTGGTTCCATTGACTCACATTGAAAGTTAAGACATTACAGGAAAGTTGTCATTTTGGAAATGCTTGTTTTTCACCTTCGTCTAGCTGAGCTCAGTTTGTTATACTGGGCTGCACTAATCAGGCAAATTAGGAAAGTTTTGGCAGTAATCATGCGGTTGAGGTATAAAGGGCTACGACGTTTATAATCAGGTCCATATTTAAAGTTCTTGAACTAAACTGCCATTGGCTAATTTCCTTTTAGCTTTTATTTAAGAGTTTGTAATGCACTGTTAAGAAGGATTGTGTGTCTCTATAGCAAGGTGCTGTTGTGTATGTGTTTGTGGGAGGGTGTTGTTAAATAGTAGTTTAGTTATAAAGCAGGGGCTGCGTTCATGAAAGTGTCTTAAAGGGCCCATATCCTACATTCTTTACTTATCTTAATGACTTATCAATAGAAATCCCAAGAAAATAACTTTAGTAATAGTAATATAGTTCTATCTTTATTTAATAGTATATTACTATACAGTGCCTATAGAAAATCTGAATATTCATTTAAAATAATCACTTTTTTTATCTTACAGTCTGAAATCAAAACCCACAAGAACAAAATCTTTTTCCAGGTTTATTTACACATTTTGCTCTACAACATTTAAATAATGAGAAAAAGGGAAACCTAATGAAAAAAGAAACCAACTTTGCCAACTTTGCCCACCTGCACTGGGGAATATTTGCCCATTCTTCCTTGTAGTATTATTTAAGTTCAGTGCGATTTTGTGGTGACCGGCGATGCACTGCTCTCATCTATAGATCAGATTTAAGTCAGGACTTGGTCGCTGAAGTACATTCACCTACCTATTTTTGAGCCACTGCTTTGTTTTTTTGGAAGTGTGTTTAGGGTCATTGCGTACAGACGTGTAAGTCCAACTTTGTCAGAGGCCTCTTGGTAGCTTCCCTGATCAGCATGTTCTTAGCTCGGTCATCCAGTTTGGAAGGACTGCCTGATCTTGGCAGAGTGTTGGTGGTGCCGTACACTTTCCACTTCTTGATAATGCTCTGATTGGGACTCACAGGGATAGTTAAAGCCACTGAAATCTTCTTGTATCCGTCTCCTCAACTTTATCACCCTTTTGAAAGCACCTTCCCAATCATGGTGAGTTTTTAGGTTACCATACACTAGTGGTAGTGGAATGCAGCTGGTTTTATTCAGAAGTAATTAAAACCACTACAGTTGATGTCAGGTGTGGGCCCACTGACCTAGTGTGTGTAATCTGGAATGTGATTGGTTTACCTGAGCAAGGTTATAATGGTTACTCTAGAGGGCTGAGTACTTCTCCAAACTAGGTATTCTACTAACTAAATTATAATAATATATCTGATTTGTTAAAGGTGTTAGTTTATTTTTTATTATGGGGATTATAATGTTTCAGAACAGTTGGAAAAAGTTAGACTTAATTTCTGTATAATGTCACAAAAGGAAGTATTTTGATAGGGTATTATTACTTTCTATAGGCACTGTATTACTTGTGATCTCAAGATAAAATAGTAATGTAGATCTATAGTGTATATATAGTAGTATATTACTATATTAATATATTACTTGTGATCTCAGGATAAAATAGTAATGTAGTTCTATAGTGTATATATAGTAGTATATTACTATATTAATATATTACTTGTGATCTCAAGATAAAATAGTAATGTAGTTCTATAGTGTATATACATATAGTAGTACATTACTTTATTACTATATTACCTGTGATCTCAAGAAAAAATCATAATGCAGTTCGATATTGTGTGTATATATATAGTAGTATATTACTTTATTATTATATTACTTGTGATCTCAAAATAAATTAGTAATGTAGTTCTATAGTGTGTATATGTATATAGTAGTATATTACTTTATTACTATTTTACTTGTGATCTCAAGATAAAATAATAATATAGTTCTATAGTGTATATATATAGTATATTACTTTATTACTATTTTACTTGTGATCTCAAGATAAAATAGTAATGTAGATGTATAGTGTATATGTAGTAGTATATTACTACATTACTGTTATACTTGTGGTCTCAAAATAAAATAGTAATGTAGATCTATAGTGTAAATATAGTAGTATATTACTATATTACTGTATTACTTGTGATCGCAAGATAAAATAGTAATGTAGATCTATAGTGTATATATAGTAGTATATTACTATATTACTGTATTACTTGTGATCTCAAAATAAAATAGTAATGTAGTTCTATAGTGTATATATAGTAGTATATTACTATATTACTGTATTACTTGTGATCTCAAGATAAAATAGTAACGTAGTTCTATAGTGTATATATATAGTATATTACTTTATTACTATTTTACTTGTGATCTCAAGATAAAATAGTAATGTAGTTCTATAGTGTATATATACAGTAGTATATTACTTTATTACTATTTTACTTGTGATCTCAAGATAAAATAGTAATGTAGTTTTATAGTATATATATATATATATATATAGTATATTACTTTATTACTATTTTACTTGTGATCTCAAGATAAAATAATAATATAGTTCTATAGTGTATATATATAGTAGTATATTACTTTATTACTATTTTACTTGTGATCTCAAGATAAAATAGTAATGTAGTTCTATAGTGTGTATATATATATATATAGTATATTACTTTATTACTATTTTACTTGTGATCTCAAGATAAAATAGTAATGTAGTTCTATAGTGTATATATAGTAGTATATTACTTTATTACTATTTTACTTGTGATCTCAAGATAAAATAGTAATGTAGTTCTATAGTGTATATAATATAGTGTATATATAGTAGTATATTACTTTATTAATATTTTACTTGTGATCTCAAGATAAAAAAGTATTGTATTGCTATAATGTATATATCGTAGTATATTACTATATTAATATATTAACTGTGATCTCAAGATAAAATAGTAATGTAGTTCTATAGTGTATATATATATTAGTATATTACTATATTAATATATTACTTGTGATCTCAAGATAAAATAGTACTGTAGTTCTATAGTGTATATATAGTAGTATATTACTATATTAATATGTTACTTTTGATCTCAAGATAAACAGTGTTTTCTTGAGATCACAAGTAAAATAATTATACAGAGTATATAGTAGTTTAATACTGTAAGCAAACTAAGCTGTATAAGACCGGACAGTGTGCATAGGCTAGTAAGGTTGAAGAAGGTCAGGCAGATAGAAAGGAGAGCTTTTTAAACTGAGTGTGGTATTTAATAGGAATACAATGGAGATCATGAAGATCAGGTGTAATGTGATTCTGAATACTGCTAATCTGCTGTAGCTTGCATGCAGACAGTGTCTACCAGGTCATTTGCCAGTATGTTAGTATACAATTACAATTACTGGCAAACAGATTCCCGTCTTTCCAAATAACTGGAGCTACATGTTCCACTCTTTCTGAACTGTAACGTATTATTTTGGATCATTTTAATAAACAAACCTCTCTTCACTTCAGGGATCCTGATCTGCTCCTTCTGGTAACAAGGCTAATCTGATGCTGTTGTGTTGAAGGTATGGTGCTGTAGTATCAGCTCCTTTATGTTCCTGTTAAGATCAGTGAAATACTCCTTCAGCTCTTCTATCTGGCTCCAGTTACAGAACATGTAGTCGACATAGGCATCTAATATTCTTTCGTCACAATATTCGTCATGGGAAGTTTGCCGTCCAAGCTCGTCGTCCTGAAAAAAATGTTTTATTTGGGGATTTGGATACATAGCAAATATAATGGTTTTATACGAGATGGTGGAACCTTGTACTTGGTAGGCCTTGTACTTCTTCATCAGCTCCTGCAGGTCCCTCTGGTAGAAGAGCACCACGCTGCTGACAGATGCCACATGGACCTGAAGGTTGATCTCACAGCTCGGGCCGTTCACTGCCGTCTTCAGCCGGGCTGCGTGAATCAGCATCTGCACGTGGAAGGCGGCGCCGTTGATCCATTGCTTCATGGAGCGGGAACTCATTTGGTTATCGTGGAGCATTGAGTTCCTCAGACGGGTCAGCTGCTCACTCAGCTGTTTCTCCAGACGTTCCGTCTCCTCCAGCACCTTCAGCGGCTCCTTCATATGCATGCTGAGGCGCTTCATGTACTCGTCCATGGAGTCTCGGACACCCGAAGCCTTTTCCTCTCCGAACACGCGACGCATCATGTTCAGCATGGCGTCGTTATCGTCTGTGGTTGAAGAACTGATCATGAGATCCAGCATGAAGGAAACAACCAGTGCTCCCAGTCCTACTGCATTCGGGATGCTGTCGAACGCCGCTAAGGCCGAGCCCACGTTTGTCAAGTAGTCTGGAGCTTTGCTTAGCAGCTCAGAGGAGTAGTCCTCTAGTGCAGTCGCTGAATTCAGTCCTGAGTACTTCATCAAGGAGCTGTCTATGCCAGACTGCTTAGCCAAGTTGAACATCCTGGAGACAGTCCTCTCCTCTACTCCTTTAGAATCACCGTTACCCATTAGAAGGACAGTAAAGGCTGCTGTGGTTTAAAAAACACACAGTATGTTGTAGATCACTATCAGAAGCTGTGCCGTGCTGGCGTATTCCTCAGTGTCGGTCAAGAGATGAGTTACTCCAGCCCGCTTTCACTTTCACTGCTCTTCCTGGCTAAAAGCATCAAGGTCATGGTTTCATGGTTGCCCATTCATAATAGTTTCAAAATAAAAGTCTGAAATAAATAAAAAAATATTGTTCCCAGTAATTACAGTTATTACTGGTATATTTATTTGTTTAAACTTTTTTTTGATCCTTAAATACAAAACTCACTTTATATGTTGGCCCTGCTGGTCTGCTGCCTTCTGATGGGTTGCCAGGTTCACCCAATCATAAATAAAATTTAAAAACAAAATAAAAAATACATATATCCTTTCATTATGTACAAATACAAACATTTCATACGCAAATACAAATCATTTCGAGTCATCTGTGCCAAGTTCATGTCAAGTCTCAAGTCATGAACACCAAGTCAAAGTCAAGTCGGGTCTTTTACGAATGTTAATCAAGCAAGTCTCAAATCCCTAAAATCGCAACTCGAGTCGAGTCATGTTATGTTGTTATCAATAGAAATATCAAGACTGTAACTTTAGTTGTCGTAGTAATAGTAATAGTAATATAGTTATATAGTGTATCTTTAGTAGTATATTGCTGTATTGCTTGTGATCTCGAGAAAACATATTTCACCTTGAGGTCACAAGTAGTGATATAGTTACACAGTGTAAATAGTAGCATATTACTAAATTACTGTTATAATATAATATAATATAATATAATATATAATATAATAACTTTAGTTATCCTGTTATCCCCAACTCTGGTAATCAAATATGAGAATATATTCAGTGTGGCCCAAAATGCTGTTTTTTCAAAACATCCATCCATCCATCCATTATCTAAGTAGAGAAGCCCAGACTTCCCTCTCCTAAGCCACCTTCTCTAGCTCCTCTGGGGGATACTGAAGCGCCGAAAACTTACACAGGGAGGCGTCCAGGAGATGACTAACCAGATGTTTTATTAATAACAGTCGCAGAGAATTAACAAAATGTTTTTTCTGGCAATAAAAAAAAAACTTTTGCATACAATTGCATAACAGTTGCAGTGGTAGAATGGGCGAATATAAAGTAAGGTTTTATAAACATAAACAGGAAAAACATTGAATGCAAAAAGAAATACAATATAGCTCTGCCCCCCAAAGTATAGAAGTCCAGAGAACGCTATGAGGTATCTGTAATTTTCTGGACTGTCATCTTGTTATCTTGCTTGTAATCTCAAGAAAATAACGTTTATATATATATATATATATATATATATATATATATATATATATATATATATATATATATATATATATATATATATAATAACTTAGTTATTTTTTATCAATAGAACAATAGTACTGTAGTGTATATTTAGTTACTATTTGATAACTTTTGTTATCTTGTTATCAATAGAAGCCTCAAGAACTTGAGATTTTAGTAGTATATTTAGTAGTTTATTACTATGTTGCTTGAGATATCAATAGAAATCTCAAGAAAATAACTTTAGGTATCTTGTTATCAATAGAAATCTCAAGAAAATAACTTCAGTTATCTTGTAATTAATAGAAATCTCAAGAAAATTAGTTTAGTAATAGTAATATAGTTATATAGTGTGTATTTAGTAGTATATTACTGTATTACTTGTGATCTCAAGAAAGCACATTTTATCTTGAGGTTATAAGTAAAGTAGTAATATAGTTATATAGTGTAAATAGTGGTATATCACTACATAGTAATATACTATATATAATATATAGTAAGATAGTAATATTACTATTCTACTTGTGATCTCAAGACAGTAACTTTAGTTATCTTGATATCAATAGAAATCTCAAGACAATAACTTTAGTTGTCTTATTATCAATAGAAATCTCAAGACAATAACTTTAGTTATCATGTTATCAATAGAAATCTCAAGACAATAACTTTAGTTATCATGTTATCAATAGAAATTTCAAATAACTTTAGTATTAGTAATGTAGTTATATAGCGTATATATAGTAGTGTATTACTATCTTACTATTTTAATTGTGATTTCAAGAAAATAATTAGTTATGTATGTAGTAGTATAATACTCTAAGCAAACTAAGCTGTGTAAGACCGGAAAGTGTGCATAGGCTAGTAAGGTTGAAGAAGGTCTGACAGATAGAAAGGAGCAAGACTGCTGAGAGCTTTTTTGCGGTGTTTAATGGGAAGTAAGTGGAGATCTTGGAGATCAGGTGTATTGTGATTCTGAATACTGCTAATCTGCTGTAGCTTGCATGCAGACAGTGTCTACCAGGTCATTTACCAGTATGTTAGCATACAACTACAATTACTGGCAAACAGATTCCCGTCTTTCCAAATAACTGGAGCTACATATTCCATTCTTTCTGAACTGTAACGTATTATTTTGGATCATTTTAATAAAACAAACCTCTCTTCACTTCAGGATCCTGAACTGCTCCTTCTGGTAACAAGGCTAATCTAATGTTGTTGGTTTTTTTCTTTATACACAGTTTACAGTCCAAGCTCGTCATCCTGACCTATTCATATTCCGGAATATAAACCGGCCAGTGGAAAGCCACCACGTGCCATGTTTATGATTGAGATGGTGGAAAGTTTGTATTCAAACTTTCCAAACGCTGAATTCAGTCCTGAGTATATCATCAAGGAGCTGTCTATGCCTATATCAGGCATCGTGCCTGACTGTTTAGCCAAGTTAGACATCTTTGAGACAATCCTCTCCTCTTCTTCTTTAGAACTACCGTGACCCATTAGAAGGACAACAAAGGCTGCTATAGTGTAAAAAGCACACAGTATGCTGTAGATCAATATCAGGAGCTGTGCAGTGCTGGCGTGTTCCTCAGTCTCGGTCAAGAGATGTGTTACTCCAGTCTGCATCCGCTCTCACTGCTCTTACTTGCTGAAAGCATCAAGATCATTGGTTCATGGCTGCACATTTAGAATAGTTTCAAAATGAAAGTCTGGGAAAAATAAAAAATACTGTTCCCAGTAATTACATTTATTAATGATACATTTATTTGTTTGATCTGGTTTCCATTATAACTATTTTAAGACAGAGACCAACTGCATCAAATATTACTATATTACTATTTTACTATTTTAGTTATCTTGTCAATAGAAATATCAAGAAAATGACTTTAGTTATCTTGTGTTTAGTAGAAATCTGGAGAAAATAACTTTAGTTTTCTTGTAATTAATAGAAATCTCAAGAAAACAACTTCAGTAATAGTAATATAGTTATATAGTGTATATTACTATATTACTTGTGATCTCAATAAAACACCTTTTATCTTGAGATCACAAGCAGTAATATGGTTATATAGTGTAAATAGTAGTATATTACTATATTATTATTTTACTTGTAATCTCAAGAAAATAACTTTAGTTATCTTATCAATAGAAATATAAAGAAAATAACTTTAGTATTAGCAATGCAGTTATATAGTGTATATTTAGTTTTCTTGTAATTGATAGAAATCTGAAGAAAATGACTTTAGTTATCTTGTTATCAATGGAAATCTCAAGAAAATAACTTCAGTCATAGTAATATAGTTATGTAGTGTATATTTAGTTGTATATTACTATATCATTTGTGATCTCAAGAAAACACCTTTTATCTTGAGATCACAAGTAAAATAGAAATACAGTGTATATATAGCAGTATATTACTATTTTACTTGTGATCTCAAGAAAATAACTTTAGTTATCTTGTCAATAGAAATATCAAGAATATTACTTAAGTTATCTTGTAATTAATAGAAATCTGGAGAAAATAACTTTAGTTATCTTGTGGTCAATAGAATTCTCAAGACGATAACTAGTTTTCTTGTAATCGATAGAAATCTGAAGAAAATATCTTTAGTTATCTTGTTATCAATGGAAATCTCAAGAATATAACGTTTATATTAGCAATACAGTTATATAGTGTATATTTAGTTGTATATTACTATATAATTTGTGATCTCAAGAAAACACCTTTTATCTTGACATCACCAAAAAGAAATACAGTGATACAGGGTATATATAGCAGTATATTACTATATCACTATTTTACTTGTGCTCTCAAGAAAATTATTTTAGTTGTCTTATCAATAGAAATCTTAAGAAAATAATTTCAGTATTAGCAATACAGTTATATAGTGTATATTTAGTGGTATATTACTATATAATTTGTGATCCCAAGAAAACACCTTTTATCTTGAGATCACAAGTAAAATAGAAATACAGTGTATATAAAGCAGTATATCACTATATTACTATTTTACTTGTGCTCTCAAGAAAATAATTTTAGTTGTCTTATCAACAGAAATTTTAAGACAATAACTTTAGTTATGTTATCATTGGAAATCTCAAGAAAATAACTTTACTAATATAGTTATATAGTGTATCCTACTGTATTACTTGTAATCTCAATAAAACACGTTTTATCTTGAGATCACAAGTAGTAATACAGTTATATAGTGTAAATAGTAGTATATTACTATATTACTATTTTACTTGTAATCTCAAGGAAATACCTTTAGTCATCCTTTTATCAAAAGACATGTCAAAAAATACCTTTAGTTATCTTATCTATAAAAATTTCAAGAAAAAACGTTTAGTTGTCTTATCAATATAAATCTCAAGTAAATAACTTTAGTTATCTTATCAATAGAAATATCAAGAAAATGACTTTAGTTATCTTGTAATGAATAAAAATCTAAAGAAAATAAATTTAGTTTTCTTGTAATCGATAGAAATCTGAAGAAAATAACTTTAGTTATCTTGTTATCAATGGAAACCCAAGAAAATAACTTTAATAATAGTAATATAGTTATTTAGTGTATATTATGATATTACTTGTAATCTCAATAAAACAACTTTTATCTTGAGATCACAAGTAGTAATATAGTTATATAGTGTAAATAGCAGTATATTACTATATTACTATTTTACCTGTAATCTTAAGAAAATACCTGAAGTTATCTTGTTATCAATAGAAATCCCAAGAAAATAACTTTAATATTAGTTATAATATATATATATATATTAAGTAAAATAGTAATACAGAGTATGTAGTAGTATACTACTGTAAGCAAACTAAGCTGTGGAAGACCGGACAGTGTGGTGTGATTAGGCTAGTAAGGTTGAAGAAGGTCAGGCAGGTAGGAGCAAGACTGCTCAGAGCTTTTTAAACTGAGTGCAGTATTTATTGGGGAGTCAGTGGAGATCAGGTGTAATCTGCTAATCTACTGTAGCTTGCAAGCTACCAGGTCATTTACCAGTATGTTAGCAGACAATTACAATTACTGGCAAAGAGATTCCCATCGTTCCAAATAACTGGAGCTACATATTCCAGTCTTTCTGAAGTGTAACATACTATTAGGATCATTTTAATAAAACAAACCTCTCTTCACTTCAGGATCCTGATCTGCTCCTTCTGGTAACAAGGCTAATCTGATGCTGTTGTATTGAAGGTATGGTGCTGTAGGATCAGCTCCCTTATGTTCCTGTTAAGATCAGTGAAATACTCCTTCAGCTCTTCTATCTGGCTCCAGTTACGGAACATGTAGTCGACATAGGCATGTGATAACACTTCATTACAAGGTCCGCCATAGGTCATTTTAGTTTCCAGTCCAAGCTCATCGTCCCAAACACTCCACCATCTGCGGGGACAGCGATAGGAGGGACAGTGAATTAATTTGAGAGAGATGGTGGAACGTTTGTAGGCCTTGTACTTCTTCATCAGCTCCTGCAGGTCCCTCTGGTAGAAGAGCACCACGCTGCTGACAGATGCCACACGAACCTGAAGGTCGGTTTCACAGCTCCGACCATTCGCTGCCGTCTTCAGCCGGGCTGCGTGAATGAGCATCTGCACGTGGAAGGTGGCGCCGTTGGTCCATTGCTTCATGGAGCGGGAGCTCATTTGGTTATCGTGGAGCATTGAGTTCCTCAGACGGGTCAGCTGCTCACTCAGCTGTTTCTCCAGACGTTCCGTCTCCTCCAGCACCTTCAGCGGCTCCTTCATATGCATGCTGAGGCGCTTCATGTACTCGTCCATGGAGTCTCGGACACCCGAAGCCTTTTCCTCTCCGAACACGCGACGCATCATGTTCAGCATGGCATCGTTATTGTTTGTGGTCGAAGAACTGACTGTGATCATGAGGTCCAGCATGAAGGAAACAACCAGTGCTCCCAATCCTACTGCATTCGGGATGTGTTTGAACGCCGCTAAGGCCGAGCCCAGGTTTGTCGAGTAGCCTGGAGCTTTGCTGCCCAGGTCACTTAGCAGCTCAGAGGAGTAGTCCTCTAGTGCAGTCGCTGAATTCAGTCCTGAGTACTTCATCAAGGAACTGTCTATGCCTATATCCGGCATTAGGCGAGACTTAGCCAAGTTGAACATCATGGAGACAATCCTCTCCTCTTCTTCTTTAGAACAGCTGTTACCCATTAGAAGTTCAACAAAGACTGCTGTAGTGTAAAAACACACAGTATGCTGTAAATCAATATCAAGAGCTGTGCAGTGCTGGCGTGTTCCTCAGTGTCGGTCAAGAGATGAGTTACTCCAGCCTGCATCCGCTCTCACTGCTCTTACTGGCTGAAAGCATCATTATCATTGGTTTATGGCTGCACATTCAGAATAGTTTCAAAATAAAAGTACTGTTCCCAGTAATTACAGTTATTACCGATACATTATAATGAAAAACATTGAATGCAATAAAGAGATACGGTTCTGCCATGTTCTGGGACCGTTATGCCATGATTTAGGTAGTTTTCTGGACTGTCATCTTGTCATCTTTCTTGTGATTTCAAGAAAACTACTATAGTTATTTTGAGGTTACAAGAAAAATAGTAATTCTACTCTAATTCTATAGTCTATATTTAGTAGTATATTTCTACATTACTATTTTACGTGATCTCAAGAAATATTTTAGTAATCTCAAATCAATCTTAAGAAAACAACTCTTGTTGTTTTGGGATCATGAGTAAACTAGTAGTAAATTGTATGTAATATTATAATACTGTGTTATAGTACAGTAATATAGTTGGTAGTAATAGATTTTACATATAATTTGTTACATTCCAAATTGTCCAGACGTTCCAAATTGTCCAGACATTAACTTCAATTAATATAAGATAAATAGGATTCACTCATGTAAAAAGGTAATAACTGGTTGTGTTCCACCCTCAGCAGTAACAACTGCAATCAAATCAAAAATAGCTTTAAATAATCTGACCACACTGGAGAGTTCATGAGCATGAACTGCCCATGCAATATCTTGGCATAGCATCTCAATTGGTTTCAGATCAGGACCTTAACTCAGACACACCAAAACCTTAATTTAGTTTCTTTTGAGCCGTTCAGAGGTGGTCTTTGAGTCAGGAAGTCTTTGTCTCAGAACTAGTGTGTCAGTGATTATGACCAATCACTGTCAGGATTAAGTCTCAGAAGTATCCAAACAGTGAGTCAATCACAGTTTTGGGCAGACACTGGACAGAAGCTGGATAGTTCTCTTCAGCAGGCAGCACTCTGTACAAACCTAGACCACCATGTCAGTTTGGGCCAACAACTGTATGATTTTCGTGTAGCCCAACATTTTCACTTAAAGTACACTGACGGCTTTGGTCATTTAAAATACAGTAGGTGTTTCTGATAAAATGGCCAGTAAGTGTTGGTGTAAACTGGCTATTTGGTCTACAACATGGTACATATCGTCGCTGTCTAAAGAAAAAGGTGTATCTCTATCATGCCATGATGAATAGACCAATAGGAATGCTCCAAAATAGCTTGGAGGAAATTCTGGTTCCATTGACTCACATTGAAAGTTAAGACTTTACAGGAAAGTTGTCATTTTGGAAATGCTTGTTTTTCACCTTCGTCTAGCTGAGCTCAGTTTGTTATACTGGGCTGCACTAATCAGGCAAATTAGGAAAGTTTTGGCAGTAATCATGCGGTTGAGGTATAAAGGGCTACGACGTTTATAATCAGGTCCATATTTAAAGTTCTTGAACTAAACTGCCATTGGCTAATTTCCTTTTAGCTTTTATTTAAGAGTTTGTAATGTACTGTTAAGAAGGATTGTGTGTCTCTATAGCAAGGTGCTGTTGTGTATGTGTTTGTGGGAGGGTGTTGTTAAATAGTAGTTTAGTTATAAAGCAGGGGCTGCGTTCATGAAAGTGTCTTAAAGGGCCCATATCCTACATTCTTGACTTATCTTAATGACTTATCAATAGAAATCCCAAGAAAATAACTTTAGTAATAGTAATATAGTTCTATCTTTATTTAATCGTATATTACTATACAGTGCCTATAGAAAATCTGAATATTCATTTAAAATAATCACTTTTTTTATCTTAGTCTGAAATCAAAACCCACAAAAACAAAATCTTTTTCCAGGTTTATTTACACATTTTGCTCTACAACATTTAAATAATGAGAAAATGGGAAACTTAATGACAACTGGGGAATATTTGCCCATTCTTCCTTGTAGGATTATTCAAGTTCAGTGCGATTTTGTGGTGACCGGCGATGCACTGCTCTCATCTATAGATCAGATTTAGGTCAGGACTTGGTCGCTGAAGTACATTCACCTACCTATTTTTAAGCCACTGCTTTGTTTTTTTGGAAGTGTGTTTAGGGTCATTGTCGTGCTGGAAGGTGAAGCTGTGTGGTAGAGGGGTGCATGTGTTCCTCAAGAATTTGGATGTACTTGGTAGCGTCCATTTTTCCTTCAATCCTAAACAAATGCCCAATTCCTGCTGAGTAGAAACACCCCCATAACATGATGTTACCACCATCGCGCTTCACAGTAGGCATGGCGTATTTTTGGTGGTGTGCTGTGTTTGGTTTTTGCCAAACATACTGTTTAGAGTTCAATTCAAAAGTCCAATCTTGGTCTCATCTGACCATAAAACTTTTGAGCTTCTTTCTTGCGACCAAGTTTGCAAGATTGTTGTCACATGCACAGAATGAGCAATCTCAGCCATACAGACGTGTAAGTCCAACTTTGTCAGAGGCCTCTTGGTAGCTTCCCTGATCAGCATGCTCTTAGCTCGGTCATCCAGTTTGGAAGGACTGCCTGATCTTGGCAGAGTGTTGGTGGTACCGTACACTTTCCACTTCTTGATAATGCTCTGATTGGGACTCACAGGGATAGTTAAAGCCACTGAAATCTTCTTGTATCCGTCTCCTCAACTTTATCACCCTTTTGAAAGCACCTTCCCAATCATGGTGAGTTTTTAGGTTACCATACACTAGTGGTAGTGGAATGCAGCTGGTTTTATTCAGAAGTAATTAAAACCACTACAGCTGATGTCAGGTGTGGGCCCATTGACCTAGTGTGTGTAATCTGGAATGTGATTGGTTTACCTGAGCAAGGTTATAATGGTTACTCTAGAGGGCTGAGTACTTCTCCAAACTAGGTATTCTACTAACTAAATTATAATAATATATCTGATTTGTTAAAGGTGTTAGTTTTTTTTTTATTATGGGGATTATAATGTTTCAGAACAGTTGGAAAAAGTTAGACTTAATTTCTGTATAATGTCACAAAAGGAAGTATTTTGATAGGGTATTATTACTTTCTATAGGCACTGTATTACTTGTGATCTCAAGATAAAATAGTAATGTAGATCTATAGTGTATATATACAGTAGTATATTACTTTATTACTATTTTACTTGTGATCTCAAGATAAAATAGTAATGTAGTTCTATAGTGTGTATATATATATATAGTATATTACTTTATGACTATTTTACTTGTGATCTCAAGATAAAATAGTAATGTAGATCTATAGTGTATATGTAGTAGTATATTACTATATTACTGTATTACTTGTGATCTCAAGATAAAATAGTAATGTAGTTCTATAGTGTATATATACAGTAGTATATTACTTTATTACTATTTTACTTGTGATCTCAAGATAAAATAGTAATGTAGTTCTATAGTGTGTATATATATATATAGTATATTACTTTATGACTATTTTACTTGTGATCCCAAGATAAAATAATAATATAGTTCTATAGTGTATATATATAGTAGTAAATTACTTTATTACTATTTTACTTGTGATCTCAAGATAAAATAATAATGTAGTTCTATAGTGTGTATATAGTAGTATATTACTTTATTACTATTTTACTTGTGATCTCAAGATAAAATAGTAATGTAGTTCTATAGTGTATATATAGTAGTATATTACTATATTAATATATTACTTGTGATCTCAAGAAAAAATAGTAATGTAGATCTATAGTGTATATATAGTAGTATATTACTATATTAATATATTACTTGTGATCTCATGAAAAAATAGTAATGTAGATCTATAGTGTATATATAGTAGTATATTACTATATTAATATATTACTTGTGATCTCATGAAAAAATAGTAATGTAGATCTATAGTGTATATATAGTAGTATATTACTATATTAATATATTACTAGTGATCTCAAGATAAAATAGTAATGCAGTTCTATATTATGTGTGTATATATATAGTAGTATATTACTTTATTATTATATTACTTGTGATCTCAAGATAAATTAGTAATGTAGTTCTATAGTGTGTATATGTATATAGTAGTATATTACTTTATTACTATTTTACTTGTAATCTCAAGATAAAATAATAATATAGTTCTATAGTGTATATATATATAGTATATTACTTTATTACTATTTTACTTGTGATCTCAAGATAAAATAGTAACGTAGATCTATAGTGTATATATAGTAGTATATTACTTTATTACTATTTTACTTGTGATCTCAAGATAAAATAATAATATAGTTCTATAGTGTATAAATATAGTGTATTACTTTATTACTATTTTACTTGTGATCTCAAGATAAAATAGTAACGTAGATCTATAGTGTATATGTAGTAGTATATTACTATATTACTGTATTACTTGTGATCTCAAGATAAAATAGTAACGTAGATCTATAGTGTATATGTAGTAGTATATTACTATATTACTGTATTACTTGTGATCTCAAGATAAAATAGTAATGTAGTTCTATAGTGTATATATATATAGAGTATATTACTTTATTACTATTTTACTTGTAATCTCAAGATAAAATAATAATATAGTTCTATAGTGTATATATATATAGTATATTACTTTATTACTATTTTACTTGTGATCTCAAGATAAAATAGTAACGTAGATCTATAGTGTATATATAGTAGTATATTACTTTATTACTATTTTACTTGTGATCTCAAGATAAAATAATAATATAGTTCTATAGTGTATAAATATAGTGTATTACTTTATTACTATTTTACTTGTGATCTCAAGATAAAATAGTAACGTAGATCTATAGTGTATATGTAGTAGTATATTACTATATTACTGTATTACTTGTGATCTCAAGATAAAATAGTAACGTAGATCTATAGTGTATATGTAGTAGTATATTACTATATTACTGTATTACTTGTGATCTCAAGATAAAATAGTAATGTAGTTCTATAGTGTATATATATATAGAGTATATTACTTTATTACTATTTTACTTGTGATCTCAAGATAAAATAGTAATGTAGTTCTATAGTGTATATATACAGTAGTATATTACTTTATTACTATTTTACTTGTGATCTCAAGATAAAATAGTAATGTAGTTCTATAGTGTGTATATATATATATAGTATATTACTTTATTACTATTTTACTTGTGATCTTAAGATAAAATAATAATATAGTTCTATAGTGTATATATATAGTAGTATATTACTTTATTACTATTTTACTTGTGATCTCAAGATAAAATAGTAATGTAGTTCTATAGTGTGTGTATATATATATATATATATATATATATATATATATATATATATATATATATATATATATATATATATATATATATAGTATATTACTTTATTACTATTTTACTTGTGATCTCAAGATAAAATAGTAATGTAGTTCTATTGTGTGTATATATAGTAGTATATTACTTTATTACTATTTTACTTGTGATCTCAAGAAAAAATAGTAATGTAGTTCTATAGTGTATATATAGTAGTATATTACTATGTTACTTTTGATCTCAAGATAAACAGTGTTTTCTTGAGATCACAAGTAAAATAATTATACAGAGTATGTAGTAGTTTAATACTGTAAGCAAACTAAGCTGTATAAGACCGGACAGTGTGCATAGGCTAGTAAGTTTGAAGAAGGTCAGGCAGATAGAAAGGAGAGCTTTTTAAACTGAGTGTGGTATTTAATAGCAATACAATGGAGATCAGGTGTAATGTGATTCTGAATACTGCTAATCTGCTGTAGCTTGCATGCAGACAGTGTCTACCAGGTCATTTGCCAGTATGTTAGTATACAATTACAATTACTGGCAAACAGATTCCCGTCTTTCCAAATAACTGGAGCTACATGTTCCACTCTTTCTGAACTGTAACGTATTATTTTGGATCATTTTAATAAAACACACCTCTCTTCACTTCAGGGATCCTGATCTGCTCCTTCTGGTAACAAGGCTAATCTGATGCTGTTGTATTGAAGGTATCGTGCTGTAGGATCAGCTCCCTAATGTTCCTGTTAACATCAGTGAAATACTCCTTCAGCTCTTCTATCTGGCTCCAGTTACAGAACATGTAGTCGACATAGTCCTGTAATAACGTTATGCTACAATATGGATCATAGATCAGTTCAGTTTCCAGTCCAAGCTCGTCGTCCCGAACGCTCCTGAATATGCAGTGCGACTCAGGATATTGAGTTCCTCTGAACGAGATGGTGGAACGTTTGTAGGCCTTGTACTTCTTCATCAGCTCCTGCAGGTCCCTCTGGTAGAGGAGCACCACGCTGCTGACAGATGCCACGTGGACCTGAAGGTCGGTCTCACAGCTCCGGCCGTTCGCTGCCGTCTTCAGCCGGGCTGCGTGAATCAGCATCTGCACGTGGAAGGCGGCGCCGTTGGTCCATTGCTTCATGGAGCGGGAGCTCATTTGGTTATCGTGGAGCATTGAGTTCCTCAGACGGGTCAGCTGCTCACTCAGCTGTTTCTCCAGACGTTCCGTCTCCTCCAGCACCTTCAGTGGCTCCTTCATATGCATGCTGAGGCGCTTCATGTACTCGTCCATGGAGTCTCGGACACCCGAAGCCTTTTCCTCTCCGAACACGCGACGCATCATGTTCAGCGCGGCGTCGTTATCGTCTGTGGTCAGAGAACTGATCATGAGATCCAGCATGAAGGAAACAACCAGTGCTCCCAATCCTACTGCATTCGGGATGCTGTCGAACGCCGCTAAGGCCGCGCCCAGGTTTAACAAGTAGTCTGGAGCTTTGCTTAGCAGCTCAGACGAGTAGTCCTCTAGTGCAGTCGCTGAATTCAGTCCTGAGTACTTCCTCAAGGAGCTGTCGATGCCTATATCCGGCATCAGGCCAGACTGCTTAGCCAAGTTGAACATCTTGGAGACAAACCTCTCCTCTCCTTCTTTAGAATCACTGTTACCCATTAGAAGTTAAGAAAAGACTGCTGTAGTTTAAACAGTCAGGATAGTTTCAACTATCAGGAGCTGCGCAGTGCTGGCGTGTTCTTCACAATCAGTCAAGACTTGTGTCCCTCCAGCCCGTCTCCCACTCTCACTGCTCTTCCTGGCTAAAAGCGTCAAGGTCATGGTCACATGGCTGCACATTCAGAATGATCTTGTTTCCATTTGGCTCTAGGGTTTATGAACGTTTCAGACATGAGCTCTTTTAAGTATTTTAAGACGGACACCAACTGCATCAAATTACGCAATGAAGCAATAAATTCAGTTTTGCTTATATATTGTCGCTGTCCAAAGAAAAATCATGCCGTGATGAATGGACCAATATGAATGCTCCAAAATAGCTGGGAGGAAATTCTGGTTCCATTGACTCACAATGAAAGTAAAGACTTCTCAAGAAAACACCTTTTATCTTGAGATCACAAGTAAAATAGAAATACAGTGATACAGTGTATATATAGCAGTATATAACTATATTACTATTTTACTTGTGATCTCAAGAAAATAACTTTAGTTATCTTGTTATCTATAGAAATCTCAAGAAAATAATTTTAGTTGTTTTATCAATAGAAATCTCAAGAAAATAATTTTAGTTGTTTTATCAATAGAAATCTCAAGAAAATAATTTTAGTTGTTTTATCAATAGAAATCTCAAGAAAATGACTTTAGTTATCTTGTAATTAATAGAAATCTGAAGAAAATAACTTTAGTTGTCTTGTAATGAATAGAAATCTCAAGAAAATAACTTCAGTTATAGTAATAAAGTTATATAGTGTATATTATTATATCACTTATCTCAATAAAACACAATTTTTATCTTGAGATTACAAGTAATATAGTTATATAGTGTAAATAGTAGTATATTACTATATTACTATTTTACTTGTAATCTCAAGAAAATACCTTTAGTTATCTTGTTATCAATAGAAATGTCAACAATATACTTATCAATAGAAATTTTAAAAAAATAACCTTGGTTTTTCTTGTAATCAATAGAAATATCAAGAAAATAACTTTAGTATTAGCAATGCAGTTATATAGTGTATATTTAGTTGTATATTACTATACAACTAAAGAAAATAACTATTTATCTTGTTATGAATAGAAATCTCAAGACAATGACTTCAGTTATGTTCTTATCAATGGAAATCTCAAGAAAATAACTTTAGTTATAGTAATATAGTTATATAGTGTATATTATTATATTACTTGTAATCTCAATAAAACACCTTTTATCTTGAGATCACAAGTAGTAATATAGTTATATAGTGTAAATAGTAGTATATTACTATATTACTATTTTACTTGTAATCTCAAGAAAATACCTTTAGTTATCTTGTTATCAATAGAAATGTCAAGAATATACTTATCAATAGAAATTTCAAAAAAATAACCTTGGTTTTCTTGTAATCAATAGAAATCTCAAGAAAATAACTTATAGTATATTGTATAAATAGTATATTACTATATTACTATTTTACTTGTAATCTTAAGAAAATAACTTTAGTTATCTTTTTATCAATAGAAATGTCAAGAAAATATCTTGTCTCATCAGTAGAAATGTCAAGAAAATAACTTTAGTTATCTTATCAATAAAAATCTCAAGAAAATAACTTTAGTATTAGCAATACAGTTATATAGTTTATATTTAGTTGTATATTACTATATCATTTGTGATCTCAAGAAAACACCTTTTATCCATAACACCTGTTATGTATAAAATATCTTATCAATAGAAATCTCAAGGAAATAAAAGTTTTCTTGTAATCGATAGAAATCTGAATAAAATGACTTTAGTTATCTTGCTATCAATAGAAATCTCAAGACAATAACTTCAGTTAGCTTGTTATCCATGGAAATAGTGTATATTGCTATATTACTTGTGAACTCAATAAAACGTCTTGAGATCACAAGTAGTAATACAGTTATATAGTGTAAATAATAGTATATTGCTATATTACTATTTAACTTGTGATCTCAAGAAAATACATTTAGTTGTCTTATCAATAGAAATGTCAAGAAAATAACTTGAATGACAATATATATATATAACTATAACTAATATAATTTATATATATATATATATATATATATATATATATATATATATATATATATATATATATATATATATATATGTGTGTGTGTTTGTGTGTGTGTGTGTGTGTGTGTGTATATATATATAAATATATATATATATATTAGTTAGTTAGTTATATGGTGTATATTTAGAAGTATATTACTATATTACTAATAATTATTTATCATAAGTAAAATAGTAATACAGAGTATGTAGTAGTATAATAAAAGCAAACTAAGCTGTGGAAGACTGGACAGTGTGCATAGGTTGGTAAGGTTGAAGAAGGTCAGGCAGATAGAAAGGAGCAACACTGCTAAGAGCTTTTTAAACTGAGTTCGGTGTTTAATGGGAAGTCAGTGGAGATCATTTACCAGTATGTTAGTATACAATTACAATTATTGGCAAAAAGATTTATGCCTTCCAAATAACTGGAGCTACATATTCCACTCTTTCTGAACTGTAACGTATTATTTTGGATCATTTTAATAAAACAAACCTCTCTTCACTTCAGGGATCCTGATCTGCTCCTTCTGGTAACAAGGCTAATCTGATGTTGTTGGTGTTGAAGGTATCGTGCTGTAGGATCAGCTCCTTTATGTTCCTGTTAAGATCAGCGAAATACTCCTTCAGCTCTTCTATCTGGCTCCAGTTACATCAAGGAGCTGTACTTCATCAAGGAGCTGTCGATGCCCAAGTTGAACATCTTGGAGACAGTCCTCTCCTCTCCTCTCTTAGAATCACTGATACCCATTAGAAGGACAGTAAAGGCTGCTGTAGTTTAAAAACACACAGTATGCTGTAGATCACTATCAGGAGCTGTGCAGTGCTGGCGTGTTTCTCACTATCCGTTAACAGATGCCTTCCTCCGGCCCACTTTCGCTCTGACTGCTCTTGCTGGCTGAAAGCGTTAAGGTCATTGGTTCAAGGCTGCACATTCAGAGTTTCAAAATAAAAGTCTTGGGGAAAAATAAAAGATACTTTTCCCAGTAATTACATTTATTACTGATACACTTCTTTGTTTGATCTTGTTTCCATTTGGCTGTAGGACTTATTAGCGTTTCACACATGAGCTGAGAACCTCTTAACATTCCAGCCTTTTTTTCAATTTCCCCCTGAATCTTGAAGCTTTTTCTAAAACAGTCCATTAACTAGTGGATTGTTCATGACGTAATGTTACTGAAAAGCAGAATTTGCTGAAAACAACAACAGAAAACAAACAGGTGTTTTTCTAAACTTCATTTTATAATTTAAATTTTCGTGCCTACCAAAAATAGAGTTTATGTGCTCCAAGACTTTCAGCTTCAGAAACATGTGTCTGTTGATTTCTTTCACTGATTTGAAGATATTTAAGCTGGAGTAGAGAGTAAACAGGTGGTCTCTCCAAGTGGCCTTTTAGAGTCACCAAAGTCCCCCAACTTCTCCAAAATGAAAATAACAAACTTTACTGCAAAAAAGACAGACTTCCCCCTTAAACACCCGTCTTCCTGGTTACGAGTGAGGATAACTTTGCACCTGATTGGTCCACAGACTTGATTGACATGTCGTTTTAAAGCTTGGACCCTGGGCTTTCGGAGGTTATGCAGCGTAATGTTTTTGTGGTGGCGCGTCTCGGTGAAGGCTGGTAGCCAGTGCTTAATTTGTAAAACATCAGGTAATGGAACACTAAAGGTGAGGTGATCCAGCAAGTGGCAGTAATGGAAAAGGTTCTGTAACGCATAGACACAACAGTGCTTCAAGTGTCCATCTAACATAGTAGCAATCTATACGATACAATAATCTTAGCTTTAATTAATGCAATAAGGAGCTGCAACCATAAAATCTGAGATATGCCACTGGACAAATAGCTTTTGGTGTCCTACAAAAAAAAGACATCAAAGAGGTGGTGGATCCACATAAATAAGTTCTGGAACACAGGTGCCTGAAATATGAGAGGTGCCGGATCTTGTTCCTGCAAGATCCAGCACAAATTAAGCACTGCTGGTAGCCATTACGCTTTGCTACAACGCGTACGTTGTGGCGACGCTAGGGGCTTTACTACTTTTCGGAATAACTTTATTTTCTATTTAAAAACTCATTTCAGTGTATAAAAGCTTACATCATCATGATCCTGAGGGTCTCCCTGTTCATTTAATATATAATATGTCCACATTGGCTAAAACATGGCTTTATGAAAAATAAAAATGTTTGTATTGTACCTAATATTTTGTCATAACAACATTTTATTTTCTGAATGAAATTAAAGAACAAATGTCAAAACCACTGAAAAGCTTTAAGAAGCTTTAAGATGGTACCTTGGTTGTCTTTGTTGGAACTGTAGATCTTCAGATATACTCTTGAATATATTTATTATTAATAGTGGGTGGGCCCAGGCATGTTTTTGCGAGTTTTGCTTATATATTGTCGCTGTCCCAAGAATATATATCTCCATCATGCTGTGATGAATGGACCAATAGGAATGCTCCAGAATAGCTTGGAGGAATTTCTGGTTCCATTGACTTACATTGAAAGTCGTTTTGGAGATGCTTGTTTATCTTTGAACAGCGACAGTATGTAGGTTAGAACCTTGTTTTCTGGATGTAACCAGGTCACTAGATGATCCGGAGCAGGCCTCCGGCGTCGTTTCCTTCCTCCACATTTATCCTCGTTTAATTCTGTGCATTTCTAAATGTTAGGCTACTCGTGATCCACGCTCCGCCCACAGGTGTGTCCCTGCTCGGCTCATGTAGCTACGTAGAACAGGCCTTACAGAACCTGATGTGAGTCTAAGCTGTAGTGCAGTTTAAAGGTTCTTAGTTTTAAAAGGGATGGATATGTTGGTCCTGATATGCTGAAGTCTCAGAGGAGATGATAGAGATGTCCGGGAGCTCTCCACTGTGAAGTCTCTTATCACTAATCAAGGAAATTCCAGAGAATTAGCATTGGCAAGAAGTCGCTAAACTTGTGCATACAATTGTATAACAGTTGCAGTGGTAGAACGGCCAAATATGAAACAATATTTTATAAAGATAAAAATAAAAAAACATTCAATACTATATAGTTCTGCTCCCGGAAGTATAGCAGTCCAGAGGCGCCATGAGGTAGCTGTAATTTTCTGGACTGTCATCTTGTCGTCTTTATTGTGATCTCAAGAAAACAACTTTAGTTATCTTGATCAATAGAGAAATAGTAATATAGTTTTATAGTGTATATTGAGAAGTATTACTATTTTACTTGTGATCTCAAGGAAATAACTAGCTATCTTGATCACAAGTAAAATAGTAATACAGAGTAAGTAGTAGTATAACACTGTACGGAACCTAAGCTGTGGAAGACCGGTTAACGTGCATAGGTTTAATGGGAAGTCAGTGGAGATCTTGGAGATCAGTTGTAATGTGATTCTGAATACTGCTAATCTGCTGTAGCTTGCATGCAGACAGTGTCTACCAGGTCATTTACCAGTATGTTAGTATACAATCACAATTACTGGCAAACGGATTCCAAATAACTGGAGCTACATATTCCACTCTTTCTGAACTGTAACATATTATTTTGGATCATTTTAATAAAACAAACCTCTCTTCACTTCAGGATCCTGAACTGCTCCTTCTGGTAACAAGGCTAATCTGATGTTGGTGTTGAAGGTATGGTGCTGTAGGATCAGCTCCCTTATGTTCCTGTTAAGATCAGTGAAATACCTCTTCAGCTCTTCTATCTGGCTCCAGTTACAGAACATGTAGTCAACATAGGCATCTAATAACTTTTCATCACATTGTATGTCACAGATCAGTTTAGTTTCCAGTCCAAGCTCGTCGTCCCGAACGCTCCATTTTACTGCGGCATATTGATAACCAGTATGTACAGTGCGTTTCAACGAGATGGTGGAAAGTTTGTAGGCCTTGTACTTCTTCATCAGCTCCTGCAGGTCCCTCTGGTAGAGGAGCACCACGCTGCTGACAGATGCCACATGGACCTGAAGGTCGGTCTCACAGCTCGGGCCGTTCGCTGCCGTCTTCAGCCGGGCTGCGTGAATCAGCATCTGCACGTGGAAGGCGGCGCCGTTGGTCCATTGCTTCATGGAGCGGGAGCTCATTTGGTTATCGTGGAGCATTGAGTTCCTCAGACGAGTCAGCTGCTCACTCAGCTGTTTCTCCAGACGTTCTGTCTCCTCCAGCACCTTCAGCGGCTCCTTCATATGCATGCTGAGGCGCTTCATGTACTCGTCCATGGAGTCTCGGACACCCGAAGCCTTTTCCTCTCCGAACACGCGGCGCATCATGTTCAGCATGGCATCGTTATCGTCTGTGGTTGAAGAACTGATCATGAGGTCCAGCATGAAGGAAACAACCAGTGCTCCCAATCCTACTGCATTCGGGATGTGTTTGAACGCCGCTAAGGCCGAGCCCAGGTTTGTCAAGTAGCCTGGAGCTTTGCTTAGCAGCTCAGAGGAGTAGTCCTCTAGTGCAGTCGCTGAATTCAGTCCTGAGTACTTCATCAAGGAGCTGTCTATGCTTATATCCGGCATCAGGCCAGACTGCTTAGCAAAGTTGAACATCCTGGAGACAGTTCTCTCCTCTACTCCCTTAGAATCACCGATACCCATTAGAAGGACGGTAAAAGCTGCTGTAGTTTAAAAACACACAGTATGCTGTAGATCACTATCAGGAGCTGTGCAGTGCTGGCGTGTTCTTCACAATCAGTCAAGACTTGCGCCCCTCCAGCCGCTCCCACTCTCACTGTTGTCCCTGGCTAAAAGCATCAAGGTCATGATCACATGGCTGCACATTCAGAATAGTTTCAAAATAAAAGTCTTGGGGAAAAATTAAAGATGCTTTTCCCAAGTTTTACATTTATTACTGATACATTTATATGTTTGATCTTGTTTCCATTTGGCTTTAGGGCTCATGAGAGTTTCTTATAACTATAACTATTATAACTATTTTAAGACGGAGACCAACTGCATCAAATTACACAATAAAGCCATCAATTTAGTTTTGCTTATATATTGTTGCTGTCCAAAGAAAAATCATGATGTGATGAACGGACCAATAGGAATGCTTCAGAATAGCTTGGAGGAAATTCTGGTTCCATTGACTTACATTGAGTGTCATTTTGGAGATGCTTGTTTATCTTTGGACAGCGACAGTATGTAGGTTAGAACCTTGTTTTCTGGATGTAACCAGGTCTCTAGATGATCCGGAGCAGGCCTCCGGCGTCGTTTCCTTCCTCCACATTTATCCTCGTTTAATTCTGTGCATTTCTAAATGTTAGGCTACTCGTGATCCACGCTCCGCCCACAGGTGTGTCCCTCCTCGGCTCATGTAGCTACGTAGAGCAGGCCTTACAGAACCTGATGTGAGTCTAAGCTGTAGTGCAGTTTAAAGTTCTCAGTTTTAAAAGGGATGGATATGTTGGTCCTGTAACTGAGCTGATGATGGCACGGGGGCTTGTTTGTGGAACTCGTTGGTGGGCGGAGCCTGCATAGAGCAGCTGATATGAAACTGAGCTGATGAGGAAGGCAGCGTTTGGACGCGCGAGGCCGAAAGCTTTTGTTTACAGTTGGGTTGTATTACATCACTGGCTGAAGTCTCAGAGGAGATGACCATCGTGGAAGCTCTCCACTGTGAAGTCTCTCATCACTAATCAGGGAAATTGCAGAGAATGAACTAAATGTGTCTTCTGGAAAGAAGTCCCCATACAGTTAAACAGAAAAAAACATTGAATGCAATAAAGAAATACAGTATAGTGCTGCTCCCCAAAGTATAGAAGTCCAGAGAACGCCAGGGGGTAGCTGTAATTTTCTGGACTGTCATCTTTCTTGTGATCTCAAGAAAACAACTTCACTTATCTTGAGACTACAAGAAAAAAGTTATATGCACAGTGGCAAGAAGAAGTATGTGAACCCTTTGAAATTACCTGTTTTTTTGCAGTAGTTGGTCATAAAACTTGATCTGATCAAGTATTACACAAATATTACAAACTATTACAATATTTAATTTCTTACTGGACACATCTATTAAACATTAACAGTGCTGGTTGAAAAAGTAAGTGAACCCTTATGCTGATGACTTCAACAAAAGCTAATTAGAGTCAGGAGTTAGCAAACCTGGAGTCCAATCAATGAAACCAGATTGGAGCGAGGTGTAGAGCTACTTTGACTTATAAACACACTCAAACTTTTTGAGTTTGTTATTCACAAGAAGCATCTGCTGATGTGAACCATGCCTCACAAAAACAAGATCTCTGAAGACCTACGATCAAGAATTGTTGATCTACATAAAACTGGAAAGGGTTACAAAGTAATCTCCAAGACTTTAGTATAAACCAGTCCACAGTTAGACACACTGTCTACAAATGGAGATGATTTAGTACTCTGGCTACTCTCCTTAGAGGTGGGCGCCCCGTTAAATTGACTCCAAAGGCACAAGGCAGAATACTCAGAGAGATAAAAAAGAACCCTAGAGTAACAGCTATCGGCTTGAGGAAATCATTAGAACGGGTTAACATCTCTGTTCATGAGTCTATCAAACGCAAATCATTGAACAGTCATGGCAGGATACCACGGAGGAAGCCACTGCTTTCCAAAAACCATCACTTCACGCCTGAAGTTTGCCACAGAGTACCTCATCACTCCACATCGCTACTGAGAAGATGTTTTTGTGGACTGATGAAACCAAGGTTGAGTTGTTCAAGAAGAACATGCAGCACTATGTATGGCGTAAAAAGGCCACTGCATACCAACATGAAAACATCATCCCAACAGTGAAGTACGGTGGTGGGAGCATCATGATTTGGGGCTTGGACTGCTTTATATTATCGAAGGGAAAAAGGAATTCTGAAGTTTACCAAGGTATCCTACAGAATAATGTCAGGGTGGCTGTCTGCCAGCTGAAGCTCAGTAGAAGTTGGGTGATGCAGCAGGACAATGACCCTAAACACTGAAATAAATCTACTACAGAATTTGTAGTGGCCCAGTCAGAGTCCAGACCTGAATTCAATAGAGATGTTGTGGAATGACCTTGAGAGAGCTGTTCACACCAGACATCCTAAGAATATGGCTGCGCTGAAGCAGTTCTGTAAAGAAGAATGGTCTTAAATTCCTCCTGAACGTTGTGCAGGTCTGATCAGCAGCTACCGGGAACGCTTGTTGGAGGTTCGCTTTCTTTTTCCACCAGCACTGTGAATGTTTAATGGCTGTGTCCAATAAATACATGAAGTATTGTAATTGTTTGTGTGGTACTAATGTGTTAAGCACATTGTGTTTGTCTATAATTGGGACTTGGATGTAGATCAGATCATGTTTTATGACCAATTAATGCAGAAAACCAGGTCATTTCAAAGGTTCACATACTTTTTCTTGCCACTGTATTTAGAAGTATATTAATGGGTTACTACATCATTTGTGATCTCAAGAAAATAACTTTAGTTATCTTGAGATCAATAGAGAAATCATAATATAGTTATATAGTGTATATTTAATAGTATATTACTATTTTACTTTTTATCCTTAAAAAATAAGTTCAATAATACTGGTAGTATATTTAGTAGTATACTGATATATATCTTGCGATCTGAAGAAAATAACTTTAGTTGTCTTGAGATCAATAGAGAAATAGTATTCCTCAGTGTCGGTCAAGAGATGAGTTACTCCAGCCTGCATCCGCTCTCACTGCTCTTACTGGCTGAAATCACATTATCATTGGTTCAATGCTGCACATTCAGAATAGTTTCAAAATAAAAGTCTGGGGAAAATAGAAACTACTTTTCCCAGTAATTAAATTTATTACTGATACATTATAATGAAAAACATTGAATGCAATAAAGAGATACAGTTCTGCCATGTTCTGGGACAGTTATGCCATGAAGTTGGTAATTGTCATCTTGTCATCTTTCTTGTGATTCCAAGAAAACAACTTTAGTTATGTTGAGATCGTAAGAAAAATAATAATTCTATTCTTGTTCTATAGTCTATATTTAGTAGTATATGATTATTTTACTTGTGATCTCAAGAAAATAACTTTAGTTCTCTTGAATCAAGATGTATGAATAGAGTATGTACTTGTAATGATTCACAGGACTCAAAGGTAAGATCCATACAGGGGCAGGAAACCAGAGGGGCCTGGGGAGATACCTAGGTGGGCAGGCTGAGTAGAGTAGAAGACGAGCATAGATGGCTGCATTACCCGAGCTCAGGCTGGAGATTCCAGCCATTGGTTCCCTGTAAGAACAATGGTTAGAGCAGGGCCCCACAGAGGAGTAGGGTTCCAGGAGATAACTTCCTGTAAGAGCAGTGGTTAGAGCAGCTCCCTATGTAGAAAAAGGTTCCTATAGTTCCTACAGCAGTGGTTAGAGCAGCTCCCACTGTAGAGCTAAATTCCAGGAGATAACTTCCTGTAAGAGCAGTGGTTAGAGCAGCTCCCACTGTAGAGCAAGGTTCTTATAGTTCCTACAGCAGTGGTTAGAGCAGCTCCCACTGTAGAGCAAGGTTCCAGGAGATAACTTCCTGTAAGAGCAATGAATAGAGCAGAAACCCTGACGAGAGGGCAGAGGCTCATAAAATTTGAAACAGAGAACAGGCCGGGCTCGGCGTGGCCCGACTGGCTGACTCAGCTTAGCGTGGCGTGCCTGGGTATATCTTGATTTGACAGAGAAGACCGATGACTTGACTGGACCTGGCTGGCTGTGCAGCAGGTTTGGCTTGACTTAGCCGGACTTGGCTTGTTGGGCAGAACTTGATTGGACACGGGACGGCTGGACTTGGCTTGGCGTCAGCTCGGTGTAGCCGGGGTTGGCATTAGCCTAGCTTAGCGTGGCTTGGCTTGGCAGAGAAGAACGAGAGGCTTGGTTGAACTAAAAGGGTTACGTTCAATCCCATGCACTGAGGTGTGTATGTGAGGGGACTAAATAATGAGTGCCAGGTGATGGAAATGAAAGGGGCAGCTGCAGTGTGTTCTAGGCTACTAGACCTCAGGGGACAAAGAGCTCTGGTGGTGCTGGGTGGGAGTGCTCACTGTAGTATTATAATACTGGGTTATAACACAGTATTATAGTTGGGAGTGATAGATTTTACACATAACTTGTTACATTTTAAATTGTCCAACTTCTATTAATACAAAATAAAGACATGAGTAATGCAGCGTTTACATGATCATTCCATTTATTGAATAAGTTTTATGTATCACCCATGTGAAAAGGTATTAACTGGTTGTGCATCTGTATTTGAATATCTATCGTGGGCTGCTTTTTGAGAGCTTCTGGCTGTTTCACATTACCAGATAGGTTCCATTTGAGTGATGGGAGCTGGAGCCAATCCCAGCGTCATCGGGCCAAGGCGGGGTACACCATGGACAGTTCATTGCATGGCCAACACTCACTAACGCACTCACACACATGGGCAGTTTAGAGTGACCAATCAACCTATCATGCATGTTGTTGGACTATGGGAGGAAACAGTGACTGGGGATCGAACCCGGATCGTCTTGCTGTGAGGCGACAGTGCTAACAACTACACCACCGTGCCGCCTTATCGCAGCTGAATATATATTTATATAATTATAAAGACATTTTGATCTTAATGTGTTGAAAGACAAGTGTAAATAGTGAACGTGGTGCAGGACAGGCCCTTTCTATCTGAATCCATGTGCAAGTAATTGGGGAAATGAGGTGTGTTCACATATAAGTATATATAAGTAGCATCTATGCCATTGCATGTTAGTCATACGGCACCAAAATAGTTTCAGGCAGAAGTAGATAACAACAGCCAACACTAGAGACGCTAATATGGTAATGGAGTAACTTATGAAGACCCTTAGAAAACATATTCCCAGTCTTACCAATCCTCTGACCATTTGGGTCACTGTTGTGGGGCCCAGTTTAGGCTACATTTGTGGTCCTAGCAGGGTTACTGTTATTTCTGTTTTGGCCCCATTAGTAGTTCACATGGCCAAACACACAGGACCCATATGAGGCCAATGGAAAATAATCTTTGTGGTCCCCAACTGGGCTGCCTAACATTGGACCCAATTGGCTGCCCATCTTTAACCCGTATGTAGGCTGGGTTAGACGAGGACATGGCAATCAACTAAGCTGTGGAAGACCAGACAGTGTGCATAAAAGGTCCGACAGGAAGGAGCAGGACTGCTGAGAGCTTTTAAACTGAGTGTGGTGTTTAATGGGAAGTCAGTGGAGATCTTGGAGAGCAGATGTAATGTGATCCTGAATGCTGCTAATATGTACTGCAATCTACTGTAGCTTGCGTGCAGGCTGTGTCTACCAGGTCATTTGCCAGTATGTTAGCATGCAATCCCAATTATTGGCAAATTCATGCCATGCAAATAACTGTATCTACATATTCCACTCTTTCTGAACTGTAACGTATTATTTTGGATCATTTTAATAAAACAAACCTCTCTTCACTTCAGGGATCCTGATCTGCTCCTTCTGGTAACAAGGCTAATTTGATGTTGTTGGTGTTGAAGGCATCGTGCTGTAGGATCAGCTCCCTTATGTTCCTGTTAAGATCAGCGAAATACCCCTTCAGTTCTTCTATCTGGCTCCAGTTACAGAACATGTACTCGACATAGTCATCTAATAACCTTTGTTTACAATGTTCTTCATAGATCAGTTCAGTTTGCAGTCCAAGCTCATCGTCCCGAACTCTCCACCATGTGTAGGGACAGTAAGGGTCAAGTAATTGAGTTTCTCTGAACGAGATGGTGGAAAGTTTGTAGGCCTTGTACTTCTTCATCAGCTCCTGCAGGTCCCTCTGGTAGAAGAGCACCACGCTGCTGACAGATGCCACAAGGACCTGAAGGTCGGTCTCACAGCTCGGGCCGTTCACTGTCGTCTTCAGCCGGGCTGCGTGAATCAGCATCTGCACGTGGAAGGCGGCGCCGTTGGTCCATTGCTTCATGGAGCGGGAGCTCATTTGGTTATCGTGGAGCATTGAGTTCCTCAGACGGGTCAGCTGCTCACTCAGCTGTTTCTCCAGACGTTCCGTCTCCTCCAGCACCTTCAGCGGCTCCTTCATATGCATGCTGAGGCGCTTCATGTACTCGTCCATGGAGTCTCGGACACCCGAAGCCTTTTCCTCTCCAAACACGCGGCGCATCATGTTCAGCATGGCGTCATTATTGTTTGTGGTCGAAGAACTGACTGTGATCATGAAGTCCAGCATGAAGGAAACAACCAGTGCTCCCAATCCTACTGCATTCGGGATGCGTTTGAACGCCGCTAAGGCCGCGCCCACATTTGTCAAATAGCCTGGAGCTTTGCTGCCCAGGTCAGCTAGCAGTTCAGACGAGTAGTCCTCTAGTGCAGTCGCTGAATTCAGTCCTGAGTACTTCATCAAGGAGCTGTCGATGCCTATATCCGGCATCAGGCCAGAATGATAAGCAAAGTTGAACATCCTGGAGACAATCCTCTCCTCTTCTTCTTTAGAACAATAGATACCCATTAGAAGTTCAACAAAGGCTGCTGTGGTTTAAAAAACATTCAGTATGCTGTAAATCAATATCAGGTGCTGTGCAGTGCTGGCGTGTTCCTCAGTGTCGGTCAATAGATGCGTTCCTCCAGCCTGCATCTGCTCTCACTGCTCTTCCTGGCTAAAAGCATCAAGGTCATGGTTTCATGGTTGCCCATTCATAATAATTTCAAAATAAAAGTCTGAAATAAATAAAAAAATACTGTTCCCAGTAATTACAGTTATTACTGATATATTTATTTGTTTAACCTTTCTTTGATCCTTAAATACAAAACTCACTTTATGTGTTGGCCCTGCTGGTCTGCCGCGTTCTGATGGGTTGTCAGGTTCACCCAATCATCAATAAAACTTAAAAACAAAATAAAAAATACATATATCCTTTCATTATGTACAAATACAAACATTTCATACGCAAATACAAATCATTTTGAGTCATCTGTGCCAAGTTCATGTCAAGTCTCAAATCATGAACACCAAGTCAAAGTCAAGTCGGGTCTTTTACGAATGTTAATCAAGCAAGTCTCAAATCTCTAAAATCGCAACTCAAGTCGAGTCATGTTATGTTGTTATCAATAGAAATCTCAAGACTGTAACTTTAGTTGTCGTAGTAATAGTAATAGTAATATAGTTATATAGTGTATCTTTAGTAGTATATTGCTGTATTGCTTGTGATCTCAAGAAAACATATTTCACCTTGAGGTCACAAGTAGTGATATAGTTACACAGTGTAAATAGTAGCATATTACTAAATTACTGTTATAATATAATATAATATAATATAATATATAATATAATAACTTTAGTTATCCTGTTATCCCCAACTCTGGTAATCAAATATGAGAATATATTCAGTGTGGCCAAAAATGCTGTTTTTTCAAAACATCCATCCATCCATCCATTATCTAAGTAGAGAAGCCCAGACTTCCCTCTCCCCAGCCACCTTCTCTAGCTCCTCTGGGGGATACTGAAGCGTTCCCAGGCCAGCTAAGAGATATAATCCCTCCAGCATGTCCTAGGTCTTCCCTGTGGTCTTCTCCCAGTCTGACATGTCCGGAAAACCTACACAGGGAGGCGTCTAGGAGATGATTAACCAGATGTTTTATTAATAACAGTCGCAGAGAATTAACAAAATGTTTTTTCTGGCAATATGTTAGTTGTGTTTTTATCAATAGAAATCTCAAGAAAATAACTTTAGTTATCTTGTTATCAATATAAATGTCAAGAAAATAACTTTAGTTATCTTGTTATCAATATAAATGTCAAGAAAATAACTTCAGTTATCTTGTAATTAATAGAAATCTCGAGAAAATTAGTTTAGTAATGGTAATATATTTATATAGTGTGTATTTAGTAGTATATTACAGTATTATATGAGATCTCAAGAAAGCACATTTTATCTTGAGGTTACAAGTAGTAAAATAGTTATATAGTGTAAATAGTGGTATATTACTACATAGTAATATACTATATATAATATATAGTAAGATAGTAATATTACTATATTACTATTTTACTTGTGATCTCAAGACAGTAACATTAGTTATCTTGTTATCAATAGAAATCCCAAGATAATAACTTTAGTTATCTTGCTATCAATAGAAATCTAAAGACAATAACTTTAGTTATCTTATTATCAATAGAAATCCCAAGATAATAACTTTAGTTATCATGTTATCAATAGAAATCTCAAATAACTTTAGTATTAGTAATATAGTTATATAGCGTATATATAGTAGTGTATTACTATCTTACTATTTTACTTGTGATTTCAAGAAAATAATTAGTTATGTATGTAGTAGTATAATACTGTAAGCAAACTAAGCTGTGGAAGACCGGACAGTGTGGTGTGATTAGGCTAGTAAGGTTAAAGAAGGTCTGACAGATAGAAAGGAGCAAGACTGCTGAGAGCTTTTTTGCGGTGTTTAATGGGAAGTAAGTGGAGATCTTGGAGATCAGGTGTAATGTGATTCTGAATACTGCTAATCTACTGTAGCTTGCATGCAGACAGTGTCTACCAGGTTATTTACCAGTATGTTAGTATACAATTACAATTACTGGCAAACAGATTCCCGTCTTTCCAAATAACTGGAGCTACATATTCCATTCTTTCTGAAGTGTAACGTATTATTTTGGATCATTTTAATAAAACAAACCTCTCTTCACTTCAGGATCCTGAACTGCTCCTTCTGGTAACAAGGCTAATCTAATGTTGTTGGTTTCTTTCTTTATACACAGTTTACAGTCCAAGCTTGTCATCCTGACCTATTCATATTCCGGAATATAAACCGGCCAGTGGAAAGCCACCACGTGCCATGTTTATGATTGAGATGGTGGAAAGTTTGTATTCAAACTTTCCAAACGCTGAATTCAGTCCTGAGTACTTCATCAAGGAGCTGTCAATGCTTATATCCGGCATCGTGCCTGACTGCTTAGCCAAGTTGAACATCTCGGAGACAATCCTCTCCTCTTCTTCTTTAGAACTACTGTGACCGTGACCGTGAAAAAGCACACAGTATGCTGTAAATCAATATCAGGAGCTGTGCAGTGCTGGCGTGTTCCTCAGTGTCGGCCAAGAGATGAGTTACTCCAGCCTGCAGAACAGGCCGGGCTCGGCGTGGCCCGACTGGCTGACTCAGCTTAACGTGGCGGGCCTGGGTATATCTTGATTTGACAGAGATAGAAGACCGATGACTTGACTGGACCTGGCTGGCTGTGCAGCAGGTTTGGCTTGACTTAGCCGGACTTGGCTTGTTGGGCAGAACTTGATTAGACACGGGCCGGTTGGACTTGGCTTGGCGTCAGCCGGGGTTGGAGTTAGCTTAGCTTAGCTTGGCTTGGCAGAGAAGAACGAGAGGCTTGGTTGAACTAAAAGGGTTACGTTCAATCCCATGCACTGAGGTGTGAGGGGACTAAATAATGAGTGCCAGGTGATGGAAATGAAAGGGGCAACTGCAGTGTCTTCTAGGCTACTAGACCTCAGGGGACAAAGAGCTCTGCACTTTATTTATCCGAACTAAAAGTGTATTGTCAATAGGACTACAAGTTGCGTAATTTGTTGATATAAATTATTATTTCATGTTTATAGTTTCTTAACAAATAAAAAGCTTTTTCAACTTAGATTTTCAAGTCATCTGAAATCACCATATTAATTAAACCGATTTACGTGCCATAACGTCTTTTTTTAATGTTGAGTACGTCAGCGCAGCGGCGTGTCCTTACGATAGAGGGCGTCCTTGATGTCCGCCATTTCTTTCTGGCGACAGGTGGGCCTCACATGTGGCGGGCGTTTTGCCTATTGGGGTAAGTTTCTTAATCTCTTCACACTTGGCAATATTTAAAGCACATAGCTGTCTAGCTGTAGCTAAAGTAATTGTGTTCTGGCCTTCAGTAGCTACCAGGTTAGCTGTTAGCTAGCTAGCTAGCTACATAGCTAGGCTGTTTGACGATGGCGCACTCCTATTTGAGAAGCATAACACTAGATAAAAATATCTATCAAATATTTAAACAAATTGCGTTAGGTTAGCCAACCTAGGGTAGGTGTATTTTAAGATAGTGTATGATTAACCTGGCATTAAAGTAAGTAAGTAAGTTACAGCAGAAAGCTTCAGTCGTTTAGCTGTTCCACCTTAAATGGTGATTCCTTTCTGGCGGCAGATTTAGGATCGTTTCGAATTGAACTCAGGCACGCAACAGGCTGCTGGGTGTAGCCCGGTGAAATACAGAGCTTCAGGAAAATTATGTTAAGGTGGGCGACCACTGACTTTTTTTTGGGTTGCTTCACCGACTCCTTTAACTAAAGCAAGGCTCCCGGTGTGTTCGACAGTGTGTTTAGCTAGTTGATGAATGTTCTCGAATTTCGCTCAGCAGGCTGCAAAGAAATGCAGAGCCGGAGAACTAGCCGCAGCTCTACCATAGACCAGCCGTTGTAACACGTGCCGCCGTTTTAGAAAAGCTAGCCTAGCTAAATGTAGGCGGTACTGTTTTTTTGCTCTTTCTATATGTTTCTAAATACTTCTAGCTAGTAAATTTGTGATCTCACTCGCATTTAGCAAAGTTTACATTTGCTCAGTTTTCCACTCTACCATAAATGCGGCAGCAGTTACATCCAGAGTACAGAAAATGTATTGTTTACAGGATACACTAATTGTTGCTAGACAAAGAGGATGATGTCTTATCTCAAATTAATTTGAATAGTATAAGTTGTGCTTTTGAAACCTTCTAAATAATGTTTGCTTTTTTTTTTAAATGTTTGCTCATTTCATCAAACTGTAAATACAAAAAACAAGGCTCTACGTTCGTTGGTATTGCTCAATGGTAACTCATCTGGCGTTCAGTTTTGCTTAAAACCTTGTCAAAATTAAGAAACCAGGTTATAGACTGGCTTAAGGTTTTGAATCAATGGGCAGCACACAAAGAGTTCTTTGTAAGCACGTTTTGTTTCTTAATAGTGTTTTTAGGACAAGCTAATTTGTACTACCGTATATAGCAGTATCTTCAACAAGCTGTCGTTTGGGGTGGCTTGTAATACTTAATGTGAACCAACACTGTCAACCAAGAATTACAGCATTTCCTTCACAGTTCCTGTTGCTAGATGGGGCACGTCAAAAACTATGGCAGGCCTTGGACCTTCTGGTATAAAAGAGACCCTGCTAGAAGTATCTATTATTTGCTACAACTGTTTCCCAGAACCCCACCTGTAAAACAGGCTCAGTTTGGAATAATAATATTTGTTATATTAAGATCATCTTGAATTGTAGATAATGCCCGCTGAACCCAACTGCAACTCTAAAATCCTGACATCTTTACAATGATTATGATCATTTTGTGAGTTTCTTCATTGGATACTTTTAATGCTTTAGGTACTTTAATTTTATGTAACATTTACAGTGCAGGACTTTCACTTGTAACCAATATTTTAGAGTGGTATTCATACTTTTACTAATATGAAAGTTTTGAACACTTTCTCTACCTTAACATAAACATGGTTTAGTTATAAAACATGATATGGGTGTAGCAGTTTATATTCTTTATTGTTTATTATTATAATTATTCTGTTAATAATTTAGGGTTATTGTAATACTTTTCTTAGATGGCTGTTACACCTTAAAATCTCATACTGTTGCAACCCTAATTGCTACTATTCTGTTATTTGATCTTTCAGGTTGTGATCTGATGCTGTGGATGCTGTTAATGCATGAGGTGGAAATGTAAGCTTTGCACTTACGTCACAAACAACCGTCGAAAAATACTTGGACATTATAGATCGAGCCACTGTCATTACGGAGGACGTGTACCGGTTCCTTGTATTTACAGTGACAGTAACACAAGGCTCTTGGAATACACGTGAGACAACATGGATTTAGCTCTGGTGAAAACGTGAATTTCAGAGTTAGATGTCTGCCATGTGCATTTAATCAACCTGCAACTCTTAAGCAATACTTTTGTCATCTTAACACTCGTTTAAGAAATAAGGAAACTGTCACCTGCCCATTTAATAGTTGTAGTCAAAAGTTTATTCCAGTTTTACCTCTCACAGAAGTCGATATCATGCTTTGGCTTTTTTAGAAAATGATAAAGCAGAGCTTCTTTATGACCCACCACTGAGTGAAAACTCTGATCCCCTTTTAGATACTGGCGGGTATTCCTCTAATAACCCTGAGTCAGCTGATGGGGATTGTTTTGATTTTCAGTCTGATGATGATGATGATGATAATGAAGAGCGTGATGGCATTGCTGACCAAATTAGGAATAGACTTGCATCTTTGCTTCTACAAATGCAAGCCATCTTGCACGTAACTAAATCAGCTACCCAGGAAATAATCAATGAACTTCATGAGATTGGAATTTTAGCAGGTGATCTGTCAAAAAAAACTGCAGAAAACATTTTTACAGAGCTCAGTTGTGATATAGATGGAGTCACACTAAAGTTGTTGAAAGAAACCTCACAGGAAACCAATCATTTTAGTTGTCTGTCACAGAGTGGACCACTTGGAACTGAATACAAAAGACAGTAATTGAGCCAACTGAGTATGTGTTAGATCCTTTACTAAACAAAACATTTGTTTATGTTCCAATTTCATGTGTGTTCGCAGCTCTGTTGAACAAGTGTGATGTAATTGACAAAGTTATAGAAGAAACAAATGTACCATCGCTGCCTGGTCAGTACAGATCTTTTTATTTTTTATAGTTCAAAGAGAATCCAATTCTTTCCCAAGAACAATTGTCAATTTCTTTAGGATTGTATATAGATGAATTTGAAATCTGCAACCCTTCGGGAACTTCAAGGAAGAAACATAAAATAACTGCTATTTATTGGGTAATTGCAAATTTGCCTGCCAAATACCGATCTGCCCTGTCTAGTGTATACCTAGCCTTGCTGAGCAATAGTAATGATGTGAAAACATTTGGGTATGCAAAAACAGTCGAACCACTACTTAAAGAGCTTTGTTTACTTGAAAATGAAGGATTTTACATTGATAGACTAGGTACTTTTGTCAAAGGCACAGTCCTGTATGTGTCCTCAGATAATTTAGGGGCACATTCATTTGCTTGCTTTCAGGAGTTGATAAATGTTGATAGATGTTGATAAATGTTGCCGATTCTGCTGAGCCAGTCGCAGTGATATTTAGAGGATATCAGTAAGAACTGGATGCTTCCCACTAAGAACCAAAACTTTGCACAATGAAGCTGTTAAGAGCCTTAAAGAGCCTTTAAGGGTGACTGTGTTTTAAATAAACTAAACTATTTGCACTGCATACAGGCTTTCCACCTGACTTGTTACACGATTTGCTGGAGGGAATAGTGCCTGTGGAGCTGTGTTTGTGTTTAAAGACATTGATTGCCAAGAAGTATTTTACTTTAGAGGAACTGAATACTGCCACTGAGCGTTTTTCATACAAGTTCTCGGACAAAACAAACAAACCACAAGCAATTCCAAAGGCATTCACGTTAAAAGGGATATTTGGTGGGAACGGCCATGAAAATTGGACGCTTTTGAAGCTGCTGCCTTTGCTAACTGGGGATAAAGTACCAGAGAAGGACAAAGCTTGGGGTGTCATTTCAGATCTTAAAGATATTGTGGAAATATTAGCTTCGTCTACATTTACTGAGGAAAAACCGTTCTACCTTGAGGCCAAAATCTTTGAACATCGGCAGCTTCTGCAGGAAGCTTTTCCTACATTTAAGCTGAAACCAAAGCACCATTATCTTGAACACTATCCCTATTTGATTCGCTCTGCTTGACTTCTGGACAATACAATTTGAGGCCAAGCACAGCTTCTTTAAGAAAGTTGTCCTGGATGTTAATAATTTCAAAAACATTCTGGTGACTTTAGCTTCAAGGCACCAGCTCATGTTAGCATATTACATGGACATGCCTAACCTGTTCAAACCAACAGTGGAAGTTTTAAAAATTTCAACTGTTTCTTTTGAGATGTTGGACCTTTTTCTGAAAGATGCAATCAGAAGGAAAGTTTGAATTCTGTATCTCTTGCCACAACTGCCTTCATCCATGGGACACAGTACACTCAAGGAATGTTTTTATCCACAGTTGGACTTCCTGATTTTGGAAAAATTATTAATGTGCTAATTGTGGAAAACAATCCCTGTTTTGTTGTGGAACCTTACACAGCTTGGTACCTGGAACACCTGAGATGCTATGAAGTCTGCAGGAACCACTCTGCAAAGCTGCTTGTAGTCCAGCCAGAGGAGCTCAATGATTACTTCCCCCTGTCAGCATATATGGTGAAAGGCAGACTTCTGATCTCTCCCAAAGCGTCTCTGCTGCATTGAGGTAAATTTTACGAACTTCAATCAAAGACAGTTTTGGTTTTGTCCAGTCAGAACGTTATGACATCCTTGTTTCTACACTCACTGTCCATCTTAACAGCTTTACTAATCATACAGGACTCTTTTTAAATAGAGACTGTCTTTCGGTTTGTCTGCATACTTCATTATCCTCCTTTAACCATGTTCTTCCAAGGTCAGGACCCCACAGTACATCCTGTTGGCGCTGATGAAGAAGGTGTAGGTTTTTTTTTTGCCCTTTCCGTCCATGTCGAGCAGCTATAGGTAGGTGTGGGCACAGTGTTTAAAAACTCCAGCAGCAATGCTGAATGTGTGATCTGCTCATGCCAGCACAACACATACCACCACAATGCCAGTGTCTTTCTAGTACTGAGAATAAAGACCCACCTTCCAAACAATAGCTGCTCTGTGGTGGTCTCTCCTGTGGGGTTCGGACAATTTGAAGAAGAGAGTGAAAGGAGGATAAAGTACATACAGAAATAGTTACAGAACTACAGTCTATAATTATTGGGCTACAAGGTGTCCTATATGATCTAAGGATGAGATGCACAGTGAGTGTAGAAACAAGGAGGTGGTCATAATAATCTGACTGGACTGTGTTGTATGTGTTCATTTTAAGCTTTGTGTGGTTTAAGTTGATGGTCAGAACTCTGTGTGGAGGGCTATAACTTTGAAATATCTGTACTAACTTGTATAAATAAGGTAATCTAGTTTATCACTAAACTGGCTTGCCATCTTTCTGTCTTTCAGTTCATGATTTTTTTTTATATTTAAAGACCAAAAGAATGTGTTTGAGGATGTCCACATACCCTTGTAAATGCCTCTCATAGAACACCGCTTTCATAAGTACATTTACATTTATGGCATTTAGCAGACGCTCTTATCCAGAGCGACTTACAGAAGTGCTTAGTGTTGGTTAGAGTATGAATCACTATCTAGTACAAACAGGTTTAAGTCCAAACCACTCTTATACTCAAACACTGCCATAAACACAGGGCCAGTGCTGATACCTAGAAAAAAGACAATGCAATACCTAGCAAGACTGGAACACCTACAGAGAAGAGAACAAATACAAGACTACATACAGTACAAGTGAAATACTTATCCAGTGCTCCTAGAAGATCAAGTGCAATTACAGTTTATACCAGTACTTTAGTATATTAGTGATTATAAGTGCTTTACAAAGAGACGGTGGTCTTCAGTCTGCGTTTGAAGACCGTGAGAAGTTCGTTCCACCATCTGGGCTCCAGGACAGAGAAGCGTCTTGTTGCGTGTCTTCCATGAATCTTGACTGATGGTGGCTCAAGCCGAGCCGTACTTGAAGCGCGAAGGGCTCGAGGTGCGGTTCGACTTTTGACCATTGCCATAAGGTCAGGAGGAGCTGCTCCATTCTTGGCTTTGTAGGCATCAGAACTTTAAACTGAATGTGAGCAGCTACAGGAAGCCAGTGAAGGGAGCGCAGCAGTGGAGTGACATGAGTGAACTTGGGAAGATTGAAGACGAGCCGTGCTGCTGCATTCTGGATCAGTTGTTAGGGCCTGATGGTCTGCAGAGGAAGACCAGCCAGGAGTACAAGTTGCAGTAGTCGAGCCTTGAAATGACAAGAGACTGGACGAGCACCTGGGAGGCCTCCTGAGAGAGGAAGGATCGGATGCGTCTGATGTTGTAGAGAATATATCTGCATGACCGAGTCAGGTTTGTAATATGGGCTGAGAACGATAACTGGTCATCCAGAGTCACCCCAAGGTTTCTTGCATCTTTAGACAGAACAATCAAAGAGTTCTCGAATGAGATGCCAAGATCCTGCTGAGGACCTGTAGTTCCAGGGATGAACAGCAGCTCAGTCTTGCTGGGATTGAGCTTCAGATGATGAGCTGTGATCCATGAAGCAATGTCGGTCAGACATGCAGAGATACGAACAGTAGTTGTATCTCTGCATGTAGAAAGTAATTGTAACATCAGCATGTTTTAGTGAAACATCCACTTTATTTGAATTAAACTTTACCACTTTTCTACTTTAAATGCTCTGAGGCACTGTAACGTAACTGCTGCACCGTCGTAGAACGTCTAGGTGAATGGTGCACAGCCAACGATCTGGCACTTAACATCTCTAAGACAAAGGAGGTCATAGTGGACTTTAGGAGGACAAGGAAGTCAGACCACCTCCCCCTTCACATACTTGGTGAAGAGGTAGAACGTGTGGAAAGTGTGAAATTCCTTGGTGTCCACAAAAACAAACAACTAACGTGGGCTCCTAGCACCACACACCTCATAAAGAGGGCACAACAAAGGCTGTACTTCCTGAGGAAGCTGAAAAAGGCCCAACTCCCACAAAAGCTCCTGGCAAACTTCTATCACAGCATCATTGAGAGTATCCTTTCCAAGGTATGATTGTGTGGTACTCCAGCTGCACAGTCTCAGAGAGAAGGGAACTACATCGTGTGGTTAGGACTGCAGAACGGATCATTGGGTCTGATTTTCCCAATCTGGATGATGTCTATGCCAGCCGGTTAAAGAGGAAAGCTGAAAATATAAGCAAGGACAGAACACACCCAGGTCACTACCTCTTTGAGATGCTGCCATCCGGGAAAAGGTTCAGAACCATCTGCACACGGACCAGCAGACTCAGAAACAGCTTTTTTCCTAGGGCTGTGGCCTCCATCACACCCCACTGACTTGTAATCCCCCCACCCCTATCCAAACAGGGTGCCAATAGATATAATATATAGAATATTGTAAATTATTAATTTCTATTTTTTATTTATTTATTTATTTATTTTTATTTGTCTTTTGTATCTTGTTGTCTCTGCTGTTTGGGAAGTTGTCAACAAAGTTTCGTTATACTCCCGTACAATGACAATAAAGATTCTCTTATCTTGTCTGAACTTCCAAAAGAAAAAGGCCACTTTGGAGGTTATCCTCAAGCAAAGCCCTGAGTCCCCTCGGACTGACTCAACGTTGGACACAGCAAGTCTTTCATCACTCTCATCATTTTCCTTGGAGGACACTCCTACATGCCGTCGACCATGGCCTGACCCTTTTGTGGATTCCCAAATTCTCATATGATGTGGAATTGAAGCTTAAACGTGGTAATGAAGCCTTTCAAGAGAATGGAACCCTTCTTAATGTAAGTAAAGACACCAAATCTGAGATACTTGACCAATTGGCTGAAGAAATGTTCAAATACTCAGCATACCCATCTCGAGAGCAGTATGAGCTTGTTAAGAAACATCCTTGCCTGAGAGAGCCAGGATCTGTGGAGAAGGTGTTACTGCTGGAAATTCAGTTTAAAATTTGAAAATGGGAGATAACCGCAACAAGCTTTGTGTGTCTGGATGCTCGGATATGAACTGCTGAATTTCAGGACCAAAACAGAAGCTTAAGAAAGCTAAAAAGGTTGAAGTCAGCTTTCTTCCAGATGTTCCTGAAGGCAAAACCCAGAATGTGCTGGAGGAGGAGAGGGCAGCCATTGTTGCAGAGATGAAGAAGAAGAAGGTCGATTGGAAGAAAGTTAGAACGTAGAACTACAATTAGCCACATGTGTTTTGCACACAGCAGATTTTGACCTCTGCCTTTAACCCATCTAACACCCACACTAGGGGGCGGTGAGCACACATGCTCCCTATCCACGGTGCCCGGGGAGCAGTTGGGGTTAGGTGCCAAGGCACTAAGGTTGTGACTTTCCGGTCACAAGGCTGGATCCCTAACCTTCAGGCCACGACTGCCCCCTGCCATGACTGCCCCCTGCCATGACTGCCCACATGTCAAGTTACTGACATGATGGTCAGCACATTCTCTCTGCGACGAAAAGAAATTGAACAGCAACCACTTGTGGCAGAAGTGAAGGCCAAGTGGCCAGCTTTGTTCACAGATAAACAGGTACGTCGATGCTATGTAGATATTGTTTGTTTACATTCTAAGCAGGTTTTAAGCAGCCTTTTTTCAGAGTAAATTGATGAAGATCCATATGGATTCATGGATTATATATATATATATATATATATATATATATATATATATATATATATATATATATATATATAGTTACATAAACTATAATTATTTAGGTAACAATTAAAAATTTGTTTGTTTTTGGCTTTATTTTTTGTAGGTTGAAGCAGAATTTGCTCGACTTCCTTCCACTGACCTGTGGGAAACGTTTGTTTCTGGGCTGGATCAGTATTTGGAAAGATTCTTGCAGATGTATAGGGCCAAGAGTCACTGCATTCGAACACTACGCAGCCTCCTGTCTCTGCTTGATGATGATGTGATTACATGTATAGAAATATATAGGCCAGAACACACCCATACACATACATTCTTATGTATTTATTTATTTATTTATTTTTTATGTGGACCTACGTGTGCGTCTCCACGTGATGGGCCAGTCTGTCTACAACACAGGACACAAAGGAATGTGCTGAAAACTTTCCTGTCATACTTCAAAAAAGATTTAACAAAAAAGGGCATTTCTTGAAGCATGCACGTACAGAGATTTCCAACAGTTGTTTGTTTACATAAGATCCTATCGTCTAAATTAATTCATATTGGAGATTATATTTGCGTGTGAACATAGCCAATGTTAATTGTTTTAATTGTGGTGAAAACTGATGTGCATTGTCACTTTGTCTCGTGTGCTGTCTTCAACAGAATTCAGTCCAAAAGAAAAGGGCAGTCCTTCTGAGAGGCCTTCCACATTTTCTCAGGGAGGATCCGTCAAAACTTCTAAAGACTGCTGAGGTAAGCTTGACCGGAATTTTTGTTTTGTGCGTAATTTTACATTTTTTTAATCTGATTTTTTGTTTCTCCTATGCAGACGAAAATGCATGTTTAGTGAATATGAGTTATGCTCAAATTATATGGATTTTTTTTGCATGTGCATCATACACACTCAGAACTGGTTCATTCATAACAGGCAGTAGTTTTATTCATATATATATATATATATATATATATATATATATATATATATATATATATATATATATATATATACATCATTTGAGTGATGTTTAGATTCCACAGGTCTGGCAGTGATCATGCCTGGGTGTGGCTGTGAAATTGAGCTCAGTTGTCAATTGAATTTAGTGAGCTGGTCAATTTAGTAACTGTGCTGCTGGATCATCATTTCAAAGCATGACGATCCAGGTGGTCCCACAGATGCTCAATAGGGTTGATGTCTGGGGAATTAGGGGTCTAGGGTGGTACTTGGAAATCTTGGTCAGCTTCTCCAACCAATGTGGGACATTTCTAGCTGTGAGACGTGTCGCATTGTCTTGCTAGACGATCCCATCCACCTCAGGGAAGACAATCAGCATGTATTGGTGTACGTGATCTGCAAAGATGGATTCATTCACTGAACACAGAAAGCTTGTTTTGGTTTTCCTTTCTTTTGAAATTCTGCTCAGTGTCTCTACTTCTGTCAGGCATTGAGTATCTGTGATAGTTTTTGACTGGTTTGAGCAAAACATACCACCAGAAGTAAAGCTGCTTGTATGCAAACAGCTCCACCTTGTGGTGAATATTGGCGAGTGAAGTCTATGAGAGTCAAAAGTTTGGATGCACCCAGCTGAATATCCATCCATCATCTTAATCCCACTAGTCGGGGTCACAGCGGGGCTGGAGCCAATCCCAGCGTCATCGGGCGTAGGTGGGGTACACCATGGACAGTTCGCCAGTCCATCGCATGGCCAACACAAACTCACACACATGGGCAGTTTAGAGTGACCAATCAGCCTATCATGCATGGACTGTGGGAGGAAACCGTGACTGGGGATTGAACCTGGATCATCTTGCTGTGAGGCGACAGTGCTAACAACTACACCACCGTGCCGCCTTATCCCAGCTGAATATATATTTTTATAATTATAAAGACATTTTGATCTTAATGTGTTGAAAGACAAGTGTAAATAGTGAACGTGGTGCAGGACAGTCCCTTTCTATCTGAATCCATGTGCAAGTAATTGGGGAAATGAGGTGTGTTCACGTATAAGTATATATAAGTAGCATCTATGCCATTGCATGTTAGTCATACGGCACCAAAATAGTTTCAGGCAGAAGTAGATAACAACAGCCAACACTAGAGACGCTAATATGGTAACAGAGTAACTTATGAAGACCCTCAGAAAACATATTCCCAGTCTTACCAATCCTCTGACCATTTGGGTCACTGTTGTGGGGCCCAGTTTAGGCTACATTTGTGGTCCTAGCAGGGTTACTGTTATTTCTGTTTTGGCCCCATTAGTAGTTCACATGGCCAAACACACAGGACCCATATGAAGCCAATGGAAAATAATCTTTGTGGTCCCCAACTGGGCTGCCTAACATTGGACCCAATTGGCTGCCCATCTTTAACCCGTATGTAGGCTGGGTTAGACGAGGACATGGCAATCAACTAAGCTGTGGAAGACCAGACAGTGTGCATAAAAGGTCCGACAGAAAGGAGCAGGACAAGTGTGGTGTTTAATAGGAATACAATGGAGATCTTGGAGATCAGGTGTAATAAGATCCTGAATGCTGATAATCTTCTGTAGCTTGCATGCAGACAGTGTCTACCAGGTCATTTACCAGTATGTTAGCATGCAATCACAATTACTGGCAAACAGATTCCCGTCTCTCCAAATAACTGTATCTACATATTCCACTCTTTCTGAACTGTAACGTATTATTTTGGATCATTTTAATAAAACAAACCTCTCTTCACTTCAGGGATCCTGATCTGCTCCTTCTGGTAACAAGGCTAATCTGATGTTGGTGTTGAAGGTATGGTGCTGTAGGATCAGCTCCCTTATGTTACTGTTAAGATCAGTGAAATACTCCTTCAGCTCTTCTATCTGGCTCCAGTTACAGAACATGTACTCGACATAGCCATCTAATAACTTTATGCTACAATGTTTGTCATAGGTCAGTTCAGTTTCCAGTCCAAGCTCATCGTCCCGAAGTCTCCACCATGTACAGGGACAGTAAGGGTCAAGTGATTGAGTTATTCTGAACGAGATGGTGGAACGTTTGTAGGCCTTGTACTTCTTCATCAGCTCCTGCAGGTCCCTCTGGTAGAGGAGCACCACGCTGCTGACAGATGCCACATGGACCTGAAGGTCGGTTTCACAGCTCGGGCCACTCGCTGTCGTCTTCAGCCGGGCTGCGTGAATCAGCATCTGCATGTGGAAGGCGGCGCCGTTGGTCCATTGCTTCATGGAGCGGGAGCTCATTTGGTTATCGTGGAGCATTGAGTTCCTCAGACGAGTCAGCTGCTCACTCAGCTGTTTCTCCAGACGTTCCGTCTCCTCCAGCACCTTCAGCGGCTCCTTCATATGCATGCTGAGGCGCTTCATGTACTCGTTCATGGAGTCTCGGACACCCGAAGCCTTTTCCTCTCCAAACACACGACGCATCATGTTCAGCGTGGCGTCGTTATCGTCTGTGGTTGAAGAACTGACTGTGATCATGAGGTCCAGCATGAAGGAAACAACCAGTGCTCCCAATCCTACTGCATTCGGGATGCTGTCGAACGCCGCTAAGGCCGCGCCCAGGTTTAACAAGTAGTCTGGAGCTTTGCTTAGCAGCTCAGACGAGTAGTCCTCTAGTGCAGTCGCTGAATTCAGTCCTGAGTACTTCATCAAGGAGCTGTCTATGCCTATATCCGGTATCATGCCAGAATTATAAGCACAGTTGAACATCATGGAGATAGTCCTCTCCTCTTCTTCTTTAGAACAATAGATACCCATTAGAAGTTAAACAAATGCTGCTGTAGTGTAAAAACACACAGTATGCTGTAAATCAATATCAGGAGCTGTGCAGTGCTGGCGTGTTCCTCAGTGTCGGTCAAGAGATGCGTTTCTCCAGCCTGCATCCGCTCTAACTGCTCTTACTGGCTGAAAGCATCATTATTATTGGTTCATGGCTGCACATTCAGAGTAGATTCAAAATAAAAGTCTGGGGAAAATAAAACTTTAGAAATCACCGTTCCCAAATTTAGTCTGAGATATATTTAACTTGTGCGTAACGGCTGCTTTGAGTGGAAATTAAATAAATGGTGCCCAACCACAGAGCATGAACACTTTTCAGCCAATTACATTCCACAGTGTTAGTTAAATATAAACACTATATAAAACTACCAGTCCAAAGTGGACACAACTAAACATCTGAATATGTGGAAATTCGAGTTTATGTAGTGAAGTTGGTGCTTACATACAAAAATATTCCTAAAGGAAACATTTGACTTTATTTCAATATTAAAAAATGAGAATATATATTATTATAAGAGCTATAATTTTCATGTTATAAGAGCTATAATTATTTGATATTTTTTTATGAGCTATAATTATTTGATATTATTTTATATGAGCTATAATAATGTTTTTTATTATTTTATAAGAGCTGTATATTATTTTAGAAGAGTTATAATTATTATATATTATTTTATAAGAGCTGTATAATATTTTTTATTATTTTAAAAGAGCTGTATATTGTTTTTTTATTATTTCAGAAGAGCTATAATTATTTTATATTAATTAATAAGAGCTATTATTATTTTATATTATTTTTATAAGATCTGTATATTATTTTATAAGGGCTGTATATTTTCTTTATAAGTTTTATTCTGCTCCAGGAAAAACTGTGAATACACATGAAGTTTCATAGTTCACTGTTATTCACTAATACTGTTACTGTACACTGATAGTGTACACCCATGTACATAACATCTACACACATGTAAAAGGCAGTTACTCAGTTTTATTTACTTTGCACACGTACTGCGAATGACAGCACAGACTCCAGTACATAAAATACAATACAATTCAAACACTTCAGATCAGGTATGTACAGAATGCATGTTTAGTAGCGCAGAGGAGGCAGTGGCGACTGTATGGAGACTTCCCGCGATGCTGGTTGAAGTACACGTGCAGCACACAGCATCATTGTTTATAATATAAAGAATTATATTGATTATCAGTTCCAAATCAAATGATGTGTGTGTTTCAGAAGTGCAATTAATAATATAGAACGTCCAACTGATTCGAGCTGCGGTGCCTATTCAGCATCTAACAACTTGCTTACATGTACATGCATTTGAAAGCGAGAGCTGAGGCTTGAAATGCCAGAATTCAGTCTGAACTTACAAATAAAATCACAAATAATTACAATTTTACTTAAATAATGAAAATAATAGTAATTATAATAATAATAATAATTAATAACAATACACGTCCAGTTCTTTCACTGATGATGGCTGTACATGATGTGGCTTGATATCTCTGTACACTGTGGATGTACTGCAGGTTGATATACTTGATCAGGTTGGGGGAAACTAATAATTAAACACCAGCATCATAAGATTAATATCCATCAATTAATAAAAACAAATGAATCTATTATTCATACTGAAATGATTGAAGGCATTTACTGGGCTTTAAGGCATTGAATCAGTCTTTTAATTTCGTTTAGTTTTATTTTAATTTAGAATTTGAAGTACTTTATATGAAAGACTCCAGAAAAGCAAAGGGAGAGTTTAGTGGCGCCACCGTGTGGATATAGTGAAAATCGCACGTCATGGCTGCGGGCTCACCAACGCTTTACCACAGAGTGCTGAACGTTCTGTGTGTAAGGGTCTGGGAAGGTCTTACTGCCCCCCTGTGGGGACGAAAGAGGATGGCAGGACAGTTGTTCCTTTACACATTTGTTTCTTTCTCCTCCCTTGTCCGTCTTTTATCCCGTCCTCTATCTTTCTTCTTCTCAGAGCTGCCTCACATCTTGATCCTGGCGTACAGCTGGTCGAGTTGTTCTCGGAAGTAGTTCCTCAGCTCGTTTCTCTTGGCTTTCAGAGTGGGCGTTAGAAGGCCGTTCTGGACGGAGAACATCTCCGGATGCAGGACGATGTCTCGGACCTGGAGACACACACACATTTACATGGAAGAATTCAGGTTCCATTGACTAACATTGAAAGTAAAGTATGTTTTGTAAAGTGTATATATATATATATATATATATATATATATATATATATATATGTGTGTATATAGTATAGAATAGTAGACTTAAGTATATATATATATATATATATGTAGTATAGAATAGTAGACTTAAGTACATAGATAGATATATATATATATAGAATAGTAGACTTAGTAGATATATATATATAGTATATAATAGAGGACTGCTATCAGTTAGTTGGTCAGTTAGTAGTTTTGTCCATTAACAGTAAGAGGTCACTGTCAATAATAGTAGTGGCAGACTGAACACCTAGTGGTGAATACAGGTTATTGCATCATTACATTAAGTGTCAATCTGCAGGTAATCTGATTTAACCCTTTGGAGCCCAGCGTGGGTCAAACTGAGCCAACTGAGCTTTTATTTTTACATCTTTGCAATAAATTAATGTCATCATTAAAGCTTCCATGTATTCATCACTTATTTTTGATCATCACACATCCAGATTTTATTTTCATTTGTTTATTTATTTGGTTTCATTGGCTTTCTAAAACACAACATGGGTCAAAATGGGATACGCAGCAATACATACAATACCATAGGAAATGAATTCGGAGCATGTTGTTGACCATGTTGTGCGTTAGAAGGGGGTGGGGGGTTGCTTAGCTACATTTAATGCGGGGCTCATATATCACATTACTTTTGGTACTTTATGTTGTTAACTGGGGTCCATTTATAATGTGTGGGTGAGTTTTTGAACTTTCTCCTCACCAATTCTGACCTCTCTTATGAACCCTTACCCACACAGTATCACTCACTGACCACTTGTGTTGGCACGCAGAGGAATATGCCCTCTGTTTAACCCATTTGTGCAGTGAAACCCCTACATATATACACACTAGTGATCACACACACACTAGGGGGCAGGAAGTACACTTGCTCAGAGTGTTAAGAAGCCTTATCCACAGTGCCTGGGGAGCAGTTGGGGGTTAGGTGTCTTATTCAAGGGCACTTCAGTCGGGTTTTCTCGGTTCAGGGGATCAAACCGCCGGCCTTCCAGTAACATGGCTGGTTCCACAACGTCCAGCCCGTGACGGCCTCTTATTATGAGTTCCTCAAACAAACATAAATGAGCACTCAAGCACCTGCGTGTGGAGCGTGGTTGGTCTGGCTACACTTTACCTGCAGATTTCTTTCATTATGCCAACACAGATTGTTTTTATGACCTCATACATACAGATTTTGAGGTACGTGGTCGTCACGTTACTGTCTCTTGTCTTAAAGAGTAGACTGTGCAGGTGTGAGCACAGAGCTGGACTTCAGCTGACCTGCTCGAAGGACTTGAGGCCGGCCTCTTTCCCCATCCGCACGATGTCCTCCAGAATGGCATTTTTCAGTTCCTGTTCAAGCAAATAAACCAAAAATAAATAAATAAATAAATAAATAAAAACAATGGGGGTAAACATGGCCCGCTGAACGTTGACCCGTGTGGACGTGTACGTTACCTTGCTCTTGCACAGCTCTGAGTAAGAGCCTTCCAGACCCCTTTTCTTGGCCCACCCTGGGAGGAAGTCGGGATCCGGGACCACAATCCCCACTAAACACGCCTACAAACCAGCAGAACACGAGTGAACCTCACAGATCCAGGTAACTAACTTACAAACCATTCATAATATGACCTGTATTGTTTGATACTTATGTTACAGCAAGTCAAAAGTTTGGAGACACCCAACTGAATGTAATTATAAAGACATTTTGATCCGAATGTGTTGAAGGACGAGTTTAAGTAGTGAAGTTGGAGCCCATGTACACAAATATTACTAAAACAAACATTTTACTGTATTTATAAATATAAAAATGAGAATGTATATTTTTATAAGGGCTATAAAACCCTCAAACCTGTTTATCAGAACAAGATCTCAGCATCTACACTATCTTCTTCAGTCCTGTTAGAGAAGCAGCTCATGTGGCTCCTCATGAAGCTGCTGGCCAGAATGTTAACAGTATGTAAACCTGCATCAGAGCAAATGAGCTCATTTCTAAAAGACATTTTAAAGGTATTTAATTAGAGTTCAGTAAGGTCCAGTTAGAGGGAATTTCCTCAGGCCAAGGTCTGGACCATCCTAATTTTTAACCTGTGTTCTGATTCAGTGGTGTATTCTGTTTCCTGAAGAAGCCTAGTATCAGCATCTTATACCATCAACTACTGAAACACCAACACATCACACATACCGTTCAGTATATTTACTGTTTAAATATTGTTTAAATGCTGAACTGAATTAATTTGAAGTAAAAACAACAGCTACATTAAAAAACATTAAAAAACAGAATGCTTTTCAGTTTCACAGCTTGAGCTGTTGGTTTGGAGCCGCCTGTGGGAAGAATAAACATATAAGTCTCTCCATTCCTGGTTAAAACAGTCGGGTTTCGCCATCGACTTTCCCTTTTTAGAGCATGTTATTCTTTCTCCGACCTGCTTTACTTTCTGACTGCTGCTTCTCGCTTCGTAGCTTGCCTGTGATCTCATTGGCTGAGGATCGCCTTTGGTGATCTTACAATGTACGTGATTGGTCTGTGAGGTTAATGCACCGCAAAGCCCGTATACCGTAAAGACAAGAAAAGCTTTGCCTCTTAAAATAATAAAGCTTAAACACTTTCAAAATTAAATCGCTCTTAATAGTTTTTCGGTTTGGGTTCGCATTGGACAACGTCTGGTTCCAGACCCGCGATCTGTCTATTAGTGACATCTGATTGATTGATTGATTGATAAACATTCTTTAAACCACAACCAGATGTTTCATTCTGCTCCAGGAATAATTCCATACGTGATGTTTCATAGTTTTGATCTCTTTACAACTATTCACTAATATTACTATTACAATAGTATTAATAAGAACAACCTGGGTAGGCAGCACCAACATATCCCCTTATTCAATCGGTCCACTCACAGCAAGCTATAAGGAGTGATTTAACCTGCATTGCTTTTTGAATGAGGGTGTAATACAACAGCCAATCAGAACCAAGCTCTTTTATACGTGAAAGCAAAGAAGGTTTTTGTCCTCTCCTGTAAAGTTGTTTGCTTTTCTTTGGATAGCGATGATATATATTCAGTGAGGTGTGTCCAAACTTTTGACTGGTAGTGTAAATATATATATATATATATATATATATATATATATATATATCTTTAAGGCAGGAAACACTACAAAAGCACTAAAGAAACATATGAAACCTGAACCTGTTGGAACCTGTTGGGAAAATACTAAGCGAATCTGAGAAGGTCTCTCTGGAGGCCTCTGGTTATTTTCACGTGGACTGACCTCCAGACCCTCTTCCTCACCTGCAGACTCTCTCCATGAACAAAGATCTGGGCTACAGGGTCGCTGTGAATGTAGACGTTCTCAATCTTCTCCGGAGCGATGTACTCGCCCTGCGCCAGCTTAAAAATGTGCTTCTTCCTGTCGATGATCTTCAGAGTGCCGTTCTGAAACACACAGAGTGTGAAACATACTGAAGACTTTAAACCTAAAGTGTGATTATGAGGCAGAAGAACAGCTTCAGGTGGGGCTCCTTCTGCAGTACCTAACTGTAGACTAGCTAAAAGTTTCTGCTGATTTGTTAGAACGTAGCTGCTGAACGCAAAATAGAGGCAGAAAGTGAACTTGGAGCTGACTTCAAATCAACACTATAATAGAGAGAAAATTAATTAATTAGTTAAAACTTGTCTCTGACTTGTTTTGATTTTCATGCTGAAAAGATTCAGCATGAATGGGTGGATGTTTAGATGGGTGGACGTTTAGAAGGGTAGACATTTAGATGGGAATATATTTCGATGAGTAGATGGGTGGACATTTAGAAGGGTAGACATTTAGATGGGAATATATTTCGATGAGTAGATGGATGGACATTTAGAAGGGTAGACATTTAGAAGGGTAGACATTTAGATGGGAATATATTTCGATGAGTAGATGGGTGGACATTTAGAAGGGTAGACATTTAGAAGGGTAGACATTTAGATGGGAATATATTTCGATGAGTAGATGGGTGCATGTTTAGAAGGGTAGACATTTAGATGGGAATATATTTCGATGAGTAGATGGGTGGACGTTTAGAAGGGTAGACATTTAGAAGGGTAGACATTTAGATGGGAATATATTTCGATGAGTAGATGGGTGGACGTTTAGAAGGGTAGACGTTTAGATGGGTAGATGTTTAGAAGGGTAGATGGGTGGACGTTTAGATGGGTAGATGTTTAGAAGGGTAGACGTTTAAGAAAGGGGGACGTTTAGATGGGTAGATGTTCAGAAGGGTAGACATTTAGAATGGTGGACGTTTAGATGGAAATATAATTTGATGAATAGATGGGTAGATGTTCAGAAGGGTGGAAGTTTAATTGAGTAGATGGATGGTTAGTTAAAGATGGGAGAATTAGTTTTTTCCTGAGGGCAGATTGTTACTGTAAAACTTACTGATTTTATTTTTTAAATTTGTTTCCCTCATATACTTTCTTTTCATTCATTTCTTTAGTAATCAGTTATGTTGCCATCTCTATTCCTTTTTACCCTCATATTACATATCGATGTCTAGATGGGTAGATGTTTAGATGGGTAGATGTTTAGATGGGCTGATGTCTAGATGGGTAGACGTTTAGATGGGAAGATGTCTAGATGGGTAGATGTTTAGATGGGTAGATGTTTAGATGGGTAGATGTTTAGAAGGGAAGATGTTTAGAAGGGAAAATGTTTAGAAGGGAAGATGTTTAGAAGGGAAGATATTTAGAAGGGAAGATGTTTAGATGGGTAGATGTTTAGATGGGAAGATGTTTAGATGGGTAGATGTTTAGAAGGGAAGATGTTTAGAAGGGAAGATGTTTAAATGGGTAGATGTTTAGATGGGTAGATTTTTAGATGGGATGATGTTTAGATGGGAAGATGTTTAGATGGGTAGACGTTTAGATGGGAAGACGTTTAGATGGGTAGATGTTTAGATGTGTAGATGTTTAGATGGTTAGATGTTTAGATGAGTAGACGTTTAGATGGGAAGACGTTTAGATGGGTAGATGTTTAGATGTGTAGATGTTTAGATGGTTAGATGTTTAGATGAGTAGACGTTTAGATGGGAAGATGTTATAGGCATTTTATTGCGATCTTATCAATAGCATGCAGGTTGGTCTGTTTACCGGAAGCCACTTTCCAATATCTCCCGTATGCAGCCAGCCGTCTTTATCCAGGACCTCTGCGGTCTTCTCCGGATCCTTCAGGTAGCCCTGGAACACGTTTGGTCCTTTTACACACACCTAAAGACGGCAAACACATTAAAGGTCTAGTCCTTAGTCAGAATTACAAAAGACATACATTAACAGGCCCATATGCTACATAAAAATCTCCTCAAATCAGACAGCCTTGCTTTGTTACTGCACCTTTAAGACTACAGTGGCCTCATCCAATCGGCACCTGCTCTGTGTTATTTCACATTCCAGGATAAGTGGACCAACATAAAATGTTTCAACATGACTTAAAAAAAAGACTCTCTGAGCTCTGTTCTGATTGGCTGCCCTGTATTGCGACACATCCTTAAAGCAGTGCTGACTGAAACAACCTGTTATTACTGCACTGATGAGTGGGCAGGGCTGAACTGCTGTAGCCCAGAAAGGCAGCTATATGTACATGCGTTTATATAGTTTGTGTGACATCACAAAAACAAGCTAAAACTGAAATTCTGAAATATTTCAGCTTACATGGTTGTACTTTGCGGGTTTTTTATACTAAACTTTATGGCCGAAGTCTAGATGGGTAGATGTTTAGATGGGTAGATGTTTAGACAGAAGATGTTTAGATGGGTAGATGTTTAGAAGGGAAGATGTTAAGATGGGAAAATGTTTAGATGGGTAGATGTTTAGATGAGTAGACGTTTAGATGGGAAGATGTTTAGATGGGTAGATGTTTAGATGGGCAGACGTTTAGATGGGTAGACGTTTAGATGGCAAGATGTTTAGATGGGTAGAGGTTTAGACAGAAGATGTTTAAATGGGTAGATGTTTAGATGGGTAGGGGTTTAGACAGAAGATGTTTAGATGGGTAGATGTTTAGATGGGTAGGGGTTTAGACAGAAGATGTTTAAATGGGTAGATGTTTAGATGGGTAGGGGTTTAGATGGGTAGATGTTTAGAAGGGAAGATGTTTAGATTGGTAGATGTTTAGAATGGAAGATGTTTAGATGGGTAGATGTTTAGAATGGAAGATGTTTAGATTGGTAGATGTTTAGAAGGGAAGATGTTTAGATTGGTAGATGTTTAGAATGGAAGATGTTTAGATGGGTAGATGTTTAGATGGGAAGATGTTTAGATGGCAAGATGTTTAGATGGGTAGAGGTTTAGACAGAAGATGTTTAAATGGGTAGATGTTTAGATGGGTAGGGGTTTAGACAGAAGATGTTTAGATGGGTAGATGTTTAGATGGGTAGGGGTTTAGACAGAAGATGTTTAAATGGGTAGATGTTTAGATGGGTAGGGGTTTAGATGGGTAGATGTTTAGAAGGGAAGATGTTTAGATTGGTAGATGTTTAGAATGGAAGATGTTTAGATGGGTAGATGTTTAGATGGGTATATGTTTAGATGGGTAAGATGGGTAGATGTTTAGATGAGTAGACGTTTAGATGGGTATATGTTTAGATGGGTAGATGTTTAGATGGGTAGACGTTTAGATGGGTAGACGTTTAGATGGGTAGATGTTTAGAAGGGAAGATGTTTAGATTGGTAGATGTTTAGAAGGGAAGATGTTTAGATGGCAAGATGTTTAGATGGGTAGAGGTTTAGACAGAAAATGTTTAGATGGGTAGAGGTTTAGACAGAAGATATTTAAATGGGTAGATGTTTAGATGGGTAGGGGTTTAGACAGAAGATGTTTAGATGGGTAGATGTTTAGATGGGTAGGGGTTTAGACAGAAGATGTTTAGATGGGTAGATATTTAGATGGGTAGGGGTTTAGACAGAAGATGTTGAGATGGGTAGATGTTTAGATGGGTAGGGGTTTAGACAGAAGATGTTTAGATGGGTAGATGTTTAGATGGGTAGGGGTTTAGACAGAAGATGTTTAGATGGATAGATGTTTAGATGGGTATAGGTTTAGACAGAAGATGTTTAAATGGGTAGATGTTTAGATGGGTATAGGTTTAGACAGAAGATGTTTAGATAGGTAGATGTTTAGATAGATAGGGGTTTAGACAGAAGATGTTTAGATGGGTAGATGTTTAGATAGGTAGGGGTTTAGACAGAAGATGTTTAAATGGGTAGATGTTTAGATGGGTAGGGGTTTAGACAGAAGATGTTTAGATGGGAAGATGTTTAGATGTGTAGATGTTTAGAAGGGAAGATGTTTAGATGGGAAAATGTTTAGATGGGTATATGTTTAGATGGGTAAGATGGGTAGATGTTTAGATGAGTAGACGTTTAGATGGGAAGATGTTTAGATGGGTAGACGTTTAGATTGGTAGATGTTTAGAATGGAAGATGTTTAGATGGGTAGATGTTTAGATGGGAAGATGTTTAGATGGCAAGATGTTTAGATGGGTAGAGGTTTAGACAGAAGATGTTTAAATGGGTAGATGTTTAGATGGGTAGGGGTTTAGACAGAAGATGTTTAGATGGGTAGATGTTTAGATGGGTAGGGGTTTAGACAGAAGATGTTTAGATGGGTAGATATTTAGATGGGTAGGGGTTTAGACAGAAGATGTTTAGATGGGTAGATGTTTAGATGGGTAGATGTTTAGACAGAAGATGTTTAGATGGGTAGATGTTTAGATGGGTAGGGGTTTAGACAGAAGATGTTTAGATGGGAAGATGTTTAGATGTGTAGATGTTTAGAAGGGAAGATGTTTAGATGGGAAAATGTTTAGATGGGTATATGTTTAGATGGGTAAGATGGGAAGATGTTTAGATGGGTAGATGTTTAGATGGGTAGACGTTTAGATGGGTAGACGTTCAGATGTTTAGATGGGTAGATGTTTAGATGGGTAGAGCTGTAAGCCGTAAATATTTCAGCTTACGTGATTGTACTTTGGGGAGTTTTTATACTAAACTTAAAAATACAAACAAGGCTTTTTTTAGGATACAGCTATCAATCATCTGGTTTCTGGTTCATCTGGTGACGTTCTAATGTACAGTGACTGACCTCTCCTTCCCCGTTTGCAGCGCGGTAGTTCATTTCAGGAACATCCATCAGCTTAATGAGGTTGCACGGCAAAGGAGATCCCACATGACCTGAACACAGACACCATACACATGTGTGAGTATGTTTTCTAAATAATTAATATTACTATTATTATTATGTTGCATGTGATATAAAATAGGTATAACCTGCAGTCCAATCTCCTGGTAGAGACATGGAGCATCCCGCTGTGCATTCTGTCTGTCCGTAACCTTCGTAAAACTAACAAACACACATACATGAACACACATTGAGGAGACCAGCAGTGTAGACTAGGGCTGTGTATTGGCAAGAACGTGGCGATACAACACGTATCGTGATACAGCGGTCACGATTCAATATATCATGATGTATTGCGATAATGCAAGCAACGTGATATATTGCGATTTTTCTAATCCTACTATTGAAACATACCACTGTATTAACAGGTTTGCCAAAGCTTACAACAGCATTGCGCCCTTGTGCTGCTTGTTAATGTTGGAGTGGAGCTGAAGATGGGTTACAACACTGCCATCTAGTGGTCAGAGGTTTAAACTCAACAAACAATGATTCACTGTCTGCCAGGAACTTGTGTATCAATACTGTTTTTGAGAATTGATACAGTATCCCCAAACATAATATCCTGATATTCGATATTTTCAATATTTTCTGACACCCCTAGTGTAGACTAATGTAGCAGTAGTAATCTACTCAGAGATATGATAATATAACCTAAGCTTAGCGTATGATAATATATTTACATTTGTGTGTTTAATGGACTTCTATATAATTGGTTGGTAACTTTAGTCGTAGTGATAGTAGTCTAACAGCTGGAGTTTGCACCCATAGTTAAAAGGTAATCTAACTGGAGTGTATATAGTAATTTAATATATAGAGAATATTTGGTCATTTAAGGTAACTGTATATTGTGTAATCTAATATGAATGTATGTTGATGTTTAATTTATTTGTGTACTGAATTCACTCTCTGATATTGTGGATGAAATGGATACCTAACCTAAACGTTGTTGTTGTTGATGTTCATGAATCAGACTATAGCTCAGTGTTTAATCTGAGACAGGGAAGAGTCATGATCTCGACGGACACATATGAAACCTGCGTACCTGGCAACCCAGAGCGGCCCTTAGGAATGTGAGGACGGTGGGGGAAACTGGAGCTGCTCCTGTGATCATCAGTCTCACGCACCCACCCAGACTGGCCTGCAGGGGGAGACAAAGAGCCAGTTAAAGACACATGCTGGCCAGAAAGAAATAGGGAACCAGCACTGCAGCAGTAAACATGCTTGGTAGTCTCCTATAGCAGCTGCTGCTGCAGACCAGAGGGAGAGCAGCCAGTGGTGGGAAATTGAGACAAGTGGTTTGGGGGGGGGCTGTGTTTGCAATAAGTTGCAACAGGCCAGCTCACTGCTTGCGGTTACACACAGGGCCTTTATTTCTAAACATACTTAAGCAGAAGTGCAACTCTATTCCAATGAACTGACTCTAGGAACGTGTGTTCAGAGACCTGGACTTTACTGAAGATCAGTTTGTCCCACATGCTGTCCTTCCTCACGACGCCGCTGCGGAGCTCCGACTCTTTCCTCCTGGTGGCAAAGTCCAGCAGCCAGCGCTTCAGCGGCGTGTTCGCCTGCCCGAAGATCTGAGAGCACAGGGGCGAGAGTTAGCGTCTGAGAGCGAGACGACGGGCACTAACAATACACTGTATGACCACATGAGGACGTCGAACCTTGTCGAACATGCGGTTGAGCAGCCTGGGGACGACAGGAAACACAGTGGGCTTCAGGGTTTTCAGATCGTCCATCAGTGTACGGATATCGCCCTGGAAGTAACCTATCCTCGCTCCGTTCACCAGAATCACACACTTCACACACACACACAGGATAGGATCAGCACAGCATATACAGCATGCAGCCACTAGAGGGCGTGATACACGCTGGCTAGTTTAGGAACAAAGCAATAAGAATCTAAAGCAATCAAAACAGGATACACTGCATTCGGGACGTAGCTTGTTATATAGAGGGTATGCATGTGATTTCACAGCTGGGGGGAGTCACTGAGCTCACTGAGTGGCAGAAAACTGACTGAGCGGCAGCGTTAGTGTTCAGTGTGAATTCAGAGTCAACACACAAACAGATCAGTGAGAGTTCAGAGTTATCTAATATACAGACTAATGAAATGTTAAGATCCCTATCCGCCAACGTTGTGTTTGAATTTTCCCGTTCCACCTTAAATGCTGCAGTCATTACATTCTGAAACACAGTACCGTCGGCTGCTCTCAATAGCCCTTAGTTTTCAGAGGGGGTGGTTTTGACAGTTTGGGGGCGGGACATGGGCCGAACGCTATTGGCTGATAGCACCTGTCCTCCTCTGTAGCGGTAGAGCTAGCTTCGGCTTCCATTGTGACTAAGCAACCTAGCTAGAGGTGGTAGCCTAGCGCTAGCTAGCTGTTTCTCCAGCTAGCGTCACCACAGCGGGCAGAACTGATGATACAGTTAAGCCCCGCCCACTTAGAGAGAAGATATGATTGGTCAGTTTTACTGTCATTTGAAATTAGTATAGCGCTGAATTATAACTGCCTGGCCCCCTCTGTAAATAAACAGCGGGACCACCAATCACCAACATTCTGCAGAGGCATTACAGTCCTTATAGGGGGAGACACAGGCTCACAGGCGTAGAGGGGCATGACGGTTCCCCACTGATTTAGGGTGGGACAGGAAAATGTGAACAAGAAAGAAGCGGGCAAATAGGAAGCTGACTTTAGCGCCACGGTGATTGTAGCAGTTGATTGCAGCTGGAGTCTCTGGACTCCAAATGTTATAAAATGATGTTAGAAACTGTTTATTAATCATTATAACATATGTATAATATTTAGTGCCCATTGATATGCTTTATAAGTGTATAAGCTTTGGTAGGCATTTATTAAAAACATCCCTGATGATGGTCTTGTATTCTATCTGGTCAGGCAGTGTTAGGGTCTTATAAAAGGGGGAATCCACAAAACAGGTTTAGACAGTCAGCCTGATATTAGTGTAGATTTGGCAGATCATTACGACCACCAATGTGTGTGTATATATATATATATATATATAAATCAGTCCCACTGAGAGGGAGGTCCAGTGAGGTCAATGCATACCAAAGGTACACACGTCTCAAACTTAGTAAACTAAAAAACCAACATGTTATTTGGTCAGACTTCTTCAAACTACCAGGCAAAAGTTTGGACACACCTAACTGAATATACATATGTTTACAATTATTAAGACGTTTTGATCAAAACGAAAGTTGGAGCCCATGTACTAAAATTTTTCTACTCTATTAGCAATTTACTGTATTTCAATTATAAAAAAGACTTCTTCAGTTCTGTTAGAGAAGCAGCTCATGTGGCTCCTCATGATGAAGCTGCTGATCAGAATGTTAACAGTATGTAAACCTGCATCAGAGCAAATGAGCTCATTTCTTAAAGACCCTCTAAACACAACCAGATGTTTCATTGTGCTCCAGCAATAATTCCATACGTGAAGTTTCACAGTTTTGATCTCTTCACAATTAATCCTTAATAATATTATTCATATTAAAATAGAAATAAGAACAACCCCTGGGTAGATGTACCCAGACTATATATATATATATATATATATATATATATATATATATATCGTTGCTGTCCAATGAAAAACAAGTTTCTCTAAAACAGCAACTTTACAGGAGAGACAAAAACTTATTTACTTTTAATGTAAGTGAATGTAACCAGATTTTTTTTCCAAGCTATTTTGGAGCATTTCTATTGGTCCATTCATCATGAGTTTTTCAGACAATGTAAACGACGGCTGTTGTGTTCAATGATGTATAAAACTAAAAATCTAAATCGCCAAAAATGGAGATACATATTTTTCATTGGACAACAACGATATATATATAAAGTAAGGCAGTGATGGTCAGTGACAGCCGGTCCTAGCTAACAGTGACTGGACATCTTGTTTTTACTGCTCCTATACGTCTGATTGGGCACATTGGGAGTGTGAAGGGTTCACAGGTGGGTTGAACAAGGTTTGTGAGTGAAAACACTAAGCAATGTATTATGAGTGTGTTATACGTACCTCCACCACCCTCTCGAACATGTGAGCGAGGGGAAGGTAAGATATGTGAGTGTCGTCGCAGTTGAGCATGCAGTGAATCTGTAAAACAGACGCGCACAGGCAGCGTTAAATCACACCGTACCTCCACCACCCTCTCGAACATGTGCGCGAGAGGCAAGAAGGAGATGAGGGTGTCGTGCCGATTCGGCCGCAGCTTCCCCTGAAGACAGAGGCACAGGCAGCGGGGAAGGAAACAGAAGGCAGACAACATACAGAGGAAGTGAGAGATGGAAACCACAGACAGAGGAACGGGGGGGAGTGAAAGAAAGATGAACGGAGGAGAAGGCGGCTGCTTTCTCCAGCAGATCAGATCATAAACATCGTCCATAAGGACGCAATAGCGCTTAGACGCTCTTATCCAGAGAGAGAGAGTGCTCAGGTAGGTGAAGGTCATGTTTGGGATCTTACCCAGGAACTCCAATTGGTATAGTGTAAGGTGGTCACCCAGTTGGGGAATCGGACCCCAGTCTACACCATACACAGGTAGGTGAAGATAGTGTTTGGGGTCTTACCCAAGAACTCTTATTGGTATAGTATAAGGTGGGGGAACTGAATCCCAGTCTATAGCATGGAGATTGGCGATGTGACCCACTACACTACATACATGTAGGAGAAAGTAGAGTCAGGGGTCTTTCCCAAGGACTCTCATTGGTGTAGTGTAGGGGGTTTACCAGGGTGGGGAATCAAACCCCAGTCTACAGCATGAAGGGCAGCAGTGTAAGCCACTACACCATACACAGGTAGGTGAAGATAGTGTTTGGGGTCTTACCCAAGAACTCTTATTGGTATAGTATAAGGTAGGAGAACTGAATCCCAGTCTACAGCATGGAGAGTGGTGGTGTGACCCACTACACTATATACAGGTAAGTGAAGGTACAGTTAGGTGTCTTTCCCAGGGACTCTCATTGGTAAGGTGTATGGGGGTTACCTGGGTGAGGAATCGAACCCAAGTCTACAGCATGGAGGGCAGCAGTGTACTATACTATGGACTGTAGGTAGTCAGGGGTGAACAGTACATCTTATACACTGTTTAGTAACTATTATATTACTTTAGACTCTTATTTTGAAAAAAGGAAAGATGTTTTTCCACATCTTTAGAGTGATTTGAATCTTTCCTCTTTACCTCAGTTATCCTGATGAAGCCGGCACAGTTGGAGATAACGTTGCTGTGTGTAAGCATCGCTCCCTTCGGGTTTCCTGACAAGAAAAGAAGAAAAGAGATGATGTTAATTTTTGCATCTGTAAGGGCCAAGATAGAGAGAGAGAGAGAGAGAGAGAGAGAGAGAGAGAGACCAGCAATACAAAATCAGTGAAACATATGGGCCCATTCATAGTCCTACTCAGGCTACCCTTATGTTTTCTTTCATGCAGTGGAGAACTGTGACTGTTGGAACTAGGTCTCTACAATAATGCTCATTTCTAAAAGACCCCTATGAGCAGGAGAGGTGACCAAGAGGTGGGCGACAGATGACCAATCACATCCCATAGAGGTTGATATTTGGCAGCATGCTTTAAGCAACATGGCAACAGGCAACAATTCAATATAATCCAGATAAATATAAATGATTCACTCAATGGGGGGGTCTGAGATTCCCCCAGCCTCTGCTATATAAACGTTGTGGCAACTTTGTGGCAATAAGAGCAGCATTAAAACCTTATGGAACAATAGATGAAATGATCTATGGATTTGTGGAATATACAAACACAGAAACATGATGTACAAATACATAACAAACATGCACACATACCAGTAGTTCCACTGGTGAAGCAGATCAGAGCGAGGTCTTCTGGTTTAGGAGGCTAGAGGAGATTCCACACAACAGCCAGTTACACCGTACAGAAACAAGGACACAGTAAAGCAATAAGCATTCGTTTACATTCACTCAATTAAATGATCTGAGATCATTAAGATTCAGAGCAACATTACTGACTCTACTCACCGTTGGTCTCTTGTGGTTGGCTCTGCCTATAGCCTGCAAGACACGGAAAGGGTTCAAGATCATAAAATACATGTAGAGGAACATACATAGGACATATAGGGGAATTGTGTTAGAGGTCTGTTACCCAACCGGACAGGGCCCGGCAAAAAGCTCTGGAATTCGATTAGTGGTTGAATATGTTCATTAATAAAACCCTGCATGATGAGAGGGAAGGGTTTGAATGTTGAAGAAGTTGAATGTCCTGTTTGGTTGTTCGGTTGATGCGTCACAAACTAGAGGAGTCAGCTCATGTGTCTTCCAGCTGCAAGTGGAGTCTTAAGTGTTTTGGCTACAAGTCAGAGTCTTAGCTGTGAGTTGAAGTCATATCAAAAGTCTTTTAGCTGAGAGTTCAAGTCTAGAGTCTTTAGGCTGCAAGTCTGAGTCGAGTTTAGATTCTTTTTGCCTGCTAGTTTGAGTCTAGAGCTTTTTGGCTGTAAGTCAAAGTCCAATCCAGAGTCTTTTAGCTGTGGGTCAGAGTCCAATCCAGAGCCTTTTAGCTGTGGGTCAGAGTCCAGTCTAGAGTCTTTTAGCTGTGGGTGAGAGTCCAATCCAGAGTTTTTTGGCTGTGGGTCAGAGTCCAATCCAGACCCTTTTGGCTGTGGGTCAGAGTCCA